>ML685785.1:23823225-23851061 GCA_007922175.1 Pelusios castaneus
GCTTTGAAGATAGCCTATCTTCAAAGCGTCTGACGAAGTGGGATTTTCTCCCACGAAAGCTCATGCGATTAATAAATCTGTTAGTCTTTAAAAGTGCCACAAGACTCTGTTGTCTTTCTACAATAGACTAACACGGCTACCCCTTTGGAATTTGAATACTCTTCTGAGACAGACAAGTATTCCTGTTTTTGAATGATGAAACAGAGGCACAGGCTGATTGCCTTTTAAAATCAATAGGAAGACTCCCCTTGAGATCAAGCCTTAAATGACTGGTGGTCCAATGTCACAATGCACGTCTGTGACAGGGGAACACCAAGCCATTGCTGCTTCTTCCCTTACATTATACTTACCATTTCCATTATCTGGAAAACAAATGAGTGTCTTTGAAGGGTCTTAACTGATTACTGAACAGGCTAGGAGGCAGTGACTGGGTGGTGGGAGGGGAGTAGCGTCAAAAAAAAGTCAATCCACTCAAATTGAAGGCTGGTGTCAATTTCACACTGCCTGAGAGCCTGGCATACTAAGCTTTATATACCCCATGAAGGTAGCTTCCTATCTACGCATAAAACTAAAAAACAGAGGTCAGTAAATAAAACGTATTTGTAATTGACTAAAGTCAATTTAAACATCAGTTGAATATGAGTCTACTGTCTCCTTGTTTTTTCTTCATGTGGGTTGTTTATTCATTGAACTATTTGGATATGGAGAAAAATGTGCACTAAAAACTTGTTGTTTTTTTCTTTTCTTAAAGTACTCTAACAACCTGAAAGTTATGTTATTTCCTTCTCGATACCTAATAACAAACTAACTGCTCCCTCTAGTGGAAAGCTTTCAGAATGTAATGAATAATTTTCTCGTGCTGGTTTGGAAAGATCTAAATAAAGTTCAGACAAACATCTCATTATATCACAGAAAAGTAATTAAAATGAAATGTAGGCAAATTAATTTACATAATAGGTGAAGTAATGTGAATGTATGGGAAGGATGGTGATTATTCCAAATCTCTCTCTCTAGAACCGTTGATTCAAAGTGTTCCGAAAACCGTGAGAAAATGGGAATAAGCGATGCTAATCTTCTGTCACTTGACCAAAGCTATTCAGCAAGTCATTGCCAAAAGTAGGATTAACTCTTCAAAGTTCTTAGCATGCAGCTTTATCCTGAATCCCCAATACCTATAGTAGCGTAGTGCAGGCCTTAAATAAGAGAATCATTTCCTGAATCACAATTCATGACAAAGGTGTAGACAACTTGTTTTTATGTGGGGGGGTCAGAGAATCAGTTGCAAAAGAAAATAGCTGTTGAATATCGTGTCCATGAGTAGTTTTGTACTATATTTGTCCATTTTCAATAAAATGAGATAAAGTGCTGTTCCAAAGTCAGTGTGTTACTGATTAAAGAAATCCCTAAATTTCTGGGGAAGATAAAGCCCCTCCTAAGCTCCCAGTAGTCTATATCAATGCATTAGCAATCATACACAATAGTTTTTTGATGTGAGTGGCTTTTCAGAAGGAAAAAGAAAGAAATGTCAACACGAATCTTATGGACATATGGGCCCATCTCCAGAATGGTTTTGATCCTGAGCTACCTATTGTCTTCAGAAACACTGACATGGGACATAGCTCTGCAGAATGGCAAATATGGGTTGTACCAAAGAGCAAATATCAGGATTTGGACTGTGCTAATGATGGAAGAGATCTGTAAGAGGAAGTGGCTGAGGGCTCAGGTCCATAAACAAAACAAAATAAAACAAAAATGAAGTCTGAGGGAGTTAACTGGAATTCAGACATCACTGTGGACAGAAGGAAGATACAATGGTTTAGTGCTGAACTTTCAAGAGCACTACTTATTAATTTCAGTCAAGTTAGGCTAATGCTGAGACAAGTACTTTTGAAAATTGCACTATTGATATTAAGGGTAAAAGATGTGAGAAACTTGGAATTTCCATCCCAAAGGAAATTCTGATATTTCACCTCCCCCCCACTGCCCCATCTCCCCAAAATCATTCAGAATCAGGAGGAAAAGTCAAAATAGCAAAACTTCTTGCAGGACAAAGTCCTGGGAATTTTTTGTTTAGAAATGTTGTAATATTTTTCTTACACATTTTTAATCAAAATGAAATGTTTTGACACTTCTTAACGGAAATGTTCTGTTTTAGTTTGTTGAATTGAATTGAACCATTTAATTTTATTGTCTTTTAGTATTAAACAGTCCTTATTTATGGGGCCATCGGGCCTCATGGAAGTTATAGTTTGGATGCCTTTTGTTCCCATTCTCTCCTATGGGCTGGGCTTCCTGGTTAGATTGTATCTTGCATAATGTACTCCACTCTTGCAATTCTCATGGTATGCCATGCAGTTCAGTTAGTGGGAGATGTTAGTATACCACAGGAGATATAGTCTAGCCAAGGAGCCCAACACATAGGGAAGAATGGGAAAGAAAAGAAATCTGAACTGTTCCCATGAGGCACTGTGGCCATGGAGACAAATGCGGTTTAATGGTTAATTGACTCAAAAGGAAAGGAAATATTTGAGTTCAACAAACCAAAATGCTATTTTTTAGATCAAACTCATCAAAACAAAATATTTCTTTTTGACTTTCCCACCAGAAAACTGAAATATTTGGCAAAATCATTTAGACAGAAAATTTCCAACCAGCCCTACTGATCACTCTCTTTACAAGCAGTACAGCTGTTGGTGTTCTATTACCCTGAAGTACTCATTCAGTGGGATTTCAAAGGCAACTATCAGTTAGATGTGTCAGAAAACATTAGAAGACTACTGCTTACTTGGTTTTTCAGGCTGTGTGAACAGAGAAGATTTCAAGGATAGGTGGGGAAGAAGGAAATTTTTAGTGGGGTTCAACAGAGAGAACACTAGATATGCAGAAAATGTCAGTATTAATGAGTATATGAACTAGCTTTCTCCTTCATGATTCACCTCCTCAGTAAAGGAACTCAGGCTATGTCTATACCTGTTAAATTAAGTCGACTTTGTTAAGTCGACGTAACAAGGTTGACTTTCAATAGACCTTGTTAAGTCAACCTAGAGCGTCTATACTAGACGCTTAAGTCGACTGGCAAGGGCTAGGTCGACCTAGGAGTGGTGCATTGTGGGAAGTGTGGCATGTGGCACCCGAGAACTGCCCTCCTCCCCCGGCCTCTCCCATAAAAGAGGAAGTGAGCTCAGCACTTTCCCCATTGTGCCTGGCAACATGGAGGCTGAGCAGGTCATGGACCAGACTCTTCTCCTGCGCTTTGCCAGGAAGCTGCGTGACACCTGCCAGCTATTGCTAAGGTTGCTTGTGCTTTGGAGCAGGATTCACTAACAAGCCACCAGCACGGAGCAGACGCCAGCCTGCCCCCCACCTTGCTGCCCCAGCGAGCTGCTGCGCTCACCGAAGTGTGCTCCGTGCCTCGTCGCCTCTGGGCACATGCATCAAGCAGTGACTGGTGGGAGTGGATCATCCTGACCACCTGGGACAATGACCTGTGGTTGCAGAACTTTAGGATGAGCAAATGGACTCGAGCTGGTACACGAACTCACCCCGGTTCTGCAGCGAATGGACACCCGGCGTCGACCCGCCCTGCCCGTAGACAAGCGAGTGGCCATCACCGTATGGAAGCTGGCAACCCTGGATTCCTACCACTCCATGGGCCAGCAGTTCAGCATTGGGAAGGCCACCGTGGGCCATCATGCAAGTGTGCAGGGCAATCAACCAGGTCCTGCTAACCCGCCTCATCGCCCCGGGCAACCTGCATGAACTCCTCGATGGCCTCACTGGACTCAGCTTCCCCAACTGTGGAGGCATTATGGACGCCACCAACATACCCATCCAAGCCCCGGAACACTGTGCCAGGGACTATGTCAATCATAAGCGGTACTACTCCGAGGTCCTGCAGGCCCTGGTGGACCACCATGGGATCTTCCAAAACATCTATGTGGGCTGGCCGGGGAAGGCACACAATGCACGGATCCTGCGCAACTCTGCCCTGTACAGGTGCATGCAGGCGGGCACCTTCTTCCCCGACCACACCATCACCATCGGGGACGTGCAGGTGCCCATCCTGATCATGGGAGATGCCCCCTACCCCTTGCTCCCCTGGCTTATGAAGCCATACGCAGGCTGCATGGATGACAGCAGGGACCTCTTCAATCAGAGGCTCAACTGGTGCTGCAGCATCGTCGAGCAAGCCTTTGGACGCCTGAAGACTCACTAGAGGGCCCTCCTGACCTGCCTGCAGCTCAGTGAGAGCAACCTTCCGGAGGTTGTGAGTGCATGCTGTTGCCTGCACAACCTCTGTGAGATGCCAGGGGAAAGGGTCCCCCGCATCTGCGAGGCCGAGGCTGAGTGGCTCGCTGCACAGTATGAGCAGCCCAATGACACCCTGCCCTGGACTGAGCCAATCCAGCGGCAAGCACAGCTCATTCGGGATGCGCTGGGGGCCCACTTTGACAGCAAGGACCGCTGAGGGGTGGGCCTGTTCCCAGGCCCTGTCACCTCCACTACCCACCCATGCCTGCCCCTCCACCCCCAAACACCCATTTCCCCCCTATCGCCAAACCAATAAAAACCACAAGAGAACATATAATGGTGTGCAAGGTTTTTATTCAGAGGGGGAAATGGGAGTTGGGAGGTTTGGGAGGAGTGAAGAGGGTCGTGGGAGGGGGAGTCAGGGGGAGGGACGGGTGCTAGTGGCCTCCGGAAGGCGGGTCCCAGGCCTTCTGATGTCTGCCCCAGGTCCTGGCCCGCCGGTGAGGAGGGCTGCTTCTGGGGTGCAGGGCAAGGCCCTGAGGGAACAGGCACTCCTCCAGATGCTCCAGGGACTGGGTCTGCTGCTTGATGAGGTGGCCATCGTCCTGCTCCTGCCACGCCACCAGGCGTGCCTCGGTCTGCTCGCTGACTCAGAGCAGGTGTTCGAGGAGCTCGTCCAGCGAGTGACACACCCTCCTCCTCCTCCTGATCGGGCCTGCTGGGGTGCCGGGAGTGCCGCGTGTGACGGGCACAGAGGGGATGCTGGGGAGAAGCAAAGAGGGTCCCTCCCATTAGCTGATACGGTGTGCAGCCTGAGAGCAGCTGCTGTCCCCTGACCATCCCCCTGCTTCCCACTCCCTGTCCTTTGGGACAGGGACCCCTTGGTACATGCCAGTGTGCTGTGCTGCCCAGGTCGGGTACAGTGGCCACAGTGATGAACTGCAGGCAGCCCTACCTCGGGGGTCTCTCCTGAGGTCACATGCCAGCGGTGTTGGGTACATCCTGTCTGGCCTCCGTGCTCCTGCCTACGGTCCCCCCTCCCAACTCCAGACACGCCAGTGCACCACTCGCCTCCAAGTCTCCCCCCCCCCGCGCCACACAGCCCCCAGCCCCTCTGCTCCTGTGGGAGCACCTTCCCCACCCAACCCTGCCTGTCCCTGGGGCATGTTCCCCACAGTCCCTGTCCCACAGGCATGCCCAGCCCTCCCCGCAGGAAGAGAGGGAGGGAGCACTCACCAGCAGGTGCAGCAGGTGTATGTGGTGCTGTCCCCTCGCCTGGGTCTTCTGGGGCAGGGGGACCCTGCTCCTCTCCCTCCTGCTGTGAGGCTGGGTCTGCTGTCGGGGCAGGGATGAGCTCCAGGCTGGCAGCTGGCTCCAGGGCTGATGAGATGCCCTCCTGCTCCTGCTGGGCTCTGGTCTCCCCTTCCTCCAGCACAATGGTCTCATCCTTCAAGCCCTCCTCCTGGTTGTCATCGAGGGAGGGGGGCTTGGCAGAGTCAATCGTGTGGGCTGCCCCAGAAGGGCATGCAGCTGCTCGTAATAGTGGCAGCTGGTGGTGGGGACTGCCCCTGTCCGAAGCGTCGCCTCCCGGGCCTTCTGGTACCCCTGCCACAGGTCCTTGATTTTGATGCAGACCTGCTGGGGGGCCCGGGTGTGGTCCTTGGCAGCCAGGGCCTGGGAGATGGAGGCATAAACCTCCCTGTTCCGATGGCTGCCCTGGAACTGGGAAGCGACTGCTTCATCCCCCCATATGTCCAGCAGGTTCAGGATTTCCTGGAGGCTCCAGGATGGGGCCTGCTTGCGGCACTGGCTGCTCTGCTTTTCCATGCTTGCAGAGGCAGGCCTGGCCAGCTCTGAGGTGCAGGGAGGGCAGGACTGTGTCCTGCCCTGTGGTTGGCCAGGGCAGTCTCTTCCTGTGCCAGGAACTCTAGGAGGGAGGTCAGGGAGGAAGGTCTTGAGGGCATTTAGGTCAATTTAGGGCTACTCTGCATCCACACTGGCATTAATTCGATGTAAAATGAGGTGTTAAGAAGTCAACTTAAGTTTTCCTTAAGTCGATTTAAGGAAAGCACAGTGTGGATGTAGAGTACTTTAAGTCGACTTAAGCTTTCTTAAGTCGACTTCATTTCTAAGTGTAGACGCACCCTCAGAGACTAACAAATAGTAATCAGCATGGAGCTGGGTGAAGGGGCAAACCTAGATAAAGAGAAACTTAACTAACCTACCCAACTACCATCTTAATGTCAAGCTCTAGCAATAGTACCAAATAAAGCTGCAGCTGTCTATGATGTTTGACAGAAACATACCCCAGAAACTACAGCACGCTTGGTGGAAAGAGCCTCGCTGCATACCTGAGTAAGTTCGTTAGATATGTTAAAATATTCAGTACAATTCACTGACTTTCAGAGAAGCAAGCCTTTTCTAGAGATTCGTTATAGTTAAAGGGATAGAGTGCCTTGTGTTTACTGCTCTTATTTCTTCACCTCCTGTAGCTTAATTTTTTTAAAGTATTCTGCTTATTTGGTTCCTATAATACGAACTCCTAGCGTTGGACTTCCAAAAGTACACACTTTTTCTTCATCTGCACCCTCTAAAGTAGAGCAAAGTTATGCAATGCTCAGCACTTCAAACAAATCCCGCCCTTACTGTATATTCCACAAATGAAGTGATTAGTTACTAAAGCAAAGAAGTGGAGATTGCAAACCTACAGTGGACCTGATTCAGCAATGGTGACTTAAAAGCAGCTATACCAGGGATGATTATGACTCAATCGGCGTTGCTGACTTCAGTGTAACTTTTCACATCACTCATTTATTCTTAATGGTGGTCAAGCTTACAGTCTGGATATTGAAAACATTTGTCTCTGCAGGAATGGTTGGTTTGTTCAAGACCTTGAAATCTCATTTCAGCAAAATACATTACCCAGTCATACAGGCAAACACCGCACCATAAATTTTCATCCTGAGTATCTAAATCAAGAGCCCTTTCTTGGAAACGGTACTTGTTAAGGATGTGGAGAAAAATATCTGCTAATTTAACTTCTCTTAGACAATCAGTTACATAACCTTGCTCTTGTCATCTTTTCTTTCCTGTTACTCATGCACCAGAATTTAGAAACTCTTTGGAGTTTTTTGTTTTGTTTTGTTTTAACTCTGAACTATTTATAAATAACTTGCAGAGTTTGGGTTCAGCTTGAAAAGCATTGGAACTTTTCAAGCTTCTCTGAACTGCTGTATCTACATGTCTTGAGCTTATAAAATGGGGCTGGAAATGGTGCCAAGTATAGTTTTCTCATGAAATTTCTACTATTTCCTGCTTCAAGTCAGATCACAAATAGCATGTGAAAAGTCTTTCCTGTGCTATTTTGGTGCTTCAAGGGTCTGGTTTTAGCAGGACCTGGAAAGCGTAGACAACTGTGAAAATGAAGAATAGTCAGGGGAATCCTTCAGAAAGGTTAATTTTGGCTTTCTTTTGAATCAAGAAATTGAGAAAAAGCCAGATCATGGTGTAAGTTGACCTCACTCCAATGAGTTTAATGGAGCTATACAAATTAATACCAGCTCAATGTTTTCTTTTGTTTTTGTTTTGATTGTGTGTATGTGGAGGGGAGGGGTGATTGAGGGATAGTAGGCAGTTTGTTTATTATCTAATTTAAACCCATTTAAAATTATTTTACTGCACTAGTATCTATAGACACTGAAGAAGATCTGGGACCCATGGCTATGTCTACACTTGTTAATTTAGGTCAACTTCAGCTAAGTCGACTTAACATGTCCACACCTAAATTTTAAGTCGACTTAGGGGGGAATTTACAAAGTCGACCTAGAGCATTCACACTGGATGCCTAGGTCGACTTCTAGGGGCTAGGTGGACCTAGGACAGGTCCACGGTGGCAGGCGGGGCACCCCTTGCCAAGTGCCAGGGGGCTCAGCCTTTGCCCCATTGTACCTGGGTACAATGGGGCAAAGGGGGACAGGGACCTGGCAGGGCATAGGGGCAGGGTGGGCATGCCAGGCTCCCCCTGTGCAACCCCCCTGGCAGGGAGGGCAGTGGGGGAGTCTTGGAGAGCCGTAAGTAAACTTAGAGTCGACTTAGGGCTACTCTGCGTCCACACTGGCTTAAGTCAACTTTCGAAAGTCAACTTAAGCCTAAAGTTGACTTTAAACTAGCTTTAACAAAGTCAACTTAATTTTCCTTAAGTTGACTTAAGCAGCTTGCTTAAGTCGACTTAAGGAAAATGTAGTGTAGACGCAGAGTAAATTAAGTCGACTTAAGCAAGCTTAAGTCGACTTAATTTACAAGTGTAGACGCACCCCATGGTACTAAGAGCTGTACAGCTACTCATAAAAATACTAAGGCTATGTCTAGACTATGAAATAGGAGTGTGATTCCCAGTGTGGATACACATATTCACAGTAGCTTGATGAGAGCAAGCATGCATAAAAATAGCAGTATAGCTGTGGTAGTGTGGGTCGAAGCAGCAGGAACATAAATTAGCCTTGCTGAGTACGTATCCACTGGGTTCAGGGAAGTTTGTGCTCAACACAGCTAAGCTATGCCTCCACTGCTGCTGTCTGTTGCTACCATTGCTATACTATTTATACACACACTAGCTCTGATTGTGTACACAAACTGGGAGTTGCACCCTTTATTTGTAGTATAGATGTATAGCCCAAAGACAGAGTCACTGCCTCCAAGTGCTTCCAGTATAAATAGACAAGATGGACAAGGGTTGGGTGGAAAAGGCAATAGTATTATCCATTTCACTTTCATCTAAAATCCTGTGAACTATAAATATTTTTGTTTATTAAAAAGTTTGTGACTAAGGGATGGGGCCTCAAAGGTATTTAGGTGCCCAACTTGTTAGGTGCCTTAAATACCTTTAAAAAGCTGACACTGAGACTTTAATCCTGTAATTTGATCTGTGCTGGCAAAACCCTACATCCACACGGAGCTGCATTGACTTCATTGAATCTACTCTCATGGAACAAGTTGATCGCTAAAACCCTAAAAGCTAGTGACTCAAGCTAAAGAACATTGTTATGTATTTTGACTGCAGTATGAGAGCACAGGCTTATGGTCCTCCAACATATATAGTATTTGGGTTCTTTGGATCAGTATAATCTAGATGGTTAACTAAAACTCTCCTTCCACACACACCCACCTCATATAGTTCCTTATTCTTTGTAGGAACTAAGGCAGGAATTCAGAAAAGTGACACTCTTTCTTAATGTGTATTTTAAAATCCAGTCTAGTGAGACACTAATATTGGATAACTTTGGGGTTTTTTTTCATTTAAAATATCCCATATTTCCACAAGAGGGCAACATGTCAATACCTTGATTTTATATTCACGTGTTTTATACAACAATCTTTAAAATATCATTAAGGTTCTGACAGTTTCCAGTGAAAATAAAAGGGAGATAAAATTGAACAACCCCTCACCTTCTGTGGTCTGTTTTTGCCTTGGCATTTTAATATCCATGATGTTTCAAGCAGGGCCATCCCTAGGGGAGAGCAGGGCCTGGGGCTGACAGGTCTGGGGGGGCCCCACCACCCCCACTCCACGCTGGAGGGGGGAACGGAGGCCCGGGTCGACCCACTCCACCCCCGGGAGCCCAGCAAGCCTTGGCTCCCTGCAGCGGAGCGCCCTTGGGTCCCTGGCCGGGGCCAGCAGCTGAAGCTGCAGCCACGAGCCAGCCCCCACTGGGACCCCAGGCTGTGGCCAGCGGCGCCCCGGCCAGGGAATGGGTCCTGAGGCTGCCATTGCTGAGACCGGCCCTGGGCCCAGGCGGAGCCAACCATGTAGGTCAGGCCAGCCCGGCCCGGCACAAAGAGGCCGGGCCCCATGAACTGCTCCGCCCCTGGGCCTGCCTGCTCCACCCCAGGGGTGGGGAGGGCCGGCCCAGGGCCAGAGGGGGGCAAAGCCGCCTACCCCGCTGCCTTTGGCTCACCGCCAAAGGCAGCAGGGGCCGGGCAAAGTGCGGCTGGGGGTGGGGGTCACAGCATGGGCCCTGCACTGCCCCACCAGCTGGGAGCGGGGCAGCGCGGGGCCCACATAACCGTGGGGCCCAGGGCGAGTGCCGTGTTTGCCCCTTCCTCTCCCCCAAGGATGGTCTTGGTTTCAAGGTGTAATTGAGGACACCACGTGTACTTTTTCACCCTGGAGGCTGTGACATTGTGCTAATGTAATGGGAGGCAGAAAATCTAGCCTATTACCCTTTTGCAAAGTGAAAGTCTGAAAGCTTTTTTAGCAAAAATGTCACCAGGCAGCCCTGTTGCACACAGTCTAAACCTTTTTCTTAGAAAGCAAACAAATTATTTTAATCTTAGGAGAACCTGTTCTTTGAGCTGTTAGTTTTTTCTCTACAGTTTCTTTAAGGAGTCCTGTGGCAAGCAATAAAGGAGTTTGCTCTTTGTCTTAATCTCTCTTTATCTAGAAGCAAGTCCTAAGGCAAAGTTGTTGTCTGAGAGCTGGGTATAAGTGCTGGGTTGAGTACCCTGAAAGAGTAGATTTCCCAGCATGCTGTTTGTGAGCACAGCTAGTCAAGGACTGGCATGTATAGTGGGCAATAAATAAATCGCACTGCAAATCACTTTTTTGTCCTCCCTGCAGCAAAGCCTTGATATTTGCTTCTGCTCAACAGAGTCACCAATGTACATTCTCATATCTCTGTTAATTTCCATTTTTTTATTTCTTTGATTTCAAACTTTAGCTTTGCCTTAGAGAATGACTTAAACTTAAATCTTGTCTGTTTTTTCTTATTTTAGTTATTAAGCATTAATAATTTATACCTTTAATAACTAATAACTTTAAGAAATTGGTCCAGAGGAAAAGGTGTTAACTGGACAGGTCTATATTAATATTTTGAGAAAATAACTGTTAATGCTTGCTCTCTTTGTGATAGGGTACACAAACTCACTGTCTAGGAAAGAGTTAATGCACAGGTGTTGGCTCAATCAGCTCTGCCCCTTTATAGTTGCAGTAGGTGTCAGGCTTGGAGGGAAGGTTTAAAAGGAGAGAACAGGAAGGTTTAAAAGGGGAGAGCATACCTCAGCTTGTGGTGGACCAGGAAGGAAAGCAGACCTCCAGCTCTCACTCTGTGATTATAGGCTTGACTGGGCTCTGGAGCTACTTAAGACTCTACTGCCTCTGTCTCCCAAAAGGAAAATAGGTGTGATGTGAAATTACAATTTTGTTGATCTGCTACCAGTGACTTCCCTGCAGTTGCAGAGGTAGGTGACCGTAGGTGTTACGCTGCATGAAAATGATGACTGTGATGCTGGCAGGCCTGATATCAGCTCTTACCAAGGCTGCAGGCACTAAGAACTGAAAAACTGGAGACCAGATCAGTTCATTTATGTGTCAATGTTGCTCAAACTAGGGATTATTCTATACAAATGAACTTAGTGTTTAGACTCTATAGAACATGTGTAAGTTGCTGCATGCATTAATCTTATTTGTAACATCTATTCTATGCTGTAAGGAAATATGTAAGTTTTACTTTATAATTTTGAAAACATGTGATCTAAACTTTTGAATCAGATGATAAGAGTGTTTCCTCCCACCTGTCCAGAAGAGCTATCAAAATCAGGTGGACCATCAGGGAATATTGCAATGCCAAGGATTGGTGAATGGCCCTATCATATCTTGGAAAGGCTGTGTGGACTTATTGTATGGACTTAGAAGCTGAAGGAAGGAATTAAAACAAAGAAATGGAATATTACTGTCTCTTTGCTGTTTCAATTATCTTAGGCCCAGAGATGCTAAAGAGAAACCAGAGATCCTCCAGAGTTAACCTTGGTCTTCCTTGAAAGACATTTCTAATGGAAAGATCACTACAACTTTTTGATGCTTAGGAATTAGACTGTAACTCAGCTGTGTGTGTGTGATTGCTTGCTTTAAGCTGTAAATAGTTCTCATTTCTTTTTTCTAGTTAATAAGCCTATTATAGGATTTGGTATAGGCATTGTCTTTGGTATAAGATCATCTAGGGTACCAACTGATGTGGAGAAATGACTGGTCTCCTGGGCCTCTAGGAAACCTGAGTATTTTGCGATTTTATTTATTTATTTATTTATTTATTTATTTATCACTAAGTCCTGCTTTGCCAGGGTGGCAAGATAGACTGGAGAGCCTACGGGGACTGTATGTGACTTCATGGTGAGATTTACAATGATCCAGGAGTTCACATTTGTCAGTGGCTTGGTGAAATCTCATTATAAAATATACCACCAGTTTGGAGTGTCTGCTCTGTTTTTAATGTTTCATGGTTGTGAGCCACTCTAGACAGCTTGGCAGTGACAACCACTGTGTTTCTTTACTCCAGTAGTGGTTTGTCTTGAGTCCAGGAGTTCCGATTCTTATTCATCCATAATATGCCATTGTCTTTATATAACTGGAACATTGCACAGTTCCATGGGGCTCTGAGCGTGGTTAATGTACCCTCCACCTCAGGGCCCAATTGTCCGAGGCACTGTATAAACAAAATGAGATCGCCCCTGCCCTGAATAGCTTACATCAGCTACATAGGAAAGATGGAAAAGGAATAGAACATACAGGTAGAGCAAATAATGTCTGCAATGTCATGCTACTTCTGTGGCTTTTTTGTGTTTCAGAAACATACTAATAGCTTCCAGTAGGGGATCTCTTGTCCAAAGACAATCACAGACCTCATAGAAACCATTGACTGTACCCTGCACTTTTTCAGGCTTGACAGAAGGAGCTGTCAGATCAAAACAACTGTAGAGTACTGGGGTGACCACTCAAGGCAGGGGCATGCACAGCAGTGAATATTTCACTGCTTTTGGAGGGGCACATTCTGTGGCCCCAGAGTTGGAGAAGTTCTCTGTCCCTGCTGATTACTGCGGGGTCTGTGCCCTTGCTTGTTCCCCCTCCCCCCCCAACCCCCTTTGTGCATGCCCCCAATGCAGGACAGTTGTTACCTTAACAGGCCCAAACTGAGACGTGTAGAGCCCTGTGTGGATACAAATATGTGGATCCGTATCCGATCTGCATCTGCAAGAAATGGTCTGCGGATATCCACGTTGTATCCGCGGAGGTGGATATAATGCGGATATCTATGGATATCCATGTATTTGCAGGGCTCTAGCCCTGCACAGATAAAAATATGTGGATCCATATCCGAACTGCATCCGCAAGAAATGGTCTGCGGATATCCATGGATTTGCAGGGCTCTAGACATGTGGACTGTGGGATTTCCCAGCTTGCAAATGCTAAGGCACAGAGCTAGCTGGTGTGACACACACAGCAGTTTCTGACCAAAGAAACTTCCTGCTGTTGTTTGTGTCTACTGTGTGAGGGAAACAGGACATTGTGTATATTTTTTTTGAATTAAAAGAAAAAAAATTACTCCAAGAACTATACTTGAATCATACCACTAATTTCTTATTCTAATGGAAACAGACGTGCATGGCTCTCACAGTAGTGGTAGGTGCAAATAGCTATTCAGTACAGAATTAAAACTTTGGGGAACAGACTGACATCATCATTGTCCTTTGGTCCCTGTACTGGACTGCTTGGGGGGGGAGAGGGGGTTGGGTTGCTCTGCCAGTTTGGTTGGCTGCTCCCTGCAGTTTCTTTCCCAAAGGCCCCAAAGCTGGGAGGAATGGGGGTAAGCCATGTGGATCCTCCTGAGCTCAGAGGGGGCTTTCCCCTGTGCACCTCTCTGTCCACTGAATGCTGCAGGAGATTGCCTTAGCTGGGCTCTATTCTACCTCCTCCTGGCAGATCAGCCATGCCTGCCTGAACTGTTTTCTTCATCTGCTATGCTTCCCTCAATCTCATGGAAGTAACTCCCCTTTGCGTGGGTAGTGTGCCCTCATAACAGCTAGGCATGAGTGTAGGCATTCCAGAGAATAATATTTATACTATTTTGAATATTAAGGATCAGCAACCTATCCTGGGATATTGAACGGGGAATCAGAGCAGACATTAAGGAGATATGATATAATTGCTGCCACAGCTGCATTATTGTGGGGGTGGGTGGGAGTTTTTTCCATGGTTATGTGGAATTATTTCCTAGCTCTTGAGAATCTGGGTTAGGGTTTTGTGAGGGACAGAAGCTGAAAATTTGTATTTAGTTCCCATCCTTTGTGCATGGGACATACCCATGGATCATGGGCAAAAATACTTTTGTGGCTGAGCCAAATATTCTGCTGACCAGATGTGGCAGTTAGGCTTGTGGGAACAAACATCCCGCCCCCCCACCCTCCCCAGAAAGAAACATATGGAAAGCTGACCCTGGTCATTAGCATCAATGAGAGCAGAACTGTAAGTTCTCCTTAATAGAGATTGTGATCAGCTGTCACCCATTCCTGTCTTATCTTGCTCTGAGACTTTTATCATAACTTGTTTATTATTAGATACATGAAAACCTGAATGTGAGGCAAGAGATTAGCCCAACTCAGGTTTAATACTCATACAGTCAGTTTGTGCAAAGCACAGTCAGAATTCATCACTTGTATGACAGGGAAATAGCTGTGAACCATCACAGTATTACCGGCAATGTTATGCAAAGCAGTTCATGAAGATGTGAACTTTGTTTTGCTAGACTTGTTTGGACAATAGCAGATAGGGATCAACTGAGATTTTTTTGTTTTGCCTGGCTTACTTGGATAATAGCACATAGGCATCAGAGAAACAAACTGAGAAATTATATTGGCTGCTATTTTAAAAAGTCTATTTTAACACGTTATCATGTAGTGTCTAAACAAGGTACTATAGCACACGACTGTTCTCTGCAGAACAATAAGCATAAGTAAATTTGGTGGTGTGTCTGATACAATTGTGTAATAATAGTGAGTAAATGTTTTATTTCTTTTTAAATGGCAATCACTATATGTTCATTCTTATTTCTAGTTTTCTCCTCTAGCTTATGCTCTAAAATAAGCATAGCTGTTTTCTTGATTTATCTTCCTCTAAATCCATGATTTTTGTGTGTGTGTGTGCACGTGCACGTGTGTGTATTTATTTATTTAGTCTTCCTCCATTGTTTTGACAGTGCTTTTGGAGCACTAGATAATTTCAAACAAGCACTTATAGAGTTTGTTTTAACGTTCGTAGTAAAATTCTCAGCTACAGGAACTGATGAGTACTTGATGGGAGGTATTAAAATGGATGATTGATGGGAAGTATTAAAAATGTATCATTTGACTGGCACCTAAGCAATGACTCTGTTCTCCCAATGTTCATATGATGTATCAGATTTCATCTAGTTTGTTTCTGCATTCTGGAATCAGGCAGTGATGTATTTTAATGGGAGAAGGTCAACTTTGTACCCTATTCCAAGAGCCCTTTCTTTTTCTTTCCATCTCTCCTGAAGTGATTACCCAGCTACACTCCCTCTCCCTTGGCCTTCCTGGCTGCTACTTCACAGCTCTCTGGCTCTCCTATCCGCTCCCTAGCCATAAGTCAAGCCATGTAAATCATTGTCATGGGATGTACAAAGAACCTTGTACTTGTGAAGCTGCACAGTTGGTGTGTGTGTATGTAATAGCAAGCCATGAAACAGGGAAATTATTTGGTGAAAAATGTCAGTTGTTTGCATTTCACATGGTTCAGAATGGACCTATTTTTCTTTAGTTCTTTTTGCCAATCTTCTTTTGAAATTTTCATCAAAATATTTTTTTCAAAATCCTTATGGAAGTTTTTCATTTACTGGATTTTTCACCAGATCAGATTGGCAGAGACCTTTGGGTAGTTTTGCCTTCCTCTGCCACATGTGGGTTTAGGATTCGTCAGGATTATCTGGGTATATCTCATTTTTAGTCATTTTCCTGCCATTGTGGGAGGCTCAAGTATTGGTGCATTTCAGTCCCTTACTATTCTGTCTGTGGCACATAATAGTTTAGTGTCCTGTGTGGAATAATACCTTGGTTTAATTTCAGTTGTTGAGTTTAGTTTCTGGGTGCTGGATGTTATTGGTGGCCTGTCCTATACAGGAGATCAGAAGAGATGATCTGCTGGGCTCCCTTTTGACTTAAACAGAATGACTTATACCACAGGGTTCAGGAAGAAATTTCTCCGTTTGTACTGGCATAGAATAATTGATTAGTTATATTTAGTTTCAATTAAATGTTTTAGATTTTAGCCTCTTTTGAAGGCATGTGTTATTAGCCACTGACAGAGGCAGGATGCCAGACTTAATGGGCCAAGGATTTTACACAATATAACAAGTAGTATGTTCCTATGCCAAAAACCCAAAACAAAACCAACCAAAAAAAAAATATATCCCAGGCAGGGATGATATTTTGAGGTGCCAGGCCAAAGAAAAGTTATTCAACCTTTTAAAAATATTCTGATGTTTAGCTTGAATTTACAAATTATCAAACACAATAACAATTTGGGGGCATTTCTCTCATTGATTATCCAAAGGAATCATAAATACTAACAAATTTCTTTGGGCATAATGCCACTTCGTGCATCTGACAAAGTGGGTTGCAGCCCACGAAAGCTGATGCCCAAAGAAATTTGTTAGCCTTTAAGGTGCCACAGGATTCTTGTTTTTGCTGTATACAGATTAACACGGCTACCCCTCTGGAACAAATTAATCATATTTTCTTTAAAAAAGATGTGCAAAGTCTTCCCAATAAAGTCTACCAGCTAACAATAATAGGGACATCATAGTTAAATTGTATCTGATAATGCAGCATTTGCTGAACTCTTGTTGAAGTTAGTAAGATTCCCCCATCTGGAACAAGTGAAACTTTGAACCTTACTTGACTGAGGGAGTAAAAAACAGACAGACATGACTGGCTTATGTGGTGCAGAAAATTACAATGTACTAGTTTTCTTAGCCACAAACTGCCTCAATTTATTTTCCGAAGGAACTGCATGGATTTGATTACATGCAATCGCTTTACATAGTCAAAGACAAAAATGCAGTGGATTAAAGAATAAGAGCTGCTCTATGGGGCCCTCTTTAACACTAATAGTCTGGATATGATTTCAGTAATTTTACCCCTTCTCAAAAAAGTAAGATGAATTGAGACCCTTAAGGCTGCTGATAAGCCTTAGTACCGTTAGGGTCTATATTTAGAAATATAAAAGATAGAAAGTATCTAGTCTTTCTATGGAAATGAATAAATATGGAAATTAATAAATGTGAAATACTATCCTATTAAATTACCGAAAATTAATTTTAAGTCAAGTAAGAACTTAATGGTTATTTCAGAATTAATTTGTAGAGGGCTTTAAAAGTAGAAAAACTGGCTGACCTGAGGACAAATTATAATAGCTGAAACAGTACAAGAATGCCACAGATAGCATAAAAAATTACTACCTGAGAGTTACCTTGTTAGGAAGCCAAGCTACTTCTATTACTGTCCTATCAGCTAGGTGGAAAGGTCATGCAACTCTTTGTAGCATCAGGAAAAATGAGTTGTATCACTGTACACTTTATATTTCTCTGTTGTGTTTACTGTGGTTTAGGAATAATAACTTTGGCACATTTCCTGGGGATGGCTGGCTGAGACTAAAGGCCGCAGACGACTCTTAGCCTATCAGCTCCTTCTAGCTGGTCAGAAAAAGCTCTGCTTAAATTGCTAATTGGAAGTGGAATTACTTGTGACGTCAGCTGCACAAACAGTCTCTGTTGCTAATCATCTGGATTGTATCTTTAAGGTACAACTCAAAGTAAAAGACTGCACTTGGTTGCACCATTCAAGCACTCCTTGGGAGTCACAGAGCTTCAGCGAGAAAACCTTTTTTTCATAGCACCCCCCTGTTATACTGGGTAGAAGGGTAAATAGCAACCCCCATTTCTAGAGCTGCAGTTTCTGCTGGGTCTTTCCATACTCCAAGTGATCACCAAACTCTTTTGGCCAATGGTTAGTGGATATGGTTCCATCTGATACCTGCTGATTTGCTCCTGTATAGCAGCATCTGGTGCAAGCCTGTGGTTGCCATCTGGGTACAAGCTCATCCTATATAATTAGCACGCTTTAAAAGTGTTTTCATTTATCTTAAATTCTATACTTTGTTTTTTACTAAATTCAATTATTTTAAAGCACTAATATGATCTTGATTCTTCTCTTAGTTTATTATTTATATATATAAAGATATAAAATACTACTCACACACACTATGGATAAATATTTTTCTATATAATATAGTGAATATTTTCTATCTTCTTATGCCAAAACTCTCTGGATTAATTAAATTAAACTTCAGGGCCAGATGCTGATTTAATTCTCTCATTGATTTACATTGAAATCAGACTCTACCAGCTTATATTTAAACACTAACCACCTTTAGAAATAATCTAAAAGTCCAGATATCTCACATAGACAGTTTATTAATCCTGTCAAATCATGCAATATCCTAGGAAGGCATCTTTGATTCTGTCATTTATTCATAGTGAGATGACAAAGCCTAGTACAAATATAGCAGTATTTTATTCTCCAATCTCATATCTTATTATTGGATTCGTATTGGCTGGAGACAGAATGATCACTCTCAGAAAGGATATTAAGCTTAAGCAATCAAGATAAATGCATTTGTGCTCCATTTTATTTTTCAATAGATTTTTGTCCACATTTTTGTGGAAACAATATTTAGTTTTCATGAGAGATGAAATGCTTAGTAAACCACATTAGGCATACCATCCGATTCTCATCTAACAGTAGCATTTACCTATTGAATAGACATAATGTCTAGCATGGTCACTATATTGTATTTGGTAATTGGAGAAATAAACTACATTATATTTAACGTGTACAAGTTCATTAAAGAAAATCTTTGTCAAAAGCTCATGATAAGAAATAAAATAATCTGGTTTGCCAATTGACATTAGCACCTTCATTATATCTAACATCCCTTAGTGTAATTGTGAATTCTAGGTAGTTTTACCTAGCTAGATAAATATATTTTATCAGGAAAGTCAGCCTATATCGTCTATTTCATGTATAAATCTGTTCATCTTAAATTTAAAAAAAATCAAAACACTACCCTCGCCGCTTTTCTAGCCCCTCGCACTCTTAGGCTCTGATCCTGCAGTTGACTATGTTTGTGTGCCATTAGGCTTGTGCTGATGAATGACTTCTATGGGGCTCCACACAAATGTGATGGTGAACCCTTATGGAGTCAATAATAGGACCAGGGTCTTAGGGTCCAGTCCTGCAAACATTGCTGAGCATAGTGCTTACCATCATGTTTATTCCTATTACTTTTTAATTACCATGCTCATAAATATCAATGGAAATGTTGGAAACACTGGGCACTGCTCTCCTTGTTGTGTGAAGAATCAATCTTTGAGAAACACTGGGCTAGATTCCCTCTTGTGCCAAGCAAAGCTCAAGGCAGGAAAGTGAGTTGTCAGGGAGCTCTTTCAGGATCCTTGATTCTTTGAGCCATCCTTGGCTTCAATACAGCATTAAAGCTACTGTCAGGCAGTTATAAAATGTGCCATGGTAAATATACCAAATCAGTTAAGAATTTCTGTCACATGCTCCTCCATGCCCTCTCCTGAAAACTCTGTTCTCTGTGCCAGGAGCAGGATGTTACAGTATCAGGGTTTGTCCTCAGTGAAGATACACCAGCAGGGCAATTCCTCCGGCCAAGATCTTCTCTGCTGGGCATTTTTGTCTGGATCATCACCTTCTGTTGCACAAAGAGTCTGTAAGCTCTCTTGTGAACCTTACCTATGATTTTTATGCATAATAAACAAAAGCACGTGTGTTTAATCACATTGGAAGAAAGTGATATGGGGGACCATACCACACTGATTTCATAGGAGCAGGGGGATGCCCTCAGGAAGCTCTTTGCAGGGTGGATTTATTAGATTCTCACTTGTAGAAAAGATCCTTTTGAGCATCAGCCAGTGAACAAAATACTTCTATAAATTATTGAAAGGATTTATTTATTTATTGTTGCACCATGCCCTACCAGGCCTACATCTCTGTAGCCTGTGATTTTGTGAGGAGGGAAGGTTTGATAGAGCTGCTACAGGACAGACGTCTTGATTTTGTGCTTTGGTACTTTGAGATGTTTTTAACTACCACAAAATCTGAGTTGGGTAGTACTTGTGGTCTAGTGGCTGGAGAACAGAACTGGGAGTCAGGTGTAAGCTGTATTTCTGGCTTGGCTTCTGTACGATACTGAGCACATGCTAGAACCTGTATAACTGGGCTATTTTTTTCTCCCCATTGCAAATTGCTTTTACATCTCAGAAAAGAGATGCTATTTAAGATAAGTTAATATTGCTGCTGTGCAGTGTTGCCAACTCTTGCAATATTTGGTGGTATGTTTCGGTTTTGTTTTAAACCTCAGCTCCTCAGCTGATGAGATTATAGGAGAATCTCACTTTTTTCTCCCCACTCCTGCAAAGAAAGGAAGTTCCTAGCTGTAGTGGAACAGAGGGGATAAACCCCTCAGTGAGCCCTGGTATAAAGGGCTGGAGTAGGTGCCTAGATGATTAAGCTGAGTCACAGCCTGGCTTAATGAGGCAAAGAGGAACAACTGGGGATCTGGCCCAGGAGAGTATATAGGCCTGAACAGGAAACTAGAGGAGGAGGTGTGGTTAAACAGGGCAGGGAGAAGCTGAGTGCAAACTTGTTTGCTGACCTGGTGGTAGGGCAGAGCCATGATCCTCTGGGATATATAGTGCTGGAGTGGTGACAGCCATTGAGGAGGCTGGTGAGTCTTTTGTGGAACTCTAGACACTTGGAGAATGGGACAGGTGGTACAAGCAGAGGGATAAGGCAAAGCAAACTGCTACACTAGCCATCACAACTAATAGAAAAGCTGGAAAATATGACTCCAAAAGCCAGAATCACCAGAGGACATCCCACTTGTCTTAAAATCCCAAAATTTAGGGGATTTCTGAACACTTTGGGGTTGACAGTACTGGATGATCAAGTTACTCTTTTATTCTCAGCATGTTTTCAGGGAGCAATGATATTTCTGTTGATTTGAAGTTGAAGAACATGAAATTTGGCTTTGATGTGATTCAAAATGCATAAGTGGCACCATAAATCTCATCACACAGGGAAATCATGAGATATATTGGGAGACGTCAAACATTAAGGGTTAGGTGTTTTGTTTTGTTTTTCTTTAAAAGTTTCTTCAACTCATAGCAATAAAACAAATTCCATGAAGAAAGCAAAAATGAGGTAAGCCATGACTAGCAAACTTTCTCTTAAAAAAATTGGTCAGTTGTTCTTTGTGGTTTTATTTGTTAGAAATGTATTTGGTATTTTGCACTGGAAAATAGAATGTACAGTGACCAAAAGGGATGGTTTCTACCTTTAGATTTTTCTTATCATTCTTACAAGTTCTATACATTTCATGACCTTTCAAGGTTTTTGGTATCACATAATAGAACATGGTGAGGTGGGTGGGGGAGAGAAAATTTCAAATGACTACTCCCCAATAAGTTTTAAGGGTGCCAAGAAAAATGGAGGCAGGAGTACAGGAAAATTACTGTATATAAAAATAAATATGCTGTGTTTAAAAATAAAAAAAAACAAAAAACCCGAAGTCTTAGGGTGTAGACTAACACAATTTTACATTAGTATTTCATGTGCTTCAAAATGTGATGCAATTGAAATCAACGAAGTTTAAAAATACATCCTTTAGCTGCAGTCCTTTGTATTCTAAATTTAGTGAAGATGAAAATATAAACTTCAAGTTTAATAGGTTTTAGGTGGGACTAGATATAAACTTCGTTTAGGACAGGCTCAGAAAAAATGTTTAGCATATGGATTGATCTGATCCTATTGAGTGGTTGCTTCTGAATTTACTGCCACTTCTCTAACAATACTTACTGCAATTAGTAGATTCTGACTCCTCTAATAGGATGAGAATATTAAGCTTTCATAACCGTTGCCCATGTCAGGTGACTGAAGTCATTAAAGAAAATCTAGCCTCTTGATGGCAGCTGTGTCCCCCACCTTTATTAGATCTTCTACCCTCAGCATTGAGTTCAGTAGTTGTGGTGACTATAGGTGATAGCTCTGGATAATGGAATCCAGCAGAACATGATATGTAGGTTGGAAAGTGATCTGTTGTTTTGGAGATCTTTTTTTTTTTTAAATATGCTTGAGAGCTGTTACATATCATTATACTTTATGTAGTGTAAGTATAGGAGATCCCAATATTTTCTGGGATTCTAATTTTTTAAATAAATGTGTATACTCTGCTCGCTAAAAAGTGTTTGGAGTTCATCGGGGCTCATTCTCACAAATTTACCAAGAACCTAAAGTAACTTGCGGCACCCATGTTGGCAACCTTAGAAATGCTAGAACTAACTTTGAGGTCTCGGCTTTGTAAATTAAACAAAGGGCAATTAATGCAGAGATTTGTATGTTATATATGATTACACATACATACACAAATACTCTATGTTAAATTCTCCAGGGCAGTATTCAACTGTTTTAACATTGAGATGATCTTTTCTCTTCATGTCATCTTCTGTCTCACTTGCAACACATCTTCCAACCAATTTTCTTTACTATACAATCCTAATTCATCCCTAGAGCAGCTCTATCCTGTGCACTAAATTAAGCAGGAGCCTTGTCATTGAGGGGAAAAATACTGTGTTGGCATGTAATTAGTGATTTATTGCAGAACTCATTTGCACAATGGGGCACATGCAATCTTAATTTTGATATTTCCCCCATTTTTTTTTAGCTTTGCAACCTTCAAAATGGTCTCAACATACTACTTAGGTGTATAATTATACACTCATGGAACTGGAAGGGACCTCATAAGGTCATCTAATCCAGTCCTGCACTTATGGCAAACTCAGTATTGTCATTGTTCCCTCACAGATCATGTTTCCTAGATCTTTAGTTATTTTTGTTTGTTCTTCTCTGAACTTTCTCCAATTTGTCCACATTATTCCTGAAATGGAGCTGGACACTACTACAGCTGAGACCTAATCAGCAAGTAGTAGATGGGAAAATTACATCTTTTGTTGCTTAAAACACTCCTACTAATGTTCTTTTTTTCTTTTTTGAAGAATGTTACACTGTAATATATGATTACAAATGCACAAAATTTTGATGCACTTTTAAAAAAGAAAACTGAAAACCAAAAATTCCATCATGTGACCCCATATTTGCATCTGCATGTCATTAGCAGACTTCGATCCCCCACATCTCTGCCACTTGGTGTAATTGATATCAGTAGTGTCTTGTCATCCTATACGTGGACCAATCCTAGGCAGTGAAGAGACATTTTGCCAAAAGGTTTCACAGAGACTTACTGACAGCAGAGAAATGAAGAGACTCAAGGAATTTTGAGTTTGGATCAGGGCTCTGGAACCAGGAGGGGAGTATTCTCTGGGGGCACAGACTTCTCTGCCCGTTCCGTACCCTAGCCCCAATGCAGAACCCATTCTGGCCTGTCTTCTCCAGTGTGTTCTGGTCCCATCCCAGTTCTTCCCCACCAATCCATAATATTTTAACAAAGTTTTGAGGAAAAAATACCATAACAAAAATGATTTTCATAAAGTTCATATAAGTTTCTTGCCTTGGCCAAGAGATTTATGATAGAATAGTTGGTATTCTGCAATTTCTGCCAAATTTTGATGGACTTTCTGAAAAATAACTCCATGTTCTCTAATAAAATATAGTGAACAGCAACACGTTTTCATTAAATAATAAAGAGGTATGATTAAGGGTCTTATAAACAACAGAAGAGACTACATTGCTTACCCTGTTATTTTGCAGTTTACAATATTTTTCAAGAAGAGATGGTTCACTTTTTTAAAGAAAAAAGGGTTTTTTGCCAAGTCATAGCATGCACTCATGAAATAATTAAACTAATAAATGAAATTTAATAGTGTGTGGATGTATTGTGTACCTTCAGAGATTAAAAATGTTTCTCCTCAGGTGATGGAGGGGATTCGGATAACTTCCTAATTAATACGTATTAATCTCTTACTTTCTGTAGTTGTAAAGTCATTCTACCCTCTATTGCCTATGGTGGAGAAAAGCAACAGTACATTACATATGCATAGAAGAGGTAGGAGGTGTAGAAGGAAAGGCCAGTAAAGGTATACCTACATGGAAACTGCCCATGCCAGCCGACTTGGGGTTGCAAGGCTCAGACTGCAGGACTGTTTCCTTGCAGTGTTAGCTTCTGGGCTTAAGCTAAACTCTGAGTTCTGGGATCTTCCCACTTTGCAGGGTTCTAGAGTTCAAGCTGCAGCCTGTGCCTGGAAGTCTATACCACAGTGCAACTGTCCTGCAACCTGAACTCTGCTGGCTATGTCTACACTGGCCAGTTAGTTCAAATTAAGGAAGCTTAATTCAAACTAATTTAAGCCTTGGCCATATTAGGCTTTCATTAGTTTGAATTAAGGGCTTCCTTAATTTGAACTAATAAATTCAATTATACCTTTCAAACTAACCCTTAATTTGAACTAGTTAGTTCGAATTAAGTCAATGTGGCCATGTTAGTTCGAACTAAGCAGTTAGTTCCAACTAACCGGCACATTGAGCTTAATGCAATTTGAACTAAAATTTCAGTGGGGCCATGCTAGTTCGAATTATGTTAATTTGAACTAACTAAAATTATTTTGAATTAGTTTGAATTAACTAATTCGAACTAACTTTGGTAAGTGTAGACATAGCTGGTGTCTAGTGGCTGTATAGACATACCCTAGAAGTCACATTCTTCCTTTTCTCTCTTCTGAGGCAGTGGAAGACTCTGCTTGAGGATTAAGTGCAGTGGCCAGCTGGAATTAGAGCAGAGCAGAGGAAAGTTGCTCTGGGTGGCATACTTCATGGGTAAATTTATGCAACTTCATACAGAAATCCCCAGGTAATTTAAAAATGGTTTCTGCACAATTGATTTCAGAGCAGTCTTTTTCACACCTCTTAGAGAATGGGGTGGGCAGTTTTGCATGGGTAAGGTGGTAGGATCACCAAGCCTGTTAGGCAACCAGAGGATGGCTTGGAGGGACGTTCACTTGTACAGTAATCCTGAGATCTGGGATGGAGTTGGAGGAAACCAGAATTCCCAGTAAGTCCTTTGTCTCCACATAGTTCTACGACCATGTCACCTTCCTCTTTTTCATGTTCTCCGCAAGGGTGAGGGAGCAAGTTATTTTTTCCCTGCGTGAACTATGTAGACCACATTGCAAACTTTTACTTTTGGTGGGTTCATCTGTGGCAGGTAATTATTTGGCTCAAAGTCTTAATAAAACAAAATAAAATAAAACAACAATAAAACAAACAATATATACAATATTTAATCTATAAAATAAATATATAAAATAAAAAATGCAAAATAAAGTAAATTTAAATAAAGGGAAAGTAAAATAAAATTCCAATGCTGCGCTCCAGCCAGTGCCCCGTACTGCTGTGGGAGAAAGGGTGGAACCTGGAGCGGGAGCAACACAGTACTGATCAACTGTTGTGGTTCTCTGGCCAGGGCCTTCTAGTGCCCTAGGGGGAGGGGTGGAGCCCAGAGGGGAGAGGGGCTCCTCACTCCACCCAGGGCTCTGCTGGGCCCACATGGTGGGAGGGGGTTGGACTAGGAGGGGGAGATGCAGCTGCATTCTGGGCCACAAGCAAGGCTCATCTGGTGGACCAGATTAAAGGCTCCCATGGGATGTAGTTTGCCCACCTCTGGATTAGGGACTAAGGTTGCCTGATGCTTTCTCCTTCTTTTATGTCACAATCCATTAAATAAAAAAAGGATTGAACATAAATACCTTTGTCTAATTTTATATATAAAATTGTAGATATGGGCCCTCTTCTGGAGACAATGGGATAGGATTAATGATTGTCAAGTTTCAGGGTGCAATTCAGGCCAGTGAAAGATTGTGTTACTGCTTGGATTATAACCCAAACTGCCCCAAAATACTTCTGCTGCTTGTGGCTCCCTGCCAGGGACATACACCACCACCATGCACTTTGTGTTCAGTATGCTGTTCTGCTCTGATTCAACCACTTCAAATCCAAACCCTGCCAGCAGTTATCACAGACAGCCTGGTGAAGACAAAAGTCTTATTAGCAACTGGGCCAACACATCCCCAGTCGTAAACTTGCCTAGACCCATGTGCTTCAATATGTTGGGTCATCTCCTGCAATGTTCAGAGGAATAATAATCCATTTTCTCTTTTAAGAAGACAAAACCCACCAGCTTGCCACATGAACATTGATGTTCATGCTCTCGGTCCATGGTCTTCCAGCAAGACAGTGACAGAGCCACATTCTTGTTCCAGGTCTCTTCCAGAAATCCAAAAGTTCTCGTTCCTTTGACATCTTGGGTGAAAGAAAGATTCTTTGGCCCTTTCTTTTGTAAGTTCAGTGAAACTTTAAAATATCTTCTTCTGAAGATGACCACTTAACATTTATTCAAGCAGTATGGGTATATGGAACCTGATGGTACAAGTTTCCTGTAATTTGTTCCCCCTGCTATCTTGATGGTTCTGTTTGATACTTACATGTACCTGAACTAAACACATGCTCCTTTGTTTAGAATAGGCATCTTTAACAACTTTTGCTTTGGCAGGGCTGTTTGGTTTTGAAAAATAACATCCTACAGAAGAAATTCACAACTTTCCATACCATTTTGCTAGGTACATTTCTCCATGATGTAGACTAGTGTAAGTTATTAGTGGTCAAACGATACCCCACAAGGCATATTTTGTACCCAGATTATGATAATAGCGTGGAAGCAGAGGATACTTTGAGTCACAATGATACAAACTGTAGTGGCACGGCTCCTGGTGTCAGCTGGAGAATCCCACTATTCCCATTTGGATTTATCTGCTCTGCTTACATATAATTTTCTTCTTTGCTTACAAGAAATGAAATTCATTAAATCTGAAGATATTTGAGGATAGATGCTGCAGCATTGCATCATTTTGATTTATTTATTTTCCTTTCCTACTGTAATACTGGCTTATATTAACACTGATTTTTTTTTTCTCCTGGGACTTTTACACTTTAAATTATGTGGACAATATATTCTGTTTGGCACTCAGATTAGTGTAATAATTTCACTTAATGTGATTTATAATATATAATATAATTGGTAAGCGGCAGAATTAGGTAAATTTACATTCATCCATCAAAGGCCCTTATCCTGCCCACACTTATAGGCATATATGTCCTCTCATTGGCTTTAATGGGACTACTTATGTTTTTTTTAATTTAAACAAGTGTGTAATTGTTGGTAGATGAAAGCAAAAACTGCTTCAGTGCAAGACAATGAATTTTTTGCTATGTGATACTTACATGATAAAGAGGATATTTTCACAAATAGTACCAGGAATAAATGTTGTAGCAAACACACTTTTCCTTTCTGACTCCCCATTTGTTACTGTTGAAAGTTTGGTCCATTTTTCTGTATTTTTAGCGACTGATCACTGAATTATCCAAGCATCTCTTGTATTTGTTTTAGCTAATGTGTCTGATGATAAACATATTTATTTTAATACTAAGTGTTACATTGCCCAGATAACTGCATTTAACTTCAGTTCTTTCTTTTGAACTTTAGCTCATATTTTTTCTTGACCATCCTGCCAATAAGTTGAGATGCCCTGAATTCTTTCTTTCTTTCTTTCTTTCTTTCTTTCTTTCTTTCTTTCTTTCTTTCTTTCTTT
>ML685785.1:23851071-23919790 GCA_007922175.1 Pelusios castaneus
TTTCTTTCTTTCTTTCTTTCTTTCTTTCTTTCTTTCTTTCTTTCTTTAAGATAATAGATTTACAGTAATCTCACAGACTGTCTACACTTGTAAAGTTAAGTTGACTTTAAGTCAACTTAACAAGGTCGACTTAAAGTTGATCTTAAGTCGACTTAACAGTAGACATAGCCATCCACACTGGCTTTAAGTCGACTTAAGAAGTTGACTTAAGCCTTAAGTCGACCTTCAGAGGTAGTGTTCACGGTGCTTTGCAGTTTCTAATTCTTTGTGGTGCATTTGGTCATACTTTCAAGATTTTCCCCACACCTATGTGGGCTAGAAATGTAGTTTCATTTTCAAGTGAAAGGTGATATTTTTACCTAATGGAGCTCAACACAAACAGCAAATATTACAAAATCAGTGATTAAATCACCAGATCTGGCAACACTATATATTTTACTGAGTTGTGAAATTCATCTAAATTTGTAATATGTTCAGATACTACACTGATGTGGCCATACAGGAACACAGACAGCTTCTGCTGGAACTTGCTAAAAAGCGGTAATATCAATGCTACCCACCTTCAGAATGTGACTGACTCTGTTGTGACTTGGTTTTGATTCTTCCTAAGAAAGTGGAAGAAGAGGCATTGAGATACATGTCTTTAAGATAAGAGACTACACACAGGAATGCAAGAATGCTTGAATTTAAAATCCATGGTACCTTGGGAAATAGCAGCTTACTATTTTTCCCCCGATGGCTCCTCTGGAATCTGCACTTCTGCCAATTCAGTGGCATGAAAAAAAAAAAAGCAATAATACCTCATTTGAAAGACTGAAACTCAAGTTATTTATACCAAATGTTGCTTTTGGTAGTTTTCAGCTATTATATCCCCATCACCACCACACTTGATCATTGTCTCTGCATATTTTCTCTCTCCCACACTGACAGCAGAGTGAAAATGATTGTCAGTACTGAGTGCAGTTACATTAACTGTTCTTCCTGATCTTGTCTGTGATGACTCCATCTGTACTACCTGCACAATCAGGTCTTGAATAGTTTTAAACTTTCTTTCCATTATGATTACGTGCATATCTGACCATTCACAAAATCCCAGTTTAACACTTTTATCTTCACCCAAATGTTATCCAAATTGTCTAGATGTATAAGTGCAGGAAAGTGTTCTAGATGCCATGTTAACAACACTAGGGTTTTATTTTTATTTGTGCTTGTTCTTGGTAATCTAGGCAGTTTGTGCAGTGTAGGCTGTGACTTTCCTTAGAAAACAAATATAGGACTTCAGTCAGCAGGTACGTCAGTGGACACAAACACAAACTATACAGTAAGGCTCAAATTGTCAATGGGGTTTAAGGGAATGAGATGTCCAAATCCCAATGAAAGTAGCACTTAAATCTCTCAGGATCCTTTGAAAATCCCAAATCAAAACAATGAAATTGAAGTATATTTCATCGTTTTAATTTTTACTTTATTTTTTGTAATGACCTGTTCTAACTTTGAAAATGCATTTATTCATAGCTTCTATTCTCGTTGCTGGCAAATATTTATTTATTTATTGGTTGACTTATTTTAGTCTTTTGTTTCTTACGGAACATTAGCCAATGACTTTTGAACTAATTTTTTGCTTTGTTCTCTCCACTTCTCATATGACTACTTTCTTCATTTCATTTCCTGCAGAAACTTACCGGACTCCATCTTATTGGGTAGCCTTACTATGTGCTAAGACACGTTTAAGTGGAAGCTGATCTGTAGAGATCGCCCTTTCCTTTTGTCCTCACTTCCGAATGCAGTATCAGAACCCTTTTGTTGCTACTCAAGATGGTCTTTATTGTACTCTAGGGATAAATATGCCCTAAAATACAGTATGATAACAGGGAATCTTCAGATTTCAACATGGTTAAGAAAGGGCCATTTTACAATATCACGGTTAAAAGACTGAATGATTGGGGTGTTATGGTGGACAGGAAGCTGGTTATGAGCCAACAGTGTGCTCTTGCTGCTAAAAAGGGCAATGGCATATTGGGCTGCATCAGTAGGAGTGTTGCCAGCAGAGCGAAGGATGTGATTATTCCCCTCTATTCAGCACTGGTGAGGCATCTGGAATACTGTGTCCAGTTTTGGGCTCCCCACTACAGAAAGGATGTGGACAAATTAGAAAAAGTCCAGCAGAGGGCAATGAAAATGATGAGCGGGCTGGGGCACATGACTTACTAGGACAGACTGAAGGAAGTAGGCTTATTTAGTCAACAGAAGAGAAGACTGAGGGGGGATTTGATAGCAACCTTCAACTACATGAAGGGGTGCTCCAAAGAGGAGGGAGCTAGGCTGTTATCAGCAGTAACAGAGGACAGAACAAGGAGCAATGATTTCAAGCTACAGCTGGGGAGGTCATGGTTGGATATTAGGAAAAACTTTCTCATTAGGTGGGTGGTGAAGCATTGGAATGGGTTGCCTAGGGAGGTGGTGGAATCTCCGTCTTCTTGGAGATATTTAAGGTCCGATTAGACAAAACCCTGACTGGGATGATTTAGTGGGAGTGGTCCTGCTTTTAGCAGGGGGTTGGACTAGATGACCTCATGAGGTCCCTTCCGGCCCTAAGATTCTATGATTGCAGTGTATTTGTAACCATGCTGGAGTTCCTTTCCCAGACCTGAAGAAGTGTGTTGTGGCTTGAAAACTTGACTCTCCTCCAACAAAAGTTGGTCCAGTAAAAGACATTACCTCACCCTCCTTGTCTATCTGAAGGACTGGAATGCAGATTTCTGGCAGAAGTTGTAGGTTCAAGATAATGATCACCAGGTTTTTATAGTGGTAAGTTTTGTATTCTGTGATCTATCTTTTTTTTTTCTGTCTTGCTTGTTTCTCTTAATTAATCAGAAAATTCAGTTCAGTATCTGACGGGTTGCTGTGTCTGATTTTATTTAATTATTTAAATCTCTCCCCAAACCAAATGAACTTTAAAATACATTCATCCTATTGTGGCATCCTTTCTGAAGTACTCCAAGCTTCAGTGGAGACTTCTTAGTCAGGTTTAGAGACTCACCTTTAAATCAAACTGTTTAGATTATTTAAATGGCTCCATCATCATGGTATTGGTAATGTATTCAAGGAACAACTGAAGGAGAGAACTACATACAGTATAAGTATCCAAACTGGCCTGTGGATGTCACTGTTATATCACAACTGTGGGTAAAAGGCATTCATCAGCCTCTATAAACTCATAATTTCAATGAAGTGAAATTAATGTTGTTCAAAAAAATGTTATACAGGTTAATCACTGACGTTAGGGATGGGGAAAAATAATACAATACCCTAGTCCACCTACTGGTTGTTGCAAGATTGTTTCACTACATTATATCGTGTGCCATTTACGAGGTCTAATTTAAAATGACTGAAGAAATCTTTATATACAGTTTGGACTAAGCCCATGAGTAAAAATTTCAGGCCTTTAGACTGCATGGAGGAATTACAATTCACTTGGGTATATTAAGTGTCTGGGATAAATCTAAATACAGTAAGCAGGGAAAAGAGAGTGAGGCTTTTAAGGAAAATCTTTACTTAAAATGTGTAGTTGCAGTAGTGTGTTCTGATGTGTTAAATGGCCAGGGACCTGCATGATTTTTTCAGAAGGGTTAGCAAAGAACCAATCTGTCTGCACTTTCACTTAAAGATATAGGGGGATTATTAAGAAGATTAGGGTTGGAAGGGACCTCAGGAGGTCATCTAGCAGGACGAACCCCAATTAAATCATTCCTGCCAGGGCTTTGTCAAGTCACACCTTAAAAACCTCAGAATGCATATTCCATCTCCTCCCTAGGTAACCCATTCCACCTCCTCACCATCCTCCTAGTGAAAAAGTTTTCCCTAATCCCCAACCTAGACCTCCCCAACTGCAACTTGAGAACATTTCTCCTCGATCTGCCATCTACCACAACTAAGAACAGCCTAGTTCCATCCTCCCTGAAATCCCCTTTCAGGTAGTTAAAGGTTACTATCAAATCCCCCCTCATTCTTCTCTTCCTAAACAAGCCTCATTCCCTTACCTCTCCTTATAAGTTATGTACTTCAAGTCCCTAATCATTTTTGTTACCCTCTTGTGGACTGTTTCCAGTTTGTCCACATTCTTGTCCACAATATTTCCGAGGTCCTTTTCTACAGAACTGCTGCTTAGCCAGTTGGTCCCAATCTATAAACGTGCATTGGATTCTTCTGATCTAAGCACGGACTCTACACTTGTCCTTACTGAACCACATCAAATTTCCTCCAGCATATCTATCACGCCCCACCCTCCACCCCCAGATTGGTGTTCTCTGCAAACTTGCTGAGTGTGCAATTCACCACTTTGTCCAGATCATTAATGAAGATGTTGAACAAAACTGGTCCCAGCACAGATCTCTGGGGATTTCCTCTTGTTACTGGCTGTCAAATAGACATCAAGACATTGATTGCTTCGAATTAAGTCTGATGATCTAGTCTGCTTTGTTTGTTCTTAGAGCAGAGAGGATAGGAATGGTTCCCCTTGCATTACTTTTACTCTAGGAAGTAAGTTGTCTTGCTTTCTTTCTTTAAAAACAAAAAAAATCAATGAAAAGTACAAAAAGGTAAATCACTCACAACTTGTTTACGTTTCCAAATACCACTCTCTTCACAGGGTCAGATTATAATCATGGAGTTATGGTATTTTACAACTTGTCATACTGCAAGACCAGACAAAAACTACATAGACATAATATGTTATGGGGAGGGGGAACAGTAATAAAATGGAAGACCTATATTAGGAGGGAACCAATGGAGGGAAGGAAGGAAAGCTAGTAGGATTTAGGTGGAATGGTGGTCTGGCATTCTTGGAGCCATTTTAAAGTTTTTATTATCCAAGTTAGCTATTTCTTGAAGTTTCAAGACATCAGGTGATTGTTTTTTCCCCATCCAGGGTTCGAGAGGTAAGCTGGTAAGGAGCAATGCCCTGAATGCTTATTATTTTTATCAAATATTGACAATGTGTTTGCTCTACAAACATAGTCCATGTTCAGATTAATTTACATTATAATGGTCATTTTTTTTGCATATGGGGAAGGGGAAGCAGCTAAGGGAAGCTGGTTAATTTGTTACAGATTGTTGTAATAAGCCATAAATCCAATGTGTCTATTCAACCATGATTTTTAATGTCTAACAAAGATAATGATTTAAGCTCCCAGGCTCATCTTTTGAAAATGTTGGGCAGATTTCCTTTTAGGATGAGGACTGATAGGTCAGATAGTAATTGTTTTGTGAAAAATGTTCATTCATAGGTGAGGTGATGTTTTTGTCTTATTTTTCTGTGAGTGGAGAGTCTGGTGATTGCTTGGTTTCACTCACATAGTTATTGTTGAGGCATTTAGTGTGATGAGGTACACCACCTCTTGTGATAGGACCCCTGGATTTTGACAGGTGTGTTAATTGTAGTAGTGGAAATTTGTCAGCAAGGTTTGCATCTGTTTTTCTGGAAGGATCTGGTGCTATTTTGAGTAGGTGTGTCCTGGTCTGAGGGGAGCTTACTTCTGATGAAGAGCTTGGAGAGGCTGGGGGGAGGGGGGGGGGTTGAAGGCCTGAAAAGAGGGTACAGCATAGATTTCTTTTGGGATGGGGTCTCCATTAAGTATGGTTTGTAGTTGTTTAACACCTTAAGGGTTTCAGTGTGAGGTGTAGCAGACAGATAGGGTTTGCAGTCACTGGTGGTTTTATTTCTTTATTGAAGCAGGTTCTCTCAGGTATTTCCATAGTCCATTCCATGATGCAATCTACTTATCTAGTCAAGTGTCCTTGTTTGATGAAGGCAGGATCACAGAATATGTTCTGATGAGAAAGTTAGATTATACACCTTAACGTACCAAAGCTGCCTTCATTAATAAAAACGATCCATCAGAGGAGTAGATTGTATCAAGGAACAGGCCACACAAACACCTGAAATTTCCTCTGGAGATGTGAATTTTTTCTATAGCTTTTGTTTAAAATTAAAATTATGCTAATGACATTTAATTAGAATATTCATATTCCGTGTTCATGATAATACCTCACTAGATCTGTTTTCCTAGTGCTGGTCTTCCTAATTCACAGCATGTATGGTTTCAGTTAAATCTACTTAGATAATAAGGCATAATTTTTCCCCCCACCAAAAATTAGTTTTCCAGCTAATTATTTAACTGTATTTGAAATCATTCTTGGTTTCTTAAAGACTTAAAGTAGATAGTAGAATTGTTTAATGTATTGTTCCCCTTTTTCAGTCTTGTGAGGATGAGTGAGTTGCTCTTGCATTGCTGACATGAAGACATTATAGGGGACTTATTACAACTACTGTTCTCAATAGTGTTTTGGTAACAGCAAGGCCACCATTCTACTCCTGGTGGTGGGTGTCATTTATCTACTATTTCTCTTTTTAAGAGCATATGGATTCAATACGCTTCCATCTCAGGACAGCAGGTTCCATTCACATCCATTCTTGTTTACAGATAAATTGACTTGGGTCTTGTATTGGTCCCCAGTCGATAACTGACCACATGAGAGAACCACTGAACAATTTGTACAGCTGGCAGTTTGTGCTGGGGGGGGGGGAGGGAGAGAATGAAAACCAAATCAAAACAAAAAAACCACCACACTGAAAGAAGTGTGCATCAGGGTGACTGAGGTGAATTGGCAGACTTTGAACTGAGAAATTTCACAGCTTTGACTTGCACAATGTCAAGCTCCAGAAGTGCTATAAGTTTCTCACTGCCAATTTGCAGAACACATTGATTTCAGGTGCACAAATTTTGGTTATGTTTTGATTTATAACCTTTGAAGAGCATGTTGAAGTTGCTTTCAGTTCTTCTGATATACATGTGCAGTCTCAGGAGAAAGTTTTTCCAGGTGATGGAAATTCACAAGTTCTGTGAGGTTTTTATATGGTGCTGCAAATAATGTCCAGTAAGTCAGGCAGTCCCTTGTCACTGCTGCTGCAAGCACACACTGCTTGCTTTTGGATGAGTTCAAACCTTTGGCTTTCGTTCAGAAAGCTACTGAAGTAAATATCTAACTTCAAACATGTGAAGTCAATTAGTCTAGTGCTTAGATGTAGGACAAAACCCTGACTGGGATGATTTAATGGGAGTGGTCCTGCGTTTAGCAGGGGGCTGGACTAGATGACCTCATGAGGTCCCTTCCAACCCTAGGAGTCTATGTTACGTGCTTAAGTACCTTTTAGAATCAGAACCTTGATGGATGTGGCAAAAGCAGAAATAATTACCATCCATAAAACATGATGAGCAGCCTCAATCAGTAATAATTATTAATTACAACAAATAACAGATGGAACAGTGACCATATGGTGGTATTTCTTAACAAACTCAACTTAAGAGCAGCCCAGAGCCACTACGAACCTAAAGGCAAAGCAGAGTGAAATTATTTTTGTTTACACAGAAGTTTACTTGTCTGAATTACATCCCTGGCAGGTCATAACTTATTTCAAAGAGATGCAACAAATAATTTGATAAAAGATCTAGTTCTGTGGTTACCTTGGGTTTAGGTTCTAGATAACTTTCTTATAAAAAAAAAAATTAAGAACAATAATTATTGGCTGAAAACAATGAAGCATTGCTAAGTCTCCTGTTAGTACAAATATTAGTAGACCAATCATTTACTACTTGTTTTGTGTATGAATCACTGCTTTTCTGAAGAGGATTTTTTAATGGCTGGAACTGACATGCTAAAAAAACGCGAAAAGCTTTTATTCAAGTGAGCCGAAGGGAGCTTTTTCATGCATGCAAAATTAATTGGTGAATTGAAGTAAGAACCTTTTTATTGACTGCTTAAAGTGTGTAATTCCTCATGAACAGAAAATGATCAAGCTTATCAAGGTTGCTCGACCATGTATATTGAGCACATACATTTCCTACAAGGACCTGAAAATCACTTAACACCTAATGTGTAGAAATAAATGCTGATACTACACAAACACCCTCCCCAGTACCTCCACTAGCTCAAAAATTTAATGGGCTGTCCTAGTCTACAGAATCCAAAGAAATTATGTTGAAATTTGTAGCTTTTTGTTCATATTCTCTTTGGGATTGTAGGCAGGATATATTTAGGATGGCACAAAGGAGTGTAACTAGAAATAATGGGATGAAGTTGTTGATGCCCCTGGCTGTGTCTGGGGTCGCGCACTGGGTAACTCGGGGGGGTGGAAGGCCACAGTGTCGATGAATCCCCTTCGCTCCAGACTCGGACACAGCTGGGACATAACAATCCCAACACCAACCCCATATAAGGCTGTTCCCTGGTTGCAGGAACTGATAACCTGTTCCCCAGAACAGAATAACAGTACCAGACTAAATCGGTCTTAGCTTGCAACAATAACATAGCCTTGAAAGCTTGCTTCTAACCCAGAGAAAGAGGAGGAGGGTGGGATCTTTTCACACACAGCAAAGGAAAAGTATTGAAGTAAACAACCTGCCTATATAAGGGTCATTGCAACGGGGGTGGGGTGCGCATGATTTGAGACGTGCCTGTCTCCGTGTGCCTGCTTGAGATCTCAAATAAATCTTAGTGTGCTTCTCCGCCCTGGTGTGATTACTGGTGCTGCGCACTCTGGGCAACGAACCTAAACGAACTGCTGCTAGCCCCCAGCCTGTCCTCAGGTGTCCCACCTGCAACAAAGTTAATAAAACAATGTAGGCTGAATTAAGGTATAAAATGGAATGGGTTATTCAATAGTTCTTTTCCATCTATAACTTCGGTGTTGTAAATTGCTTCATTAAGTGAAGGGGAGATGCTCAAAAGCACCGAAGGGTTTAACTTTTCTAGTGTAGACATAGCCCCTTGTTGACCTTATTAAGTCAACTTAACACTTTAAGTAGATTTAAGGTCAATTTAGGTGCTAATCCCCATCCACACTGGTTTTAAGTAGACTTAAGGAAATGCTTAAGTTGACTTAATAAAAGCCCAGTGTGGACAGGGAGTAGTTTTAGGTTGACTTAAGCCTCCTTAAGTCGACCTAACTTGCCAATGCACCCCTTGAGTCTGGCTGTTCGTATACACCCAACAGGCGCTCAGCCTCAGCAGATCACCCTGGGGAAAATTTCTCTCCCCTACTTTCACAAAAAATTATGAAGGACACAGCACACCATGATCCCAGCTGGAATGTTGTCCTCATTCAAATCCAGTTTCCCATACACAAACAGTGCCAGCGCCCCTTTAAATGGCCAAAGGCATACTCCATAGTCGTTCTGCACCTACTCAACCTATAACTGAACTGCTCCTTGCTGGGATTCAAGTTGCCAGTGTAGGGCGTCATGAGCTATAGCATCAGTGGGTAGGCTGGGTATCCTAGGCTCACTGTGGGCATCTCTACGTTCCCGACGCTAATTTTTTCATCCGGGAAGAAGGTGCCTGCTTGTAACTTATGGTATAACCCAGAATTCCTGAAAATACGAGCATCATGCACCTTTCCCGATCACCCAGCACTGATATCTGTAAAACGCCCCTGGTGATCCACAAGTGCCTGCACCCATAGAGAAGTAGCCCTTCCTATTTATGTACTCAGTCATGAGATGGTCCCAGAGCCAAAACAGGGATATATGTGCTGTCAATTTCCCCTGCACAGTTAGGGAATCTCATGGCTGAAAATCCATCCACAATCTCATGCAAGTTGCCTAAAGTTACTGTCCTCCGTAGCAGAATGCAATTGATGGCACAGACAGCGCTAACCGAATGGTGGACCTGCCAACTCCAAACTGATTTGCAACCGACCATTAGCAGTCTGGAGTTGCCAGCTTCCACAGAGCAATTGCAGTGCGCTTCTCCATGGTGAGCACAAGTCTCATTTTGGTGTCCTTGTGTCATAGGGTGGGGGCAAGCTCCTCACACAGTTCCATGAAGGTGGCTTTACGCAGTTGAAAGTTCTGTAGCCACTGCTCATCATCCCACGCCTGCATAACGATGCAGTCCCACCACTCAGTGCTTGTCTCTCGTGCCCAGAAGCACCAGTGCACGCATGTGCAGATGCTCTGTGAAAGAACTCAGCAATGCAGCACTGTTGTTCTGCACAGCATCTTCTGCTTCTTGTTCTGATTAGGAGTTCAATGCGTACTGTGTGACCCACCAAGATGTATTCATAATGCTGAAGGAGATAGTGGAGATAAGAGCTGGATCCATGTTGTTGGAATTGGGAGTGCTGAGAAGTAATGAGGCAGTGTTGAAAAAGGGCACAAGTTGCTACTAGCAACATGAATGATGACAATGTGCCAGGGGAACCTGAGAATTTACCCACGGTGATCAGCGCTTCTCTCCTTCTACCCAGGGTTCCCAGCGCTGGCTCCTGCCGAGTGGAATGGTGGGATAGATGCCCACAATTCAGTACTCCTTCTGGTGAAAATGCAAAGAACAGTGTGGACACTCCTTTCTGGTATAAGGAGCGCAGTGTGTATGTGCTCCTGTGCTATAAAAACCACATGACCAATCTAGTGCAACGAGCTTATTGTGCAACAATTTCCTAGTGTGTACATGGCCTTACGCATGTAGCAGTGTGGAGTCTGATCGTTCCTGTGTGGACTAACAGCATGGCTTTGTTGAAATGCATGTTGAATTCCTATTTACATGGTAGATTTTAAATACAAATAATTGCAGGTGAGAGAATCAAATACAAATATTTTAAAATGGGGCATTATTGCCCCAAACTGAAAAGGAAGAAATATAATCTACAAAAACCCAAAGGAAAAAAAATGTGTATTTTTCATATGACTGGGTATATTCAATGATTTTTTTTTAATGTTTCTCTGGAGAATGCATTATTGTTAGGGGCATCATGTTCATTCGGATTGTACATTATTGATAGTCGGAAACCAGAAATTAGATTAAAAAATTAATATTCTTGCTGGAGGGTTGCAAAGTAACATGACTATATTTCTTAGAGCTCAGAAAGATAGCACAAAAGAATTCCAAAAGAGAGAGAGACAAAGCAGGATGTTCCATAAAACAGAGAAGCACAACTTATCCCACCTTACTATAAGCTCTCTGTCTGCCTGCAGATTTATTACAGCTGAGCCCATAACACAAACTTCCTTCTGGGGCCCCCTACCCTGCAACAGAAGCAGGAAAACCTTGAGATTTAACGTGGCAGCCTGTAATTTTTCCACATTTTTCAATATATCACAAGAACATTCTTCAGTAGCTTTATGAAGAAGCATTTGGTGCGTAATTTGTTTGCCTTAGACAGCTGTAATTTATTCATATCAGTACTAAATTCACTTGGATCATATTATACATGCACAGACATGAATAAATCTTTACAGGTTTAATTGCCTTTTTAATCGTCATCTTCATCAAACATGCATAATCTACTGAGGATCATATCGTTGGCCAGAGTGACCACGGAGGATGATGTCACACCAAGTGTCATATAGTGGAATTCCTAGATGTAGGTCAATCCTGTGAATTCACGAATCTCAAGTGTAGTCCCATGGGTGGTGCCAGGTAAGATCAGGATTTGTTCCTCTTCATGTATCTATGCAGAATTTTAAGAGCATGGTCTGCTGGGGTCTTTTTGTCCATCTAGGCATTCTGGCCTAAAAGCATTTAACACTGACTGAAGGAAGGCCAGATCTCTGTGATATTGTGAGATTTTGCACAAAGGCAAAGCACTTTATGCTCAGGATTTAGTGCATATGGAATGCCTCTAGCTGTTTCAAGTCTCCCTATAAGAGGGTCCTGGTTTCTGATCTATGTATCAATTCAGGTAGCATATAGATCAGAAGTTTGTCTCGGTGCAAAGATGTTTTTGTGTCCATAAGTGAGACATTGACTTTGTGCAAGAAGCAATGACACTAATTTGCTGAACATTTTCTGGGACCAGTGGGCACTATCCAGGGCTCTCTGTTCGGTGTCCCCTTCAGAGTCCCTCCTTTTGAACCTTTGACACCCACACCCATCCCTGTTATTTCCTTTGTTGTCCTAAGAAATCCGTTGGATCTGGGTCCAGTGACTCCTCCCTGTAGGCTGGGGGAAAGGCCATAATAGTGGGCAGCCTTGTGCCCGCCCGATATTCATATAGATCACTCTCTGACTGCCCTTGACATCTCACAATATATTGGGTATGAGCTAATGACTATGTCATATGAAAGTGGCTATTGTCAATAATCAAGCTGATATGCCAGCCATAATTAAAAATGTCCTCATATTCTCTGCTTTAAAATGATGGTTAGAGTGACTGACGGGTCAGAAAGTATAATCAATAATGTTGATGCTGAGGTGGAATCTCCATCCTTAAAGGTTTCTAAGATTTGTCTTAACAAAGCCCTGGCTCTGATGATTTAGTTGAAGTTGTTCCAGCTGTGAGCAGATGGTTTGACTAGACAACCTCCTGAGTTCCCCACCAACCCCAATCGTCTACAATTCTATGAACATTTGAAATGTAACATTAGTCATGAAATACAAGATGTCACACTAGAAAGGAGTGTGTAATACAAGAAACCAATTAAATGACTAAATGCTGGAAACTTCAGCTGACTCCTATCACATTAGCCTGACGTATACTGTATTCATCTCAGATGCTCAGAAGCAGAAATAACATATTACATAAGCATTCTAATGTGTTACAAGTTTCTATAAGTGGATTTGTTGTTGCTGGGTTACTTCTTTTCATATCTGTAGCTTCATAATATTTGTGAATTAGTCTGAAGTAACTAGAGGGATGGAATTATTTAGAAAACATAGTTAGGATTTCACATGGCTGGCCCACCCCTCCTCATGACTGTAGCTTATCTTGAGAGAAGACACATTGTCATGCACACGCACATTCAAATGTTGTAGTGTGTGTACGTGCGCATGTGTGCACAATGTAATCCCAAAATTTCTTAAAATTAGGGAGTACTTGAGATCTAGGTGTCTTGTTAGGACCCATCTCTAGTTAGAGAATAGGGAGCTATGTTACATAACTCTTCTTAGCTGTCTGTCTTCAGGGAAGACAGAGCAGGTAGCAGACAAAGTGGCCACTGCTGTTGCGCAAGCTGCCTTTCAAGACTGAAGATCTGGGGTATTGGATGCACACAAGGTTCAGCTGTGAAAGAGGAGAATTCTGAGGTAGAGAGCCTAGGCAAGTGTCAGAAGGTGACTGGCCCTTTGAGTATAAGCACGGTCAGCTCCATCTGTTCTGTAATTAATTGCATCCTAGCCTGAAGGGTGGGACTAATGGAGTCAGGTGAACGCCAGGACTCATAACAAAAAGGGGTAAGAGAACACATTCAGAGCCAGCCTAGGAAGAGACGAATGGAGCAGGGTTGTGACTGGAGAGGAAAGCCACTGGAGTGTAGGCAACTCCTGTGGTGGTGCACCCTGTAGCAAGGGCCAAGCTCCAGGGAGGCAGTTTGGGTCTGATATTCTGCAACAGGAACAGAGAGCTGAACAGGAGCCAGAGAGGGATTTAAAACACTTTGGTCAATTTAGCTTTTCTGGGTCTGGTGGAATCTGTTTTCTATTGGCTGGGGAGGGCAAACACATGTTATCCATGCAGTGGCACCACATTGCTGGGCCTGCTGCTGCCAACTACGTTTTCTATGTTTTGGTTGGTGTAGATTAGGAATGAGCCACTGAGTACTACATATTGAATATGTCATGTATATTGGCACAAGTAATTTTTGGTTTTTGCTTCTTGCAAGCAAATCTGGCTAATAAAAGCATGAGATGACGCAGTTGTTCACAGCTTATTTTGTGTCAAAGTATTTTCAAGAGTATTTTTGCCAAAGGAAAACAAATATTCCCTGTCTTTCTAACAAGTCCAGTGTGCTCTCCCAGGTCCATTCAAAACAGTGCTGCTAAGGTTATCTTGCTGGTATCATGGGCTATGGCTACACTTACAAATGCTAGTTCGAATTAGTTAATTAGCGTAATTCGAACTAGCATGACCATGCTGGAATTTGAATTCAAACTAGCATGTCCATGTAGGGCACTGGCTAGTTCGAATTATCAAGTTGCAGGAAGGTCATTATGCCGATTAGTTCAAACTATGCACTTAGTTCGAACTAATATGGCCACATTTGACTTAGTTCAAACTAATTAGTTTGAATTAAGTGTTAGTTTGAACTAAATACTCGAATTAACTAGTTCAAATTAAGGAAGCCCTTAATTCGAACTAATGAAAGCCTAGTGTGGACCCGGCTTAAGTTAGCTCAAATTAAGGAAGCTTAATTTGAGCTAACTTGCAAGTGTAGACAGCCATTCTGTCCATGGCACTTCTCATTTTACTCTTTTTGTTTCATCTCCCCATTGTGCCAATAGGTAGGCAGAGGGTCAGTAGGAAATTCAGACAGCTAGATAGATGTTTAAAACAAGATTAGTGTCCGAATTGTCTACGGGCCCTCTGCCTAGTGTCAGTTAGCCATTTACTATAGATGCCAGAGCTGTGTTTTAAGGAGATTTCATTTGAAGAATGACAGCATTGTGGATTAGTTTGGGGAGGGTATTCTGTGCATAAACAGTGGCATGGAAGAAAGCTTCAAGGTGTTTGTAGGAGAAGGGAACAAAATGGTGTCATTTGCAGTGGGAGGAAAATAGGGAACAATGTGAAAGCATGCCAAAGCAAGTGCATAGGAAGAGGTGACTTTGTAAAGGGTCTTACAGGTAAGGAGTTTTATTTGACCATGTGCGTAGCTGGCCTCTGTGAACACATATTCTTACCATTTTATCTCCCTTCACCTCTTTCCGGTTTTAATTGGTTGTCCTGTTTTGTGGTCTTTTCTTCATTGTGCAAAATGTGGATTTGGAGCTGGACAGGGGAAAATAATTGTGTCCTAGAAAATACAAACAAGTAGAATTAAAAGAAAAATCAAGATGAGGAAGTACTTGGCTGCCTGCAGAAGTACACTAAGTAGCAGAAGAGAGGGGAGGTTGCTAACCCAGAAATAGCAGAAAACCCAGGGACAGATGCCTAAATAGTAGCATTAGTTGCATTTTCTTACTGTGAACCTAGACAACCCACTAAAAGCCTGTGTTTGTGGATTGTTTCCAAGACTTCCAGCATCTGCTACTCTAACTCCCAAGGCTCCTGTGCTGAGCAGCCCAGCCACCACATATGCTATAAAGAAATGACACTTGGATTTGCAAAATGGATTTAGAAGTGGGGAAACCTGAGCTAAGCAATAGCCATCGTTTTTCATTGATACCATTGACTTTTCAGCATCTAATATTTAATTTTTCTCTTTTCATTGTCTAATTAGGCTGTTAATTAAAAACGATGGGATTTTGCAGGAGACTGATGGCTGGAACCTCAGAGCTAACTGACAGTTTATTTATTTATTTATTTATTTTTGCTTCTGAATTAAAGTGAAAGGTGAGACGTTGGAACAGGTACATTTTAATTTCCTGCATGTGATAGGTAATATCGGAAAACATGGAAACCTACTGTAAAAGAGTTTGCCTCACTTTGCAATACTGATCATTTTGATCAATTGATTATATATGCTGCTACTATACTTTCGTTTTTCTTACTACTTATCCTTCTTGATGTCAAAACTGCATAGCAGAGTGGACAGTTTATAGTGTAATAGGTTATGGTGTGTGTCCACATTCCACAATCCTTTCTTGAGTGACACTTCCTTTGTAGTCAATTGAGAGTTTTACTTGAGAAACAGTATTTGGCTACAGCCCTTTAAACTTACTCTGTAGACCAAACTTACATTCCTCTTCTAATAGGCTTCATAACTGTGTTAGCTGCAGCACCTAACGAGATAGGGTGATTGGGCACAGAACATAAGGATGAAGTTTCACAATGAATTCCTTAATTCATGTATGCTTTTGCAAGAGGCATTCGGGGTTCAAATGTGTGCTCTAGTATATGAATGAAGCTGTTCTGTAACTTACCAAGATTTGTACCCATGTATGTTAGAGCTGAATTGGGCTGCTTTGCTATGAAAATCCAAATCGCACTCTAAATGTATTAAGTTAAAATTTCCTTCTGTTTCTGTCTAGCTAGACAAGTAGAGCCAGATTTTCTGATAGTATAACTCCATTGATTTCAATATAGTTACACCAGCAAAGACTTTGACCCTCTGTCATTTTAACAGTTGTTTGTTTTTATATTTACTCGCATTATGAACTGTCTTTTCAGCTGTTTCTATTAATGAAATAGATGTTTCTTATGGTCTGGCCCATATTTTGTACACCAGCTCTGACCATTTCCATGGTTTAAACTCTTCATGGTGTATTTGCTCACCTACGTGCTAATTGTCCCCTTGTGTTTGAACCCAATTTCAATGTTGTTAAATATTTCATAATTACTATTTGATATGATCATCTGGCTACAATCTGTAAACTCTTGCAGATTGGCTGCTGTTTTGAATTCCCTGTAGGTTCATGCGAAGCCCTTACTAATGGAGCGCATTGAAACTTTCAGTGCTTTATTTGCCTCAGACTGACATTTTCCACTATTTGTTGCTTATTTTTTTATTGCAAATACAGCTGGGTTTTCCTGCAGAAAATTTTATGTTCCAAATGTGTAATATTTGCAGTTGAATAGTGGCCCAGCCCAGCATCTGTTCAAGTCAGTGGAAATCTCTCTATAGATGTTAATGGGTGTTTGATCAGACCTTACATAACATTAGGATGACCAGACAGCCTATCTTTTAATAAGGCCTTTGTTTTAACAAGACTGATAATTGAAACCTTTCCATTTGTTATGCGTATATTCTTTATGACACAGTCCAGGAAAGTATCCTTATTCAGGAAGGTACCATATGCATAAATCCAATAGAAGTCAATGAGACTTAAGCACATACTTACAATTAAGCATATGTTTAAGTGTTTTTCTGAAACAAGAATCAATATTTCATGTATCTCACAGACAATTTTAAAAGCTATATAAACAGTGCAAGGAATTTAAAAAAAAAATCTATCAGTAAAGGTAGACTCCTGCAGTATCATTTATTATAATTGATCAGACTTCAGAGGGAGAGGAAAACAGTAACTAAGCAAATTTTGAAGCCTCTAAACAATAACATATAATAACTTTTCTATTTTTAACCATGTAAAGATTTTTTTAAAGGTTTATTATCTCAGGATTCTCCAGAGTAATTCGGACAGCCTGATGCTGATGCCCTCTTTCTATTAATCCCACTGCAGCTTTATCATCTTGGCCACAAAATCTACTTGCCTGCACTTCCCATAATTACCGACACCCATCTGAAAGCCACTAAGTGAAATCCTGACTCCATTAGAATCAGTGACAAAAACTTCCATTGATTTTTTTTTTTTCAATGAAACTTTCACCCATGGATTTTACTTTCCTACCAAACAAAAAGATTACTGCCCAGTGTGATTGGGCAAGTAGAAATGATGCAATGTTGGGCTAAAAATGTGAAGGGGAATCACTGACATACTTGAGTCATGGCACATAAAATTTTAGGCAAATTTGTAAAATGTTCCTCTCTAGATACAATATCCCTGAAGGGAAATACTTGTCTTTATTAATATTATTTCCATCATAAGTTATTATTTCAAACATATGTTTGTTTTGCTGAATTAGACTAACATGGCTACCCCTTTGGAACTTGTCAACATGCAAGGTACTGAATACAGCTGTATGAAGTGGAAAGCTCCACTCTGGCATCTGATTAAGTGGGATTTTGTCCATGGAAGCTCATGTGAAAGATAAATTTGTTAGTCTTTAAAAATGCCATAGAACTCTTTGTTTTGCTACCCCTCTGGAACTCATTTTATCAAATTTACCTTAGCTTGTACCTTAGTTCCTTCTCTGCTACTGATAAGTTGTGCAGTCCAGTTCCTCCACTGATTATGGTCATCTGCCAGTTTTGGTAGTTCTTCCTCTGTCACTTTCTTCTGATGGTTCTTTCTTGATCTTCCTTGCTTTCTCATTCCTCCCTTGGTTACCTAATACAATATTTGCTTAGCATGTCTCCTTCTTTCCATAAGGTGTACATTTCCCAACCACTTGAGCCTTCTCTCTTTGATATTTTCTAATGTCCCCTTCTGTCTGCAACCTTACTCTCGCATTTGTTATTTTATCTGTCCATGAAATGTGTAATATCTTACTTGGATATCTGTTATGGGCAGGCTCCAATTTTTTTTTTGGTCACTCATTGCTATGGGCAAGTTTTGCTCCCTAGAATAGTGTGCTCGGTACAATCATCTTGTATAATCTGACCTTTTAGTTTGATGTAGTGACAGCCATTTGACCTGATGTTGTTCCTCCTTCCAAAAGAGGTGTTTGCTTTTCCTAATCGGATATTAATATCTTAAACCTTAATATATAAAATATTATATATAAAATCTTTATATCTTTTAAGTTCAGCACACTCCCTAGGTGGAAGAACTCTTCTTCCTGTTAGATTTCTTTTCCATCCACATACATCTTTGTATCTTTTCCAGTGTTCTACATTCATTATCTTGGTTTTTCTCTGAATTTAATTTCAATTAATTTTTTGCTGCTTTCTGTTCTAATATGATGTAAGAACAATCATTCCATTCTACATCATATTAGTAAAACAATGTCAGTCATGTAACTTTTACTGTACATGATGCCTTTTATTGTCTGTTTTATCACTTATTTTTATGCTAATATAAAGAGTATTAATGATAACCACAATCTTGTCTAATGCCAATGCCAATATCAAACAATTCACCCAGACTGGTCTGATCTTACTCTGCATCTACTTCTATCATATAAATTCCTTATTATTTTGATCAACTTATCTGGCATCCCATAGCAATATTCCATCGGTGCCCTCTATGAACACAATTGAACATTTTCTTAAACTTGATAAAGTTGATTAAGATGGGTTTTTGCCAAAAGTACCTGTTTTTTTAATGATCTTTTGAGGAGTGAGTAGTTGTTTACTACATGATCTATCTGGACAGAATTCAACCTGTTCTCAATGAATTTCATTGACTGCCTGCTTCATTTTTTATTTATCTTATCTTGTAACCACCCTAAAAATTCTACCTGTCTTGCACCTGTCCTTTTTTTGCCTTCAGAGCTTTCTGCTCAGCAATTACAGCCCAATGTTCCAAATGTAATGCATGCACCTTTCTGTCAATCTTTTTAGGGGCCCACTACCTTCTCTAATGTCTTGACTACCATCTTCTTCTAACTTGATCTTCTGTCCTATAGACTTTTGTCATCTTAGTTCTATAAAACACTGGAATGGTCACTAAGTGCAATCTGGAATCTGAACTGCATTGCTTTGCCCATGAACTTCTCTATTGCTATGTTCATCTTGTGATCTTTTTGAGTATAAGTTGTAGTATGGCCACTAAAAGATGATAATCTGAGCCAGCATCATCATCTCTGTTGACTGTTATGTTCCTCAAATATGATGCCTGATTCTTAGATAGACAGACACAGTCTATCTGGTTGACAGTTGCATTATCTGATGATCTCCATGGTAGCTTGTAAATTCTCCTGTTATGAAAGAGAGTGCCCCCTGTCTTTAGCATGTTGTGCCAAAGTGATTCAGGATCATTTGCCATTATCAGTTTGGATGCTTTCCACTGGTGTGTCCATGACTTCTGCCTAGCCAATAGAGTTGTTGCCAATTTGTGCATTGAATTCACCTATCATCAAGTTGATGTCATGGTTAGCCCCATCATCCAATACTTGCAGCACTTTATTTAATGTATACTTCTCACTGTCAACTGCTGTTCGCTGATGCATATATTTGAATTATTATTGTATACTTGACATCAGAGATGTGCACAATGTGAGGCAAGTAGGGACATCCCCCCTCCCCCAAATAACCATTGGGGGCATAGAACTCCTCTGGCCCCAATGCCGAGGCATTGAAAGCAATCTCCTTCCAGGGCTGGGGAAGGAAGAATGAGCTCTGGGTGGGGTGAGGGGAGGGAAGATTGAGTTCTAGCAAGGGGATGGGGAAGCAGGCTCAGAAACTGCCCTCCAAAAGGGGTCAAATTTAAATTTCTCCACATGCCCCTGCTTGACATGTCTTGTTTGGAGCCTGACTGTTCTGTCATTTACTGGCTCCTCAGTCATAAGGGTGTTTGCTGTGATTTTATCCAGCATAATTCCTATATCTCTTTTATACATTCCTCAGATGCCATCTTGCTGCTCTCTGTCAATCTCACCTTACCAATGCCCAGTATGATCAAAAGGGTGTGTTTTAGTTTTGTTTTTTTTAATGTAACCTGTGTCAGCTTTTCCATACTATACAAAGTATGTACATTCATGTGCTTAGCTGAGTTGTGGATTTGGTCATCAAGATACAGTGTGTTGAGGTCTCCGCCTCCTTTTGGCTTTCACTGAAATCTGTCATGTGAGTTTTGAGCTCCATCTCCATCCATTTTGACTTAACTAATTGTTTCTGCTGTAGTTATTTTTTAACTGTGTGGGTTGCAAATTCAACTGCAGAACCCTCCTCTTTTATCTGGGCCTGTGGCCAGCAGCATTGCTCACCATGGCAGAGATTTTTTTTTAAATTTATAGTTTTCATCTTAGTCTAACCTCCAACCATGGCCCTTAATCAAAACATTGGAATTGTAGCAAAGTGGAGAGAGTTCCTGTGACAAACCTTCCACTCCCAGCTGCCTGGACAGAAGTCAGCCAGCTCAGCACAGCCCTGACAGAAGGGAAAGGATAACAGCTGGAAGCACTGATTAACCCAAGACAGGATTGAATTTAATGGGGTAAATGGAGGGACTATATAAGAAAGCCTGAGGGAAACCAGGGAAAGGCATGGTTGTGGGGGTAGGACCTTGGCTCCTTAGTTTGTCTCCTGGGCCAGAAGGGTAAACAGCCCAGAGTCTCAGGCCAAGCAGGTCTGATCTGGGAGTGGGAAATAAATCTAAGCATCGTAAATAAACCAGCATGGGTGATTGCACCGGGGTGACAACTTCAAGTCCAGTTATTGAAATGGGAGGAGACCACCCAGAGGAACTGGAAGGAGAGGGGGCCAGTCACAATCAACTACAGGAATTCTCACTGCTTTAATACTACTACTGACTCATAAAAAGCAATCCAGGGGGTTTTAGTATGTTTGCAATATGTCAAGTGTTGCGCCATTTCCTGTTAGTTAATAATCAGTTGAATTAATGTAATTTCTTTCATTAGCAGTTCTATCACACTTTTCCTTTTTAAAATCTCCAGGTATACATTCTAGTAACACCGTACCCTTCCTTGTTAATTTATCTCTGCAAGAGTTTCCTAAATTTGTCCTAGATGGCAGAAACAAGAGATTAAACAAAGGTCACAAGGTATTGTGTAAAAATCTCTTGTTAATTTCCCTGGAGTTAGTTGTCACATTACTCTTTGCCAGTTTTATTATAAAAGGTTTTCTACATTGCTTCCTCTTGCCTGATTAATCCAGTCCCTGACTCCCTTCTTCATTTGCTCTGTTTTGTTTGTAAAACTAATTGTCCTACTAGATTAGGGTCTGAGAAATCATTTCATCTTAATTGAGGCCAATCAGCTACAGCTAGTGGAAAAAATTATGCTTTGTTCTTAGAAATCTGTCGTTTCTCTATTGCCGGTCTTTATTTTCAATAGACGTTCCGTTGTTGCCACTTCCATTGTTTTTACAGCACACTTGAAGATGCTATGGAACAGAACATCACTTTCCATATGTTCTTTTGCCCAGGTCGTACTTAAATGAAACACAAGTGCCATTTAATCTTCATTCTTTTGCAATTAGAGCAATGGTTCCCATTTTTTAGTTTACTGGCAGTTAAGAGTTTTAAGGAATTTTCAGCAATTTCAGCAACGGTAGACTGAAGGCATCTGCCCTATTCCTGGGACCCCGGTGGCAGCTTCCCTGCCCTGCAAGCTAATCTTGAAGCTGGACAGCAGCCACCTGAGTCTTGCCCATGTCCCAGAGTCCCAGCCCAGTGACAGCCTCCTGCATCCTATTCTCACAGCTGGGGAGGGGGGCAGCCATCTGTGCCCTGGCTCAAAGTTGAGAGTTGGGTGACAGCCTCCTGTGCCCTGGCTCGAAACAAGGTGGCCAGTGGCATACTGAGGGTCTCTGGTGCTCAGGGCACAAGCCTACATTTGCATATCCCCAGCCTCACACCCACTGTGTCTGAAGGGCAGAAGGTATCCTGAGGCCACCCCCCCCCCCCCGGACCCGGGGCCCCCCCCCCCCCCCCCCCCCCAGTGGTTCATCTGTATTTTCAGGAGTGCAGGGGGTGGAGGCTTGAGGATGTGCAAATGCAGGCTTGGCTCTGCTCCCTCCCATGCACTTACCTACTGCCTCTCCCTCTGCAGCCCGGTGCTAGCTCTGAAGGAACAGCTTCACCCCTTCCAGCCTGGGTATGGGATCCAGACTGGCCTTCCATTAAGTGCTGGGGGGGGGGATGCTGAGGGGTGTCCCCAGCACCTGCTGTGTCCCCAGCCCCCCACCCATTGTAAAGGGCCAGCTGGCTCATCCAGGGCCGCCTCCATTGCATTTAGCTGTGGTTCCAGCCCGGCCAGGGTTGCAATCCTTGGGGGTGGGTGTGCTGGGCTCATGCCCCCTTGCAGCCTGCCGCCTGGGGGCCTGCCCCCAGTCTCATTATGCCACTGCTGGCGATAGCCTCCCAGGCTGTTGGCTGCATCCTGCCTTCTGGCCATCTGCTGGGCCAGGCAGTGAGAGAGGAGCGTGAGCCATTTTGAATGGCCCTCTGGGCCACTTTTGGCCCCCAGATCAGGTGTTGGAAACCACTGCTTTAGAACACCTTTTGCAGAACATTTGGAATCCACACTTCATGTGTATACTAATAAAGTGGTGATGGGGAAGGACTTAATTCATAGAGTTTAAGACCAGAAAGGGCCATGAGATCATATAATCTGTCCACCTGAAACTCAGAAGCCCTTACACTTCTGTACTGAGCCCAATATCTTGGGTTTGCCTAAAATATAACTTGTGCTTCACTACTTCCAGAAATTTCTTTGGTAGCTTGTTCCAGTAGTTAATCAGCCTCCTGTTAAAAATCCATGCCTTATTTCTAATTTGAAATTGAACTGAGATGGAAGGAGCCCTCACTCAAATTTTGGAGATCTAAATAACATATATGTGTATGCATTTGCAACCACAACATTATGGCTGAAATTTTCTTAGCTAACAAGGCACCCACTTGCTGTTGACAGTCAATGGGAGTTGGGTGCTTAATTATGTTCAGCTCATTTAAAAAGATACATTGCTTAACAAATAAGCAGCTATGCAATATTTTATTTTGTTTTCATTGCTCAACATGTGTCCCATGCCTTATTTACCACACACAATTCAAAACAGGAATTGAATAGAGAATTATAAAGTTTCCTCATGATGTTTCCTATTGTGCAGTCACCATAATATCTGAATACTTCTCAAGCATTAATGAACATATTTTCACAATACCACTGTAAGGAAAGGAAGTATTACGAGCCCCTTTTTACTTTTTTTCTATCTCCAATTTTCATCCCATGTGCCTGGAGCAACAACATGTCACTCTCTTATCATGTTCATATGTATGTCTACTGCTTGTCCCTGATAATCAGGCTGTGTACTGTCAGATGGAGCATATGCTGCTGAGTGTGTTTGCCTTTACTGAATGACATCCAAGCTGGAGCTCCGGACACAATTCATACTTCTGTATTTTTAAATATAATTACTGTATCCTTTGTGGTGCTTCTCCAAGTCTCTTTGTCTGTTACAGTCCGTAGTTTGTGATCAGTTTCTGATCTGCTATCATAGAGAAAGTACTAAAATCTTGTACATCTATATGCCACAGTTAGGTTATGTCTACACTGGCAAGTTAGTTCGAATTAAGGAAGCCTTAATTTGAACTAACTAAAGCCATGGCTACACTAGGCTTTCATTAGTTCGAATTAAGGTCTTCCTTAATTAGAACTAATAAATTTGAATATGCTATTTGAACTAAGGATTGATTCGAACTAGTTAGTTCGAATTAACCAACGTGGCCATGTTAGTTTGAACTAATTGCTTAGTTTGAACTAACCGGCCCATTGAACTCAATGCAATTCGCTAATTTGAGTTAATTAAGTTAATTCGAACTAACTAACATTAGTTTGAATTAGTTAGTTCGAATTAACTAATTCGAACTAACTTTAGTAGGTGTAGCCATAGCCTTAGTGTCTGTGCTTCAATTTGTACATGTCATCTCTGCAACAGTTATAGGCCTAGATAGCCCCAGATGAGACTGGCAACCAGTTAGTTTCAAGATACTGTATTAATACTGCTCTCAACCCTTCTTTTGAGGCATATGTGGGAAGTCTGATGTCTTTCAATTGGTCAAAGAGATGGGTCACTGGAGCTGATGTCAGAATGTACTTCATAAATCATTTTACTCTTTCTTACTCTGGAATCCATACCCATTTGGTGACCTCGAGGGTGCTCTATCCTAGATGAATTGTATAAGTGGTGTAGTTAAGTATGAACTTGCTGGCATAATTCAACTTGCCTAGCAGCCTTTGATTTTTTTCATATTCATCTTCAGGCCTTGATATGTTCAGTATTGCTTCAATTTTTGATTGATTGGGCAAGGTTCCCTTGGAGATCAGTCTTTCTCACAGCTATGCTATTTCTATTGTTTGAAATTGATCTTTTTGTCCTCATTCATAATTTCCAGCACTTTGAGTTGTTCCTGATGTTCAGTGACAGTATTTCCTGAAATTATTGTCATCAATATACACTTCCACACTGCTAGACTCTCTAGCGTCTGGCCCATTGTACGGTGAAACACTTCTGGAGCTGAACATGTTCTGAAAAGCAATCTTATGAAGCAGTATCTACCCAATAGTATATTATAAATGCAAATCTTAGAGCTGTAATTGTCCAAGGGGACCTATCAAAATCCAACTAATGAACCTAATTTGCTGAAGAGTTTGGCCCCTGCCATCTCCGACAACAGTTCACTTCTTGTGGGCAGATGAAGCTGTTATTTTTATATTTTTGTTGAGCTCCTTAGGGTCTGAATTTCCCTTTCTTTTTTCTTCATAGTTGCTAAAGAGTGAACCCAGTCTTTTGGTTCTTCTATTTTACAAATTGATACCACTTGCTGTCATGGTTTCCATCTTTTTTTCTTGTCTCTTTCTTAATGTTTGTGGAACTTATTGTGTAGCAGGTGCCCTATAATCTGCGTTTTCTCTTAACTATGTCCTGACAGGCGCCCATTTCATGTGACTATGTCTTCATATTGTGCTATTAATACTTTTAATATCTGATTCCATATAGTCTTTCTTTTTCTTTATGGTATACATCCTCTTAATGAGGCCAAGCATTTTACATGCATTTAGGCCTCTGTGTACCACCACAAACCCTTGTTTGATAATTTTTCTTTGTCAGTGTGCTCTCTCCCAACCCTGGAATATTTTCCCCCATTATAGCTTTTCAGAAATACTTTTGACTCTTCCACTTTTACATGTTCCTTTTACAACTTGGTAACACATGGCATTTTTATTAAAAACAACAACAACTACAAACCAAAACTCTAGAATGATATACAATTAACATGGCACACATTAAATGGATCAAAAACTGGGTAACCGATAAGTCTCAAAATGTAATTGTAAATGGGAATCATCAAATGCATGTGTTTTGGGGAGGCGGGGAGAGGAAGAGAGGGGAGGGCAGTCCCACAGAGACTGGTTCTTGACATATGCTATTTAACCTTTTCATCAGTGGCCTGGAAGAATACGTAAATTATGACTGAATTAGCACATGACACATAAATTGGGGAGTGGTAAATAATGAAGAGAGATCTGAATCAGTTGGTAAATGGGTAACATCAAACCTATACATTTTAATACAATTAAAGGTAAATGTATGCATCTAGAAACAAACAATTTAGGCCATACTTACAGGATGGGGGACTCTATCTTGAGAAGCAGTGCCTCTGATTTAAAAAAAAAAAAAAAAAAAGATTTCAGGCGTATTGTGGCTAATCAGCTGAAAATGAGCTTCCAGCATGATGATGTGGCCAAAAAGGCTAGTGAGAGCCTTGGATTCATAAACATGGGACTCTCGAATGGAAGTAGAGAAGTATTTTACCTCTGTACTTGGCACAAGTGCAACTGCTGCTGAAATACTGTGTCCAGTAAAGGTGCCAACATTTCAAGAAGGATGTTGGTAAATTGGAGAGAGTTTAGAGAAGAGCAATGAGATTGATTAAAGGATTAGGAAACATGTTATAGTGATGTACTTAAAGAGCTAAATCTATTTAGCCTAACAAAGAAGGGGTGACTAGTTGAAGCTAGATAAATTCACACTGAAAATAAGGCATAAATAACCGAAAGTGAAGATAATTAGCCATTAGAACAAATTGTCAAGGATCATGGTGGATTCCAATTTTTAAATCAAGATTAGATGTTTTTTCTAAAAGGTATGTTCTGGGAATTATTTTGGGGACGTTCTAGGGCATGTGTTGTACAGGAGGACAGATTAGGTGATCATAATGGTCCCTTCTGGTCTTGGAATCTATGAATCTTGTTATTTCAGTTTCTGTTTTTACATGTATTTCTGCCCCAGTGTCTGTCTTTTGTTACATCAGTGTTATTTGTTTACATTTGTTGTCCACTTTTCTGAGTTTTCAGCCTCCTGTATTATTGTCATTAAAAAATCTCTTCCTCTTCATTTGAGGAATCCCTTTCTATGTTACTATATGTGCTTTTGTGCTTTCTCAGCACATTTTAGCATAATGGTTTCATTTATTAGAGTTTCTACATATCTGTATGAATGCTGGGCATTTCCTACATTCATGCTGATTGCCTCATCACTAGCATTGTTTCCTGTTTTCCATGTTTCTTTCCTCAGTGAATTTAATTTCTGTTAACTTTTCCCTTGCTGATTTAGCTATAGTTAGGCCTCAAAGGATTAGTTTATTTTTTGGTAAATGTCAATTTCATCATACACACACAAACCAACAACAAAAAATTCCATCAATGATGGTCAAAATTTACAGATAGAGAAACTAAAAGAAAATGCTGCCTGAGAACTTACTAGAGCTTGATTTAAGGATACTTACTTATGTTTTGGACAATTTGTGTTTTAAGCATTATAAAACTTTAACTTTTTGAATCTGTGTTGATTGTTATTAATTGTCTGACATCCCCCATAATTTCTGGCAACTGTGAAAATTTAAATTGAAAAAATGCTTAAAAATTAATATTGGTGTTATCCATTGAGATTATGAAAAACAATCAGATTCTATCAAGCTTAATGATTGAGTCATGTGAATTGTCCCTTTCTCTCAGCTTTTAATTTCAGTTTCTGATTGCTGTGGTGCTTGGCATATATTTATTGCCCCTTTTAGTGTTAGATCCACCTCCCTTAGTAGCCATTCATGGACTTTTTCCTAGGGTTTAGCAATAGTTTAAAAAAAAAAATCTGGTCTTTCCTGAGTGTTTATTCTCATCTTGCATATATATCTCTCATAAGTAACTATTTTTTTCCTAGAGACACAATAATCCTCCATTTTTCTTCATTATTTTTGCAAAGCTTTCATCTCCATCTGAATGGAATGTATCATACCTTTGTAGGCTTTCTGAGCCTGCTACTGTAAAGAGTTTATTTGCTCCTGTGACTTTCATATACAGTTCAAATTGCCATGAACTTCAGCATTTCTGCTGATATTCATTTGAAGTTGCACAGGCTCAGTAGCAGCTATTATGTTACTTCTCTCATTGGGTCTTCAAGCATGCAGTGCTTTCCAAACTGGGTACCATGTAGTATCTTGCTGGCGAGTACAGTGGTCTCATGATAAACAGAGCTGTGTACAGTAATGAGGAAACAACTTTCTACTACTCTGTGTACTTGCAGCCTTTGACTGTCCTGGGTTGGGCCTCTCTTTTTTTCTGCTTTCCTTAAGAAGTGTGTCACAGGAATTCAATGATTAAATGAAGAGTGTGCAGGAAAAGCATAGCATCTCTGTATTTTCTATAGTACTTACTGCATTGTACACTAACAACCTGCTCAAAATCACAAGGCACTGGTCATCAAAACAGGAGTGCCCACACTGCTCACAATACAAAATGTGGTAATTCAATGCAATTTACCTAAATCCTCACAGTAGGTTCGGTTGGTTTGAATTATTTCTTCACTTTCTGTTTCTGGGTAGTGTTAAACAGCTGCTGTGTTTCATCTTAAAGACTGTTAAATTTCTTTCATAGGAGAAATTACCTGTATAAATCATTTACTGCAGGGATGTTAAGAGTCTATTTAAATCTTGAGTTAAAAACCGCTGCTGAAGTGCAATCTTTGATACTGCAAAACATGTTTATTTTATGATGCCTATTTACTCATATTCCCAAATAAAGTAACTCTTTCCACATACACAGAGATATACTTTGGAAGTAAATGTAGGGTTCAATCTCTCAGACAATATTCTCATTGCAATAAAGTAGCCTATGATTAAATCATTAATATTACAGAGAGAAGCCATCAGATTAGATACTAGGAACTTCTGTAAACTAATCTGTCCTGACCAATTGTTGTTGTAGCTAATCTCTTCTGTCTCAATTTTGACAATGTAACATAAATATAAAGTCCTGAAATAAAACACCACACTTGAGTTTGCAGATCAGAGCTGTGTCTGTAATGAAACAAATCTAAATGACCAAACAGAATACTCCAACCTTTAGGGAAACTTAGATGTGCATTTTCAATCTGCAACTTTGTATATAGTATTTTGAGTCTGTTGTTTGACAGCATCAAACTTAGATCCAGATCTGGATTTCAGATGCAAAGTTTTGATTTTGATCTTCCTTTGAAATGGAAGTTGATAATAGTCCACAGAAGGGGGTTAAGAGGATTAGGTAATATTACTAATGATTTTTGGAAGAAGGAATGTGTCTTTATAGATGTTGTGTCTAACATGGTTTCTAGAATACATTTATAGTTCAGTTTGCATTGTTTGAGTCTGCAATCTACATTTGCATTATAATAAAATATATTTCCCCATTTAGAATTAAGATGCAAAACAATCAACGTTTTCCTAATCGGCACTGCTGTTGTCATTGTCAGTGGGGTGAGTAAGTGTTGAATGTCTATGGAAGCTGAATTAATTTCTCATGTTCACCGGTGATCACTTCCAGATCAGACCTGATCCACATTGGTGAAACAGTACTGGGAAATTTTGTCTCTGTTCTGAGGCCAAGAGGAAGCCTTCTTTTGATATTCTTGTTTTTGGTCACCTGTCTGTGTCACTGAATTCATTTTTAAAGGAACTAAAAATATGGACAGTGGAACATACAAGACAAAATATTTTATAGCATGCTCTTTGGATACACATCTTGAAAACACATAATTTTACAGAAGTCTAAACCCTCATATGAAATATGTCTGAGGACCAGATGTATCCTGCATTTTGTAGAAATTAAGACTGATGCTCCAAGCCAGCCATAGTCCTGGAATTTGTCAGTCATAAGAATGAATAATACAGACTTCAATTTACTAGTTGTCAACTGGAGTCTGAAATTTATTAAGGGGAGGACAGTGTAAAAATGAAAAGTTTCCCTGTGTCTGCTCATTCCTTCTTACTTCCACCAGTGCCAGACCAGATTTTAAAATACCTGGCTAAGATTATGATCTCTGATACTAGTGCAAATAAGGATTCGATCCTTGACATTAAAATGGGGCTCAACAAAACTCAAGTGCCCGATTGCCATGATGACCAGGATTTTGCCCCTTGGCGCCTAAAAAAGAGCTAGCATTGCTACTTCTTTCTTTCTCCACCCTCATTATTGCCAAAAGCACCCCCAGCAGCAGCTTTTTTCAGCAGAAGGGCGATCCTGTGTGCTGCACACTGCCATGAAAAGAAGTGGTAGCAGCAGTCTTTCAGGGACAGGCCGGGGGCCTTCACAGCCACACACCTAGGTGTCTTAGTTTTTGGGCTGGCCCATAGGTGTGTGGCAGATTTGTTAAGGCTTGCCTTAAAACAGGGAGATATTCTGGGATATACATCAGTGTAACTCAACATAATTTGGCCTATTTTGCCTCCTCTCTGGTTTTTTTTTTTTTTTTTTTTTTTTTTTAATGTGATAGGGATAAAGAAATAATTTTAGATCTCTTTTGAAGTTTTTAGAACTGAAATTCTTTGGTACATGTTTTTAAATGACGGTTAGTTGTGTAGTCTCATTAGACTTGTAGTGTATAGGAATCATGGCTCAGGTTATGCCTCTATACCAAGTACCCCCATCACAGATAACAGTGCTGATGGGGACCCAGGGTCCACAGAGCAACTATGTCTCCTCTGTGCGCAAGTGGGTCTTGACAATAAGGGGAGTGAGAAGAATTTTGGCTCCAACTGCCAGTTCTCCTTATGGCATAGCTGTTCAGATAGATCTAGTCAGAAAACTAGTTTTGATGCCTACTTTCCTGCCAGCTATCTTGTGCTTTGCTCTGGGGCAGCCCAACTCATGGCCTACTAAGGCACTTAGCTTTTCAGGTTCCCAGCTCCTTGGTAGCCCATATCATTGGCCAACAGGAAGCCAGCGAGCCTGGGAGCCCTGATTCTCAAATTCCCAGGCTCTTTGGCTCCTCTACAGCTTGCTTCATGAGCTGTTGTGGAGCAAGCCTCCCAGGGTTCTTTTGGAAACCTGCCTAGGTTCCTGCTAGCTCACTTGCCTAGCAGGTCACCACAGAGTAAGGCTGCCCAGAACTCTGTCATGTCACTTGAGGGGCTGCTGTGAGATGTGGTTCTCTAATTTTGTCATTTTTAGAGCGGCTCCTGCTGTGTTTTTTTTTTTTTCTTTTCCAGTGAGACAATTGAAAAAACCTAACACTTGAAGTGCTAATGTGGGTTTTGGAGAGTTTTGAAATCTCCACTGTAATACAATGGGTCTGCTCCACAGGCAATAAATATTAGACTGCACTGGAAGAGCATAAATGAAAGGTTTAGATCAGTGGTTCCCAATCTGTGGCCCGAGGGCCAAAAGTGGCCCGTGGCTTCCCTGATGCTGGTTGCAGAAGGGAGCCACTTCCTAAGGACCCAGGGTTCCTAAGGACCACAGGGTTAAAAAACTGGTACAAGCTCCTTGCTGCAGCCAAGGGAATAGGAGATCAGTGCTCCCCTACTGCTGGCTATAGCAGAGACAGCAAAGTGCTCTTTCTGGGTCCATAGTCACTGAGATCCCTGCTGGAGCCAAAGGGAAGGGAACACTGATTTTTTTTTTTTTCCTCCTGGCTGTAGATGGGAACCACTGTTAGGGACCCAGCTGGATTGCACAAGGCTACAGGACACATGCAGTTTCTCTGCTGCAGACAGGGAGATGGGAAATCAGCAAGGAGGAACTCCTTCTGTTTAATTGAAGTGGGGGTGAGTGGGCAGCTGCTGGCAGAGACTGGTGGCCCTTCAGGGTCGTAAGAATGTTCTCTTTGACCCTCGAGACAAAAAGGTTGGGAATCATTGGTTTAGATACTACATTCCTTTATTTTCTTGGGTTTAAATAGAATAAAAGTGAGAGAGATTTGGGATTTCCAATGTGTTGTAGCTCTTGTAAGTGCACTGAGAGTTACAGAATAACAGAATCAGAGACCCGATGGGCTAGAAAGGGCATAAGAAGCCATTAAGTCCAGCTCCTGCACTAAGGCAGGACAAACAAATGTATATATTGAACAAAGTCACTGAGTGTGTAGATTTAAAGAAACACCAAAGGCTGAATAGCTCATGAAAACAGGTTTCCAGCACATCTGCTTTTGACTAGAACTGAAAATAAGAGAATATCCTTTCTTCTTACAGTTTTGGAAAGTCTACTGTTGCATGCAGTTGAAACTGGATTTTAGATGTGTATAAAGATGTTTGAGAACCTATTGGGTTCAGCAGAAGAACTCAGCAAACGTTTTGGAGTTCAGATAAGCATTGTAAACTTTGAGCAATTTATACAGAGATGGGCCAAAGTCTTTTGAAGATAGGTTTCCCTGTGAGATTTCTGATACTTCCTGTTTCTAATCAGGCAAGAAATTAAACACAGACAAAAAAAAATTTCTTGTGCTGATCTGGGGCATCTCCTGGTCTTAAAAGTTGCAGAAGCATGAATAAATGAAGAGTTTTTTTGAACATCTTCAGTCTTTTAAAAGTTTAATGATTCAAATATGAAAAAAGGCTTTGGTTATTTCTTACTTTAAGTGAGTTGATTTGTTTATTTCTCATTGGGAAGAAGAGGAGCTCGAGTTGTTCTTTTCCCATGCCATTCCTTTTGGAATACTTGATAAAACGGAAGATGGATTGTAAACCTAAGAAGACCAGAGAAAAGACACATATTGGAAATGAAACAGTTTAAAAACAACAGTGAATGAGTGATAATTTATTGAAAGCTACTCACCATGAAAGTTGTATGATATAGACTGTGTGGGGTGGAGAAACCCCAAAGGCATTGTCTCCCCATAAATTTGAAGACCACATTGACTCAAATGTTCCTTTTTGCACACAGCATGGAGAGGAGCTAAAGCGATCATCAGAAAGTCAGTGATAAGGGCCATACCAGAACCTATATAAATAGGTGCAACTTTGGGTGCTTTCCATATTTATGGAATAACACCTAAGAAGTGCCCAGCAGAGATCAGGGCTTTCTATTGTGCAAATGCATGAAGAAACACTGTTTCCCCAAAGAGTTTGCAATCTTAAGAAAAGTGACATATGAAATGACAAATATATATTTTCAAATGCATATGTACATTGTTTAAAAGTGGACAAAGTAGGTGACAGCTATATCCATCTGTCTTTAAATCAGCTATTTATTTTATTGGATTATTTCTTTTAGACAAAGATAAGGAGCCTTGAAAGACAAAAGGACTAAGGAAATAAATGAATTACATCTCACTTGAAGGGAGGATTTGTAGGACTTTTATCTATAAAACACATTTGACTTCAGTCAATATGCTGATGGTCAGGACCATATGAACTTCAGAACAAGTTTGCAACTTGGAGGCATCCCATGGCTAGACTGGAAGCAGTTATTTGATGATTAGAACTAGGGAATGTGGTGGAGTTTGTCAGTCTGAAAAATATGCTTCAAGCAACAAAACACATGTTTTTCTTCAGTTATATATATTGCTGCATTTCCATGTTAGATTGACATATAGAATTATTCCTTAAGCATCCACTAAGGGGAGTGTGGTGCTGGACCAGCCTTTCTCGTTTCTATGACAACAGTGGGGAGTGGAGTCTCTCAAGCTAAGTGCTTGCTAAAGCAGGTGTCGGGTTGCGTAGCTGTTCAGAAGCTCTTAGAGTGCATGGAGTCAGGGAGCCTTTTCATTTCCTATTTAAAATATCTTGATTCCTTCAAGCTCAGTGAGTGAATATTGTCAAGCTCCCATGAATGAAGATGGTTCACCATTCGGGCTCTATTCAGTCCTTTAAACAGCAAAAAGGTCAGTAGAAATATTTTTGTCTCTAGCACTGAGTGCTAAATCATTAGGTCTGCATGCCCTTGCAGTATGCACAAGCATCAGTACACCAGCTGCTCATAATACCAGAGCTATCTGTGATGCAGATGTGCTTAAACTCTTGCTGTAAGTTAAAATGTTATCCATCACTTTGGTCCCTGAAATGGTTACATATTTTCTACCATTGTCAGACAAGTAACATTCTCTAGGATATACAATATCCACTCTATATTAAATGTGGCTGTTCATTTTCTAATCTAAGCACATATTCACTGTCTTTTAAAAGATTCCAAAGTGTAGTTCAAGAAAAAAATGTGGTTTTGCATAGCTGCTCTTCATTGCTACAGGATTTTGCTCTGAATGTATTTCATTGCAGCTGATTGGTATTTGCTTTAAAAAGGTTGACGATCACAGTCCATAGATGTCAGTTGCTGTTTTACAAGCATGTTTTTACAATACCTGTGCTAATGTCGCATGATGATTGACCATAAAACTGATCTAATACTTTTAGTTTTTCATGAAAACTTTGTTCAGTTTTGAAACAGTCATCTTAATTTTATTCAGCTGTTGTGATAAATACTCAGTACTGTTATGGCTTTAGGTGAAAATGACAAGGACTTAAGGGTTTTTTCTCCCTCCAGTTTCCTGCTGTTCTCTTTTATTTTGGTAATAACACTTTTTATTGGAGCCCATATAATACATCTGTAAAATCATGATTCAAGAACAAACCATACAGAAGAAGAAAATAATCATAGCTATCTTCAGGATTTTGGTCGCCAAAAGCATTGATGCTTTTGCATGTCAAGAATATTAGAAGCTTTGGCCAGTAAGACTTTTAATATGTCTGTTACCAACTGTGATTGAAATGTTTATTAATCATTGTAATCTGTTGTTAACATGTTGCAATAGAGATCTAATAAATAAATTAAAAGTTCCTGGAAGGTAGGATTTTGTTTGCTTGTTTTTTCAATGTAATCGCAATATTAGTATTTAGTAAATAAGAGGGGATCAACATGTGATTTATGCCATCATGTGCCGGAAATGCCCCTCTGCCTTATATATTGGGCAGACAGGACAGTCTCTGCACCAAAGAATCAATGGACACAAATTTGACATCAGAAATTGCAACACTGCAAAACCTGTAGGGAACACTTCAATCTCCCTGCTCACTCCCTTGACGACTTGTTAATAGCTGTGTTGAAACAGATGAATAACAAATCACAGCTTCAAAGAGAGACTGCAGAACTCGAATTTATATGCAAATTTGACTCAGTTGTCTTGGGGTTAAACAGGGACTATGGATTTTTCTCGCATTACAACAAGTGATTTGACCTCCCCCTCCTCTATGTGCTGTTCCCCAGTGTTTTGAATCCTAACACCTATTTTGATTTGCTGTTACAGCCTGACCTGATGCTATGTCATACACTCCCCTGCATTTAATTTCCTCCCACTCTGTAACTTTCCTATCTTCAAAGCGTCTGACGAAGTGGGATTTTCTCCCACGAAAGCTCATGTGATAAATAAATCTGTTAGTCTTTAAAAGTGCCACAGGACTCTGTTAACATTTCCATTGTTAGTGGGTGCATTTGTGCTGCTACAGTTAGCGTAACTCTGTTAGCATTTCTATTCTACCACAAATTCTTATGTCGTGGGGTTTGTTAAGCCATAGAATTTCAAACTAGATTCTACTTCATCATTAGTTTCAAACATTCATTCTGGAAACAATTATTATGTCCACCAATTTATTTTAAAAAGATGATTGGTTTGAGTGCACATCTCTGAGTGGAAGCTGAAAAGTTCGAGGGAAGTTCGTACTCCTGTAATCCCTAAATAATTTAATTGGCGACATCACACCCAATTCCTCCCTTATGTTTTCTAATGGGTTTTCCTGTTCTGAGTTAGAAAATGTGACATTCATTCATTTTAAAAATGAGATATTGCATAAGTACAGAAAATTGTTTTTCTTGTGTCATATTTGTAAGCACGTGGACAGATGACAGCTGTGCAGCACATTCACTGAGTTTAATAGAATTTAACACTTCCTTCTGAGCCATTATTTATGTCAGGTCAGTGACTAACTCCAGAATCCCTAGCAAGGCCCTCTTTTCGTACCATTCTTAAAACAATTTGATTTTAAATTGGCATAATTTCTTGGTTTCAGACTGTAATCATGGTGACAGAGCCATGATGAACAATGTAGTAGATTCTGTATGCTTGTAACCTTTCCAAAACTTCATGTATTAGCTCTGTCACAGTCCGTGGAACGAGCTACAAACTTAGATTCTCATTCTGTCCTTATACCTTGTGCAAAATCTGAGAAAATTGACTTGCCACAGCAGTGTCATATAACGGGAATGGCGTGCTCTCAAGAAGTCATGGAGCACACATACCCATGGACTGTATTGCATGTGAACTACAGTAGCTTCCTTGCTCAAAAAGAAAAAAGTATGTCTCCACTCCAGATATCTCCTGAACAATAACATGTCTAAACAATACAGAGTGCTAACTCACTCTGAATGAGCTGTCCCAAGTCATCGACATCTTTTCTCTTGTCCTACTGCTTTTGGGGCTATTGGAATGATAGGGGACAGGATTGTTTTAAATATCACAAAACAAAAAGCACAATCAAAGCCTGCCAAAAGAACAAACCCAATCACAAAGAGAAGAGTGAATGCAAGAAAAAAAAATCAAGATGATATTTAAGGGATTAATGTATTAGAGAAGCTAGCATTATGCATATCTATAGAAGTACATTTCTTAGCATCAAAATGTGTGTGATTTTTATTCAGCCTTGTATATAAATTTGTCTTTATATGTTTATGTTGATGTTGCCTATATATATTATTTGTTTCCTAGCCGTGTGCAAAAATGTGTCCTATATTCTATTTTCTAGAAAATCCCTGTAGAATGGCCAACTGCCCATCACAGCTGTGCTCTCTATGTTTCAATTGCATTAAGCACAAGCTATACTGGGGGTTGAGGATGGCTAGTTTCAGCGGTTATTTCTTTATAGACCCTCAATGTAGAGTTAAGCTGTAGCTCAAACAAAAAGAGAAATGTATCATAAAAGGGATATATATAAGAATGCACTTTTTGTGCACTGTGGATCAGGCAACATAATACTCAATAAAGAGCAGTTAACTTTTGTAATCTGACCTTCGTTGGTTTGGAGAAAATTGTGTTTGTTTTCCTTAAGTGCTTGGTTTACTACTCTGAGCTTTTTGTTATGCCTAAGATGATGAGTGGTGGTTTCTTCAGCTTTCTCTAATTACATTACTTTGCACAGCTTGAAAGGCAACATCCAAGTTCTCTGGCATAGTGTAGTGAAGCTCGGAAATCTAGGCTCTCTCAAAAGATAGAAAAATACATTTTTCCCTCTAATCTTGTGTTTTGGTTCCTTGTTCTGTTTCTTTTCATGATGACAATGGGTCCCAAGCAGGAGGCTAGCATTAGAATATCAGAGCATGGCTTTGTCCTGCTCTCTGTCCAAAGCAAGTCATATACATAATGAATATTCACAGTTTTCAAAGCTGCAGTATTACACTATTAGCTGAATGGTTAAAAAAAGATCTATTCTGAACCCAAGCAGAAGTTCACAGAATGGATGTTTCATTTCCCCGTGCCTTGTCCCACTCTAAATGACTAAAACGATCCTTGTCAAAAAGAACAATCATCCTAAAATTAGACTAATCCAAGTCCACAGCATGGTAGTGCATTAGATCACTTGGGCCATCTGGACAGTCCTTTGGTCACTGGTTTTAATCTGTAGGGTGCCACAAAGCGCAGATGCATTTTCTGTAGCAAAGAAATTCAGTAACATTCTGAAAGGAACATGTTTTCCATCTAATGTATTATTATTTAACACTAAATTGTTTATCTGTTGACATGTGTCAGATGGGATTAACTTTTGATTACTCTCATAGGAATTGTGTTAGAGGAGGAGAGTAATGTCTTATGTTTGCTGGTTGGTTTGAGGCCCTTTTTGCTTACTAGTCATAGCCCCAAAGAAATGAAAAGATTTAATGTAAAACCAGACATGATGGATGAAACAAACCTTGGGCAGAAGTGCAGAAAGGAGAATGAGGTAACAGTGATATGAGCATTTTTTGCACAGCCAATATTTGCAATTTTTAAAAGTAGAGACAATATCTAGGTTTCCACACCATACTCAGGACAGTAGCTTATTAGTGCCTGATCCAAATGACGACTGGATATTGTCATGTACACACTCACCACGTCCTGCATGTATCTAGTGGACCTTGTAGGATGGATCCAAGAGTGGTGTTGAGCAATAGCTTATCTTGCAAGAGCATTGTATTATAAACCCACATACTTCATAGAATAAGGCAACCCATAACTGTCTGGGATTTGGAAAAGATTTCCTGTTTGAAGAAGTTATTCATTTATCATCCATTATGATGATGATTTTTTTCACCTTCTAAATAAGGTGATATTGGTCTGAGTGGACTGTTGGTTTGATATGGTCTAGAATCGCTGTGTTCCTCCAGGTGCAATTCAAAGTGCTGGACTAGAATCTGGTTGTTTTGAAAAATTGCTTTCCACTCTGTACTCTGCCTGGTACGCTGCTGTTGATTGGCATTGCTCTTATCACAGCCAGCAGCACTATTTTCTAATTGGAGACTTTGGGACTTACTCCTTACGGCAAGGTACTATGCAAGGTGTGTTCATTTTGTCTAGCTTTTGACTCGCTGCCTGTTAATATTTCAATTAATGTTGGTTTCACATAGAAAATTATGACCACGCCAAACTTCAAAGAAACTTGGTTACAAGGTCAAATTTTGTTATTGGAACTAGCTGTGTAATAGAACTAAGACATTCCAAACAAGTGAAAATGTTGTGATTTGATTTGAACTCCTCTCTTGAGAGTGTATAATTATACTTCTGTCACAAGAATATTGTGCTGTTTCATTAATCAGTGTTTGTAGAGCACTTCGAGGTACGCAGCTGAAGGCTGTTATATAACAGTGCACAGTATTACGTAGTTTGTAAATGTGAGAGTTAAAAACCTGGATGCCTGCTCTAAAAGATAATTCAACACAGACTTGCCATTCTAAACAATATTTTGCAGAGATATTTTTGGTTTGGAAGCTAATGAGGAGCAGAGAGATTGCTGAAATGATTTAAAAGGTGAAACTATATCATATGGATTTATTAATTTCATATTTCATTTTTCTACATGCTATTTCTTTGCCAGAATAATGGCAAAAAGAAAACACTTTCTGCTTTCTCAAAAATAATGCAAAACTAATGGAACAATTGACAGGCCTCATTCCTTTCACCTGCACTCAAGAAGCAGTTCAACATGTGTTAGTCTCAGTCATTCTCAGGACCTGTAATCTTTACTAAACCGTGTTTGATTATAGCAATGAAAATATCCATTGACATGTCTTTTCTGTTCTCACTTAGCATGCAGTATTTTAAAACTACATCATATTAAAACAGTACCATTAAAAATTGCATGCCAATATATTGAAAGGCAAAATATTAGTGGTACATACATAAATACTTAAGTGCATGCCCATTTTAGGCAGGTAAGCCTCCTAATGTGCAGCCAAATATGCTAGAAATGTGTTGGACCATAATGAGTTTTTAAAATAATTATCATTTTATGATAGGTTATAATTTCAATGAACTATACCACTTGCAGTCAATATAATAATTTATATAAAAACTAAGCCTATATTTTGGTTTGGTGAATATATATATATAAATATGTAATGGCTTCATTAATTAGGAATATTTCCTGGTTTATATGTGTGTTAGGGAACCACTAAGATCTGGAAACCAATACATGCTGGAGAACTGGTGTTTTGTCACAGTTTGGTGTTGGTTTGCATTCTAGATACATTTGGGGTATATAGTAGATGTCAACCTGGTGATTGTTCAATATAATAGTGTGTCTTGGCACTGGTTTATTACCTTTTAATTGTTGGGCAGCTTGAGTTAATTTTATCTCATGAACTGTTTACTTTTGACTGGGCTTGTCAAAATTTTCTGGTGCAATTGGGAAGAAAAAAAACCATGAACCAAAATAATTCTGGGATTTGTCACAATTTTTGTGTCCCTATTGAGGTAGTCTCTGGCTAACTCTTACCTAGAAGGGTGTGTCCACCCAAATGAGCTGTGCCAGTTGTGCCCTGTAAATGTCCCGCGTCACTGGCGGGCATGGAGGGCGCCTCCTTCAGGTGCCTCAGGGGAATTAGCAGTGGCGGGGCGCCCTTTTCGACACAGAGTCAGTTGCCCCTGGCCCCTCAGGCGGGGCGGAGCAAGCAAAGTACAGAGTCAGTTGCCCCCGGCCCCTCAGGCAGGGCGGAGCATGCACAACACACAAACCTCTGTAGAGGGTTGCTAGGGGTTTGAATGCTCTGGGTGGTTAGGGAAGGGGGTGAGGGAGGGGGACGCAGGCCCACCCACTCCACTGCGTCCCAGCCCAGGGCCCTATCCAGTGGCAGAGGGGTCTGCCACTGGGGTCAGCGGGGCTCCCGCCAAAACACACTGACCTCCGGTGGCTCCGCCACCCCCGATGAGGCAGCCAGCCGTCCCTGGGCCACTTCCTCCCACCCTGGGGTTCGGGGTACCTGTATCCGCCGAGTCTCCCTCTGGGTCCGCAGGGTAGGTTGCTCGGGGGATCCCAACTAGCCCCTCTGTGTCCATTGGCGGGAGATCTGGGAACTCCTGTGGCTCCTCAGCAGAGGGTAGCTCCTCGAGGTCGTAGGGCCCAACAGTGGGCGTCTGTTCCTCGGGGTCTTTAGCCGAGGGGAGTTCTTCCAGGTCACAGGGGATCAGCAGCTGGTCAGGTTCCTCCGGTTACTCCGGGGAGAGGGGCTCCACACTTGGTTCCCGGGGGAGCCAGGCAGGCTTTCTCCGGACTCTAGGTTCGGGAATCCCCTCCCAGTCGCTGGGGCCCAGTAGGCTGGGTGGGCCGTATTGCCCCCCAGCCCGGGGTCCCCATAGCCACCCTTCAGTCAAGGCCCGACCTGGCCTAGTCCATGGCCTCTCGGGCAGCACATCCTGCCTCCACGGCTGCTTCCCCCTCCCTGAGCTGTCTGGTTTGGCTTTTATACCGCCCCTTCCTGCCTGGGCCCCGCCCCTCCACTTCCGGGGCTGCAGGCCTGGAGTATGACTGTTCAGGCCTATCCTCTGACCCCAGCTCAGAGGAAGGCTAGGGTCCTTTTCTACATGCCCATAGAAGCAAACATGTCATACCCACAAACAGAGAAACAGTGAGCCCACATAAGCACAATTCTTAATCTTACACATCCAAATACAGGCTTTTTTGGCAGCCAACAGGTGCCAAACATTTGTAGTCACAGGGAACATTTGCAGGCTCACCCACTCTCTTTTGAAAAATTGCCCCTAAATGTTCTTCAGAGGATAGAAGCAATTGCTAAAATTCTTTCTACTGCCTGGAGGAAAAACAAAGAGAAGGTATTAAGAGATGCTTATTTTTACTCACCGTGGCTATGTCTACACGTGCTAAAATTAGTTTGAATTAGTTAGTTCAAACTAACTAATTCGAACTAATTTTAGTCAGTTCGAATTAGTTTAATTCAAACTAGGAAAACTTAGTTCGAATTAGTGATCCCCATTCATTTCAATGGCCGGTTAGTTCGAACTAAGAAATTAGTTCGAATTAACATGGCCACATTGGTTAATTCGAGCTAGTTAGTTCAAATTAACCCTTTAGTTGGAATACCCTATTTGAACTTCTTAGTTTGAATTAAGGAAGCCCTTAATTCGAACTAACTAAAGTCTAGTGTAGCCATGGCTTTAGTTAGTTTGAATTAAGCCTCCTTAATTCGAACTAACTTGCCAGTGTAGACATAGCCTGTATGTTTTTCAAGGGCTATGAAAATCACCACAGATGTCTGTTAATTCAGAATGACCATTGCTGATCATTCTGTAGTATTGTTCAGGAGCTGGCTGTAAGAGATGTATTAAAACAGCTTGCTATTCATCATCGCCTTCTCAGGGTAATATAAACACACCCACCACTTGTGGTCACTTGGATCCATTTGGGAGAAAATTTCTGTAGTTCTTCCAAATAACCAGTGTTTGTTACCTATGGGTGTTCCATTTTGGTAAGAGAGTAATAGAAGGATGAAACAAACTTTATTTTTTAAGAAACTAAACAGTCATGATTTTATCTACTTGAGGGAAGAATGATATATAAATGGAAAAAAGCAACTGTAACCAATATAAACTGCATGTGCTCCCCTATAACAAATTTGTAATAGCAGTTGAAGTATTTCTTTACAGATGTATTTCTTGGCAACATAACTAGCAGGAAGAAAAAGAAATCTCTGATTAACTAAGAGTGAATTTTATAACCTCAACTACTAAAAGAGAGATTTCCCGATTTTACCAAAAGTCAAATTTTAATCATTTGAACCAAGAGCCTGCCTTCCAGGTACAGCGCTGCCCCGTGGGGGGAGCAGGGCCCAGGGCCAACTGGCCTAGGCGGGGCCCCGCACCCCCCATCCTGGAGGGCAGGCGGGCTGCTCCACCCCCCAGCCCCTCAGGGAGCAAGCCCGGGCGGGGAGGCTGAGGCCGCCGGCGGGTAGCTGGCTCTGAGCCTGGCCCAGGAAGCGGGGACCACCTGTGGAGGGAGCCGGCCGCAGCCGGGACCCCAGGCTGCTGCGGCCAGTGCCCCAGCCAGGGACCCGAGGCCGCCGCCGAGGTCTGCCCTGGCCGCATGGCCTGACCGCATGCCCTGGTCGCAGCAGCCCATCTCAGAGGCGGGCCCCAGCCACCTGCTCCGCCCCGGGGGCAGAGAGGGCTAGCCCAGAGGCCGGGGTTAGTGCTCCTGGACCATGGAGCAGGGAAGAGTGTGGCCATGGGGGCCTAGGGCCCGAGTAACCGCGGGACCTGGGGCAATCGCCCTGTTGGTCCCTTTCCCCCCCCCCAGGGACGGCCCTGTCCAGGTAATGTATCTACTACCAAAAAGTACCTCATTATAAGTGACATAAGCGAAGTTCAGACTATTTTTCTAAAGCCACATTAAAACCAGTTCAGTGTGCCTGTTCTAATCACCCTGTTTTTATACTGTGGATTAATTGTGTTGACTTTTTAAAAGAAGCTAAAGTATACAAGTGTTTTTCTCAGCATCTTTGAACCTCTCTGCACATCAGTACACGAGTCTTCTCTCAGGACCCAGATTGTGAGCTCTTTCTCACCTTGGTGAGCCCTTACAGGATGAATAGGCTCAGTTGTGTTTGGGAGACTACTCATATGAGTAACTGCTCATCAGTATTGCTAATGGGGTTACGATTTGACCCTCAGTAAAGCTCAAATCTTAAAGTTGGTCTTCTGAGTAAGTCAGCTTCCACATATGGACATGAAGAAAGATGTGACTGTTTATGTCCCATCCTACTAGGCAGGGTGAGATTTGTCAATCTATTCCAAAGTAAGATCTGTTACCAACAAAGCTGTTTAATTTTCCTCCTGAATTAGGATTAATCTCTAAAAATCAGGAAATTAACAGTCTGAAGAGCCTTCTTTGTCAGTACCTGAAAAAGTTTCATCTTTATAGCATGCCGAGATTATGGCTCTTAAAAGTATGCTAACCAATAAAACATAATTTTGTTTACTGATTGATTTGTTTTGTGGGATTTGCACACACCATGCTGACAACTCAAAGACAATGCATATATGTAAGAAACTACAAATCAGCTTTTCACGCATTTTAAAAATCAGGTGGCTTTTTCTTGGCTGGGGGGGGGAGGGAAGGAGTGGGGCAGGGAGCATGCATTTAGTTTGAGCCACAGCTCACAGGTATTTCATTCCATTGGTAATTTTCATTTTAATACTATCCTCATTTTTATGTAGTTCCTATTTCTGAATTTAAATGCCACTGTGGTAGATTTCTTGATAATCCCCCCCCCCCACACACACACACACCCCTAAGGATGTTAAATTTAATTATACTGTAGTCTATATTACTATATTCACCCCTCGGACCAGATCATATGAGCCATGTACGACTGAACCAAGAATTGCTTCTCCCCTCATATATTCTAGGACCATCTGCTCCAAGAAACAGTCATTAATGATGTCTAAAAATGTTAACTATGCATCTTGTACTGAACTGACATTCCCAGTCAATATGGGGATAGTTGAAATTCCCCTCCCATTGTTACTGTAATTTCTGTTTTCATAGTCTCTATAATCTCCCTGAGTATTCACCATCACTATCCTGGTCAGGTTGTTGATAGTGTATTCCTGCTGCAATTCTCTTATTCACCCTTGAAATTTTTATCCATCAAGATTCTCTGGCACTATTTGTGTCATTTAAAATGTTTACTATAGTTGACCGTATGCTTTCTTTCACATATACTGCCCTTCCCCCACCAACTCAACTTACTCTGTCATTCTTATTTTGTATTTTGGTATTATCATGTACCATTGATTATCATTGTTTCACCACATTTCTGTGATGCCTGTTACATCAATATCTGCATGTAATACCAGGCACTCAAGTTCACCTGTCTTAGTTTTAGATTTCTTGCACTTGTAAAATTTGTCAATGTTTTGCTGTCTGCCTTCATCAGGTGTAATTGAATGGGGCTCTTTATCTTTGACTATTCTCTTCAGTTCCTACCTGTCCTTTCTCAACATCTATCCTCTCCTCTTTACTAGGACATAGAGTATCTCCTTGAATAAATCCTTTCTAAGGGCTGTATCTGTCCAAACTGTGTGTTCTTCTACATCTGTTGGCTTTCCCCCAACCCTTAGTTTAAAAACTCCTCTAAGACCTTTTCATTTCACATGCCAGCAATCCGGTTTCATTCTGGTTAAGATGGAGCCCATTTTCCCTGTATAGGCTCTTCATTTCCTGAAATGTCCTTCAGTTCCTCATTAAACCAATCCCACCACCATCACCTCATCCATACACTGAGAGCTAGCAGATGTGCCTGTCTAATTGGTCCTGCATGTGGGACAGAAAACATTTCAGAGAATGCTATTGTGGAGTCTTGGACTTTAATCAGCTGAAATTTGTCTTTCAGGCTATCTTGCCTATCTTTCCCGATGTCACTAGTACCAACATATGACACTTGACTCCTCCTTAGCATGTTATATAAATCGATCTACATGTCTCAAGAGATTTGCACCCTTCACATCTGGCAGGCAATTTCTGTTCAGTTTTCTCAGCCATTACAAATACTACTATCTATATATCTAATAATATAATCCCCCATTACTGTGACTTGTCTCTTCCTAACAACTCAAAAGTATCCTCAGTGTGAGAGAATACCCTGACATAATCTGGAAGTAAGGTTCTCAGCTGTGAGTTTTTCCCTCTGTTCCACCTTGATGATGTCCTTCCCAGAGATTTTCATCTTCCTCTCAACACCATAGAGACTGTCAGAGTGGGGGTGGAACATCTGTTGTCCCTCTAAAAGTCTTCTCTATATACGTTTATAGCTGCAGTTAAACAGGACTGCAAGCCAGAGACTTGCAGCTTATCTCACCAAAACCCCATCCAGAGAGAGACATGTAAGTAACAGCAGCTTCAGTGGTGAGTATTAATTTAAAAGGGCAACTGCTAAATGAAACAAAAAGAAAATGATCGACAGATACTTCTCAAACCACTGAGAGGGTGTTACAGGTGATAGGTAACTTAAAAATACAGTGTTTAAAAATGGGCATAGAGCCAGATTCTCCACAGATGAAATGGGAACTTGACTTGATGTCAAAAGAGCTGTGCCTGATTTCATTATACAGTAAAAATCTTCTATTTTTAACCTTATTTACAACATGTTTCTTTAACTGGTACTATGCTATATTTCAATTTGTACTCTAGTTTATTGGCTGGATTGTACCTGGTTTTGTTGAGATTTTGGGACTAAATTCCTTCCCTTTGCAATGCAAGTTTTGCTGGTACAACTGAGGTTAAATGTGGAGTCTTACAATGCATTTAATTGGAAGAGAAAGTATTTTTCAATTTTTGAAATACTTTTTTACAGTTATTTATTTTAAATATTTAGTAAAAAAAGCTTCCTGTTATAAAACTGTACCATTCTGGAGGCTAGTTAAACATCCATTTTATCTTCAGAGTAAATCAATAAAACACTTATTAGATGAGGAGTTTTAACACCAATAAATTGAGACTTCAAACTTTGTACTGGTATATTAAAGGAAACATGACACTGGAAATTTTATTTCAGATAACCTTTCTTTGAATATGCAGCCCTGGACACCCAAATTTATTGATCCTTGGAGTACCTATTTTATAAAACTCTATTAACTAGAGTGGCTGAACCAGATTCAGGTCTCATTTACATGAGAACATATCTCGAATAACTCCATTAATTTAAAAGGAATTAGATTTAGGCCAGTGTAACTTTTATCAGAATCTGATCCCAGGGCTTAATTTATAACTCCAAGTGGAAGGGGGAAACTTTAACTTTCTAACTATTATTATTTATGTATGTTTGTATGTATGTTATAGCAGTACTCAAAAGCTCCATCTAGGGTTGGAAACCCTTGTGTGCAAACACACCATTGGGTAGGATCATTTCCCCCCAGGAGATAAAATCCAAAATGGTATTGCAGTTTAGCTCCTCAAAGACTCAAATAGCAGTTAAGCCACAAACTACCAGTAACTAGCTCCCATTGACTAAATGGGGTGCAATAATAATGGTTAGAGTTACAAACATTAAGGTCCCAGGGTTGGATCATCTAATCTGACCTCCTGTATGTCAACAAAACCCCTGAGTCCCCCTGTGTGAGTAATATGAAAATTCACAGGAGTTTAGTCGTGGTTACCATCAATGTAACATTTTCATTGTGCCAAAATGTCTCATGTTTATTGGATTTTTCATCATTTATTTTTCAGTTTAATTATTTATTTACTTTACAAATATTTATTTAATATAATAATTAATGTATTTAAATGTTTATTATGTTACCAATTATTTATTTTTAAAAAATCTATTATCTCAATTTCCATTTCAATCTGACATATAAATATGTTTATAAGCAAACGCTGAACATATATACCCATACTTATCCTTGAATTAATTCATATGGAGTCAAAGGAGTTCAGCAGGAATGGATTTGGTCTATAAATGTCTTGAGCCATACTTGTATCTCTCATAAAAGTCCTCAGGTAATATTCTGCCCTCGTAACTCGTATAGTCTCTCTGGCTATGTCTACACTTGTAAATTTAAGTCGACTTAGCTTAGTTGACTTAACAAAGTCGACTTAGTTAAGTCGACTTAGTATGTCCACACTTAAATTTAAAGTCGTCTTAGGGGGGAACTTACGAAGTCAACCTAGAGCGTCCACACTGGACACCTAGGTCGACTTCTAGGGGTAGGGGGACCTTGGGCAGGTCCATGGTGGCAGGGGGGCACCCCTGGCCCAGTGCCAGGGGGCTCAGCCTTTGCCGCATTGTGCCTGGGTACAATGGGGCAAAGGGGGACAGGGACCCTGGCAGGGCATAGGGGCAGGGTGGGCAGGGCTCTGCCCTGCCCTTTGGGGGGGCATGCTAGGCTCTCCCTGTGCCCCCCCCCCCCAGCAGGGAGGGAAGTGGCGGAGTCCTGGAGAGCCCTAAGTCGACTTTAAGTCGACTTAGGGATACTCCAGGTCTACACTGGCTTAAGTGGACTTCAGGAAGTCGACTTAAGCCTAAAGTCGAATTAAAAGTAGGTTTAATAAAGTAGACTTAATTTTCATTAAGTCAACTTTATTTTCCTTAAGTCGACTTAAACAGCTTGCTTAAGTCGACTTAAGGAAAGTGTAGTGTAGACGCAGAGTAAATTAAGTTGATTTAAGCAAGCTTAAGTTGACTTAATTTACAAGTGTAGACGCACCCTCTGATTGCAGTGGGCATGCAATGGATATAACTGCAAGTAGAATTAGATTCCTAATGGGTCATATTTCATCTATCAGCTTTAGAAACAGTGTCTTCTCATGAAGCCCACTGGATAAAGTAATTGCCTTGTATTACAGAGATGGTAAATTAGAATTGTATTTTTTATTTCAGCTGACGATGGAGGTAATAACTATCTATTGTACAAATGTATAAAAGGTGTAAGTGAATGTAAGAAAAATAGAACTATTTTAATGGTATGATTAAGACTAATGTAATGAGATTAATTTTGTGTGGCTATAAGAAAAAGCTTTCTTGCAATGTGTTTGATTGGACTGTAGAACACTATCACCAGGGCTTCTTCCCTCACGGCGGGGCGCCCCCCAACGGCGGGAGATATTTAAACCTAGGCTAGACAAAACACTAGAGAAATTTATAACACACAACCTGCATAATCCTGCATTTCCTGGAAGCTATATTGTCTAACAGACCTCTCCATCACTAACTTTCTGTGATTATACACTATGGGATAGCTAGAGATAAACATGAGAGTTGCCTGGCATTCAGTATACACTATCATTTAATAGCATTTCCCAGCATTTAATTAGCCAATCACTGGAAGGGAGCCTGACTGGAATAAAGCAGCAAGATTAGGAGAGAATTTGTGAAGAGATAAGATAGAAATTAAGCTCATAGACTCTAAGGTCAGAAGGGACTAATATGATCATCTAGTCTGACCTCCCGCACAATGCAGGCCACAAAATCTCACCCTCCTACTCCTGTAATGAACCTATGACTGAGTTATTAAAGTCTTCAGATCATGATTTAAAGACTTTAAAATACAGAGAATCAACCAGCAAGTGAGCCATGCTCAATGCTACAGAAGAAGGCAAAAAACTCCCAGCGACCAAGCCAATCAGCCCTGGGGGAAAATTCCTTCCCAACCCAAATATAGTAATCAGTTAAACCCAGAGCATATGGGCAAATGCCACCAGCCAGACAAGAAAAAAAATTTCTGTAATAACTCAGAACTCACCCCATCTCATGCTCCTTCCCAGGTCACTGGCATATCTATCACCAGTAGTAAAAAACGGACAATTGCCAAACTAAGCCATCTCATTATATCATCCCTTCCATAAATTTATGAAGCTCAGTTTTGAAGGTAACTATGTCTTTTGCCCCCACAGCTCCCCTTGGAAGGTTATTCCAGAACTTTACTCCTCTGATGGTTAGAAACCTGCATCTAATTTCAAGCCTAAATTTCCTGATGGACAGTTTGTATTCATTTGTTCTCGTGTCCACACTGGTGCAGTATTCAAATAATCCCTCTCTCTCCCTGGTATTTATCCCTCTGATGTATTTATAGAGAGCAATCACATCTCCCTTCACCCTTCTTTTGGTTAGGCTAAACAAGCCAAGCTCTTTAATTTGCATCTCATAGGGCAGGCTTTCCACTCCATGAATCATCCTTGCTGCCCTTCTTTGCACCTGTTCCAGTTTGACTTCATCTTTTTTGAACATTTAGTGAGAGTGGTCCTGCATTTAGCAGGGTGTTGGACTAGATGACCTAATGAGGTCCTTTCCAGCCCTATGATTATATGGGTGACCACAACGGCACGCAATATTCCAAATGAGGTCTCACCAGCACCTTGTATAATGGTACTAACACCTCCCTATCTCTACTGGAAATACACCACCTGATGCACCCCAGGACCGCATTAGGTTTTTCACGGCCGCATCACATTGGCGAATCAGAGTCATCCTGTGATCAACCAGTAGTCCCAGGTCCTTCTCCTCCTCCTCCGTCACTTCCAACTGATGCATCCCCAACTTATAAGAAAAATTCTTTTGTCCCTAAATGCATGACCTTGCACTTCCCATTATTAAATTTGATCCTATTCCTAATACTTCAGTTTACAAGCTCATCTAGATCTTTCTGTATGATATCCCGATCCACCTCTGTATTGGCAACCTCCCAACTTGGTGTCATCCACAAACTTAATTAGCACATTCCCACTTTTTGTGGCAAGGTCAGTAATAAAAATGTTGAATAAGATTGGTCCCAAGACCAATCCTTGAGGAACTCCACTAGTAACCTCTTTCCAGCTAGACAGTTCACCTTTCAGTATGACCTGCTGTAGTCTCCCCTTTAATCAGTTCCTTATCCACCTTTCTATTTTCATATTAATCCCCATCTTTTCTAAGTTAACTAATAATTCCCTATGTGGAACTGTATCAAATGCCTTGCTGAAATCTAAGTAAATTAGGTCCACCACATTCCCTTTATCCAAAAAATCTGTTATCTTCTCAGAAAAGATCAGGCTGGTCTGGCACGATCTACCTTTTTAAAGCCGTGTTGTATTTTATCCCAATTACCATTAACCTCGATATCCTTAAGTACTTTCTCTTTCAAAATTTTCTCCAAGACCTTGTATACTACCAAGGTCAAACTAACAGGCCTGTAGTTACCTGGATCATTTTTATTCCCTTTCTTGAAAATAGGAACTACATTAGCAATTCTCCAGTCATACGGTACAACCCCTGTGTTCACAGATACATTAAAAATCCTTGCTAATGGACTGGCAATTTCATGTGCCAGTTCCTTTAACATTCTTGGATGGAGATTATCCGGACCCTCCCACCCCGATTTAGTTCCATTAAGCAGCTCAAGCTTGGCTTCTACCTCAGATATGGTAATTTCCACCTCCACGTCCTCATTCCCATTAACTACGCTACCTCTAACCCCAATCTCACCATCACTCTCATTAAAGATAGAGACAAAGTACTTATTTAGATATTCAGCCATGCCTAGATTTTCCTTGATCTCCATCCCATTCTCAGTGTTTAGGGGTCCCACTTCTTCCTTCTTTGTTTTCTTCCTATTTATATAGCTAAATAATCTTTTACTATTGGTTTTAATTCCCTTTGCAAGGTCTAACTCTGCTTGGCTTTTGGCCTTCCTCACTTGATCTCTACATGTTCTGACCTCTAAGAGATAGTCCTCTTTTCCTATCCCTCCCATCTTCTACTCCTTGTAGGCCCTGTGCTTCCTTTTAATCACCTGTCTGAGATGTTTACTCATCCAGCTTGGTTTACAACTTAATTTTTTCCCTTTCTGTGGAATGCAGTCTTCAGATAGTTCCTGCAACTTTGACTTGAAGCGATTCCAAGCCTCCTCAATGTTCACATCCACGAGTTCTTTGATCCAGTCCACTTCCCTAGCCAATTCCCTTAATTTTTTTTAAAGTTAGCCATTTTGAAGTCAAAGACTCTGGTGACAGATTTATTTTTGTTTATGCTTCCATTCAGTATGAACTGGATTAGCATGTGGTCACTCAAATCTAGGTTGTTCCCTACAATCAGTTCCTCCATGAGGTCCTCACTGCTGACCAATACCAAATCTAAGATTGAGTCTCCTCTCGTTGGTTCGGAAACTAGTGGATAAATTTGTCTGCTATCACATCCAACAAAATCTAGGCTAGTCAAGAAGTTCTTCCGAACTTTTATTTTTACTTTATATATAAAGTTTACTTTATATATAAAGTTTAGGTTAAAAGATGCCTATTTAACTCTCCTGGAAAATATTGCTTCTGTGTTATGTAATGAGTAACTAATTTTTAAGCTTCATGATTTTCAGGATGTTGGGATCATGGAGGATTAGGGTTGGAAGGATCTTCAGAATCTCATCTGGTCCAACCCCTTGCTCAGTTCAGGACCAAACATAACTAAATCATCCCTGCCAGGGATTTGTCAAGCTGGACTTTAAAAACCTCTAAGGATGGAGATTCCACCACCTCCCTAGGTAACACATACCCAGTGCTTTACCACCCTCCTAGTGAAAAAGTTTTCCCTAACATCCAACCTAGACCTCGCACACTGCAACTTTAGACAGTTGCTCCTTGTTCTGTCATCTGCCACCACTTAAAAAAGCTTAGTTCCATCCTTCCTGAAAATCTCCTTCAGGTAATTGAAGGTTGATATCAAATCCCTCCCTTACTCTGCTCTTCTGCAGACTAAATAAGCCCAGATCCCTCAACTTCTGCTCATAAATGATGTGCTTCAGTCCAATAATCATTTTCCTTGTCATCCTCTGGACTCTCTCCAATTTGTCCACATCCTTTCTCTAGTGGTGGACCCAAAACTGGATCCAATATTCCAAATGTAGCCGGTGCCGGATAAAGGAGAGTAATCACTTCCCTCAGTATGCTGGAAATCCTCGCCCTAATGCAGCCCAATGTGCGATTAGTCTTCTGAACAATAAGGGCATGTTGTTTGATTCATATCCACCTTCTTGTCCACTGTATCTCCCAGGTCCTTTTCTGCAGGACTGCTGCTTAACCAGTCGGTTACCAGTTGATAGCAGTGCATTGGATTCTTCAATCCTAAATGCAAGACTCTACTTGTCCTTGTTGAACCTCATCAGATTTCTTTTGGACCAATCCTCCTTTTTGTCCAGGTTACTCTGTATCCTATTCCTGCCCTCCAGCATGTCTACCCACCCCAATTTAGTGTCACCTGCAAACTTGCTGAGGGTGCAATCCATCCCATCATCCAGATTATTAATGAAGATTTTTAACACAACTGAGCCCAGGACCAACCTTTGAGCACTCCATTTCTTACTGGCTTCCAAATAGACATCAAGCTGTTGATCACTACCCATTGAGCCTGATGATTTAGCCAGATTTTTATTTACCTTTCTAGTCTATTCATCCAACTCATCCTTCTTTAATTTACTGACTAGAATGCTGAGGGAGACTGTATGAAAAGCTCTGCTAATGTCAAGGTCTATCACATCCACCACTTTCCCCACATCCACAGAACCAGGGTACTCACCATACTAGGCAATCAGGTTGGTCAGATATGACCTGCCTTTGATGAATCCATGTTCCTGATCACCTTCCTCTCCTCCAAGTGTTTCAAAATGGATTCCTTTCGAGCCTGTTCCATTATTTTTTCAGGGACTAAGGTAAAGTTGAGTGGTCTGTAGTTTCTGGATCTGCATCCTTCTGTTTTTTAAAGATGGGCACTATATTTGCCTTTTCCCAGCCATCTAGGATCTCCCCTAATCACCACAATTTTTCCAAAGATAGTGGACAATGGCTCTACAGACACATCAGCCAACTCCCTCAGCACCCTCGGATGTACTTCATCTGGCCCCATGAACTTGTGAATGTCCAGCTTTCCTATATAGTACTGAACCTGTTCTTTCACCTCTGTCGGCTGCTCATCTCTTCCCTATACTGTGCTGCCCAAAGCAGTAGTCTGGAAAATGACCTTGTCTGTAAAGGTGGAGGAAAAAATAATTAAGTACTTCAGCTTTTTCCTACATTATCTGCCACTAGGATGTTTCCTCTATTCAGTAAGGAGACCACTCTTTCCCTGACTCCCTTCTTGTTGCTAACAAGCTTGTGGATACCCTGTTTGTTACCCTTCACATCCTTTGCTAGCTGCAACTCCAGGTTTAACCTCTGCATGCTTGAGCAATATTTGTATACCCCTCCCTAGCCATCTATCCAAACTTCCCCCTCTTGCAAACTTCCTTTTGTGTTTAAGGTCACCAAATATTACTCTGTTAAACCAAGCTGATTGCTTAATCATATTTGCTATTCTTTCTGCACATCGGTGCCCTCATAAAGTTTATTTAAAATATAACCAGGTTTCCTGGATCTCCTTTCCCCCCTCCTAATAATTTCCTCGGGCAGGGTCGGCAACCTTTGCCGGCCCCTGTGCAAGCATTGCCCCCCAACCCTCAGCAAGTGCCGGGGCAGGGCCAGCAGGGAAAAGGAGCTCTCGCCTATGGTGGCTCCTGTCCCCCAGTTGAGGAGTGGGGCCAGCAGGGGCCAGGAGCTGCAGCATGCACATGGTTCTTGAGGCCTTGGGCCCTGCTGGGTGTGGAGCCAGCAGGTGGCAGGAGCCGTGGTACCACAGTGCTGGGAGCCCTGCGTGCTGCTGAAAATAGACACGCATGCCAGGGATTAATCTAGCATGACCTCCTACATAACACTGGCCAAAGAACCCTACCCTATAATTCCTGCATCAAGATTGTAACTTTAGGAAGAGAGAGTTTATCATTTAGAAAGACATTTGGTCTTGATTTAAAGAATGGGTGTAATGGAGAATCCACTATCCCTTTAGATAAATTGTTCCAAAGGCTAATTATCTCATTTTAAAATGTGTGCTTTATTTCTAATCTGAACTTGTCTAGCTTCAGCTTCTAGCCATTGGGTCTTGTGATTTTTGTCTGCTAGATTAAAGAGCCATGTAGACTATAAGCAAGACAATTCTTGACCTTATCTTTGATAAAATAATAGATTGAGTTTTTTAGTCTCTCACTCTAAGATATGTTTTCAAGACCTCACATCAGTCTTGTAGCTTTTTCAACACCCTTTGGAATAGTGGACCCCACAAATTGACATAGTATTCTAGTAATGGTGTCATTAATGCAATATACAATATTTCCTATTCTTGCTTGATATTCCCTTACTTATACAGCCAAGGATCGCATTTGCCCATTAGTAGCAGCACTGCATTAGGAGTTTGTATTCATTTGTTTATCTGCCATGATTCCTTAAACACGTTAACATTCCAGGATGAATACACAATGCATGGACTTGAAGTTTCACTTTCTTATTATGATGTCAACTAGCACAGATGACCAGTAATAAGAAAGATTTCATTGCAACTTAATTGTGGTTGTTGTAATCTCTTTTACTAAGCCCTATTGCAACACATTAGATTGCTTTGCCATTGATCCATTCATGATATTCCACTTAATGTCAATGGTAGCAAGCGGACCATAGTAATTTGGATAAGATAATGCAGTATTCTGAAGCCACAAAATAGAGGACTGATATTGCACAATGTCCAATTCATCTTTGAAGTCAATGGAATTACACCAAAGATTAATCTGGCTGCATAAGACTTAATTCAGGAAAATTTAATTTAGTTTCAGTGTATTGACTAAAACATAGACACATAAATAACACCGATCCTGTAGGTGGTGTTTGTTAATGTGATCTCTCTGTATTTGCTTTTAAATTTATATTAGGAGAGTTAGATGCCAATTTGAAAAAGTAAGATGACTTCACCGGTTAGAATACATGCTGACATTTTAGAGTGTAAACCTGTTATACCCTACATAAGAACCTGTTAAAATTTCTTGTATTTATAATTTGTAATCATGGAGCACCAGTAAATAACAGAGCTAGTCAAAATTTGTTGAAAAATAGGTATTTTTAGCACCAATTTTTGTGAAGCAGAAATTTTTTTCTCTCCTCTTGACCATCAAAATTTTCTCTTGTGCTTGGTGCTGGGTGGTGTGTTTTGGTTTTGGCTTGGATTTTTTGGTTCTTAAACTTTTCTCTAATGTATTTAGTCACATTTCTTTTTTGGTTGTCTTCTGACAATATCTTTCAGATTTTGAGGATAACATTAGCAATTTTGACTGGTCAGCTTAGTCATGCAACACTTTAAAAATACTTGTTTTAAAAAATCTTCATGTTTGAAATATTAACTTATTTAAAATTATTTTGGAAACAAACTCATTGTGAAAACTAATAGAAAATTATGTAGAAACATTCAATAAATTAGTCTCAGATTTGTTACTAGAACTTGTAAATAATCTATCCACCAAAAATTAAATTCCAGATATAATCAACTCTACTTCACATTTTCACCATGGTTTTGTGGGGATTAGGTCTCCAGTTCTCTCCCTTAATAAGGATTAATTTTAACAATACTCTTCAATTCTAGCTCACCTTATCATGACCTTTTAACTAATGATATCTCTGTACCTACTTGCTTTTTGAATTATGGTTCCATCTATATTATTAGACTAGATAACATGCTTAAGTGCCTGCACTATAAGCACTTAAGGTGAGAGTCGGTCACTTTCTCTGTTTTGTAATCTGTCACGTACATCCCCAGCACTACCTAAATATTTTGGAATGTGTTGAAAATTGAACGTTTTCTTTCCTTTTTCCTATTCCTTCTCTGTACTGAAATTAATAACAAAATTTCAAACAGAGTTGAATTGTCAGTAGTGATATGCATTTGATCCAAAGAACTGATTAAGAATCTCATCCAATTTTTGAACTTTCTACTGTTGCTCTGAGAGTTTTATACTACTGCCTATCCTCCTGTAAACCAGGAGAGGTCTGTCTCCCAAGGCTTGAGAGAGTGTAGAATAGGGTGTAGATCTTTGATGTGCTGTAGAGGTTTGACTTGGGGGGTTTTAGGTGGTGACCAATGGTGTTCTGTTGTTTTTTTTTCTTTTCTTGGGCTTTTCCTGTTGTAGTTGACTTCTAGGTACCCGTCTGGCTCTGTCACTCTGCTTCTTCACTTCTTACAGACAGCTTCCCAACCTTACACAGGTACTCACCAGCAACTACAGATCAAACAACAGAAACATTAAAGCAGTAACATATCCCTGCAACAGACCACGCTGCCAATTTTGCCCTCATATCTACACTAAAGACACCATCACAGGACCAAATCAAGCCACCTACTCCATCAAGGGCTCATTCAGATGCTCATCCACCAATGTGATTTATGCCATCATGTGCTGGAAATGCCCCCCTGCCTTATATATTGGACAAACAGGGCAGTCTCTGTACAAAAGAATAAATGCACACAAATCTGACATCAGAAATTGCAATACTCAAAAACCAATAGGGGAACACTTCAATCTCTCTGCTCACTCCATTGACGACTTGCTAATAGCTGTGCTGAAACAGATGAATAACAAATCACAGTTTCAAAGAGAAACCGCAGAACTCAAATTTATATGCCAATTTGATTCAGTTGCCTTGGCGTTAAACGGGGACTATAGATTCTTTTCTCACTACAACAGGGGATTTGACCCTACCTTACTCCATATGCTGTTTCCAAGTGTTTGAATCCTACATCTATTTTGATTTGCTTTTACAGCCTGACCTGATCCTATGTCATACACTTCCCTGCATTTATTTACTCCCATTCTGTAAGTTTCCCATCTTCAAAGCGTCTGACGAAGTGGAATTTTCTCCCACGTAAGCTCATGTGATAAATAAATCTGTTAGTCTTTTAAAGTGCCACAGGAATCCGTTTGTTTCTCTGCAATAGACTAACAGGGCTACATCTTTGGATCTTCAGGTTCGACTCTTTGAAGGAAGGGATCTGGGGAAAGCAAAGTTTCAGGGAGGACTTTTGCTGGAGGGGGACAGGGGAATAACACAGGCTTAGAGAAGAGCCCAGTTCTGAGGTGCTATCTTACTTAGTAAATCTTACTGAGATTTGCTCCATTATAACCTACATTATTTGAGGTTAAGCCCTACTGACCTTGGTGATCCTGTTAGATTTGGCCAAACATTCAGGGTTGTTGTTTATTTGTTTGTTGATGCTGTTAAAAATAGTAACAGAACACTTACATTTTCATGGCATTTTAATGTTTCAGTAATGCCTTGGACATAGCAACTGTGCTGGTTTGGAAAAGTTGATTTGTGAAATTCATTCAGATTAGTCTCAATTAAATTGTTTTCAGAAGAGTTGCTTTCTCTTTTGTTTGTTTTAATTTCCTTGAAATTTTGCTTTTATACTCCCCCCCCCTCCTTTAGTGGCAATCCTCTGTTATCTCTCAGGCCATGTACACATTACAAGCTTGTCCCGCAATAAATTTGTTGTGGGACAAGCAAGGGTTCTAACTATGACGCTTTACCCCGTCCACACAGCACTCCTTGTAGCAAAAAGTAGCGTTCACACGCTCCTTTGAATTTTCACTATAAGGAGCAATGCATGGTGGGTACCTATCCCGCCATGCACTGCTGCAGCCAGCCTTTGGGCTGGCAGTGGGACTGTTCCCCCCTAGCTGGCTGCCCTGGGGGTTCCCCCACAGGGCTGGAGCCCGCTGCCCTGGGGGTTCCCCAGGGATAGAGCCGCACTGCCCTGGAGGCTGGAGCCCCACTGGGAGGATGGTTCCCCCCAGGATATGGGAAGTTGGCTTCAGCCACCAGTGGATTGAGCCCCAGTCTGGCAGCTGGGGCTCTGCTGCTGCCAGCGGCTTGAGCCCCGGTCCCGCGACCGGGGCTCAAGCCGCCAGCAGCAGCGGAGCCCCGGCTGCAGCAGTGGGGCTTCAGCTGAGGTGGCAGCTGATCCCCAGCTGCAGGACCAGGGCTCAAGCCGGTGGTGGGCACGGTGGTGGAACCCCAGCTGTCGGCTCCAGGACTCCTGGATCCCTGGTGGCTGGAGCCCTGCAGCTTGTCAATTTCCCTGCTCTATTAGAGCAGGGAAATTGACAAGTATGACAGCTCCAGTGTCCCAGAGTGGCCTCCACTGGCACTCGGGAACATTTCTGGAGGCTGTCTAACCCTCAGTGAGTGTACGCACACACTCCATTGCGGGACAAGCGATCCGTGGTAAGCATTACCATGCTCGTCTAGGTTGTTTACCTGTTGCACGGCACAACAGGCAACATTGTAGTGTGTACGCTCACAGCCTTATCACGTGGTAAAGCTGTAGTGTGTACAAGGCCTCAGTATGCTACCTTCCTTAAACAGTTGGACATGTCCTATACTGAGTAGAATTTATTTTTGTTTTATATGGAAAAATAGCCACTGGGTCATAAACATCTTGGTAGTGACGTATATGTATCCCTCACTGCATTTTATTTTATGGTGCTATTTAGACTGCAAAGTTTTCTGATAATTTTTTGCCCTTTCTTTTATGTGATAGGTTTGTTTTCTTTGGTTGTGCCTTCCTGCATTTATCTCTTCTGTTGTTTGATTTTTGACATTCTATTTCTTTTGCAAACAATGTGATTGTCCATTTCTGATTCTGCTCTAAATTGACAGTATTTGCTAAACATACAGGTGTTGGAATGCCTTGTAAAAATAAATTAATTTAAAAAGTTGCCCTTGTGACTGGTCTTCACTAACTAGTGAATGACATTATCATGCTACTTGATGTTTCTCAAGCTAAGTTATTGCTTTTTTAAAATAGTTGTAATAGTTCAATTAAAATTTTGAACTAAACACCTTCGAGGTGGGCATCCAACAAGCTGAAAACTTCTGTTTTGATTCTTCTAAAAGGGGACTTTTTCAGAATTTCTGTCCCACAAAATGTTTCCAGGTTTTTAATTTGGGTCTGAAACTGGGACAACCTCTTTTCAGGAAACTCTAAACTTCTTGTTACTTTATTGCCAAGTGTGTTGCCTTTGGTGGTAGTTTCTAGATTTTTCTATGGAAAACTGACAAACTGTCTGCTTTTTTAAAATCCAAATTCTCAGACATAAAGACTGACATAAAGCATTTGAAAACTAAATTCTGTTCTGACTAACATGCCATGCAAAACCACTAACACTTGCTCAAGTCAGGTGCTATTGGACTTCAACAGGTCTAAGATGAATATGGATATTTATAAGTGACATAGTTTGTATGTTTTCCCTAACACTTATTAGCCTTTAGTGTAGAGTGCATTATTTTAAGCAGCTATCTTTCTTCTGCAGAAATGGAAACACTTTACAGAAATGTGAGAGGGAGGAGGAAATTGCATCGTTTCTCTTTTGGAATAAAATTGTTTTATTTTCATCCCTTGATAAAAAAAATGAAATACAGATAACTATGGCTCTAATAAAAAAAGAAAAACAAAATCCTTTAATATTGGTGGCACTGATGCATCAGGATTCCAAATGTGTGGAATCTGTAGATACTGCTTAATCTTTTTTCTTTTATAATCCACTAATCTAGACATCTCCATAAAATAAATACTGTACCATACTGCATCATGAAGGCAAACTCAGATTAAAATATTGTTGGCTTCCATCCAAGAACCTGCATCTAATAGAAGAGTGTTTCACTTGTATTAGTTAGTTCTTTCTTCTGCACAATCAAGATTCCAATATGTGCTGAATAAATGCAATAGCCCTCATTTTCAAAAATATTTTCAGCATTAGAAAAGAACAACATGGTCTCTTTAGTATGATGCCAAAACTGATTGAGTTAGTAATTTAAGAAAATGTTATTGATTCATAATCACCTTTCTCTGACTAAATTTCATTTTAATGTGAAACAGCTTTGCAAATCCAGTCTGAAATAATGTCAGCAGGAGGTAAGGTGGCGCATAGATCTTGGAACCCACAGTAATAGGAAACCTACAATAACTAAAGTGCAGTGCTGTGTTTTAGTACACCATTTGTATGCACTGTAAATGAAAAATGTAACTGCCTTCAACCTTTCTTAAATGCCAATTTTTCTACTGCTTGAATGGACACAAAAACTGTAAAAGGGAATCTAGCTACCCTAAGAGCAGCACATACTCTTGCTTAGTAAGTAAATACAGTATGCAGTTCTACAATTACACAAATGAGATTTCCACAGTGTTGTCAGCCAGCAGGGAAGTCCTTGTTCTCATTCAGAGTAATGGAAACTTTAATAATCTTCATTGCCATTCTGTTGCTGGCACATGATCTTGTAACAGAGAAGTGGATGCAGGCAACACTGGTAGTGGGCAATTTCTGGAAAGAAACTAGAGTAAAGACCTTATCCCTGTAGATCCACTTACGTCTGCATAATCATCCTTTTCAGGAACAAGATTGCTAGTCAGGCAGAATCCATTTTTTTTCCCTTTTTCATTACAAAATCAGATCAAGGTTTCTTAAGAATAGGGATACCAGAGATTTCCAACATCTTTGTGCCTAGATAATTTGCAGCTTTGTAATGCCCAGTTTAACTGGCAACTTGCTGCATGACCTAAGAATGATTTTTTTATCTCCATGGCCTAGTAGTTCAAAGAGATGGAGATTTTTATTTTCTTCGGGGTGACCCCCCCACCCCAATTAAAACTGAAATTGGCATAGAGGGGTGGGAAGGACTGAGTTATCAGAATTGTAGAGGAAGAAATAGAATTTGCTGGAGGTTTCAATAGCGAATGTAATGATATGCTAATAGATAGGAGTGGTCGTCTCCTAGAAAACTTTTGATAAATGAGTGAAAGCATTTTTATGCCAAAGGAGAAATTAAAGATCCTACTTCTTTGTCTGTTGTTTGTTCATAGATTTCTACCCATCTGCTCCCCCCACCCTGCCTCATTTGCTTACCAAAGTTCAGGTGCTTATAATCTGCTTTTTTCAAGAGCAAAGCTGATTGTATGGACACATACTGCTGACTTAGAAAAGTGAATAAAATTTATCTCACCTATTTCTTTTTTAAATGCTTTTCTTTTTTTTTTTTTTTCTTCTTTCTTTTCTCTGCTTTCTCTCTCTCTTGCCCTTTTGGGGTATTTTGTGTTTCTGCTCTTGCTGTCCTCTCCTCTCTTGACTTTACATTACTTTTCCTCATTTTAATACCCTGCGTGTCCCACTCTTTTAATCCATCATCTTCCCTCTTTTAATGCTCCTCCATTACTCTAATTCTATCTTGAGGTTTGCTTCTAAGGAGTAACTCTGTTTCAGTTCCTCCTTTTACCAGCACTCTAGTTATATAGAAGGTTTAAATTTAGTTTTTCTAAATTGTTCTTAAATTTGTAATGTGGCCTCCTCATAGGCAACATAGCTGCTTTCATGACCACCAATCCATTTGCTTTAAGGCATCCTGCTAGCTAGAACACAGGTTACTCTGTGTATTGTACATATGGCTTCTTAGCTATTGAGGAAGCAGAATTCCATGCTGTTCTTCATGGGCTTCTGAACTCACAGATCTGGCTGACGCAGTTCTTCACTATAATGGCCAGTTTTTGTTTATTAAAAAAAGACCCTGAGGCTCAGAGTAGAGGCCATCTAAAAGATCTGCTTTTAAAGTCTTTATATGCATGTGTTCTCTTCTGAAAAGACAGCTTTTCTATCTAGCAGGATCAAAGATGCCATTATTGAGGACATGAATTAATTAGTGGGGATTGCAAGAATGAAGAGAGGTGATTATGCTTGGTACAAAGGCTATAGTCTGACATGGTGGGATCTTGAAATCATCCTTTGGTACCTCGGAGGGAAGTGAGGGGCAAAAGACTAACTAACAAAAACATTAAATTATCAGAGTAACTTTGTGCCTTGGCTCCAGTGTCACATGGAGGTAAAGCTCATAGTGAATAAGAGTTCATGAGGGCACATATGTAGTTGCTATATGGGATGTCATAGTAATAACTGATAGAATGATTCCAGGATTTTTCTGTGCAATCCCTCAACAGATTGACAGTAGTAGTAGCCAATAACAGTTTAGTCTTTCATTAAACTAATTGTAATTTCTTTGCTTCCATCTGGTGTTTGAGGCTTAAAACAACAGGAAAGACAGGCGCATGGAAATGTTCCAATCAGTCAGAAGAAAATTACAGAAATATATCTGATTCCAATCCAAAAACGAATAATTTTGGCAAAATCTGGACCGACAAACATCTGACTTGAAGCTGAAGTCTGAGAAGCAGCAGTCCGTAAAGCTCTTGAATAAGGCAGCAGAGCATGTAGAAGAGCTTAACGACAAGGGTCCAAAATGCTGATACCTCTACTGCTGGACTATGAAAAATAGTGGAGAATCTTATGGGCCCTTGCTAGATATATGGAAACAGACCACTACTTACAAATGAAATTTAATTTTTTTTTAAAAAAAGTTTGTGATCTTGATGGATAATGTTTTAGGGGATATTTTAAAGTCAAAATAACAATGGGAGTTTGGGTTACCTAGCAAAAGCAACAAATATTGGACTTCACAATTTGTTTTACAAGATTGAAGTGACAGTAAACAAAGAACATTAAATATAAAACTTCAAGAAGTTTATAGGTGGAGCTTTGTAAATTACTGAAGTCAGGCAAGTGTATCAGAGTATCTACTCCCTTTCTTTAAGCAAAGCAGTTGGTGAGTCCAAAGAGATATACTTACGTGTAAATATATGTACTTATCTCTAACCATTGCTGTCTTCCTTGATGAGTCACCTAAGAAAATACAGCTGTCATCTCTTTGAAGCACTACAGGGTGATAACGCCAAAATTCTGGGCAGGTCTAAACTTATGGCAGCAATTCATCGCTGTCAATCAGTCTTGACATAATGATTGAGCAGGTCAATGGAGACCTGCTCAGTCAATCAGGAAGTCAACCGGGTAGAACTAAGCCCTGAAAACGAGTAGCAATGAGTCAATGGGAGGCAATTTCCCATTGACACTATGGTGAGTAGGCATTGTGTATCTCCCTTTGATTGCCGTTAAAAACCACTGTACATGTAGGCTCTGTGTTGAATGAGTCACCAGAGAAATCAATTAATATTGTTAGAGAGGCAAAAGGAAAAGATGAATCTAAGTTTTGTTTTGCCAGGTAATGTTCAATAATACTCTTTATTTACAGTGTAATTTCACTAAGAATTAAAATACACTTCCTTTCCAGGTGGCAATTTGTGAAACCATTTATACTTTCAAAGTCTACAGACAAGATTTTCTTAAATTGGCTAAAATTTGAGATCAGGATGCCACTACTTCATTTAGAGAATGACTTTTTAAAGCTGTTTCCACTGTTGTGAAATTATTACATGGACTCAGCAAAGTTTCTGTTTGTTTTGTTTGTTTAAAAAGTGATGCTTTTAAGTCAGTTTCTGTTAGGCTAAACATCCAAAAGTTCAGAAGCTTATCCAAGGATTTCAGTGTAGTGGATCTGCAAAACTGTGTTGGAGATATCAACGAGAATTCATTTTTTGTGAGATCTCCAGCACTGCTGCTTCCAGTCATGGCTGGTAATTCTCCAAAAATAGGGACTACAAGCAAAAGAGAAATTCTGCTAAGAGAGATTCTGCAGGGCCAGGCTAGCACAGGCCACATGGCAGAATTACAATTAAATGGACAAAGTTGCTTCTCTCAGGTCCAAACTTCAATTTGCAATTCTGATATTCTGTGCTCTGCGTGTTTGTTTATTTATTTGTATTATCAAAGTACCCACAAGCCTGAGAGAGTACACTTATAAAATTTGTGGATGATACCAAGTTGAGAGGGGTTGCAAATGCTTAGGAGGATAGGATTAAAATTCAAAATGATTGGGAAAAACTGGAGAAATAGTCTGAAATTAAATAGAATAAAATTTAATAAGGACAAATGCAAAGGACTCCATTTAGGAAGGAACAATCAGCCTCACACATACAAAATGTGAAATGACTCCCTAGGAAGGAGTTCTGGGGAAAGGGTCAAAAGTGTAACAAAGGGGAAATAAAAAAAAGCAAACCTCATTCTGGGATCTCGTAGGAGGCATGTTGTAAGCAAGACACAAAAAGTAATTCTTCTACTTAGCTGGAATATTATGTCTAATTCTGGGTGCCACATTTTAGGAATGTTGTGGATGAATTGAAGAGAGTCCAGAGAAGCACAACACAAATGATTAAAGGTCTAGAAAACATGACCTATGAGGGAAGATTGGGGAAAAAATGAGAGTTGGATAAGAGAAGATTTAGGGGACATACAACAGTCTTCAAGTACATAAAAAGTTGTTACAAGGGGGAGGAATAATTGGTCTCCTTAACCTTTGATGATAGGACAAGAAGTAATGGGCTTAAATTGCAGCAAGAGCGGTTTAGGTTGGACATTAGCAGAAACTTCCTTAACCCTCAGGGTAGTTAAGCACTAGGGAGGTTGTAGAATCTCCATTATTGGAGATTTTTAAGAGCAGATTAGACAAACACCTGTCAAAGATGGTCTAGAAAATGCTTGGTCCTGACATAAGTTCAGGAGAGTGGACTAGATGACCTCGTGAGGTCCCTTCCAGTCCTTCAATTCTATGAATCTAATGTATTGGTCTGGAAGCTGTATAAACAGGAAAAAAAAAAAAAAAGCCCTTGCCCCAAGAAACTTATAATCAAAGTACAAGATAAATTGATATAGACAGATAAAATACAAGGAAACAATGAGATAAAATTAGTCTGCACAATAGGCAATGTCTATGTGCACCAGAGTCTGACTATTTTTGTAGTCCTCGAAGTAAAAAGAGTTTTGAAGAGGGATTTGATGGTGGACAGTGAGGTAACTTCACAGATATTTATTTGGAGTGCCTCTAAAGCATGTAGGGTACAATTGGAAAAATCATTAAGATGCTTGTTCAAAAATTTAACAAGTGGAATGAAGGTTGTCATGATGAAGATTGGAGATGTATGTTGACAGCTCAAAGCAAATGAGAGAAGATAGTAACCATGAAGGGGCTTCAAAATGAAGACAAACAGCTTATGTTTGATGCAGTAGAGAAGTAAGTGCAGATGGAGGGATTCAAAAAGAATGGTGATATGGTAAAAGCCACAACCATTCTTAATGCATATGAACAGGGCAAGATTGCATTTCTCAAGAAGGATATTGCAGTAACTGGTGGATGAAATCATGAGTGCCGGGGTGAATTCTAACTAGATGGATGGATAAGAAAGGCCTCAAGTTCAGGAGGCAAGTAACAGCTTGTTTGTAACCCATTCCCATTAACTTTTCCTAGACTTAGTAAGTGTAACTCTGAATTTGACCTTAGTTCTCAAGAAAAAAATTATACTGTTTTCTTTCAAGTGGTATATTTTAATCACTATAAGAAAAAAGCATTAATATTTGTGTTGCAGCCACTGCCCCACACTGCCAGGAAAGAGTTAAGAGGGCTCTTGGAAAAACAGTGACTAGGAAGGAACTGTGTGGCAGCCAAACAGGAGGTCAGTAGATAAGGAGCTACAGCTCTGAGCAAGGACAATAGTACCTCCCAGGAGCTCAAAGGAGATGGATAGTCAGAACCATGGACAGAGCAGTGTTTGTGTGCTGGGACTGAGCAGAGCCAAAGGCCCCGAAGCAAGGGTGGTGGAGGTACTGGGACAGTAGGGAAGTGACCCAGGAAAAGCTATGGAGGAGTTGGGGGAGGATCAGGGAAAGGCTGCTGCATCTGGAGTCTCTAGGCCAGGACCCGCAATAGTGGGCAGGCTTGGGTCCCATCCCCCAACCCCTGATCATCATTGCAGTACTTCAGTGGCCACCAAGGAAAGGGACCTAGAATGGACTTCAGAATCCTCCAGAAGGGTGAGGGAGCACAGACTGTAACTCAGGTGGGGGAATCTAGTCACAAGAGCAATGGTTGAGCAGGGAGAGGCATGAGACACCGCAGAGAGAGGCATGTGCCTGGGCTGAGGGCTGATTCCTCAGACTATCAGCTGGAGGCACCAAGGCAGGAGTCACATTGTGCTACAATTTGTCTCCCTTGTAATAAATGCTGACTTACATTTAGTGTCCAATAGCCTAATGCATAGATAATCAAAATGAAACAATGTAGTGAGAGATGCTTTCTTCATTACACTGTTTCTAATGCTACTTGGTAATGCTGCTTTGCATCAGCAGGATTATGTTCACTTTTTGCATCTGGAAATAGCATCTGAAGTCAAATTCAATAAGATTATGTAGCCAGACCATTGGAATCACCGCACTAGAAAACATTTCATCTGGCTCTCCATCAAATGCTGAATAAGACCATTTTAATTTTGTCAGACTGAATACAAGCAGTTGTTCAAATATAGTATTTAATTATTTATGCATTAGCAATAGTGAGAATAGAACCTGCTGCACTTGGGAGGTTCTGAATTTATTTGTTGTAGTGAAATGCTGTCATTAACTTGCACTAGAAGCCAGTCTTATACATCAATAAACATTGGTCAAATATAAGTTTGATTGTGTGAGACAATCACATACACTCACACAGTCACAAAATGTTGGCTCAGAAAATGAGGAAGGGAAAGTGGTGCTGAGATTTCAGATAGGCATCCTGATGATATAATTTAAATTCCAGTACTAATTCTTCTGGATTTCATTTTAGACTTAAGGAATTTAAGAGCATTGTAGTGTGCAATTAAATAAACCTTTGTTTTATAGCTGTGGAAAAATGTAGAGTTTTTAGAGACATTGTCACTTTGAAGTATGTCATAGGATCACTTTCATTGTATTCCAACTATCACAACTGAGAATATTTTTAACAGTTTAAATCAGTCAACTCACATATCACAATTTTAAACTGAGTAAATTCAGACACTTGTTTTTCTCATTCTTAAACTGGCCCATATTTTCCCCCTTTGTATTCTTCTCCCAGTTCGTATTTCTGCTATCTCTTGTGTCAAGAAATTTGATCTGATTCCTTTATAAGCCTTATCTTTCCTTAATATCAATTAATTGTCTGGTTTTTTTTTTAATAGATACCATTTCATTTGGCTTGTTGGCAGTGATCTGTCCCTTTTCCTTCAGTGTCTCCTTTACACCCTTTGTCTCCCTTCATTTAAACACTATAAACTAAACAAAATCATTTATTCATTGCAACTCCAGACCCTCAGATCAGTCCTATAAAACCCATTTTTCTTTGCTTTTAACTTTCTGAGGCTGTGCCATATCTCTGCCTTGTTCCTGGGGGGGGAGGGGGGAAAACTGTATACAAGTTTCCTAATGGAATATAACCAGTGCAGTCAACACACAGCCCACAGGTCAAATGTGAACCTCTTCCATCTGGCATGTGACTGCGCTCCGTGGGGCGAAATTCTCTCCCTAACACAGTGAGTGAGTATTGTCCCGCATACCCAGTGCTCCACAATACCTCGAGAGTGTCAGGTCTCGTGACATCACGGTGTGCTGAATATGCAAGATTGAACTCCATGAGACCACACTCTCTCCCTAACAGAGAGAGAGTGATATTATGGAGTGCAGTTTTGTATACATTTTGCAGTGCTGCAAGACTGCCGTAGTATTTCAGTTTATGGTATGTTTGGCCCACCTGAAGAACATTTAAGTCAAATCTGGCCTGCAGTAGCAAATGTTTGACGCCCCAGAACTAGTGTGGTACTGGACATCAGAGCATCTTCCTTCCCTTTATTTACAGTATACAGTAAATTTCTACAGCCAATGCTGTAGAAGACTTCATTTGCCTTCCCCTCCCCACCCTCTCCCACCCCCCACCACAATACTGTTGTCACATTTTCCAAAGCATAGCCCAAAATATCAGGACCAGGCAATATGTGACAAAATTAAAGAAATAAAATGTATCCAAAAATTTAGAAACAAGCAGTTGAATGGTGTGTGTAGGAAAGGAAACTGTCTTCCTTATAACTCCACCATCCCAATATGACATTTTCTTGACCTGAAATCTTAACACATTTTAACTTGGTTGCTTTTTTCCCCTTGGAACAGAGACTAGATTCTGAGATTGCTTAGGCATTTTACAGACTTTTGTTAGATGGCATCCTTTGAAGATCTGCATTTGAACCCTAAATCTGTGCCAGAGGCTCAAATCTCACTTTTATACCATCACACATGTATCAGATTATAATTTACAACCTGCCTCAGATGCATCAGTGCATCACTAAAAAGATGAGCATGCAAGACTGACAGAGTTGCTTCTAATTGATCCAAATTCTCACTGGGATACTTTTATCCAATCAGTATCTCTTTTGATTAAAATAAATATGATTCCAGCCATGGAAACAAAATTGCACATGTTGCAACAGTTTCCCAGTTAGTACCCTGTCTTACTGTTTTTCTTTACATTATTTTATTTATTAATTTATTTGTATTGCATTTGCAGATAGATTAGGATCCAATTGTGCCAAACACTGTATATGCAATAATGAAAAGATTGTCCATGCCCCAAAGAGTTCTACATTCTATAGTCCTGAAAACTCACATGTAACATGAAGCATTATGGTTATAATCATCATTGTCCATCACTGTGTGTACCTGTATTATATTAATCTGCATCGTTATTCTGTATAGTATCCCGTCAAGCTTTTATTTAGTGAACTCTTCAGGGCAGGGAGTCTATTCTTTGGCACTTTCTGTTTATTGATAAGTAGCATGCACAGTTATAAAACTGGAAAAAACAGCCAGTGGGATTTCCTAATTCTCCTTAAATCAGAACACTTCTGGACTGCAACACAACCAGATGATAGACCCTTATCCTATCCTGAGTGGATTAGTACAGCTCATGCTTACCTGCTTTGTCTGTATCCTTCAATCACCTCCAACTTTCAAGGAATTTTGTAGTAAGGATTATAGGAAGGATGAAATATTTCATTCAATTTTATCTGACCTAATAGACTTTCATTGTCTCCTCATACAAAAATGCATTTATTCTTACCAAGGTATGTTAGCAGCTCTCTAACATTGCTGTGTTTAAACTGGATTGTTGATTGTACCTCGAATGCAGATGCTTTTGTTGGTGTTTGGTCACATGACTCATATTATCATTGTTAACATAATTCATTAAATGGCATTATGCCACCTTTATGTCCTGTTAACTACCTGGGTTACTCCAGCAGCTGGAGTTTTCTACAGCATAATTTAGACAGCTCTGGGGCCTGGATTCTCTCCAGCAAAATGTGCTGCAGCTATACCCCCAAAATGCCTGCCCATCACCTGGCATGCTCTCTGCTCATAGACTCTAAGGTCAGAAGGGAACATCATGATCATCTAGTCTGACCTCCTGCACAATGCAAGTCACAGAACCTCACACCCCCCACTCCTGTAATGGACTCTTAAGCTGTTACTGAAGTCCTCAAATAATGGTTTAAAGACATCAAGATACAGCAAGTTACCCATGCCCTATGCTCTAGAGCAGGGGTCCTCAAACTACGGCCCGC
>ML685785.1:23923419-23982515 GCA_007922175.1 Pelusios castaneus
GTGTGTGTGTGTGTGTGTGTGTGTGTGTGTGTGTGTGTGTGTGTGTGTGTGTGTGTGTGTGTGTAAGGATGTAAGCAAGGTTAGAAATCTGAGAGCCTCTCTTGCTTAGCAGCTAAGTAGGAAGGGGGGCCACTGATTTACCTGTGCTTTGTATTTGCATGACACTCAGCATAATTTCACCCAGAGGCTGGGCATGATGGGAGTTGGTATTTGTGACTGGTTCAAATCCTCTAAATCTGGTGTTTTATCAGAAGGGGGAAAGGAAATATTGCTCTTTCATGATATGCCACCCTTTGATTGTATATCTGTTATTGACCAAGAAGCTGATGGAAAAGTCACCATCAGCACCAGAGAACTTGGAAAAGTGAGCAACCCTAGTTTTCAGACTTGTAAAACTAGGTGGGGAGGGGTGTGAGCACTAGCTCTGCTGAAGCTGTGCCTTAAACTGACACCTATCTCCCCACCCATTATTAAAGAATAGACCCAAAGATTCATTTTGGAGGCTCTTTTGTTATTTTGATTGAGCTGGAATCACCAGGGAAGCAGAAACTTCCCAGCGAGCTGAAATCACTAAGAGCTGACTGAAGTCAAGTGGAAGATTGCTACTGGTAGGTGTGACCAGCAGGCAGCATGGCAGAGCCAGTGGATGGAGCCCTGCAGGTAGCAGGTGTGACCAACAGGCGGTATGGTGAAGCCAGCAGGCGGAGCCAGGGAACAGCAGGTGTGACCAGTGGGTGGTGCAGTGGAGCCAGCTGACGGCAGGTGTGACCAGCAGGTGGAGCCAAGGAATGACAGGTGTGACCAGCGAGCAGTGCAGCAGAGCCAGTGGATAGCGGACAGAGCCAGCGGACAACAGGTGTGACCAGAGGCCAGCAGTGGTGCAGCAGAACTGGCGGACAGCAGGTGGCGCCAGTGGACAGTGGGTGTGAGTGGCCAGTGGGGGTGAGCCGACCTTGAGGTGGTAGAGGACAATTGGAGGGGAGGGGTGTCCCCTCCTTAGAGGTGGACAGTGAAACTTGAAAGCTCAGTACCAGGGACTATGAAGAAGTGGAGGACACACCCTATGTGCACTGGGAGCGGAATGAGTTCTGTCTATTGGCTTTTGTGGGAATCTTTGCACTGTATCACGATCAGTGCTGCGTTTTGATGTTGCCTTTATATAGTCTTTATTAAACCTTTTATGTGCTACACTCAGACTTGTGCTTGCGAGAGGGGAAGTATTGCCTTTCTAGGCCGCCCGGGGAGTGATGTGTAATTTCCCAGGAGACTGGGTGGGGGCTCGAGCCAATTGGTGGTGTAACATTATTTAGGAACCCCTAGAAACAGAACCCGGTCCTTTGCTGCCGCCGTCACAGCCTGGCAAAGGGGTTATATAGATATAGATATAGATATAGATATAGATATAGATATATATGTATATATAAAATCTCTCTTCAAGATGCTAAGTATTCTGGCTCTGATCTAGCAAAGCATTTAGACATGTGTTTATCTTTAAGCCTGTCAATAGTCCCACTGAAGAATTCAAGAGGATACTGAAGTGCTTAAAGTTAAATATGTGCAAATATATTTTCTGTGTTGGGGCATTAGACACTAAAGTGATCAGTGCCATAGAAAAGTATTCTATGCTATCCCCCATATGGTTTATTTTATAAGCACTATGAAGTGCTTCCTGCTATTCCCCTTCTAGTGTGTGATCTTTGGTTCTAAGATCTGGGGCCAGATCCCGCTGCTGCTGGCAGCCCTGATTCCCAGATGGGGTCTGCTCCTGCCTCAGTGGGGATGCAGAGAGCAGCCATTGCCAGCGGCGATATCCGGCCCCAGTCGGGGACCCAGAGCTGCCAGCAGCAGCAGGAGCGGACTCCAGCCAGAACCCAGGGCTGTTGGTAGTGGCGGAATCTGGCCCCAGCAGCAGGAGCCAGATGGGGGTGGGGCATGGCCTGGATCTTTGGACCAGTCTTCCCCAGGGCAAGCTCCAAAATCCGCCCAAGGTGGGGAGCCAGTAAAAAGAGCAAATCAGAGAGGTATTGATAACCTGATGAGCTCTTCTCCTATGTACCAGTTGGAACTTTTTCAAGTTGTGTGGATTGATTCCTAGATATGACTTGCAATAATAAATTAGGAATTAGAAAAAATTGGTTTATAAATTGAAGCATTCCTTAAGAGTTCAAAACTATATATACTTTTCAATATGCTTTGCCATTCAGAACGTATGGCGTTTGGAGTCGAATGTGTTACCAAGATCTATTCTTTTGATAACAATGGGAAAATATTTACTTATGCATAGTGGAATTTAATCTGGATCTTACTCCAAATTCTCTCAGGGCTGATGTGGTTTGCCTCCTTTCAGTCAATGAAAGAAAGATGGTTTTCTGCTCTGACTCCCATAGTGCCCCCAAGATTTATGTGGATATTACAGGATGAAGTGCTTGGAAGTTTTGCCACTGTACAACCTCCACTGTCCCCAGGTTTCTAGCTATGCAACTCTATTGGGTCCCCCCAGACTACAGTTACCTCTCCGTGCACGTATTCTATACTTATTCATAGAGTGCAAGGTGAGAAAGAGCCATGGTGATCAGCTGCTATGACCTCCTATCTGACAGGCCAGAGAACTCCCCCAAAATAATTCCTAGATCATACCTTTTAGAAAAATATCGAAACCTGACAGAAAAATTGGCAGTGATAGAGAATCTACCACCACCCTTGGCAAATTGTTCCAATGGTTATTATTTTTCTGTTAAAAGTGTTGCCTTATTTTCAATATGAATTTATCTAACTTCAGCTTCTAGCCATTGGATCATATTGTACCTTTCCTTTCTATATGAATGAACTCGTTATTAAATATTTCTTTCCCAAGTAGGTGCTTATAGATTGTAATCGAATCACCTCTTAAACGTCTCTGTGTTAACCTAAACAGATGTTGCTCCTTGAGTCTATCGCAATAAAGCACATTTTCTAGCCTTTTAATAATATTTGTGGCGTTTCTCTGAACCCTTTCCAATTTATCAACATGCTGCTTGAATTGTGGAGACCAAAACTAGAAATGGTATTGCAGCAGTGCCAAATAGAGATAAAATAATCTCTCTATTGCTATTTAAAATTCCCCTCTTTATACCCCAACAATCACATTAGTCCTTTCACCTACAGCTTCACACTGCGAGCTTGTGTTCAGCTGATTATCCACCAGAACCTGCCAATCTTTTTCAGAGTCACTGCTATTCAGGATAGAGTTCCCCATCCTATAAGTATGGCTTACAATCTTGTTCCTAGACAAAGACATTTACATTTAGCCATATTAAAACTCAGATTGTTTGCTTGCCCCCAGCTTACTAAATATATTCTGATTGCTCTGAATCAATGATGTATCCTCTCGATAATTTACTGCCCCCCCCCCCCACCGCCTCCCCTACAGTGCTGACAAGGCAGGAGTGCTCTCTGTGCTCCTGCTCTGCTGGTGCAGAGGGGTGGGGGTGTCTCTGGATCATCAAAGGGGTTTTAGGACCTGGAGCCCAGGGCCCCCTTTTGGATGGGGCCTGGGGCTTAAGCCCCTAAAGCTCCTTTGATAATCTGGCCCTAGTGCCCCCTCCAACCCCAATCCTGGCCTTGTGCCTCCCACCCTGCACCACACCAACCCTAATCCCAGCCTCCTCTGCCCCACACCACCTCACCGGCCTGATCCCAGCCTCGCCCTGCCCCCAGCTCCAATCCTGCCCTTGCACTGCCTCCCCGGCCCAATCCCAGCCCCATATCGCCAACACCATGTCACAGTGCACCACTCCACCCCCATCCTGCATTGCCTCTTAGGTGTCAAGTGTGGAGCCCACCGAACTGCAGGTCCAGGGAAGTTGCCCCATTTGCCACCCTCTAGTGACAGCTCTGCCCACAGGTCCCCACTAACAATGTACCAGTTCAATGAAGATTCCACAAATACAATTACATTTTGAGACATTTTCATTAGCCAGCTTTTAATCTATTTAATGTGTGCCATAGTTAGTTTTATAGTTACAGATTTTTAAATCAAAATGTTTTAAATCAAAATATTATCAAAGGTAATAATGTCGATATAATATACTAAGATAATGTAAGTCATTTGATTTAGTGGTACTAAATCAAATGACTTACATTATCTTAGTATATTATATCGACATTATTACCTTTTATCAACCAAACTCATAATCTCATAAAAAAGTTAGTTTGATAGGTTCTATTTTTCATAAATCCACATTGTTTGACATTAATTATATTATCCTCCTTTAATTCTTTATTAATCAAGTCTCACATCAGCAACTTCATTGTCTTGCTCCAGACTGAAAGGCTTGTAATTACCTGCATCATCCTATTTATATATTTTTAAAATATTAGTGCAACATAATCTTTCTCACATCTTTTGGAACTTTCCCAGTGTCTCAAGGCTTTTTGAAAATCAACATTAATAGTCCAGCTAATTCCTTAGCCTAGTCTTTTAAAACTTTAGAAGGAAAGTTATCCAGACCTTCTGATTTAAATGTTTAACTTTAGTACCTGCTGTACTCAGTATCCTTTTAAGATACTAGTGTAATGGAAAGACTGTTATTGTATTATATGAATATATCATCTGTTGTGGTTTTTTTTCCAAATACAGAATAGAAATATTTATTGAACACTTCTGTTTTTTCTTCATTAGTATTGCTAATTTTTTCATTTCCATCTAGTAATAGGCCAATATGTGCCAAAGAATAATGAATACTTTTGAAATCTCTCCCACAATATAAATAATATTGATGCCTTTAGCCTTCCACTATGATCAGACAGTATTACACAGCTTGCAAAAACTTTCTTCTTATGGCTTTGTTTTAATTCCAATGACTTTAAGCTCGTTAGAATGGTGACTGTGCCTCTGCACATGCATATTTGGCATATAGTGTGGTGAGGTCCTGAAAGAAGCTGTGTGAATTACCATTTCTTGTTCAGTTCAGTGACTGAACAGAAGAATGGGAGGAAAAGGGGAACACTTCAGATCAACCCAAAACAAGAATTTGTTTCTTTGTCCCTGATGATATTTTTTTGGACTTTACAAAATGATTTTTGATTGAATAAAATGTTATGTTTCGTTTTTGGGGGGGTTTCACTTTTTCTATATTTTTGAGTGAATTCTGAAACAAAACATTTTTTTCTGAAATGAAACATCAAAATCTTTTGTTTCCGAAATGCTGAAACAAAGCATTTTGATGATTCCATTTTTTTATTTGACCTAAACATTAATTAATCAAGCTACATAATAATATAGTGCAAGTGACATGATGCATATTCCTAAATTACAGGATTAAATTTGTGAGATAATATGATATGCAGGGATAATTTACATTCTAGCGGGCAGACGGGGGTTAGGAGAGGTAGGAGGGATTCTGAAAATGTCATGTGTTTATATCCACAAATTTTATATTTTTTTGTATGACTCTGTTATCTCCTCCTAGTCCATGAGGTAATTTCAAGTGACTATAAATATGCTTTATAAAGAAGATTTCTTGTACGACTCTCTAGTAAGTTTCTGTATCTTTCTTTGGAAATGCTTTTCTTTACAGTTAAGATTAGAGAAATTATTCATCTCATGAAATATCTGCAGAAAGCTACATTTATCTCTGACATTTGTAGCCCATTAGCAAAAAGAGACCTCCATCTATTTCAGTGACAAATTCTGTTAGTTGTCTCACCATAGAAGTCAGTAACCTACTTAAAGAAATATACTGCTTTTACTAAGAGAAAGTTGGACTTTTCATAGTACTATAATAGGAATGATATCTAGTTATATAGTACTGTTCATCAGTAGATCTCATAACAGTTTATGAAGGACGGCAGTATCATTATCCCCATTTTATTGCTGGGGAAACTGTGAGACACAAACTTGCCCAAGGTCACCAAGCAGGCCAGTGGTAGAAATGGGAATAGAACTCATGTGTCTTGAGTCCCAGTTCAATAGAGGCTGATATTTCAAAACTTACATGCTGCTGTGGTCACCAAAAAAAAACAATAGGAAAGAGGTAAGGTGCATCAGACCCACTGCACTATGTCCCAGCGAGTCAATGTACACTGTACTTGAGGTCACTGAATGAATGCATACATGAATATAAACACATCCTTGGAGAGCACAGTTGCTCAGAATGGTCACATGCCCTGCTTCAGGTCCCTGCAGAGATGTTTTTTCCTCACTGAGTATACATTCATTTCCTATCTGGGAATATCTCAGCATTTAATAATGCTTCAGTAAGTTTACTGATCTTTGTCACACTGCATAGGGGAAACGTTCTCCAAAACAATAGCAACCGTAAATACACTGAGGGCAGACTGAAGAGGAGAGGAACATCACTTGAGCAGGGAAAGGTCTCGTTACTCCTGAGCCATGTGGTACTACTGGCTGCATGCAAAGTTGTGGGAGAACGGAATATGTTGTTAATATCACCCTTTAATGAGGTATTACAATATCTATATAGTCCCCTCTTGTAACTGCTTAACAATACAGTTAGTGGGGTAAGATTAACAAGGGGGGAATTAAATAGCCTGTGATTTTCATGAGGTCAGATTAGATGATGATGATGATACTTTCTGGCTTTAAAATTTCATCTGATGCTATTAAATACTAGGTTATTATTGTTGGTAGTGTCATTGGGATACTGTATTCATTGTCATAATATGGCATTTATTTTAATGGTGAAATGTTGGAAAAGAATTCCCTCAGAGGTTAGCATATGGATTATGAGGCAGTAGCAAATGTTTTAGGGAGAATTTCTTGTGATAAATATATTGCATTATAGAAAGTACCATCAGTTGTTCTCTGTGTGGTGAATGTGTGACTACCTATTTAATGTGTGTCATGGGAGTTTGATTTCCATATTTCTCACAGGATAATGTACTGTTGGTAATGCATGTCACAGCACAGTTACCTATTTTTTTGCAACTACTACAGCTGAGGAATCATCCTATAATGACAGTGTAATCAATAATCTGTGCGGTTAGTGGTTACTCGTCTTCTCAGGTCATATCTTCTAAATGTCAGTGAACAGGTGTTTAAAGTGTCTTGTGGGGTTTTGTGTTTTCACACCTCCTTCGCTCCTACCACAGTTGTTGGTTGTGTAATTGAAAATCCACTTACCACCTCCTTTGGTTTTCTTATAGAATTTTGTGTTAAGAAAAGCTTTGCCAAGTAAACAACAACAAACCGTTTTCCAAGTAGGAAAGCTTGAAAGCCTGGTCACTGGATGACTGACATAGTGTCTCAGATACATATGATAAACATGAGCCGCTCAAGAGAGAAACATGTTTTCAGTCATCACAGGACAAATAAGAATATTTTGTCCCTTTTCCATTAATTCACCTCCACCCCACCTTAGAGATGCCCACAGTGCTTACTTCAATGGCTATTAAGTGGGCCAGGTTCTCTGCATTTTTCTCCTGTTATGATAGTGTTCTCTGACTCAAAACAGCAGATCTGACACCCATTGAGATGCTTGTAGGAATTGCCGCTATAAGAGATATGTCCCAGAGGGGTAGCCCTGTTAGTCTAGTTCAGCAAAATAAACAAGGAGTCCTGTGGCACTTTTAAAGACTAACAAATGTATTTATCACATAGGCTTTCATGGGCACAGTCCCACTTCATCAGATGTATGAAATGGAAAATGTAGCATGTTAGCTGTAAATATATACATACACAGAAGAGTGGGATACAAGGTCAGTTCAAACAGTTCCAGAGGATAGACTGCTAGCCTATCTCTGCAAAGTGAACAAACTATTTGGATTCAAACAGCATGGAAGAGGGAAAGCAAGAGCTGAGAAGGGGAAATCATATTTCAGGCTGTCTTCAGATCCAGATGTTGCTGCAGTAGTTATACTCAGGGCAGATTTTCAAGCTTTTCTTCACAATCATGAGGATTAAACATTCACTTTGAAAAGAAGCGGCAATTCTGACTTCATTGCATGACTCCAAGTTGTGAAGCCCCAGTCATGTACCTATAGTATTTGTGTCATTTCAGACCTAGGCACCTATAGTACCTGTTTGTTTGGCGTTCTTCCATTTTCAAATAGTGCTTTGTAACCCATTGTTTCTTCCAATTTTATCAAAGACTTCTTAGCTCTGAACAGAACTGGAACTTTGTAACTAAGACAAGAATATATCAATAATACTATAATACAATTTCATGTATTAACTAGTTTCTCCAGGTAAACTTACAAATTCTCCTATTATATTGTTTACTTAGTATGCAAAACTTGGCTATTTACTGCTTAGGAGTCAGTTGGTTTGTCCTTGGGTTCTCTTCCGAACTCTCTCACTATCATTTCCTGTGACCTTGGCTAAATTATCCAATCTCTTGTGCCTCGGGGAATAGAATCCTGGTTTGACTTATTTTTAATTACTTTAAATATATTTTACTGAATGGAATTTGGAAGGGGGGGGGGGGTCTCATGGAAGACCTCTTGTCTCTGGAATTCCTTTCTCTCTGGTCCTACTGAACATGCATTGCAGAGCATGAATGTTTTCATTTCCCATGACATGCTCCAAAACTCAATCCTTCCAGGCATTTGGGATAATGATGACTTGAGAGATGTATGTACTGGGAGAAGGTTTCAGTGGGTAATTATTAGATTAGGGATGGTCTGTTATATGTGTTAGGTGTATATGATTAATATTGAGAAATACAAATTATACTCAGAATGGAAACTTTGTTGCTTAACAAACTTTTTAAAAAATGTATAAAAGACATTGAGGTGCTCAGTTAAAAGGCATTATTCTGGAGGTTCAGAGAATTATTACTTAAGTAACACATCTGTCTAATTCAGGTGCAAAGATGATGTGTCAGGCTCTTTGTTAGTTCTGTACTGTAAGTTTAATTGTGCCTATTGAAAGGGTATTATTTTCTCTTTAAACCACAGGCTCTAAAAGAGCACTGTTAACTTTTTCAGATCTGTAACCTTTGGGTTTTTAAAATAATTCAGTAAAGATCATTGTTTTTTTCTAATAATTTAGGAAAATTATAAAAATTATAGAATTTAAAATAGCTCTGCACACCTCCGCAGCACGTTTCAAGACACACTGAGCTGTCTAAGTAGGCATGATGTACGGATGCAGGTGACTTTCTGGATTGGTTTCCAAGGTTGCTGAAGGAGTCTAAAGAAAGTTGTATAATCACTAGTCTTTTCATCATACCTTGTATGAGAGCTTTGTCACTTGCTCTATCTCCTCAAACAGTGATCACCCCTGGGAAACCATACTGCAATTGGTAGAGAAAATCCAGCTTGGCAGCTCCACTTATTGTAGCATTTTATAGGTCTGTTCCTCAGGTGAAAAAGCATTGCAGAAAGATGAAATACCTTTCTAGTGTGTGCTGGCAATTTGGAAGAAGCTCACAAACCCAAAATTCCTCATTTCAGTCTGTTAGTCTTGGGTCAGGGTTTTAATGTGTGATGAGAACTATGAGCAAATTACACGTTTGCTGTGGACAAACTGGCTCTATTATTATAATTAAAGTGTCAAGATTCTTCTGTGCTACTCTTTCTGCTATAATCTGCTGTGCAAATATGCACTGTGGTTTATCAGTTTATAAAATGAGAACCAAAGTCCAGATCTGAATTTAGTGGCATGAGAGCCCATTTCTAACTGTAACACGCAGGCACTTGAGAAAAGGCTCATAGCTCTGGTGCTATATTGTTGTGTCAGAGCCTGTATATTAGATTTACCGTTGAGCTTCACTTTACACAGCTGGCCCATGAATTACAATATGTCCAGTTAAAATAATCCCAGAATTGAGCCTGTTTGTGTAGCCCATTTAATGTAAAATGACTATATTTTGATGATAATACTTGGCACTCTTGATCCATTGGTCTCTAAAATATTTTGCAAAAAGAAGATAGAATTATTATACCTATTTACAGATTGAAATACTGAGGCAGAGAGAGGGGAAGTAATTTACCTAAGGTCAAATAGCCTGTCAGTATTTCAACCAGATTAAAACCAAATTCTCCTGCCTCCCAATTCATCAACCTGCCTATTGGACCCTATTGCCCCCACTGATAGATCAATACATTTTTGAAAGACATAGAAAGCCAAAAGCTACATTTAACTGAGAGTCCCTCTGAGAACTCTTTCTGGGCATTGAGATTGGTATTTCAAATATTTCTATTGCACCTTTTTTTCTTTGTTTGTGTAGGAGAGGTGGGAAGGCTATGGAAAGTTTTCTTTATTCAAGAAATGATTAATTTGAAAATCAGTGTTTTAATGAGCTAGTTAATTGGGCTGCACATTAGTAATACAGGAAGTTATATTCCCTTTGGGCCACAGATCTCTGATTCTTATTGTTAACCTTGTAGATGCAGTCTCTGAGGAATCCATTTCCTCTACACTTGCATGTTTTTAGCCCCGAAATTTTTGGGGATGAAAACAAAGGCTGTAGCATTTCAGTTATCTATTAAAAGAACATCACAGCCAAAAAGTCAATTGTCAGTTCATCATGAGTCTTTTATTTAAAAAGTGAATTTTTAGAGCAAGTGCAAAGCTTTTCATTGAAGGCCCTAGCGACTGAACTTCTCTACTGATCCATAGGTACAACAGAAGCATCAGTAATGTAAGTTCTCTGATACTGCCCTACTAGTGTAGGTGTGCTGGCACCTGGAAGTACCACCTCTGCAAAGGGGGTGAAAGGGTAGTTCACAGAGCTGGGCAAATATTTTCATCAAAAGCTTTTTTTCCACCACCCCCCCTCACTCCCCCCCCAAAATACAGATTAGGGTTGGCTGAAGTGTTTAATAAATTTGTGTCAATATTTATTAATTTTTGCAGTCAAAATAATTTTAATAAATCAGAAATGTCAAAGCAGTTCACTTTAACATTTTCAGAATGAAATGCTTTGTTTTGTTGGGCTAGATTCACAAGGGGACTTAAGCATCATTCACAAGGAAGTGGTGGTGATCATTCTCTTACACCCCATAGCCCAGTGATTAAGGCACTCATCTGGAATGTGAGAGACAGGGTTTGAGTTCCCTCCCTCACCCCAGGTCAGGGACTTAAACTCAGGTCTCCATATCCCAACTGAGTTTCCTAACCACCGGTCTATTGGGTAGTCACAGATGCGTATCTCCTCAATCTCTTCTGTTGATGCTCTTCCACTTTATGTAAACACTTAATCCAAAAAGAGTGAGAATGATTTGATAGCCTGGTGGTTAAGGCACTCACATGGGAAGGGGGACATTAGAATGCCAGGGTCTTGACCAAATCAAACCTGGATCTCCTACATTCCAGGTGAGTGCCATAGCCACTAGATGCTAGAGTACAAGAGAGACTCCTTCTCCTCCTTGATTTTGTGCCTAAATCCCCTTGTAAATTGATTCTCTTTATTTATATGGCTTTTATTTTTTTTTAAAAAAATAGCCAACCTCCTGCCCTGTTGTAGATGGCCAGCTTGTCCATTACTAGGAGGAGGTCGACTAGGAGGTCCTATAACTTTGTGGAGTCACAGATGAAGTTGTATGACTGATCACAGGGAGGCCTGCTAGGGTTCTGCAGAGCTTGTGGCTATGCCAGTCCTGATTACAGGATGAGTTGCACCTTGGGTGAATCAGGTGCTTCCCATAAAATAACAGCAGGAGTAAAGGCTGGAATCAGGAGAGAAGGAATGAACTGGACTTGAGGCCTAGAAGGCCAGAATGTGCCAGAGGACTCAAAGTGGACCCCAAGAGGTGACTTTTTTTTTTTTTTTTTTAAATTATGAAGGCATTGACTTCTTAAAGGGATTTGAAGAGGAGGGAAAACAGATGTAGGCTGCTGTAGAGTGACGTCTGGCCATGAAGGAGCACTCTGGTGGTGACCAAAGCTGTTAGAGATGAGAATTTTTTTTTCTGCTTTTTGATTTGATAGTAATACTAAAAACAAAAATTGACTTGGAACTAACCCAGAATTATTTTTCCCCCCACAAGAACTGCAAGGAAATTGAAAAATTGGCTATTTGTAGAGTTCTAGCAGGGCCGGCCCAAGGGTTTTTGGCACCCTAGGTGAACTATGATATTGCCCTCCCCCCCATTCAATATAGAAAAAAAAAAAAGAGAAAGTCTAGAATGAATATATTAATATAATTTTTAAATGAAGAAAAAATAATTTCTGTCTAATTTGGCTTCCATTAAAGCGTGGCACCAAAGACGACTGCCTAATTCGCATATATAGTCGGGCTGGGCCTGAGTTCTAGTAGTTCAATTGTCATGTTCATCTAGACCTTGCCCTCTAAACAAGGATATCATTAGTACCAAATGTGATGGCACGTTTGTGAGATATGGACACCTTTCTACAGGAGACTGAGCTGGGATAATCTGTTCATTATAGATAGGCCATGTGACTAATTTTAAACAGGTTAGTTGTCCTATAGGATTAGTCATCTGCTTCAAATTAGACACTTGGTTTAGTGCTTTTCTGGATTGGACCTGTAATGTACCGAATGCCCTCAGCTTCCACAATGGATTTCACAGGGCTGTGCATTTCCTCTTAATACTACCTTTTAAATCTTACTCTTTCCCTTATGTTAGGTGCCATACAGAAAATAAATATTTTTAATTATTGTAACTTAAATAAATGTTTGGAAACATGAGGCATAAAGAGAATTTACTGTGACTAGCACAACTGGACTTCAGGACTTCAAAATAATTTTTGTGAAGACAAGGAGACATTTTTTAAATCTATGTCCTACATGCTAAGCTTAATTTGAGGTTCCAGAGTTAGTGTGAAGGAATCACGACTTCGTTATTTTTCCTGTACACTGCATTGCACCAGTTTGCAACATAAACAGTTTCCTGAAAGATAATTCCCCCAGAACACCTGTAATTTAGTTTCTTCTGTGCACTGATTCTGTGCACACTGTTTGAACTGTACAACATATTTAAAGTAGTCCAACAGCAGTTTAAGATCTTTAACAATGTTCTACTAAATATACTGTGTAGCTAATTCTGTACAGCATATGAAAAGGAGTATTCATTTCTGTAAGGGATTAAATTTAGTTTGTTAATTAGCATTTTTTTTTTCAAATGCACCATAACTACCATTATAACAAGCAAAAATAACGGCAGTGTTTTGTACTCAATTGCCCTCAATGTTGAAGATTCAGGTGAATAAAATCAGCAATGCCTAACAGAGAGAAACAATGTAAGTAGATTCTTAGAGAAACTGTTTTTTGTTGATTTTTCTGACAATTTCCGTGACACACGATAGTCTTGTGGTTACATCCTGGGACTGGGAGTTAGGGAATCTGGCTTCTTTTGTTCCTGCAACTGCTGTAGATTCACCTTGGGCAAATAACTCTCGCATAAATTTTTGTCCAAAAAAATCAATTAATTTTAGGTGTCTCAAATTTTGCATGCACAGTAGTTACTAATGTCTGAAGCTGGATACACATTAGTATCTGTTACTGAAAACTTGACCCTAAATTGCTCTGTGCTTCTGATTCACATCTGAAAAATGGAGATACTATTTTACCTCATAATAGTATTATAATCCATAAGTCATTAAGCATTCAGCCACAGAGAGCAGTATATAGCTGCACTGTTCCAGAAGGAACTCTCAGATTGAGGTCTGATCAGGCCTAATTTTTATACTGGAACCCAAACCAGACCCAACCCAAGCCTAGAGCATTGAATCATTTCCAACTTAACTGTTGCCCCTGAACCTGAGTCAGTAATACCGCAACTCCTTCCTCCCTGTGGGTTTGGCTCTTCTTCGTCTGCCCATATGGTTGGCATGGTAGCGGCTGCATGCCCGGCTTTTGCCATCCAGAGCTCCCTATTGTATTGTTTGTGCTGTGGAGTGTAGCACTGAACCTCTTCTGCACATTCACTCTGTGGTACTCACAGTAAAGAGGCAGCAACTGGCAGGAGTGGGGCTGCATGTGGTTGCCACGCCAACCCTATCGGCTGGAGGAGGAGAGCCAGCCGGACCTGCACCTGAGATTGACTGATTGTCTTTCCACTTTACTTGTCCTGGACCTGACACTTGTCATTAGGTTCGGTTCAGGTGGCAGGCCTCTCCTCACAGAGGGATTGTACCTCGATGATCAGGGAAATCAGTTATGTTTACAACAAAAATGCAGCACTCTTAATAAGGCTGTGTGTATTGGTACCTAAACCTTCAACCATAACTTGAAGCTTAACAAACCTTTTTCTGAGGCATAAAAAAGTTGGGATAAATTTAACTTTTTTCTTTTTGCTAATACATTTTTATTTTCACATTCTATATATTTAGCCAGAACTTGAAGCTGCAGTGTATGAATAATGAGTGAGGCTTTCACAGGATTTCTGACAAAAAGGAAGCAGAATTACTGTAAATCGCAAGAAAAACCTTTAGCTTTCCTGCTTGTTTATAATCTTATCTGAACTGAACCAAACCTTTAAGATTCACTCAAGTGTCTGGGGGGAAATATCCACTATATGAGGAAAACACAAGAAAGTAAAGAGAACCTGCCCCTCTAAACCATGGCTGTCCTAGAATGTGTAGGGGGGGTCTCAGGACATCCTGAAGTGGCCACAGAAGCCAAAGCCATCTATTATTAATTTCTGGCTCTTCTCTCTCCTCATGGTGTGATTGGTTGTTGCAGCTCCTGAATTCCTCATACTACCCCTGACTCATTTCCCAGTGGGAGAGGCAAAAATCCTAAGATAATGCTAACAAGTTCCAAAGGGGTAGCCATATAAGTCTAGTTCAGTGAGTTCTAGTTCAAATCCCACTTTGTCAGGGATTTCTCCCATGAAAGCTCATGTGATAAACTTGTTAGTCTTTAAAAATACCAAGGACTCTTTGTTTGTTAAGATAATGCTGATTATATCCATTCATATTCCCTGTTGGATTCCCCTGGCAAAGTTCTGCAGATACTGTTCCCTGCATTTATGTAGAGGGACTCTTCCACTGCCCCTAGGTCAGAATGCTATAGAGGGCACTGCTTTCCCACTTAATATTTTAAAGCTTTTCTTTCCCATTTTGTGTCTAACCATGTGGTGCAGAAATGGGTAAATATGGCTCTATCTTAAATTGTGGTCTTTACAGTATGTTGTAAGTATTAAATTTTCATGTATTTAGCACCCACAACTATGAACAGATTTTAAAAAATTGGTTCCCATTTAGGCACTGAAATAAATGGCCAGATTTTCAGAAGTGTTCAAATTCCAGAAGACCAGGCTTATTTACTTAATAAGGTGCCTAAATGGGGCTAGGGCTTTCTTTCAAATCTGGCTCCAAATGTGGGTGCTGAACTCGCCTGAACATTCCATCCTATCTGTTTAATCCCATGCCTCACAACATCCTTGTAAAGATGGTAAGTAGTAGTGTACCCATTTTACAGATACAGAAACTAACTTAGAGAGGTTCACTGATTTAAATCACACAGTGGGTTAATGACCAAGCTGAGTTTAAAACTCAGGAGGCTATCAGGCCTATGCTTGGATCTCTAACCCACTTGGTAGAAATAGACTCATAGACTCTAAGGACAGAAGAGACCAGTATGATCATCTAGTCTGACCTCCTGAAAAATGCAGGCCTTAAAACCTCACCCACCCACTCCAGCAATAGGCCACTAACCTATGACTGAGTTATTTACCTCCTTAAATCATGATTTAAGGACTTTAAGATACAAAGAATTCACTGGTAGGTGAGCCATGCCCTGTGCTACAGATGAAGGCGAAAAACCCCCAGAGTTCAAGCCAATCTGCCCTGGAGGAAAATTCCTTCCTGACCCCAATAGTTATTGTGTGACTGGGCCAAGCTGGTAAATGACCTTTAATCTGGAAGATTAATTTCAGTACAACTTTGTTTCTGGTGTTTTTCAATGATACATGGGCTTCTCTGGCTATTTTAATGTGCCTCTTTTTAAAAAAGTTTTGAGAGAATTATTTTCAGTTGAGGTAAAATTTCTTTGGTCAGGTATAGGAAAAGGGTGGTGTGTGATGCATTCTACTAGCATTAGAATAGAATTTTTAAAAATTAAAAGCTTCATAAGCAAAAAAGATGCTGGGTGGGGGGAGAGGGGGTAGGGGGTGGTACAGTCCTGGGGTGAGAAAACAAGTGTTAAATGTTACAATAGTATACGACCCCATCCTGTTCCCAGAAAGTATCAATAGCACCTATTTTAAAATTCTCCATTTCATGTTTGAATGATAGGGAGTGTGTTTTTCTGAAATTTCCTTTTTAAAAACAAAAGTCTTGACTGGGTTCTAGAGGTCAAGTAACCTCCAACTCGCTTAGTACCTGAAAATGAGAAAAGTCTTGCTCAATTCAGAATTGTGCTTCACAACACTCTACATAAAATAGTGTTATTGCCTGGGTTAAACTTCATTGAAACTAGTGCAATAACCACTTTTGGTTCAGGATATATATGAAACTCAGCTAAGTTCCTTTATGCAATAGATAGCTGAAAGATGGGGCTCTTGAACCCAAAACAAAGCTTTGTACAAGGAGTTAGCCATGTGGGGAAATATGTTCCATTGTGATTTGATAACAAACTCAAGAGTAGGTCTTTGAATAGATTGAAACTGGGTGACTGGAAAGCAGTGAGGAACACCACACAAACAGGCACAGAGAAGGAACAGAAAGCCAAGGAGAACGCAGAACAAGCACTGAAAGAGTGGTCTTGAGGAAAAAAAATCTAAAGTAAGAGCTTTGGGACTGATTACAATTCTACACCTCTTTTAGACAGTAAAAGAAGCTGTGCCATTGTGCTGCTTGATTTCTATGTGCAGGAAAACCAGACTTTGTAAATAAACACAACAGCATAAAAAAAAAACCTGGCTCCATCATCCATTTGTCTTCCTAATCAAGACGATCTTCAGGACCCTGATAATTGGCTAACCACATGGGTCAAAAGGGGGTAACAGTAGTCTGTCCTTTACATTAGGATATAATTGCAGTCTATCACTGATTCATAGTTAAGAAAGGGTGCACAAAATTATTATATAAATAGATAGGTATAATCTTTTCTTTAGATACCAAAGGTGCTGAACAGTGCTGTTTTGTTCAAAGATACTGCAGAAAACAATAACTAAGGGAAAACAAGGTATACAGTTGTGATTAATACTCAATGTAAGAAAAAACACCTGAGGGATCATATTAATATTTGCATGAGGAAGAACTGAATCTAAAAATATTCTGGTCAGGAGCCAACTACCAACTTCCATTTAGTCTCTGGAGAGCATACACATGCACGCACATCTGATTCCATGCAATAATCTGTCGCTCAGAACAAAAAAAAAAAAAAAATGCAGTCATAATTGATTTAAATAATAATCCAGACTATATTTCCACTGCAGGTGATAAACAGTTTTCAAACAATAAATAAATGTGGTAGCAAGATCTTTCCCTCTTCATCAATTCAAAATAGACACCTATCTTGAATTTCTCTCTTCAGCCTAAGTGAATTTCCCTCTCTTCCTTTTCCCCACCCCCAAAAAAAAATCAGTAGTCAGTTAGCCAGGAAACTCACTGGGACTTATTCTTCACTGTCTTTCATCTTTTGTAGTCATTTCACCTATGCAAATAAGGAGAAGTATCTGTGTGAGGAAGAGAGGAAGGAAAGGTGTGAAGTGAGAATGTGAGGCTTGGAGAGAGGGGACGACATTTATGGCAGAGGAAGATAAGTTGTTTGGAAGGATGCAAAAAATATTGCTGGGAGTCTCTGACAGAGGTAGTGCTACAAACTGTGCACACAGTAGCTAAACTTTGCACTCAGATTTTCCTACCAAAACTCAAAAGAGTGCAGTTATCTCTGAAAAGAGAACTCGTCCAAAATGGAGTCACGAATGGCCTTTCCTTCAAAATGGTGACTGTCCACATTTTCATCAACAAAATCTCTTTTCAAATTCAATGCTGCAGTATTGTGGAGAGGGCCTATCTTTGCAGGAACTATTACTCCACTCTGGATAGGAGTATGTGAATTGGGTTTAAGCTGTATTTTTTTTGCTTTTTTTTTTTTTTTTTTCCCCTCACTGTCTGGTTCTCAGATTCCCCTCTGACAATACACCCTATCTCATGCTGCCTGATCTGTCTGCTTAAATTGATATAGATGTATTGGGAGAGAACTATGCTTCTGTAGACGTCTTCCTCCCTCATCTCTTTCCTTGGTCCATGTGAAAATATTCACTCTAGTCCCTCTGTAATGTGAATTCGACAGGAGAGAGTGCAGATAAAAGTAGTTACAATATCTATAACCAAGTTCTATAGCTCTTAGAAGTTGCAGAGACAATCTGTGACAATCTAGAGCTCTCTGGGTCGTGAAGGTTTAGTTATAGCCAGGGTTCGTAGCTTATTAATGACGTGCCAAATCTCTTCTTGAGTAGATTATGAAGAAATCTGCTTTCCTAGGACGAAATCTGCTTTCCTAGGACACAAACTTTCTCAACTATTTTAAACCCAGGGACTTGCTTGCTGCCTTCCTAAACTGAGTCAGGGAGATCTCCAGAACCAGCACCAGTCATTGCGAAACACTGCTCAGGACAGGTCACAGTCTGAATACATACGATTCAGCACATAAACATGTAACATTGCAGAACCATGCAACTGATGGAGAAACTTATAGCAACCTTGTATCAGGAGTTCAACGTGCAACAGACTGTCATTCCTTGGCCTTGGAATCCACAATTTTTGAGCTACACATTCCATCCTTATTTGCATAGACCTCTATAAGCACTTAATACAATGGACATATGTTGAAGGGTCTGATCTGGCAAAGACTTAGACGTGTGTACATTTATGTCCTTAAAGAATCAGGGTCTAAGGCCTTGTCTTTACTGAAAAAACTGCAGCCAGTGTAGACCTGCTCAGTTGATCCCAAAAGCACTCTCCGGTTGACTTGGTAACTCCACCCCTCTATGTCAACTGGAGAGCACTTCACGTCGACGCAGATGAATGACAACAGTGCAGTAAGTAGAAGTAACTAAGATGAAGTGAGATATGCATTCTGCAGCATGCAGTATAGACTAGGCTTTAAAGAACTCTGTAAGCCTTAGTTTAACCAGCAATGTGCCAATTAGAAGGGCAAGAATCTATACATCATATCTGGGCCCAAAAAAACCTGATAACACATAAAAACAAAAATCAGGTTTCCCAAAAACGCTCTTTTATTTTTCAGTCCTATCAAAAGGAACTGTACAACAGCTATAAACCATGGTTAGGTCAAGTCTAGAAAAAAATCCAACTTTTTTTTTTCTTTATTTGAAATATATACCAGCTTGCTAAACACGTAATCTTTAACAGAATTTGCCTCTATAAATAGTTTATCAAGGACACTAAAAACTACTTATTTACTGCATAGTGTCTACAAAATGGGCATTTTAATTCTTTTTGAAGCAGAAATTTATTGCACATCTAGATTTAAAAGGTTACTGCTACCAATCAGAATTCTAATAACCTCCATTATGATAACCTAAATCATTATCTTTAAAGACAAAGCAAGCATGCAACTTTAATGTCACACAAACAGTAAAACAGTACATAATATATGATTCGGAGAACAGTGTTATTCTCAACATTTAAAAAGCTCTTCCTAGTGCTTTTCAAGGATGCCAAATTGTTTTGTTTTCCCAAGTAATGAACAAAGCCTCACTACACTTGGGTACGTATTGTGTAGTACTAATAGCTGGCCTGACTGTGCACTATTGATATCAGAGTTTAGCTATTGACTTTAGTGGAAACAGCATTCAATCCATGGTAGGAAAGTATTTTCCTTTATTTTATAGATAATACCAAGCTTTGATACAGAGCTTTACAAAAGATGTCAGTATCCTTATCTCCATTTTCAGACGGGGAAATTGTGACCCAAAGAGATCATGGTCAAGCAGCAGGCCTGGGAATAAATCCCAAATCCCCTGAGTCATAGAATTTTAGGATTGGAAGGGACCTCATTGGAAGGGAATCTAGTCCAACCCCCTGCTAAAAGCAGGGCCACTCCCACTAAATCTTTCCAGCCAGGGGTTTTGTCTAACCGGACCTTAAATATCTCCAAAGACGGAAATTCCACCACCTCCCTAGGTAACCCATTCCAATGCTTCACCCCCCTCCTAGTGAGAAAGTTTTTCCTAATATCCAACCTCGACCTCCCCAGCTGCAGCTTGAAACCATTGCTCCTTGTTCTGTCCTCTATTATGACCAAGAACAGCCTAGCTCCTTCCTCTTTGGAGCACCCCTTCAAGTAGTTGAAGGTTGCTATCAAATCCCCCCTCAGTCTTCTTTTCTGCAGACTAAATAAGCCTACTTCCTTCAGTCTCTCCTTGTAAGTCATGTGCCACAGCCCCCTAATCATTTTCATTTCCCTCTGCTGGACTCCTTCTAATTTGTCCACATCCTTTCCGTAGTGGGGAGCCCAAAACTGGACACAATATTCCAGATGTGGCTTCACCAGTGCCGAACAGAGATGAATAATCATATCTCTCGATGTGCTGGCAACACTCCTACTGATGCAGCCCAATATGCCATTGGCCTTTTTTGCAACAAGGGCATACTGTTGACTTATATCCAGCTTCCTGTCCACCATAATCCCCAGGTCCTTTTCTACAGTGCTACTACTTAGCTGACTGGTCCCCAGCCTGTAGCAGTGCACGGGATTTTTCTGTCCTAAGTGTAGTACTTTGCACTTGTCCTTGTTGAACCTCATGAGATTACTTTTGGCCCAATGCTCCAATTTGTCTAGGTCTCCCTGAGTCCTATCCCTATCGTCCAGTGTGTCTACCATTCTCTCCAGCTTGGTGTCATCCGCAAATTTACTGAGCATGCAATCTATCCCATCATCCCGATAATTAATGAAGATGTTGTAAAGAACCGACCCCAGGACCAACCTCTGGGGCACTCCACTAGTTCCTGGTTGCCAGCTACACATTAAGCCGTTGATCCCTATCCACTGAGCCCAACAAGCTAGCCAGTTTTCTATCCACCTTACGGTCTATTCATCCAACCCATACTTCTTTAACTTGCTGACAAGAATGCTGTGGGAAACCCTATCAAAAGCTTTGCTAAAGTCAAGGTGTATCACATCGATGGTTGTTCCCGCATCCACAAATCCAGTCATCTCATCATAGAAGGCAGTCGAGTTGGTCAAGCACGATTTGCCCTTGGTGAATCCATGCTGACTGTTCCTGATCACTCTATTTTCCTCCAAGTGTTTCAAAATGGGTTCTTTGAGGACCTGATCCATGATTTTTCCAGGGATTGAGATGAGGCTTATTGGTCTGTAGTTCCCTGGATGCTCCTTTTTCCTTTTCTTGAAGATGGGTACTATATTTGCCTTTTTCAAGTCATCTGGGACCTCCCCTGTTCTCCACGAGTCTTCAGAGGTAATGGCCAGCAGCTCTGATATCACATCAGCCAACTCCTTCAGCACCCTCGGATGCAGTTCATCCGTCCCCATAGACTTGTGTACTTCCAGCTTCTCTAAGTAGTCCCTAACCTGACCTTCCATCACCAAGGGCCACTCTCCTTGTCTCCATTCTGTGTTACCCAGTGTAGTAGGCTGGGAGCTGATCCTGCCTGTGAAGACTGAGGTAAAAAAAGCATCAAGTACTTCAGCCTTTTCCGCATCATCCACCATAAGGATACCTGCCCCATTCAGTAAGGGGCCTACACCATCCCTGATCCTCTTCTTGTTACTGACAAACTTGTAGAATCCCTTCCTGTTATCTTTCACATTCCTTGCTAGCTACAACTCCAATTGCCCTTTGGCCTTTCTGATTTTACCTCTGTAGTCCCAAGCAATATCTTTATACATCTCCTTAGTCATCTGTCCAAGCTTCCACCTCTTGTAAGCTTCCCTTTTGTGTTTCAGCTCACCGCAGAGTTCTCTGCTAAGCCACTCTGAGTGCCTTCCATATTTGCTGTTCTTTCTGCATATCAGAATGGTATATTCCGCTGCCCTTAGTTGGGCTTCTTTAAAATACAGCCAGCTCTCTTGAACACCTTTCCCCTTCAGATTAGGCTCCCAAAAGATCCTGCCCATCAGTTCCCCGAGGAAGCTAAAATCTGTTTTTCTGAAGTCTAGGGTCTGTGTTCTGCTTCCTTCCTTTCTTTCTTTGATCAGGATACTGAACTCTACCATCTCATGGTCACTTCTGACCAGGTTGCCATTCACTTCTACTTCCCCAATCAATTCTAGTCTGTTTGTGAGCAGCAGGTCAAGATGTGCAAGGTCCCTAGATGGTTCCTCCAACATTTGTACCAGGGAGTTGTACTTAATGCTCTCGAAAAATTTCCCATATTGCCTGTGCACTGCTGTATTGCCTTCCCAGGAGATGTCAGGGTAATTCAAGTCCCCCATGAGAACCAGGGCCTGTGATCTGGAAACTTCTGCTAGTTGTCCATAGAATGCCATAGAACCCAATGGAAAACCCTGTGATGCGATAAGCGTTAGTGGGTGGTGTCGACCATTAATTAGCCCTAACCAAAGGTTAACTTTGTGTATAAGCAAAACAGAGCTGGTACCAACCAAGGATGTACCTTGCTCCCACCAAGTAGCAGATATAACTTGCAAGCTCTGTGAAACAACAATATAAGACAGGGGCAAAGAAATGTTGTCAATAACTATGGAGAAAAAGCACCAGATGTGCATGTCTTTTACCCACTTAGTAAGCTCAAAATGTATAATAAACTGGCTAAGCCACCACTGCCCCCCATTTGGAACCTTGTCATCAGGGCAACTGCTATGTTCGCTGCCATGAGTCATCGCTCCCCATGCTCCACACCCACAGTCATTTAACTGGGGTGCCTGTCTGCTGAAGGGGCATAAGCTTTGTTGCTTTCCTAATTTTTTGCTTTCTTGTCTGTATTTTTAATAAATGCAGTTTGCTTTTATCTTTTATCTTGTTTCCCGGTGTTGTGCCTACTGAACCGATCGAACCTTAGGGCCTGAGCTATAGGTTGTAGATAGGGTCCTGTAACCTTCTTGTAACAAATGCCTCATCCACCAGTCCAATATTCTGTCCATTACTAAAGTGGATGCAGGTTATGGTACTTCACATTTCAGCTGAATCAGTGAACCAGAGACTTCTGAGTAATTTTAGTATCTCTTCTGTAGTTTATTCCCCATATTAACAGGGAGCAATCTATTCAAATCTGTCAATTCTTCATACATTTGTCAAACATTCATTTTCTTTATAACCCAATATAGGTCATAATGATTGCCGATCTCAACCCTATATATTCAGTGCACTTTATAAAATTTATTAACATAATAGCATATTAAGAGTCTTCACAAAGAGCTTGGAAGCCATTAATGTTGGTTTTACAGATAAGTACTTAAGGATTCTTCAATCCATAGATTTAGCTGCTTTGCATGCTGAGTGCTTTGCGCATTAAAACCTCATGCTGAAACTTAATATAAATTTTTTAGTGACAAAAAATTGACTGTGATAATGTTTCTCATAAAATGTACAGCAAACTCATTTGCTTCCTTAAAAAAAATAGGGACTGGTGATACACCGAATGGTAGTAAAAAGGGAGAGTGGCTATTTCTCCATTTTAGGGTACAAAAATATACTTCCTAACATCTGTTTTTATGTCTTGAATAATGATTTGTCCCTGAACTGAGAAGAGCTGAGTTAAAACCCATAGCACATTTTTACGGATGACTTAAAATACGCTGCATATGTGGGTACTAATGGAAGTATTGTAAAAACCAGTCCATTTCCATTTGTGGTTGTGCTAGTATTAAAGATTCTCAACCCTAAAAGAGGCTGTGTTAATGCACCTATAGGGATAGCCTTTTGTATTTCTCCAAATCACCCCAGTTGACATCTCGATGTACTTCTAAGTTGCAAAGCCTAAAAAAAAATCTTGTCATCTGTGTGATGTGAACTGTAAAAAGTAACATCATAAGAGATTATCTCCAGAATACCAAATAAAGGAAATATCTGTGATCTCAGTATGTAGAACTGAAGCATGGGCGTTTATAATATATTAATAATGTTTATTCCTGGTTTTAATGTATTTACAAAAGTGAGTAGGAAAATACAAATATTCATATTATGCTCTGGCAATTTACTTTACAAATGGGAGAAATAACCAAACCAAAAAAAAAAAAAAAAAAAGCTCCATGTATAATACTGCACAAATAGCTAATGTTTTACATGTTGTACTTTTAAAAATCAATATAGGATTATATTTATGAGCAAATATGAGGGGATATCCTTTAAGATATTATTTATTTTAATATATTATAGATTAGAAACTCATTCAGCATATATAAACATATATTTTTTAAAAAACTGTTGAAGCTAAGCCTGACAAGTCAAACACTTAAGAAATGCTGATAGAAAGTTGCTCATGCAATAATAATTAACCTTCCTTGCACTAACTGAGACAAGGTTCTATAAGAAAAGTATTATGTTATAACACTGACTTTAATGTACACATTTGGAACTTAAGGTTATACAGACTTGACTTTGCATGTTAACATATTTTGAAAATAGAAAATCATACCTCTTCCTGTCCTGCTCTGCTCATCTCCACCCATTAACCTTCTTACTCCATGGCTCAGCCTGTCTTTCTCACCCCTCTGCATTTCATTGGGTGCCTTCCTTCTCCATCGTGCATGGGTCTCAGCAAAAGGACACTGAGGGCAGAGAAGAGACAGTTTCCCTGTTCTTTCTTTTGTCCCAGGGGCCCCAACAGCCAGGAGTAGCATTTGCAGGAAAATTCTTGCTCAGTCTGAAGCTGGAGTATATGCCGTATGCTATGTTAGGGTGGCTAAGATGGAGTTTGCTACTGGTGGAACATTCTCAATACAGATATAATCCTTAAAGAAAATTAGCTGCCAAACTCTAGGAAGCCTTTACTGAACATGTGCAAAACGTGGTTTTCAGGAGCTTATAATTTGGTCATATTTGGGAGTATTTTCATAAAGACAACAATACATATCTCCTTTTTTTTCAACATGGGATGACCCCATGCCAAATTTGAATCCCCTGTTCCAAAACCAGCAGCTTCTCACCTGGAAGAATTTAACATTGACAAAACCTATTGCTTCTCTAACTTTTTTTTCTAAAACAGCTGCGCCATTTTTGCTGAAACATTCCAAAATATTTCAGCCTAAGTCTGTCTGGCATGGACGAAGTTGCAAGCAAGTGAAAACAGGCTTTTAAGATGGAAAGGGTTGGTCAACATTCTCTAGAGCTATCTCTCAGCTCTGTCTATAATGACATCATATCCATTACGTGTGAAATCCATCTATGACATTGAAGGAATATTGCAAAACCTTCTTTATTAACTGTAAGCATAGGGACTGGAACTAGGGGTACACGGGATGCTGCCACAGCTGTTGACTTGAAGTGGCTTCCATTATATACAAGGGTTAGAGTTGGGATCAGTGATTCTCAGTGTTCCAGCACCCTGATACACGTTGGGGCTGTCAGTGATGCAGCTATACTGCAGTGGCAATGAAGTGGACCAGAAGATGGATCCAGGGAGCAGCACTTCCCCCACCCCGCTTCGATATCTGTTCATAAGCTCCTCTTACTCTGTTTGCTCTGGCTTTTTACATTTTTACTTTCATTTTACTTCAGAATATCAAGTTATACAAGAAACGAGCATTATTTTTTGTGTGGTACCAAAGAATGTTAAATCCATCTACCATTTTATTCACTTGCCCTGTAAACACAGTTATCTATAGTTTTAAACATGGTCCTCTTTTCACTTCCACTTCTTCTTTGTACCTATCCATCTACTATTCAGATGGGTCAGATCCTCCCCCTTAAAACATTTTGATTCTTCTCTGAGAATACCATCACGTGATTGTTTAGACATAACCCACCCCAAGTTCTGACTCAGAAGGGCTTTGAGAAGTTACTGAAGTAATCTCCTCTTTCTCATGATGCCTTTTAAAGACCTGCATTCTGGTTTTAAATTCTGTTTCAATTTATCACTTTGTTAGAAATACAGCTGCAAACTAAACTGAGGTCCTCTTCCTGAACTCTTTTGGCTCTAAATTTGTCCATCTGGAATTCTCAACTAACATTTTGCATTCCCGAGTCGTGCAAAAGGGCATGACCAGTTATTCCCTTAGGTAACATAGCCCAATTTCTCCTCAGTTAAATGTGTCATGTTGCGATACCTCTATGTAAAGGCATAGGAAAAGGATGATCACGAGTAAGGAACCTTCCCACACTTGCATGGTCTGTCACATATTTTCTGTGCAGAAACAATGTGCCTTGGGTGCATAGTGCTCCAAAGAAGATAGGGAAGAGGCAGATCATTGTGGAGGGGGTTGAATGTACCAGTGGGAGTAGGCTGCAGCATTCTGAAAGTACACTGGATCCCTGGGCTCTTCATGACACAGTACAATTGCATGTGCCTCTTAATTAAGCAAATGACTAAAATCTACAATCTGTCTCTAAACTAGAAACAGCATCTCAGCTCTTACTAGTTATGTTTGGGCAGTTCCATTCTGTTCCACTAGAGAGCAGTAATGCACATGTATGAAATGCATTTAATTCATCCTCCCTCCCACCCCATGTCCCAAGATGCTGCTGTTAGATCTGTTAAACTCAAGCATCACTTTGACTGGTCTCACTAGCTATTTCTGGGTGGTCCCTCGAAAACATTTTCAGCACAGATTTACAGTTATTAATTGTTATTAATATAATAATTATATTTTGCTGTTTATCTTTCAGCAGCTAAGTGCTTATTAAAATTTCAGAGAGCTTCCAGGCTAGCCAACAGCCTTCCAGAGTCTTTAAATTCCCATGTTAAATTAAGTGCACTAATATTGCTTTATTTTTATTGCATTATAGCATTCAGGCATGGATCCTATTAAAATTAAAGCTTGAATTAGTCAAACCCAAATATATCATGGTGATAAACTTTAAAACATTTACTTTAAAAAATACTTTAACATGAAAAATCATATTATATTACAAATCTTCCATTGGCTCTTCATTTTAGTAACTCTGCTTTTATGGATGGTGAAAAACCTATGCCAGGAGAATCGCATGTGTTTGTCTGTACCCTTGTTCTAGGCTGCCTTTTCTTACCTTTGCTCGCCTGCAGGTGTCTTCCTTCCTTGACTTTGTCTGGGGTCTTCACAGGCCCATGTGCCATAAGGACGCAAACTTAATTTTCTTTTTCTCATGGCTGAGTGATCAGCAGAGTTAGTCATGTTCAGCCAAGTAGCAGCCCATAACACAGTCACTTTGGCAGAAGCACGGCTTTATTAAAGTTATTTTTTTTTAAAAAAATTGTAATTCCTAGTACGTCCTGATTTACTTTAGTGATTAAGTGAAGATGACCATGTGGGAATACAAGTAACGAGCAAAAATGACAAGGAGTCCTTTAGCACCTTGGAGACAAATAAATAAATAAAAGGAGGGGTGGGGAGGTGATAAGAGACTAACAAAAAATTAGGGAGCATAAATTTTGTGAGCTGGAACCCACTTTGTCAGATGCATGAAGTGGAAACTTCAGTTTGTTGTTATTCAGTTGTAACAAACAACAAACTGAAGTGTCCGCTTCATGCATCAAATGACGTTGGTTCTAGCCCACAAAAGCGTATGCCCCTCCCCCCCAATTTTTTTTTTAGTCTCTAAGTTCCCAAAGGACTCGGTTGGTTGGTTGGTGAAAACAGACTAACATGACTACCCCTCTGAAACAAGTAATGAGGTTTCTCTCATGGAGTATGTACCAACTCCAACCTTGCAGCCCTCATGTGAGCAACTTCCCGGAAGGATTAGGAACAAATAATTTAGTACAGTATTATATATTAACATAGATAGGGACAAGTTCTGCAAGGTTCTAAATACTCCGAACTTCCATTTGAAGGCCCCGCAGGCCCATATTCAGTATTTATAAGAACGTCTTAGTATGTACATGAAGCTTGATTTTTATCCCCTTCTGAAAACAGCCTCCCTCATTTTAGGATCCAGATTATTTTAGTTCTAGTTTATAAACCACTTCATATACTTACATGAAACTGTCTCATGAACTCTTCCCATTTCTTTTCATTATCTAGCACTAGCTGCATAACTATCCTTTCACTAGAGCCGACTGAAAAAATATATGGTTTTTGTCTTGTTTTGTTTTGTCTTTTTCCCTTTCGATGGAAAAAAAAAAAACCAACAGCTTTTTGTCAGGTAAGTTTTTTCAGATGAAAACTGGAATGCCTTTAGTTAATGCGTTTCAAGAAAAGTGGAATTTTTCCATAGAAAGAAGATACTTTCCCCAAAACCTCAATTACTGATTGAAAAGCAGTCTTGATGGAAAACCTTTGACCACCCCTCCATTTCACGCATTTTGATCACATGTTCTGACATTCTTCTCTAGTGATGGTGTAGCTCTATTGATGGTGCAACATCTCCTGCCATTTGGAACAGCCTTCTTGAACTTCCTACTTGCTTTAAACTGACTGTTTCTAATTGCATCTGAAAACACACTTAGTCACTCTTGCCAATATTTCTTAATTCATCTCTCACACTACTTTAATAATTATTTATCATTGTAACTACAGCATGAGACGTACAGTAATGAATCTGGATTCGGATGTAGATCTGATCTGAGAATTTGTAAGTGGTAGGATTTGGTGTTCCATAGCTTATCCATTATGGAGATAAGCCTGAACCATGAAATTTGGACAAGGAACCAAATTTCTCCAAAATTTAGAAATAAAAGAGGTTGAGGGTGGCCTGGGGTTTTCCTTCAGGTGTATCTTTTAAATTGTACTGTTATGCTCTCTGTGTGTGTGTGTTTAGTTCTTTGTGCACTGCACACAATAAAATGCAAAGTTAAAAAAATGTTCAAGAGCACTGTGTAACTTCACTGGGCACTTCACAATGAGGTGGTGCTATACTGTTATGAAAACTTGTACCAAGTTCATTCAATTGTTCAGAAATGGTCATCTACTTGTAAATTTGCGGAGTTGAACTTTTGGACACTGGCCTAGGCCAGTGGTTGTAAAAGTTCGGGTCACAACCCAGTACTGGGTCGCAGACCCACAGGTACTGGATTGCAGTGCTGGCGCTGCTCCGGGGCGGGGGTTCTGCGCCGCGCTCACTGCCCAACAGGCACTACCCCATGCTCCCTAGCTGGCTGATCCTGCTCGGAGGTGAGGGGCTGGTTGCCCCATGCTCCCCAGCTGGCTGGTCTGTTTTGGGGCAGGGAGCATCTTACCCACACTCCCCAGCTGGCTGGTGCTGCTCCAGGGCTGGTGTTCCTCCTGATGTTGCTCCGGACTTGAGCCTGAAGCCAGGGCCTCTCACTTCTTCTCCAGCCCTGCTCAGGGAGGGGAGGTAGCAGAGGCAGGAAATTTAAAAGGACACCGGCAGCCCTGGTGTGCTTGGTTGTGGTGGGCTGGGGTCCTTTCAAATTTCCTACTGCTGCTACGTTGTTCCCATGAACACTGGGGAGAGGGGCCATGCTTGGGGCTTCTCTCTGAGACATGCCTGGGGACCTGTCCCCAGGCCTGCCAGGGAAACTGGTTGCTTAGGGCAGCCTTTTTCCCCAGGCATGTCAAGGAGAGTGGCCACTCCAGGTGTCTTATTTCCACAGTGTGTCTGGGGACCCCACCCCAGCCGAAAGAAGCCCCCCCCCCCAAAAAAAATGGCTCCTTTCCATGGTGGCTGAAGCAGCGCTCCTCAGTGATTCTGTAGAAAGAAGCGCTCTATGCTTCTTTTGTCCTGGTGCCTAGGGGATCCCCCTCCCAGCTGAGGCTGCCACCAAATTTTCAGGTGGTGGCTCCTTTTTTCATCAGAGGGGTTGCCAAATGCCTGAGGGGTCCAGAGCTGGGCCCTGAGAAAAAAAGTTTGAAAACCACTGGCCTAGACTTATGAGGCATCATGGGTTAACCATGGGTTAACTTAGACTTTTCTTTGTAAAAGACTAGCACAGATACAGGAGCCAGGCTGATCACAGAGGGAAGAAGCAGAGAGGAGCCTGAAAAGCAAGGGGTTTTCACATGGAGGCCTTGACCTCTGCTGAACCCTTAAGATCCATGCAGATCAAACAAAATCTTTTAATTCTGGGAATTGAACTTCCTAATTTTTTCTCAGGATTCTTTCACACATTCAGAGAACTGGAAAGAACCTCTCTAAAAGAACTTAATGGATTTCTTGTTCACTCTATGGGAATAGCCTCCATACGAGAAGATGACGATGGTTCTTTTGGGAGATAACAATGTGACCAGGATTAGTCTCTGTCTCAAAGGCTATGTCTACACTGGCAATTTAAGTCAACTTAAGGAGGCTTAAGTCGACTTAAATTAAGCCACATCCACAACAGGCTTTCATTAAGTCGACTTAAGATATTCCTTAAGTTGACTTAATGAAAGCTTATGTCGACTTTGTTACTACCACTCATTAGGTCGACTTAACACTTAAGTGGACTCCTTAAGTTGACTTAAGGACTATGTGGACATGGAGTAACCCTTAATTATTAAGTCGCCTTAAGGGTAGGGTTACCAGATACCAAAACATGGAAAGGAGGACAGGGAAGTACGAAGAGGAGGACATGGAGAAAATGTAGTATTGATATCTGCCCACCCCCGTGGCTCCATCCCTGCTCCTCTGCCTGTCCCCTATGGCCCCTTCCTCTGCCCGTCCCCCCCACAAGCCCATCCCTGCTCCTCTGCCCCACCCCCCAGCAGCCTCTTCCCAGCCCCCCTTACCTGGCCAGAAGTTTGGAGCTACAGCAGTGGCCAGCAGAGCCGCTCCTGGACCAAGACCCTTCAGCCCTGAGCACACTCTGTTTGTGCATGCTCAGGGCGGGAGGTTTGAAACTCCCCAGCCTGGCCACAGCAGGACAGGGCAGAACAAGCATTCCGCCCGAGTCTGCAGCTTTGTTGGGCCCTTGGGCAGAATGCACTGGAATGCAGCGTTCTGCCCTGGTTTTGGCTGTAATCCACGGATTAGCTGAACCCAGCTTTTCAGGCATATTTTGGACCCTAAAATTCTCAGCTTATACGCAAATATATCTGGTAGCTTCATATAAAAAACTGAAATTTTAATCATAAGTAAAAAGATAGACAAAATCACGTATTTTTAAAATGTCTGCCAGATGGAGGACATGAAAGTAAAAAGGAGGACATGTCCTCCTTTTGCCGGATGTCTGGTAACCCTACTTAAGGGTGGTTAGGTCGACATAACAAAGTGCACGATGTCGACTTAAAGTTGTCGACTTAATAAGGTTGACTTTAAATTGACTTAAAGTTGAATTTATTAAGTTGACTTAACAAAGTCAACTTAACTTTTTGTAGTGTAGACATAGCCAAAGGGCTTACAGTTTAAATTTCAGAAATAGAGAGGTCTGTGTGAACAGGAATCCAAGGGCAACGAGTGGTGCACAACTTTTTTGTTTTGTTGTTGGCTCACATCTTGTGGGCATCACAGAACAAAGATGCCTGCTCCTGAACAATAAACTATTGTGCTCCTTTATTTATTTGTTTTGGGGTTATAGAGACAGAAGAGGTGGGAGATTGTCAAGTGATTGCTGAGAATGAATGAATACTTACAAAGATGTATTGGAAATTTTAACAATAAATTAAGAAACAGTAGATCTTCATCAGTGCTTTCAGGATTTCATCAGTTAGATAGCTGTCCAGAAATGAAAAAATGACCTCGGAAAGTAGTTTGGTTTTGTTTAATATCTTCATATTTCCATCTCTGAGTCAATAGCAGCAAAGAGAATTGCAGACTCAGATTATTTGCACTTGCATTTGGCACTTCTGATTTCTGCACCTGATGCAGGATGGAAAATGTGACAAGATTTGTATCAACAAAGAAGGATTCCATCTGTGTGTGTGTGGTAGTGGGGAGGGGGGGTTGGAGTGGGGGGGGGTGGAGAATTTGGATTGATGACACTTGGGAACTGTTTAAGAATATATTCTTAAACTGCCCAAAAATTCACAGTTCTGAAATCTAGAAGGTAGACTTTGATTTTAAAAAACCAACCTAGCTTATTGGTAGAAGTGGAGGCAGCTATATTTTTTTCAAATATATATAAAACAAATGCGGAAAAAAAGGCAGTTGAAATTGGTGAATGTAAAATCAGAAATGAGAAATTGTAGAAAATTAAGGGAAGCAAAAGGACACAAGCCAAAATCTTGTTTTAACAAATAGAGTTAAGGATAGTAAAAAGCAGTTTGTGTATTTGGAACAAAAGGTTCCTTATTATGGTTTTGATCCATTACTCCATAGAAATGGTAGAATTGTCAATAATAATGAAGAAAAGACAGAAGTGCTCAATAAATATTTCATGATATAAATTAAAAAAACTTATTTCACAAAGCTGATTTATGAAAGTGCTTATCTGTGGTACAGGATTGAAATGAAAAATGCCCACCACAATGATTTATTATCAGTCCCGATAGATTAAGACACAGACAATAAATATATTACCCCCCTTTCCCTTCTGAATCATAATATTATCCACTATTTATGACACTTACCCACTGCTTAAATCTAAAACATATTTACAATGGATCTGTTATGTTGCTCAATTTGTGGTGAACAGTCTATCTAAGGGGTAACCTGTATGTTTAAAATATTGGGATTCTTCTGCCATGATGTATTCAGAAGGCTCTTTAGGATGAGAGTATTTGTTTGATTTTTCTAAAAAAGATTTCCCCCATCACTTTTTAAAAAAATGTTAGGGATGTCTAGTCTTTCTTGTTTTTACAGAATAACCTCTTGTTAATCTGAGAGTATATATATTGTATAAACATATATACACATTTCAGGCCTTTATTTTACATCAAGCAAAAATGAGTATAAGTCCAATTTGCTTTCTAGCATCCTTAATGTTAGGTTGGCACCTCCATTGTAGCCTTCTCTTTCCAGTTCATTCTCATATTGGTAGCTTTTTGAAAAATGTTGGGTTTTGGATGAAATTTTCCTTGCTTGATCAGTTGGCAGTTTACTTTGTTTTGTTTCTATACTTTTTGGTTTTAATAAGTAATCCTTCACCTACTGTAATAAGGAGGGAATCAGGAAACATAGGTTTCTTGGTTTAAAAAAATGTTTATCTGTGCACAAACAACAAAATTAGCTGGACTTCAGCATGCTGCTTAACTAAGTACACATCACCTAGCACTGGGGTATGAGTAATAGCCATTTGAACTTTGATTTGGTTTCAGGAGTTAACTATTCATGGTAATAGTTGCATTGCCTCCAGGTCCTTTCCACTCGGCATTTAATTGCTGATGCACAAGGTATGAGTGCAGTGAAGGTAGGGATGAGTCTGCAGCAGTTTTTATACATCTGGTTCCGCAATGCAGTGTAGCAGAACATGTGATACTTTACACTTTATGAGCTACTTAAAAAATCTAGTGTGCTTTTAAGACAAGTTAGACAAGGACAAATGGAGAATCCTTAGGACAGAAGACTCCCATGCACTGCTACACATTTGGGGGCTGACTAGCTAGGCAACGTTTGCATATAAGAACCTGAGGGTTAGAGTGGACAAGAAGCTGGATATGAGGCAACAGTGTGCCCTTGTTGCCGATAAGCTCAATGGCATATTGGGCTGCATTAGTAGGAGCATAGCTAGCAGATTGAGGAAAGCCCTCTATCTGGCACTGGTGAGACCACATTTGATGTATTGTGTCTAGTTTGGGGCTTACCACTTCTGAAAGCATGCGAACAAATTGGAGAGAATCCACTGGAGAGCAACAAAAATGTTTAGGTGATTGGAGTGCATTAATTTTGAGAAGAGGCTGAGGAACTAGGCTTGTTTAGTCTACAGAAGAGAAGAATATGTGTGTGTGGGGCACGGGGGATGGGGGGTGAGAGGGGAGACTGTATAGCAGCATTTAATTACCTGAAAGATGTTCCAGGGAGAATGGAGCTAAACTGTTCTCAGTGGTAGATGAGAAAACTAGGAGCAATGGTCTCAAGCTGCAGTGGCGGAGGTCTAGGTTTGATATTAGGAAAACCTTTTTCACTAAAAAGGAGGTGGTGAGCCTCTCCATTCTTAGAGGTTTTTAAAGTGCTGTTTGACAAAGCCTTGGCTGGGATGGTTTAGTGGTGGTTGGACTGGATGACCTTCTCAAGTCCCTTTCAACCCTAATCTACTATGATTTTATGATTCTAAGACAAAAATGTTACTAAGGAAGTATTTCATTGAACATGGTATTCTCATCTCCAGGTTTGTTTGTTTACTTCAGTCCAAAAGAATAATATATGCACCACATATCTGGAAAAAAGTTTACATCTAAAAGAATGCATTTCCCGCCCACACTGGTAAAGCAAAACATGGTACAGAATATTAATAATGTTAAAAGTATGTAATCACATATGACCTACAACTTGGCTTTTCCTATTGCAACAATGGACACTCATGATCAGTTGAAAAATTATTTATTCAGACCGTAAAGAGCAGTTTGATGACTATCCTTAACTTACATTTTCTCCTCCTTCCACAAAGACTATTTGTTTGTTTTGTTAATTAAAGAAAAAAATATTTGTGTCTGTGAAACGTATTTATGCTTACAGGAAAAGGAGCAAAATTGTCACACAGCAAGTCAGGGTCTTAACCTCCACTCTGCATGCTATGAAATATAAAGAGAGAAATTTTTCATATTTGAACAGGTTATTCAAGCATTTTTAGATACACCAGCAATTATCTGGGGAGCTAATTATTTTCATTATTCAAGTCCTTTATTATTTCTATGACATTAAACATCTGTCAGTTATTGTTATTTAACAGAAATTGCTCCACTAATTACAATCAATTACAACTTAGTTTCTTTTTGGTAGGTCTGTAATTGGCCGCTAGAAATCTGACTATCTATAGTCAACTGTTACATCCAGCTATTTTTGTAAATTAATTTCTGCAGTAGTTTTACAGCAATCTTGTAGGTAAGGCAATCTTTGTTGCCAATAGCTTTATAATTACAGAAATATATATTTTAAGTTAAAAAATAATGTAATGGTATCAGGATACTTTAAAAGAAAGCCTAGTGACATTTCTTTGCATAGGATTCAGAGCAATAGTGCCTATCATTGGTTTTCAATTTTAATCCACTATCAGCTAAGAGCTATTCATTGCTGTGGAAATGTACAAGCTTAACCCTTCCTTTCACTGAAATGAGCTGTTGAAGAATAAAGAAAAGTTGAATATAGGAACATTTAAAATAAATATTCAAACTGTAAATAAAGAGAAAAGTAACTTTACATAAGACATAATTGTCCATGAAACTGCTAAAACACTACATTGTTTTAAAAAAAACAAGTTTAGTTCCAATTGAGTGGCATCTCATCTTCTCAAATGGGTGCTTAATGGACAGTCCTGAACATCTTTTCCACAAAGTACCAGTTTATTTTTTTAAAAATCACCTCTGAATTATGTGTGCCTTAACCTCTGGCACCTTTTCAGTCCAATGCCTGTAGAATTACTTACATGAACTTTGAGCCTTGTGTCATCAATATTTTATACATTTACCTGGCTTATCTGTTATCTGTAGTCACCATATGTATTGAAGAGTACTCATTTCATAAACAGTATTTGGAATATTGTCACAGGGTCTCTGGACCCTGGAAGTGAAGTAGCTCCAGTTCCACTGTGACAGGAGAAATGCTTCTATTTGGCCAATTAAAATAGCAGAACCTGGGACCAATAAAGGATCAGGGAGAGATTCAGTCAAAGGGAGTCCAAGTGAGTCAAAGCATGCTGATTCGGTCAGGCAGACGGGAACTGCCAGAGAGCAGGGGACTGGAGGAGTTATCAGAAGGAAGCAGAGGTGGTTCCTTTCTGGCTGTGAGCCAGAGTCAAGGGCCAGAGGAGGATGAAGGCAGGAGAGAAGCAGAGCTGCTTACTTGCTGACATATCTGGAGCCAGACAGCTGAACATGGAGAAAGTGGGAGATGATCCCTTGAAATGAGGGTTCCCACTGGGAAGAGCAATGTTGCAGTACAAGCTGGGGGGATGATAGATATGCTGGAGAGTAGGAATAGGATTCAGGGAGACCTAGAAAAATTGGAGCATTGGACCTAAAGAAATCTTATGAGGTTCAGCAAGGACAAATGCGAAGTCCTGCACTTAGGATGGAAAAATCCCATGTACTGCTACAGGCTGGGGACTCACTGACTAAGAAGCAGCACTGTAGAAAAGGACCTGGGGGTTATGCTGGATGGGAAGCTGGATATGAGTCAACAGTGTGCCCTTGTTGCCGAAAAGGCCAATGGCATATTGAACTGCATCAGTAGGAGCATTGCCAGCAGATCAAGGGATGTGATTATTCCCCTCTATTCGGCACTGGTGAAGCCACATCTGGAATATTGTGTCCAGTTTTCAGCTCTCCTCTGCAGAAAGGATGTGGACAAATTAGAAAGAGTCCAGTGGAGGGCAATTAAAATGATTAGGGGCCTGGGGCATACAACTTACAAGGAAAGACTGAAGGAACTAGGCTTTATTTAGTCTGCAGAAGAGAAGACTGAGGGGGGATTTGATAGTAACCTTCAACTACTTGGGAAGCTAGGCTATTTTCAGTGGTGACAGAGAACAGAACAAGGAGCAATAGCTTCAAGTTTCAGCTGGGAAGATCTAGGTTGGATATTAGGAAAATCTTTCTCACTAGGAGGGTGGTGAAGCATTGGAATGGGTTACCTAGGGAGGTGGTGAAATCTCCATTTTTGGAAACTTTTAAGGCCTGGTTAGACAAAACCCTGGCTGAGATGATTTAGTGGGAGTAGTCCTGCTTTTTAGCAGGGGGTTGGACTAGATGACCTCATGTGGTCCCTTCCAGCCCTAAAATTCTGATTCTATGATTCCAGTTCAAAGGGCTGAGGTGCTTATCCTGGTATAAGTACAGGGGAAGACTGATGAAGCCCAGGCATGATTGACAGCACCAGTGTGTGGCATGTGGCAAGGGGTGAGATATCTTGAGTTTTAATGACAGCTTTAAATTCCTTCAGCTAGTAAGTTAGGGTAGATATTTATTTTTATTGATGTTGCACAGGTCTCTCATAATACCGACAGACTCCATATACTGCTTTTCTCATCTATAGGCCAAAACTGAGTCACACAAATTCCCATTTATTTGGTGGCTTTTAGACATTTCAGGATACTGCTGTTTGTTGGGCATTTGACCTTTTGCTTTGAAGTAAAAAGGCATCTTCCCAAGTTGGAGGAATCATAAGAATCATATTTTGATAAGTACATTTCAAGATTGAAGCTAAGAGGCCCAGGAGATTTGGCAACATTAGGGACCCTTGGAGCTTCAGTAATCTTTCCTGTACAGATTCACTTATCTCGTTGCCTTCTCTCCCTTTCATTTAGTTTGGAAGAAATTAACTTCATTTTAAAGAGAAAGAGAGTTAAGTCTTCCAGAGCTGAAGATTAATGCAGGGGTATTATAGCCGTGTCGGCCCCAGGATACCAAAGAGTTGAATATGTCTTTCTGCAGGTCTTCAAAGAAGAGGACAGTGGGACATCAGAACTCCTGGGTTCTGTTCATTATTTAGCTTTTATTCAGTGTTTCTGTTTACTTATCTGCATGTGAACAGAATTGTAAAGCACTTTGAGAACCCTGGCTGAAAAGCAACATGGAAATGAAAAGTATCATCGCTATAGGGAAACTGGAGATTCCATCAGAAGTGGTTGGAAAATGTTTTCTTCCTTTTTAGCCAAGGGATTATTCTCTCTACATATTCATTCCTTAATTTTCAGAAAAAAATTGTACTGTGTAAGACAAAGTCAGCCCACAGTTAAAATTAATCAGGATTCACATTTATTAACTGAGAACAAAATATACTCCTTTACAAAAAAGTATTTGAATGATAATGTGGACAAATATCTAAAATGCTATTAACAATATCCCAACAAAGTCTGGGATCCATAGTGTTTGTTTTACCAGTAGGGTCTACAGTACCACCACATGGAACAAAGTGTGACCCAGAAGGAGATTGGAAACCAATTATTTCTGAGTGCTACTGGAGTTTAGAGAGGGGGGTAAAGGAAACAAAATCACAAATATACAAATAATATAAACATGCAGAAAATCTGAAAAACCTTTCATAATTTTGTAAGTACTGTGCCTGATTTTGCAAGGTATCCATTGACATCTGCACACCTTTGTATCTAGGATTTGTTTGAAGAGCCTACTCACAACTTACACAAGCATAACCATAATGATCATTATGAAGGTAAACCTAGTATTACTGTTCCATTTGGAGCATGGAATCTGATTCTTCCCTTTGACCTTGACCTAATGGGGAAAAAAGTCCAATTATTAAAGCCTACTCCAGTTCCTATAACAGGAGGTAGAAAAATTGTCTTTACTGGGAGTTGGAGCTGTGTTCAGTTATTTGGTAACTGTACCTTCAGGTGATAATTTTTTAAAATCCTTTTTCTATTTTTTTTTCTTGTACTTTCTAGATGCTTTCAAAAATTCAGCTTCCATTTTGTCTTTGCTTTTAGAATTAAGATGCCAAAAGTCTTATGGGGAAAAAAATGTTTGTAACATACATATTTTAATGTCTTCTCTTTGAATGAGATATTACATTTAGTTTGAGTCCAAAATGTGTTCAAAAAGTATTTTTATATCAGGGTGAAATCTGTAACATTTTATTATTTCAGACATTAATAACTTGAAACACCTGAAGCTAGTCAATACAACAGTTGGTAGAGAGATGAAGTGTAAAAATGCAAACAAAAATAATTACATTCCTAAAATGTACAACTGTTATTAAAACTACCGACTTCTCGAAGGAATGAGAAAAGCAATACACTCAGAATTTCAGTATAATTGAATTATTAGTCGTTTCTTGAGGCCCTCAACACAGTTTGGCAACATATTGCTAAGCACTGTAGAAATGCCTAATAAAAGACTATCTCTGCCTCAGATAGCTCTCAGATTAAATAGTGGGAACAGAGAGGTAAAGTGATTTACTCAAAGTTATACAGCTGGCCAATGACAAAACCTGATTTCTAGAGTAACTTATTAGCTTTTTGCCACAGCATCCCACTGGGATCTCATATTAAGTTACTTAACCATTATAAACTCTAAATCCTTACTTAATAATGATTCCCCACTGACATCTACTTTTTGAGATCTGACAGTTAGCCAATTTTTAATTCATTTAAGGTGTGCTTTATTCATATTATATAGAGCTCAGGTTTTTAATCAGAATGTCACTTGGTGCTGAGTCAAATGCCTTACAAAAGTCTATATTATATCTACACATTTACTTTACCAAACAAATTTGTAATCTCTTGAAATAATTAAATCAGGTTTATTTGACAAAATCTATTTTCCATGAAATCAGGCTGACTCTTACTATATTCCTATCCTTTGATCTTCATCAATTAAATTCTCTGTTAGCTTTTTCCATTATTTTGCCTTGATTTTGCTGCAAATCAGTGAAGAATAGTTTTATTTTACATGTTTGAAATTGTCTGAAGAGCTGATTTATAAATTTCACTTACATGATGTCTTACTCTCAAAACTATATTACTTATTAGTGACTGGTCACATAAGTCAAATCATATCATATCATTTCCTCTTTTCTGACTGAATGGGTGCATCTACACTTACAAGTTAGGTCGACTTAAGGAGGCTTAAGTCGACCTAAACTACTCCGCGTCCATACTGGGCTTTCCTGAAGTCGACTTAAGCATTCCTTAAGTTGACTTAATCAGGAAAAGTTAAGTCAACTTAATAACACCTCATTTTAGGTCAACTTAACGCTTAAATCCATCTTATTAGGTTGACTTAAGCCAGTGTGGATGGGGATTAGCGCCTAAATCGACCTTATTAAGTCGACTTACGGTTGAAAAGGGGCTATGTCTACACTAGAAAAGTTAAGTCGACTTTTGTTAAGTCAACTTAATAAAGTTGACTTAACTTTTCTAGTGTAGACATAGCCGATGTGCGTAACTCTTCTGATGTGACAGCTTGCAGAAAGCGTTTTTAATTTTTTTAATTTGTGTGTGTGTGTGTGTGTGTGTGTGTGTGTGTGTGTGTGTGTGTGTGTGTGTGTAAATATTTTAGAATGTAAAATTAACCTTCACTGTTGTGACTCTGATTCTTCTCTCACTCACATTGATATAAATTGAGAGTAACTACACTTAACGCAATCCCCAGGACTTCAGTAGAAAGTGAGTGGAAAATAAAGCCCAATCATACCATATTCATGAAAAGCAGTACACCAAAAAGGAGTGCAAAAACACTTAAGTGAATCTATTTAAAAATTTGAATATTTGCAGACACTTTCATCAAGATTTGCCCAGTGATTACTCACAGCTATTGAGCACCAGTGAGAATCAAATCCATGCTCCTCCACTTGATTGTCATAGTTCCAACTACTAAAATTAGCTGATACGTTAAACACAAGGAGAGGTGCTCAGTACACCGAGAGGTAAGCTTAGATATTGCATATATATAATACTGTGTGTGTATCAGCTATATAGTGTGTATTTAGATATGTGAGTGTGAACTTTTATAATGTCAATGGAATTTGAGTCCTGAAGTGCTTTACCAATTGCTATCTTGAATGCATTTTAATTCTCAAGTGCATTTAAGTAGAGGAATTAAAGTAGTGAATTTAAGTCTTGGAATATTCATAGGGAATAAACCAAATCTCCAGGGTATTAGCAGTCTGTTGTATCATAGCAATACAGCTGCAAATGATAACTATGTGTGTCTTAATAATGTGGTTGCTGAAGAGAAATACTTGAGACTAGCAGCCTCTAATGCTTAGCTCTTTTCTGGTTTTGGTAAATGCTTCCTGTGAAATGAGATTTCTTAATCTGGGTTTAAGAAGATGCTGTGTTCAAACCTTTTGTTTACTGTTAATTTAAAATTGCTCTTTGAGTGCCAAATGGTTGTTCATTAGCAACTCGCTAAAGATCTTGTGGTAATGTTGGATTATAGCAATATCATCTAGTCAAGAATGTTCTTCTTTTCTTTTTTTGCTTTTGTGTAACACTTGCACAATCTTTATTTACAAAAGAAAATCTATTTTTCAATTATTAAACTTAACACACAACTTTCATACTTCAAATTACCAGTTAATGAAGGCAATAGTTGATTTCACTATTGAGTTTTGAATTAGGTGAGTTGCATTATTCCTGTCTCCCTCCTACATACAAGTCCCTGAAACGGCTCTTCAAACTCCCTCCGACCCATTAAAAACAGTTGTCTCCTGTTTCTAATCCTGGTGTAGTTGAGTTGCAAAGAAGCCAAAATGCAAAATGTTCCTTCTTGATTTCTATCCACCACTGTCCCTAATGCAGTCACACAGCATGCATGCAAAACAACCTTCCAACCTTATCAGTGGTAGGATTTGGTTTATATACTATAAATGTTTGTGACCTTCACAATGGGATCTGTCCATTATCCAAGGTCAATCAGAGTGGGGGGGGAGGAGCAGGAGCAGGAAGGCCTTAAGATCAAAGGGAGCATCAAATTTAGTCACTTGTTATTTTTTTTAAACTGTTATGCCTTATTTTGTTTTCATGTGTAGTCATTTTTTATTTTTATTATGGCTAGGGGCCTCAAAAGCTGGAAGTGGCCCAGGCCACTCTGGACCTCTGAGTTACATTTTCAGTGCACTGATACTGTGATACTAACAGTAACTGTGGTTTTATTAGGCTATTAGTAGCAATGGCTTCTCATGATATGTTAATTACTTCCCTCAGAAAGCCATCTCTGAAGTTTCACACCTATATCCTGTCCCTTGACCATGTATATCTACACTGAAGCTGGAGGGTGAGATTCCCATTGTAGGTAGATAGACTCACATTAGCTCAGCTTGAGCTAGCACACCAAAAATATTAGGGGGGACCTTGTAGCACTGATGACAACTTGGGCCAGCCACCCAAGCTTGGATCCAAGCAGTTGGGCGAGCTGAGACTTGAGTGCCTAGCCTGATTCCTCCACCAGTGCCCTGCTTGAGCTGTATTAGCATGAATCTGCCTTCTCACACTGGTAATTACATCTGTGTAGACATAAAATGAGAGTCAAGCTGGGCTATTTCCTCCTTATGCAACCTATATCCTTCATTCAGTTACATTTTGGATTATGTTCCTAGTGTAATCTGTGCACCCTGGTTCAATTTATGCACAAATATGATCAGTCCAGTAATTGGAAAACAATTCTGTTGACTCCCCTGCAGATGGCCAGTTTAACTAGAGCAGCCCCTCTCACCAGATTTTGATACTTCTAGCCCTGGCTAAAACTGAAATATTTAAACTCTCAAAGAAAAATGTTTTGAGTTTGATTCTAAAGTATGGGGAGCGTTCAAGCTGTTCATCACTGGACCTGATTCCTCTATTCTAATTTGTTTTATATTATAGATGAGAATTAAGCGTTTCTGTAGCATACTGAACTTTCACTTTCTTGTACCACACCCTGGTCATCTTCTAACTTCTTACCTAATACTTAAAAGCTGTGTTTATATAAATGGGAATCTTCAACATATTTTCATATCTGTTGCCATGTGTAATCCCATAGGGTTAGATTTATCATAGTCCTTTAAAGCTTTCTTACTGAGGGCTCCCCTTACCGCTTGGCCTATTTACATTTTTTCTACAAGTTTTTTATCTGTTTTAAATAGCACTCCCTCCTTTCCCCCATCCCTCTCACTATAACTTTATGATTTTCATGGAAACAGATAGGGCCACACAGTCTTTGGGGGCTTTGGGGAAAAAATCTGAAACTGAGGCCAAGTGGAAAAGTTCTTGGAAGGAATCCCAGCAATAAGTTCAGACTGAAAGAACTAGACAAGAGATTTAACTCCATCTAAACTTGTTTAAGACACTGCTTTTATCCATATTGTTTGCTGTATTACAGTTTTAATAATGTGGTTCCTAAGAGCATGCCACAGGTTAATGCATCTTTAGAAGTGTTTAAATATTTTCAGAGACCAGCTTGTTGACTGATATATGCTTTCTAGGATATAGATAGTAATGATAATGCTTCCCACAATATATATTCCAAGAATTTAAGTATACATATAAGAATTAATTTAGAAGTTGTATAGCTAAAACTGTCTGGAACTTTCATTATAATCCTGTTCACTTACACTAAGTATCCCACAATGACTTGCATTAATTGAAGTAAACTTTGACTTAAGTAAATAGGAAAACAGTCAGTGTAAAGATATGTAATTGTTTGTTATAGCAAAAGAAAGGGAGTTACCCTCACAAACCAACTGATCCTGGTATGAGTCTAAAAGGTGACTCCACGTTCCTTAGTAGCTGGAATGCATGGGTTCAGAACAAAAGATAAAGGCGTTAACCACGATGCCATAAACAAGGTAAAAAGCTGATTGACTATAGTTTCAGGTGACACATACAGTACCTTTTACTGGTAAAGAAGTAGGATATAAAAAGATGGCTTTAGGGATGTAACTTTGAAGAACACACCTGCATAAGGTGCATGTAACATAGATGTATGGGACTATTCTTTGGAGACTGATTTGATATAGAAGCTTTATTGTGTTACAGTTATATTAATAAACATGACTGACCTTGGTTATTCAGCCTCTTGACTGTATTTCATAATGAACAAAGGTATGGTCAAATGAGATTATACAATTTATCCACAAGCTGGAATACAACCTTAATACTTTGAAGTTCTAATCTGATACAAAAATCAGATTCTGCCCTGTCAGAAGATGCCTTCATCAGATTCATTCTTGATGGTTTTTTTTACATGAATTTGGTATTTTAAGCATTTTGGCACATCTGGCCACATGAGCAACAGAATAGAATTCATGTGTTTAGGCTTCATAGGTCTGTATGGGCTTGAGTTTCTATATTCACTCTTCTGCCATAATGTATGAAGCATGAATAATATCCCAGACCTGATTTAAAATTAATGAAAATGTTGGATGCATGTCTTATTAAGATGCTAATGAATTTTAATCTCATTGACTGAGGATGCTTTATTAGTTCCTATAGTTCATTTAAAATGTACAGGCATGTTTTTTAATATCTGAAATATTTAGAGAGTTTTACAAAATCTGGAATATATTGTGAGTGAAGATGGAGTCTTGACTGAGTTTATTTAATTATGGTAACTGAATGTGGTATCCATTTTCAAGCATATATGCATTTCCAACTTTACACTGAAAACCTCAAGCCTATAAAATGGTTCTCAAATGTTAGTCATCTGAGGACATGGGAAATTGAGCAAATCATTTTTGATGGGAGGGGGGAAAAGATGAGTAGTGGTGAAATTACACTCCAAAAAGGAAAGGTCTATATCTTCTGTGGGTAAATAATTAATATTTTATCATGCTCTTCTCAGAACAGTGTGTGCTACTTATGGAACGAAAGTATGCTTTGAAAAGTGAGTTACTGTTATCTGAGGTGGCATGAGGCCATCTGACTTACATGTTTAGAATCTTATACTGCATTTTAACAAAAGCACTGTGCAGTTGATTCATCATCAGAGCTATTAAATCACTCAACACTCTCATGCTCTACTATTTCAGTAAAGAAAAAAATATAGCAAGCAAGCTTTGGAAGGAGGAATTCGGATCAGTAGGAAAGAACAGTTTTCTTGCTGTATTTTCAAAAGCTGATTTAATGTTTCCTATTTACTATCTGTTGGTCTGTCTACACTGGAGGCTCTGTTAAGTCGACTTGACAAGGTCGATTTTAAGTCAATTTAAAGTCAACCTTGTTAAGTCGACTTAGAGAGTCCACATTGAAAACTCCTGTTGACTGCCTGTATCCACCCTGGCAGGTGCTAGGTCGACAGAGGAGTGGTGCATTGTGGGTAGATCGGAAGGGGCCTGGAGTCCAATTAGATTGACTTAAGGGCTTTCCCCATCTACACTGGCTTAAGTCAACTTAATAAGGTCAATTTAAGCATTAAGTTGACTGTAAGAGGTGGTGTTATTAAGTCGACTTAAGGAAGCACTTAAGTCGACTTAATAAAAGCCCTATGTGGACGCAGGAGTCTGTAGGTTGACTTACCCTTCCTTAAGTCGACTAAGGCTCCAGTGTAGATGTACACTGTGAGAGCAAGTTAATAAACTTATCTGATACATTTTCATAGAGAACTTCTTGAAAAATAAGAGATTACAATGAAGTGAATAGGGTCTCTAGGAGCAAATGGCACACAAATAAATAGCAGAGTAGGGTTTTATTGAATATGCTTCGCTCTTCTGAAGAGAAGCAAAAAATCCTGACCACTAAACAGTTAAGTTAAAAGCCACAAGAGATCTAAAGTATAAATAGTACGTGTTGAAGGAGTACATTTGATTTTTAGCTTGTCCTAATACCTCAATGATGAAAGTTATATAAACACTACTCTAAATTGTTGAACACATTGCGAAAAAATTTTCACGTCGGTATATAAGGACTAAAGAGATGGACACTGAATAAGGCAGTATGATTGTTAGTTGGATTATGATTACATAGTTTTGGGAGAACTATTTGCCAATCCAATCCACCCCGCTCAAGTAAATGTGCCTTAATAATACATGTCTAATACAAAGTATATAAGACTAGAGGAAAGCAAGCAAGAAAAATATTGTCACTGAGAAGTGTGTGTGAAGTCCTGCATTATTTTATTGTTAAAAGACAACAGAGTCCTAACATGGCTACCCCTTTGGTATTTTATTGTTGTTATCCTGTCCCAATTCACCTTTCTCTAACAATTTATTGTTCTCACTCTCATTCATTTGTTTTATCTTAATTCTAGATGATAAATTCTTATGGCCATAGACCATATCTAAACTTTGCTCTCTGAGGTGCTTAGCATACCTTTGAGCCTAACATAAGTAGAAACTCCAGAGCTACATCTACACTGGCAAGTTAGTTCAAATTAAGAAAGCTTAATTCGAACTAACTAAAGCCATGGCTACAGTAGGCTTTAATTAGTTTGAATTAAGGGCTTCCTTAATTCGAACTAATAACTTCGAATTGGGTATTAGAAGTAAGGGTTAATTTGAACTAACTAGTTCGAATTAACCAATGTGGCCATGTTAGTTCGAACTAATTTCTTAATTTGAACTAACCAGCCCATTGAAATCAATGGAGATTGCTAATTCGAATAAGCAAGTGCCATGAATGGCACTTACTTAGTTCGAACTTATTTTTTCTAGTTCGAATTAAGCTAATTCGAACTAACTAAAATTAGTTTGAATTAGTTAGTTCAAACTAACTAATTCAAACTAATTTTAGTAAGTGTAGACATAGCCCATGACTTCTCAGCATCTCCCTGTATGATAGTGTAATTAGATCTTCGTAGGTAGGTAGGGGACCAACATGTGACAGATGAATGGGTGTGTATGGAAGGAGAGGGGAAAACTTCATCAAAAAACCGAGTGATTTGTTTTTTAATAGCTTGCTGTGACTCATCCGTTATTTTCCATGACAAATTCAATGCCCCAATCAAGAAGTTTATTCTGTGGGGTTTACTCCTATATGTTGTTTCTGTTCATCACTTGCACTCTGACTTTCTGGTTTGGCAAGATTTTGAAAGTGGTAGCTGCCTTCAGAACTGAAAGACCCTCCTCTCCTGGATGAGAAGGCCTTCAGATATAGAAATAAAGTGGCAACCTTTCATTCCTCCTGCAGTAATGTGGAAAATTTGTACCTTTCATTGCAAAGACAAGAGAACTTCCATCTCTGTTAATTTTAATTTTTAGGCTCATGACAAAATACTGGTACAACTTTTGCAGGTTTAAACTGTACCTATGCAAAAAAAAATTGCTCTCCTGAAAGTATAGCCTTTAACCTCTGTACTTTCATTTCTTCACTTATAATGAAAGTACAAAAATATTTCCTACTTGCATGCTTCACAGGGGTGTTGTGAGGTTCAGTTAATGCTTGGAAAGCATTTTGATGTTTATGGCTGCAATGGTCTATATAGTATTACAGTATAAAATATTAGTGAAAAGTTACTAGTTCAGTAAATAAAAAAAAAATCTCCATTAACACCAAATTTCTATCTTTTTTAAAAAAAACACATAATACTACATAGTTTCTGATTCTGTTTATTTTGGATGTTTCAGGTATGAACACAAGTAAGAGTGAGACAGTGAAAGAGCCTCCATTGAAGCCCTCTAGAAGATCCATGCCATGCTTAGCACAGAGCCAAACACATCCTCACAGTCTAAGCAAACATTCTTCATTTCTTCAGCCAAATCGGGTCCAGCCACATTCTCGTCCTCTAAGTGCAGGGACTTCAACAGCTACAGTCAATGTAGTGTCAGAACGAGGTGAGTAGTTGTCCTATATTGACACCATCATCGTTCAAACATATGTTTTTTCCCTAAATTCTGGTTTGCAATGCTTATTTCTGGGAAAATTGTGAAATCATAATAAAATACAGAAACTTGATCTTGAAAAATTCCCATAGTACTATTACTGGAGATGTTTACAGAATTTGATGATGATGATGATAAATAAAAACCTATGTACACCATATAATACTTAGATGAATCACTTTAGTATCTGTGTACTGCTATATAATGTTTTTAATATTTAAAGAATGCCTGAAAGTTATTTCTTAAGGGGATCTTAGAAAAATGGGTGTAGGTGGTCTTTGATCCTTGTTATAATTTTTAGAATACGTAGTGAAAATACTGTGTGAAATCATGGTCCCAGTGTATAACCTGTACTTTGGAATGATTCCACAATGCCCCAGATTAGAAATATCATGACCTTTGATAATAGCAAACCTGTAAGTAGGGAGGGTAATTGATGTCTTAAGCCTTCCACCCAAAACTGGCCCCACAGCAGAGAGAGCAGCCTGAAAGAGCCCTACTGAAATAAAATGACTTAGATGTATTTCAGTTAGCAACATAAGCGCGAGCCAGTTGTGGGTCACTGGCACAGGGTGACTGGCCCTTTTAAGGGGAGATGGGTTCAGCCTGTGACTAATCAATTGCTTCCCAGCTGATGATGTGCTCAGTTTGACACCTTAAAGAGCTTGTGATACATCAGTAGAGCTGGATATCTGTAGGGAGCAGGTAGGTTCTTTCATCCACTGCATGACCCAAACCGATGGCTAGAGGAGTGTCAACCACAGGGAGTGGACAGGGTCCTACAGGAATCCTTTGGTCAGAGCAAGAACCTTGACACTAGCATGTGAAAGATGAGGGGAAGACATTGCTGGGAACTGTAGCCCATATAGGGCAGAGGAACTATCTATTTCTGGCCTTTTGCTTATGTTTTTGTTTAACCAATAAACTCAGACCTAAGACAAGGGCCTGAAACAGACTCTGATATATAATGAACCCTCCCTGAGCTGGGAAGACAGCCAAGGAGTAGTAAGTGATGGTAAGTGCCATGCCCATATGAAGTTCCAGAGAAACAGAGTTACCAGTAGGAATATAATTACCACAAGTATTCATTGGATAACTCACAGCATTTGAAGAATACTGCGAAATCAATCAAATAAAGAATTTGACCAGCTTTTGTTACCAAACTTTGTGAGCCATTCTCCTCCAAACATTATAATAGCAGAACATGAATTTAAGCTTCAGCAAGAAGAGAATCATAGGCTGCGTCTACACTGGTAAATTAAGTCAACTTAAGCTTGCTTAAGTTGACTTAATTTACCCTGCATCTACACTACAGTTTCCTTAAGTCCACTTAAGCAGCTTGCTTAAGTCGACTTAAGGAAAATAAAGTCGACTTAATGAAAATTAAGTCAACTTTATAAAACCTGCTTTCTAGTAGACCTAAGGCTTAAGTCGACTCCCTAGAGTCGACTTAAGCCAGTGTAACCGTGGGGTAGCCCTAAGTCAACTTAGGGCTACCTCAGGACTACACCAATGCCCTCCCTGCTGGGGGGGGCACAGGGGTAGCCTGGCATGTCCCCCCACCCTACCCCTATGCCCTGCCAGGGTCCCTGACCCCCTTTGCCCCATTGTACCTAGGTACAATGGGGCAAAGACTGAGCCCCCTGGTATTGGGCAAGGGGTGCCCCTCTTCCCCTGTGGACCTGCCCCTGCCCAGTGTGTACGCTCTAGGTTGACTTTCTAAGTTCCCCTTTAAGTCGACTTTATTTTTAAATGTGGACACACTAAGTCGACTTAACTAAGTCGACTTTAAGTCAACTTAGTTAAGTCAACTTAGTTAAAGTCGACTTAAATTCACAAGTGTAGACATAGCCATAGGCACTGCTAATAAACAATGCTCTGTTACCACTAGCAGAAAATGCTCTACAAAGCTTATCAATAAATGTAATGCCTTGCTTTGGCCATTCTGAGTGTTTCACTGCCAGAAAAGGTCTCTATTTGATTCCAACACAAAAAGATTACATTGATGAAATCTTGCATTTATTTCAGCTAAAGTGATGGAGACCCTGGAAAACAATTTACTCAAGATGTCTAATACAGAATACAGTGATCCATTTTTAGGTGAGTTTATCTTTGTTATCTTAAATGGCAGTTATTTCCCAAAATTATTTTTTCTTGTTTCTCTCTCACAATTAAAATCGCCGTTCTTGAAGCTAATCTTCTAATTTTTGTGTGAAAAGTCAGATCCTGATCAATTAAAACAAAGACGCATAAGGATTATTTTCAAAATGTTGTATAGGCATTTTTGTTCATTAAAAATTCATGTAGACATGTTGACAACTTCTGTTTGTCATCAAAATGCATTGACTTTTCCTTTTTCCATTCACTCCAAAAGAGTATATTAATTACAATATCAGAGGAGTTTGAAGTTGGAAATAGATGCCAAACTTGCAAAAAGAAAGTCTGCAAAATAGCAGATTACATAACAAATATTGACTCTGCAAGGAAACAAAGACACACAAAATATATGAATATATATTTTTAATTTTTTTATAAAGACTTAGAAAGATTTTCTGTATGAAGGTGGCAAAATGAAATAGTTGCTGAAGGAAGATAATTACATAGTTTCATGTAGATCCTGAAATAATTAATAGAAATTCCATAAAGCTTTCTAATTCTACTCAGGGCTGGATTAAGGCGGGGGTTATAAGGCCTGCAGCCCCATGCCCCAACCTAAAGGAAGTCCCTGAGGCCCCCTAAAAATTTGGTCCTGGCTGGCTTCTGCTGCCCTGCCCACCTTCGGCCTGCCCACCCAGTTCCTTGTCTGGGTAGTGTGCTCCACACCAGCCAGCCTGGGGCAGGGCAGGAGTGCCGCAGACCACAGCATATGGCCTGCAGCACCTCCAGAGACCCCCACTGCATCACCAGTCTGTAACCCCTCCCCCCCCAGGCTCCCTGCAGTAGCACTGGCTGTAACTCCCTGAACCTCGCTCCCTCCACAGCAGCGCTGGCCAGGGTCCTCGGAGCCCTTGACCCTGCCCCCAGCACCATTGGGGCTGGAGGCACTACCCCCCAAGGCAGGGCGCCACCACGGGGCAGGGCAGGGGGCTGCCCTGCCTCCCCCCCCAAGCCTTGATCTGGCCCTTCTCTCTTCTGGTATATTTAAATGGAAAGGGAAGGCATCTCTTAATTTTTCTTTTGCCAATTTCAATTTGGAAAGTGCTTTCACAGAGTTTCTAGAGAATAAGCAATACAATTTAAGGTGTAAATGGATAGATTTTAGAGTTTTCTGCGCTCTTAGTTTTCATACTCATGAACTTTTTTCTATCACTATAGTTTATAATAAAACCACTCTCAGAAGTTTACTATTTAGATTAGTCATCGTTAGTATTTGCTGCTTTTTCTTGTTCACATGATATGAAGATCTACAGTGGCTCATGAATGCTTACTAAAATATGCTATACAAATATAAGCACTTTTATACCAGTAAAACTGCATCCACCCTAGGGGATTGCTTGGATTTAACTATATATGCTTCTAAATAGATACAGTTTAATTAGTACAAAAACTGTGTGCAGACCAGTTCTTTGCAGTAAGAATTAAGGGGCTAGGTTGCTGTGGATTAAGTTGTGATATTGCACAGTATTAGAGGTGAGATGCTGTCTGTTCAGCACATGTGGTCAGTAGAACCTACGCACACACTGTGGACTAATACGTACCTTCAGTTACACCTACAGTAAATGTAGAGTCACTCCATGAAATTGTTTTGAATTACACCCATGTAATTGAGCATAGAATGTATTTTTTTTCTTTAAAGCAAGAAGAAAGTATTATAAATAGAAAACAGAATCCAAAAATAAACAGTAAAAATCAGTTGAAATACAAATCAGCTTTTCATATTTGTTTGCCACAGGACACCACAGAAATTCTAAGTATGACTAAAAATAAAAATGGAAGTAATGTATTTAATCAACTTTAAAAAGCAGCTTGCTTACTGATCTTTTTAAAAGTTACCTGTCATGAAGGATGTAAGATTGTAGACTCCCTTTTTCGTTTTTGTTCCGAACAACAACAAGCAGAGGAATCTTGCTTTTTAAAGTGTTGCTCTCTAAACAAGTGAGGATACAAAGCATTGCTAAATGCTTTAGTTGGTGCTAATACCTTTTGGTGAAACTTGCATAATACATTTGATTAATGGGTTTCATTTTCTCAGTGAACCTCTTATAACTGCCCTAGAAGAACACTAAAGATAGGGCTGAAATTAGTGAATGGGATAAATTTTTAATTGGGCAGCTTTTTATTTATTTCTTTATTTTAAAGGTGTATCCTTTTATGTTGTGGCTTCCTTAATTTCAGGGTTGGCTATGAACAAAATGAAGACATAAGAGAAGAATTAAAGTTCTGATCCAGAGGCTACCTGAAGTCACTGGAAAAACTCTTATTGATTTCATTGAGCTTTGGATGAGACCATAAATTTGTTGCAGAGAAAGAGAACCCATTGGTCTGGACATTGAATCAGGTGTTTCTCCACTGAGGGCAGGATCATGCTGCATCTCTCCTTTAGGACTCTGATCTGATATTTTCCCTAGGTCCTTGCATTAAGCACAATAAGGGTGCATCTACACTTGTATATTAGGTCGACTTAAGCCAGGTACAATGGGGCAAAGGCTGAGCCCCCTGGCACTTGGCAAGGGGTGCCCCCGCTGCCACCGTCGACCTGTCCCAGGTCCACCTAGCCCCTAGAAGTCGACCTAGGCGTCCAGTGTGGATGCTCTAGGTCGATTTTGTAGAGTCCCCTCTAAGTCAACTTAAACTTTAAGTGTGGACATGCTAAGTCGACTTAAATTCACAAGTGTAGACATAGCCTAAGAGTCTGAGGATCCCTGCTTCAGTGGTGAAAAGCAGGAGCTCACAGGGGATACGCTTTGAGATCTGGCCAACCTGTCCATTCCTCATAGAGCTGTTAGGCTGACCATCAAACTTCAGCACTGCTATTATGCACAGTCTAAAAGAAATGGTGAAAAGTGAGGAAAGGAAGCATTCTCATTCCTTTAGCATTTATTTTCTGTGTACTATAAGAATAAGTAATTTAAAAAAAATGCTTGCACAATAAAACAAAAGGCAAAAGTGAAAGTATAGATTTTCTCTAGTGTTTGTATGTACAGTTATATGAGAAACAGGGAAACTGAAAATTGAACACACTGATATCAGTTCACTACTCCTGAATTAAACATTCTAGAATAGATTTTCAAAGTCACTCAGGCACTGAGGCCATATCTACACTAGAAAATTGTTTCATAATAAGTCTTTGCGCTATAATAAATACGTTATATTTATAGTGCAATTGCTCATTCACACTGCGTTCCTTATAACACAAATGAGTGTCCACACTGTTCTTTGCATTTCCTTAAGAAAGAGCATTGAATTATTGGCACCTATCCATCCTGCCACTCGTCAGCTTCCAGCTCTAGGAACCCTGGGTAGAAGGAGAGGAGCTCTGAGCACTGTGGATAAATTTACAAGTCCCCCTGAGATGCTGTGTTTCCTTGTCATCATTCATTGTAGCTACTAGCAGCTTGCGCCCTTTTTCAGTGTTGCCCCAGGAAAAAATTCAAAAGTTCCCAGGACTCACAGGAGGGAGTGGCTAGTTGTGTCAGAGCAGCAGAGTCCAAGCAGAAGACCAGAATGGTCAGTCTTGGAATTCTGGGACATTTCCAGAGGCCACTTATTGTTGAAGAAAATTCTGTCAGCATTCACACACACTTTATAGCACAAGAGCTGTTCCACACTGAGCGTTATGACTCTCGCACAAGTGGTATTATTTTTCTGGTATAACAGGGCACTTGTAACGGAACAAGGAGCATTCAGATGTGTACATTGGGCTTGTTTTTCCACAGTAAGATGGCTTATTCTGCAATTATTCTCTAGTGTGTACAAGGCCTCAGTGACTTACAATGGGAACTGGAACACTTAATAATTTGTGCCTTTGAAAACCAAGCTCTGTCTTGTAGACAAAGTATATATTTAGGATTGTATGCCATACCTCCCCACCCTCACGCAAAGACCCTATCAGGCCCTTTTACTTTATTTTGGACCAACTCCTCTGTTAGACTTAATCAGTACAGCTTTGCTGACTTCTGCAAGTGAACTCAAATAAGACGTCATTGGAGCTAACAGTGATTTACACCAGCTGATGATTTGACCCATTTGTCTTGTAACACAAAGCATTGTACCAAGCAATGCAAAATTTAATTTTATGAAAATAAGCCATGCCCATTGAACTGAGCCAACTAAATGTAGAAAGTCATATTAACAAAAGAAATGTTTTTGCATCTAGAACCATAGCCGCAATGTACCCACGCTCATCCGTTTCCTGAGTCCGCCACATTGTGAGCACATATCACTTTTAGATTTCAGGCAAGGTGTAGAAATGCTTGATAAAACTACTGGTTTCTCTTTTTGAGCATATTTAGGCACAAGGAAGTAAAGTAGTTAATCTGGGAGTTAATCAATGGAGGGTTTGTACATAAATACAAGTCTAAGAAGGAAATTCTTTAGTTTTAAAGATAATGAAGCTGGATTCATAAATGGGAATTAATTAAAGGGAAACATTTAACAAATTATTTTTCAGTTTAATTGTGAATCCATGTGAGAATCTGCTCTTCTGGGGATTTCAGTTGGGAAACTTTGGGTCCAGAAGCAAGAATGCTGCTAGTTGAAATAAAGTTAAATTTCCATCAATAAATCACCATCCTCTTCTCAGCCTCTGTATCATTTAGATAGCAGTAGTTGTTATAAAACATTTTGTACTTTCTGATGAGATGCTGAGAGCTGGCAAAGTTAATGTTAATTAGCATGTTTTAATAAGCTTCTTACTATTGCATTAAAAACAATAATATGATTGCATTCTTCACGATAAGACATCACAAGAGGCATCAGGTATAAACTTGATGGATCAGTTTTCAATATTTATATACTTTTAATATATAATCTTTAAGTCAATGGCAATTTTTGGCAATATTTACATTAACAAATGAAATGGTACATTTTGATGAAAGGATTCAATTATTTATGCCTTTCTTTGTCTTTCTGAATTGGAGTCAGTAGTGTAGAGCAATAGGCAGTTTCCTTAACAACTGATTATCTCTCGTCTTTGTCAGTGGTTCTGTCACATGATTAGGATGTTAATAGCTGACATGCTATCCTGAGTACTCTTTCTGTGACATGCTTAGGACTGTGAGGACTTCGCTCAGAGGCATGGAGGAACATTGCAGTCCTCTTTGATAAGTCATATGAGCTGTTAACCTTCTCCCTGTACATAAATAAAATATAATTTGACTATTAATGATTTAGTTCATGATTTTGCTGTAACTGTATCATACTGTCATGAATGAATCCCTGTGTCCAAGTATTACAGATGGTGTTTATAAGAAACCACCATCTTTATTGTGTGCCATGCAATAGAAAGATACCTTATTAAAAATCTATAGTGTAGCTCAGCATTGTAGCACTGATGATTGTTTTATATGTCAATGACAATGCTATCTAGCCAAGCACTTATGTTAATAGTATATCAGTGTTGGTAATCTGTGTTGCAGACACGCTAGATTCAACTTTCCCCTTACGTTAACAGCATAAAAAGGGAAGCATGACCTTGTCCATAAGACACTAGAATGTGACTCAAGAAATCTATTTCAATTTCCAACTCTACCACAGGCTTCCTTTGTGAAGCTGGGTAACTTGCATATGATATGTCTACACTACACATTCCTTTCAGAAGCGGGTAGAGTAGATAGTCCCCTGACATGAGTATATATAGCAATGTAGATGGTGAGGCACTGCTTAGGTAAATAATATGCCTAAACCTTGAGGGTGTGTAACCTACACACCTCTCTAATTGCCTGAGCAGTGCCTTCCCACCTATGCGGCTATTTTAGCAGCAGAGTGTCCCGCAGTTGCATCCCTCCTTCTGGAGATTTTCACTACCACAGAGAAAGAATCCAACAGCAGGGAGAGACTCTGGCAGCAGAAAGATGATAGAAAAAGGCTCCAGCGGTTTCCTGCTGCATCTCCCCACCAGAGCCTTTCACTCTTGTGTGTAGTTATAGTGTGGACGCAGCTTGCTTTTCACTGTGGCATGTAGTTACATATACCCTACATGCTGTTGCCAGTTCTCTGCCATGAAGACTAGCTTTACGGTTAAATTTTCAAAAGTGATTTAAAGTCCCAATTTCAAAAGTGACTCAGGACATGGGAGCTAATTTTCACTAAAAGCCAAAGGGAGTTAGTCTCCTAAGGGCTTCTGAAATTGGGATTTAGGGTACTAAATCACTATTCAGGTACTTTTGAAAATGTTAATGACTCTGCCTCAGTTCCCTATCCATAAATGGAGATAATACCCCCTTAACTTAAAAAGGGGTTGTGAAAATAAGTACATTAAAATTTGTGAAACTAATGTTGTGGTGATGAACACCATGGAATACTGATGGGGTAATTAATAATTTTGTATTCAGTGCAGTGTTTAGTTGCTATACCGTAAATATAGCATTGGACTGCTGCACATTTAATGATGATTTAAAAAAAATAAAAGCTACCCATTCAGGGAAACATTGTCACGTGCTGTGCCCTGCTGTACACAAAGAGCGTATGGTAAAGCCAGGCACTGAACATAGATCTCCTGAATCTTGGTCCAGTTACCTAATCACAAAACGATCCTTCTATGAACTTGTAGCAGTCAAACGGGATGGGCATTGTGCACTGAAAGTGTTCCAAATGTATGTACAATTTAATTTGAGAATCAGAAAAGATCTAGGAAAAGACTGTCAGAAACCTTATCTTTCTCCCTTCCCTACCTTGGATACACTTATGAAAGAAAGTTACACTGATATTTATATTTTCAGCTCTTCAGGGCAAGGACTATCTTTTGCTCCATCTTTTTACAGTGTCTAGCACAATGCGTCCATGATCTTGGTTAGGGCCTCTAATTGCTAACATAGTACAAATAACAATAAGCAACACTTATGTAGTACTTTACATGTTGCTGTACACACATTAATTCTCATGATATCTCTGTGGGTTATGTACAAGCATGCTCCCTGTATCAATGATTTGGGGCAGGGGGAGACAAATACAATGTGTTTCCCAAGGACACCCAGAAAATCCCTGGTACAGCTAATATTAAAATTTCAGTTCTGATTCCCATCTCTCATTTATTTCTTCAAAAGAGCCAGTCATGGTGGTACTAGGTTCTAGATGACCTATAAAGGAGGACGGCTCCAAGGCTGTCTTATGTTTATGAAGATATTTGAGTAATGGATAACCACTGTTAGAGCCAAATGTATGAAATGCTGAGCTCCTCCTGTAATGTTACAAATAGCCTCAGCTCCTACTCACTACAGTTGAGAGAGATAAATGCCTCTTAAAATTAAATTGGTAAGGGAAATAACATGATCATTTTACAGGTGGTAGAAAGAGGCAAAGAGTGTTGTTCAATGTCACTCAGCAGGCTTTTGGCAGAATTTGGAATTAAATCCCATTATTTTGACTTTCAGTCAAGTACCCTGCTCAGGAAATCACACTGTATGTGGGTTGTACACCTAACTGAAAGTGTCCAGTCTAACCTACAGTAGAGTTATCTGAAAGCACAAGACCCTCTGAATAATTTTTTATATGCTGAAAAACCTCTTGCTTTTCCCCTCACAACTCCAATTCTGCTGAACAGATTTTATGTAAACTCTCTAATAAACTAAAAAGCTTCACATCTAATATGAGAGTAATCATGATAAAATTTCAGATCTAAAGTCTATTGTAAAAAAGATGGGAATACTATAAGCCGGGTGCTCAAAGAAATATTCTTACCTCAACTATAACTACAATAGTATGTCTCTAGTATCATTTCAAATGGGCCCATCTGTTTTGTTTTGTTTTCCCTTAGATATAGGAAAAGATAAAGACACATATGCAGATGAATCAGAACATGGGAATTATGATTCTCGTACAGATCAGTCACTACTTATTCAAAACACGCTTACCAGACAGAAACCAGAACCTCGGATTAAGTCATCTTTGAAGGTAACGGACCACAGAATTTATTAAATTACATGACTTGTCACAAAGTGCTTAAATTCTGAAAATTATAGGTTTACTTTAAAGGAAACAGTTATGTTACAAATGGATTAAAAATAAATGATGATGGGATCCTTCACAGAACTAAGGGCAACACTTGGATACCAAAAAAATAAAGGTATAAGTGAGCAACAAAAATAAGGCCAGAAGTGCTCTCGAGGATTTAAAATATGAAATTCCCAACAGATGCAGTGCAAGAATGTCTCAAAGAATTATACTCAGGCATCCCCAGAGAAAGAGAAATAAAAGAATTGTATATTCTGATGAGCATGACCTATAGTGATGTTAGCAGGAGTTCCCTATAGAAATAAGGGCACAAATACAGTATAAATAAAAACCACAATTATACTCACAGGACTAAGACTGTATCTTAATGACCTATATAAATAAAGCCAGAAATCTTCTAATAATGAGAGGCTGGAATAATGCATAGGATTAAGGGCATATAAATCCCAATGTATAGAGAAGAAATAAAGTCAGGTATGTGTGTCCCCGTGAATTAGTAGTAGGAATGTTCGGAAGCCTAATTACAGTAAATGAAGTTGAGTGATCTAGAAAAATAAGAAATACTATTTCTGATATCAGTTGCAGGCAATCACACCTAATGAAAGGCAAAATTATTCCAAATATTAATGAGTAACAAGAAGGGACCTATACAATACAGCAGCAAACTAACGAAGACTCTGGAAAAATCTATTGTGATCTAGAACAGGAAAAGAGTAAAAACTGTCATTTCATCCTGTTTAGCAACCAGAACTTCACTTAGGGATTGTCTACATGGGGACACACAGGAAAATTAATTTGAATTAACTAAAGATGTGAATTTTATGTGGATTAGTTAAATTGAATTAAATCCCTGTGTGGACACACTCAGAATTCAGTGTCCTTAATTCAGTTTAGTTTAATTCACAAATTAATTCAAAAACTGAATTAAGGCCACTTTATTTTAAGCAGGTACACACCTGTGTGACAAACCTGCATCTAATGACACTGAACAGAGTTACTTTGTGTCCGCAGTGGGTAAAGGATGGGAGAAGGAAGGCTCCTGGAAACTTAAAGTGGTGGCCAAAAATAATAAACTTTATTAGTCCCCTCTTTGGGACGCAAAGGGTTAACAGTGGGGCTGCTTGCTGGACTAAACTCAGAAGTCAGCTTCACAGATAACAAGATAGCCCCAGGTGATTACCCACAGTTTAGCATACAGTGAGTCACACAGGAATAAAGCTTTCAGAATAAGAAGGCAGAATCCTATATACAAAACTATAAGTGTAACAATAATCCCCAAACCTACACCAATTGTAATAATAATCCCCAAACCTACACCAATTGTAATATCTTGGGTTAAAACTGAGGTAGAAGAGTTATTCACATTCAACTATATACATTTAAAGGGAAAGAAACAATCATGAGAAGTAAACATGGGGGATGACTCGGGTTCAGTTTACATAGGTACCACAACTATCAGGCAGGTGATTAACAACAGCATAACGTCTTAAGGCGGAGGTTGAAATCGACTCGGGCCGGCACTCTCAGGGGAACTCCTACTGCAGGGTGATCAGGCCTAGCAGTTAACTCGAGGAGACTCCCCCCTTGCTCCATGGGGCATGGTAGCTTTTATTGCCTAGGCCATGGCTTTCTGCCGAGGGCTGTGATTGGCCAGATTTCGCTGCAGCAGGAATTTTGAGGCGAGGGTCTGCCCGGTTCCTCCTGTCCTTATTTGTGCAAAGGAATTTTCACCAGCTCTCTAGGTTCCGGGTCAGAGCCTTCTACACCCCTGGGGGGGAGGGCCAGAGCAGCCATGATTGACTTGCCCTCCAGCACAT
>ML685785.1:23989946-24007313 GCA_007922175.1 Pelusios castaneus
GCTAGGGGGCTGGCTGTGGGCAGTGCATGGTGGGACAGGTGCCCACCATGCACTGCTCTTCTTTCACAAAGGAGCATTCCAAGGGTGAATGCTCCTTTGCGAAAGAAAGAGCACGTGTGTACATGAGAAAGCGCAATACTTATTGCGCTTTACTTGTCCCGCAATAAGTTATTGCGGGACAAGTTTTCTCGTGTAGACATAGCCTGAGTTGTAGGGCAAGAAGACAGATCATAGCTAAGATAGGTAGGGCTGGAAATCAGGACACTAGCATTCTGTTTTAGCCTATGCCCCAGGCTGCTTCTGCGAGCTTGACAAGGCAATTAAACCATTAAACACCCAGAGTGTTTTTTAAATGAACTGCAGTTTTATTGTTGGTTTGAAACCAGGATTTCACTCTCTGGTATTTACGTGCCTCATCCTTTTCAACGGAAAATAATACATCCATGGCCCAAGGGGTGGTGGTTATTATTTATTCAGTACTTTAAGTGGGCATGGCAATTCACAAACCACTAAAATACATTGCCCACACACAAGCACAATCTAGTTGTGCTAGGAGGCTGTGTTTAAAACAAACAAACAAACAAACAAACAAAAAAGCCCCCCCCCCTCCCCACACACAGAAATTTCAGATAGATAATTGTCTAAAAATTTTGCAGTTTTGTTTATTATTTGCTGTACATCATAAAGGCAGAAAAACTAGTTGGAGCTGAATGGAAACATCTTGCAAAGATTTATCGTTTTATTAACCACTGACATACCCTATTATGTCTTTTTCCTGTACATTCACTGAAAATTGGAAGACATCTGTGTAAATCTTGTTTTAATATGTAGCTTCATTAATGGGAATTGTCCATCACGATCATTTTTCTTTAATGCAGTGAGCTGTCACACTAAATTCACAAGCTGTCATCCTTATCCTGTCTTCCTAGGGATGGAAATTTACAGTTGGCTCTGAACAGCATCGCTTTTAAATGAAGGAGATTTTTCAGGATAATTTCTCAGAAGACTGGCCTTCCTCTTGTGGCTGCAATTTACATCCATATGTTTTTGTGCCACAAAGCCACTGCAGACCTGAATCTGAATGGTCATACCATATTGCAAGAATTAGTCAGGTGGTTAGGTTCTGTGGGTTTTTGGGGGGTTTGTTGTTGAATGCGTACGGACTATATTTGTCAGCATTTATGTAAGTGAATATTCCCATTGCAGCTTGTGGCCAAGAATGTTGCTAGGCATATGTGACACAAGTTCCCCTGAATATTTTGCAAACAAGAAGTCTTGGTCACAATCCATCAACTCTTTAAACCTAGAGACTGTTCCTTCCTTGTACAATGCCTTACACGGGATAAGGAAGAGGCAAAGCCATTACCTGACTTCCTGCTCCCCTACCCTTGCCTGGAAAGTTAGATAGGTGCAGAGGAAGAAGCAGGCTCTGTTTTAATTTCAGTCTTGGTCACTTTTGGTCACTTGCTCAGCTTGCTCAGGACAATGCTTAAAGGGGCAATCTAGCTCTTCATATGCTATGTATATTATGTTATAGTAACACTTTCAATGGTCATTTCATTTATATAAAAGCTTGATAGCTATTGATTACATTATTACTAAATGAAACGACTTTCTTTAATTTATTGTAATGCATGTTTCAAAATGCATTAGTATCACATTACTAACAGATAATTAAATAACAAATGGTTGATAAATCTGTGATAATGTGAAGATATTGTTGCAACAACATCTACAAGCAAACAGGTTTCAGGGTTATATAAAGTTGTAAAGTGCCATATAATTTCTGAATAAAAGTGTACTTTTTCATATAATACATTAAATTAAACTGTCACATACTAGAAAATGTTACCAAAATCTATCCAATGGAACAATCAAAAAGCATTCAAAGACTTTTTATGGAAGACTTTCTTCATGTTTAATAATTCCTTAAATATTACTAATGAGGTAGCAATAAATGTAGAGCCCAATAATGCAGACTTGCTCCGTGTTTCCCAGCCAGTTGCAGTTCTTCCTGAGTAAGGGCCGCTGAATTGGACTCTTAACAAACATCAATAATATGTTAATGTACGAGAGAATATCCAGATGAATCAAACATACCAAAGTAAAACCTCAGTGTCCACTGTCTTCACATGACTGATTACTCTCTGTTCTCGTTATGTATAAAGCTATGCTAGGCATATTTATGATTCTTCAAATGGCTTTTTTTTATTATTATTATTAGTTCCTATGGAGTAATTCACCCTGTAAGGAGTTAGACTACAATAGTGTCTCTTCCAAAAGCGAACAGCAAAGCAAGTGGGGCAGCACTGTGAAGTCTCAAGCTAAGGGAAGATACAGGAACCACAGCAGGGAAGTTCCTTTTGTGATTCTGAAGATTTTTAAACAAGCTCTGGTTAAGATCTCCTACACTGCCTTGAATACTTGTAATTGTGTTTGGATGCTAAACATTAATTTTGGTGTTCAAAAGGAAGCGTATTTTTATAACCATTTCATATTGTAGTTTAGTAAGTTGGTATGTTCTGACTAAAAGGAAAAACGTTTTAACTGCTTTTGGTACAAGAAAGCGTGATATTTACTGAAAGATACTATATTTCTTATTTAAATAATGTATATTGGAAGTGCATATTATATTGTCTTTTTTGTTAGTTACAATTAAACTGCTTTACCGCTGATGTTAAAGTAATAAAAAAGTACTGACAGTTTAAGAATCTGCAAATATTTATCAGCAAAGATGTGATCAATACTGGATTTTTCTCTTTTCCAAAAAACAAAACAAAACCTAAAATAATTAATATATAGGCTCAATATGGGAAGTTATAGGATTACCTGTACAAGTGCCACTCTTTAAAAGTCGCCATTTGCTTTGGATGGCTGAATAATGTTACTTCTTAAGTACTGCTGTATTATCTTTATGAAAAATAAGGAAGCATAGCGAATACTGTCGTTAGAGGTAATGTTACTTAATTCCATATGCTGTGATAAAACTAACAACATTTTTGTGGTGTCTCAGGTTACTGGGACCATTGGGGGTTGCCAAAGTGATAAATGGGGGTTGTTAAGGACTCAGGTAAACCTGTGTGTCTGTTGGCAGTCCTTGCCAGACATGCTGAATAAAGCCCAATAAGGGAACTCTGAAGCCCGTTATGCCTATTGATCATTATTTAATCTTAATACATGACAATTTTTAAGAGCAATCAACATTTTTCCTCCCAAAAACTCAAAAAAATTAAATATAATTCTGTAAATTTCTTTTTATAGAATATTTTCTTAAAATAACAAAAGGTTTAATTTTAACAAACAGAAATTGTCACAGCTTAAGTTCACAAAACAAAGATTCATTCTACTAGATATAATTTAATATAATTTAAGTCACAGCACACAGAGAAATGAAATACAGCAAAATGTAAAGAGTAAAAGAAAAACGTTGTGGTGTTTAGATTTATTATTAATTTAGTCAGTGGGAATCTTTTATAATGAGATGAGTGAACGCCTTTTTCTTTCACCACACTTAATGTTTAGAGTATATGGAATAGGTTTGTAAATGAAGATTGGGACCACTCAGTGGAAATTTAGCCATTGATCTCACTAGTAGCAGGATTGGACCCATTATCTCGCAGAGAAGGGGTGTGCGTGTGTGTGTGAATATTTCCATGGTTTGACTAAATATGTATAAATATTTTAAACACCATATTCTGATTTAAGATATAAGAGAGTAACACCTAAAAATCTGAGAGCAATGTAAGATATGAGGGCCAGATCTTGCAAACACTTACATGTACGCTTAACTTTAACATGTGAATACTTCTAAATGGCATATTAACTTTAAGCATTTGAATAATTTGAATCTGTTCAGCAGGAACACGTGCATGCTCAAAGTTAAGCACATGCATGTTTGCAGGCTTATGGCCTAATGCTCCATGGTGGAGACTAACAGTTCAAAATTCAATTTCTCTCAGATTTCAGAGTGTTTATCTCTGCAAAAAGTAATGCTTTGCAATGCAGGTCCTTTCAAAACTCCTAAATGAAGTTAAAGTCTTTCTCAGTGGTTCTGCCATGTGAAATGTACTATAATTATTAACATGTCATATAGTCCCAGTATAACTTTATCTAACTTCATTACTCATTAGAGGACCAATATCACTCCAGAAAGAACATATAATATTTTAAAATACACACACATACAAGTCCACTGAATGGAAAGTAATCTCATTCTAAATCAAGATTATTAACATCCCAAAATTAGATGTGTTCAGTCCATGTTCTGGCTTGAACCTATTTCTGGTAAAGATGATTAGATAGTAAAGGGAGATAATAGTAGAGAAAAAATCTACCATTTCTCAAAACTTGCCAGATTTCCCTTATACGTGTACAGTGGTATGCTATTGAAATATTATTTGCCATGCTTGCTTATCTATTTACAAATAAGACTATTATGTTTGGTTGTTTAAAAAAAAGATAGAATAGATTAATTTCCAGAGGTGTAACATAAATAGCCAAAGACTAACAATTTTTAGTATATTTCAGATATTATTTAGAATGCCTTTACAGAATAATATCATTTGAGGATACAAAGGAAATACATTTTAATATCTCAAAAGAAAATAGGATGTAGTTTAAATTTAATCTGATTACATGTCAGTGCGCTTTGGGATTCAATATTATTGTAAATCAGCAAGAACAAAGGTTTCATATCTTTACTTGGCATGAGTATATTCTGTCCTGACTTCTTTAGGTATTACATAGTATTTTCTAAAATGCAAAATAATCCCATGGTATTTAAGCCTTTTTGTAGATATATACTCCAGAAAGAAGGGTTTTTTAAAGGGTATTTAAATTTCTTTTGTGGGTATTTGTAGTGTGGCTGTTCAGAAGTTGAATTTTGAGAACATACTGGGAAAATGGTTTTGCTAGTCACTTCTGATGCATACAGTATCAAGAGAGAGGCAGCATTTTACCTATTGTACCAGTAAAAATGAAAAAAAGAGCAAATAACCTTGATAGGGTCTGATTCTAAGATCGTTAAAGTCAATGGTAGGAGTCACAGTGACTTAGATGGGTTTTGATTCAAATCCTTAATCTAGTTTTGTTTATATGGAATTGGGAAATGGAACTTAATATATTTTCATATTCACTGATTTGTGTTTCATTCTTAAATACATTCCTTGGGCACAATGCATACAAAATAGAAACATTTTAAGAATGTTCAACTGGAATTTAGTTTGTCAAACAACAGTTTGCATCCTAATCTCATTTCAGTGTGTGTTTGTGTGTAAAATCACTATACAAGAGCTAGGTGGCATTATATAATGCAACATACTTCAGTTGTAGCCAGTCTTCCATGGTATTATGATATAACATTGTTTTGAGTTATCGCCATCTGGTATTCTGTTATGCATCCAAGACACGGTAGTGGATGTTTAATGTATTGTGCCATATCAACTGTTGAACTGTGCTTTATTTGGGATGTGAAAGCAAAGGCGCATGTGCAAAAGATGAGGCAAAGATGCAGTATTAATACAGCATGCGTCTGGCTTTTGTTTATGTAGCTGTGTGCATCTGCACACCACCTATTGTAGGCAGTGCTGATGTCTACGGGATACTTGCAGTTGATGTGGACCCAGCAGCAAAATGAGGACAGATGCATATATAAAATTAAGTAGCAAGTGGCAACTTTTATTAAATTTCGACATAGGGGTGGTTGCTATCCACCCATCATCCATAAGGTCCCCTATCAGTAAATAAATTGTTTACAAAGTGGGGGTTAGAAGGCTCCTTACCATATAAACCAGAATACAGGTTAGGCTCTCCTCAGCTCTCTCTAAGCCCATAAGAGACATAAGTTTAAAGCCCATTACCAAAATCCCAGGTCGTCTTCCTCCGGGAGTCATTCCTTTTATTTTCTTTACCTCACTGTAAATCGGCCACATGTAGCAATGAATAAAAACCACCATGCCAATACCTCAGCTATTAAGCACATTCCTATTTAACCCCGTCGTAGCTTGAAGGTGCTGTGAGGAAGGCAGAAAACTCCCTGGTCTTCTGCCAATTCGTCTATGGGGGTCCTGACCCCCTAAACAGGTAATTGGCTAGACCCACAGCATCTCTCTGGCTAGGTTCCTATTTGTAGTTCTAGTGAGTAGGATGGGCTGCTAGAGTGGAGCCTAAAGAGACTCCATGTAACACCTGCACTGCATTAAATCCTGGAAACTGGTGAATGTTATGAAGATAAATACATTAAAAGATTTGGAGCACTTTGAGATCTACTGATAAGTCCTACGTAATGCATAGGCATTATTATTATTTATCATCATCTTGGTTTGGGGCAGGGTAGACCTTACTTTAGTACTATGTATGTTATATACGAGTCTCACTGTATATGAGCAAGACTATACATGCATTCTTGTTTAGGTGTGCCGCCTTCACCTTTGTGCAAACCACACTCCAGTTTTCAGCTAAACGATGTCACTTATTGTGCGACCCGCAGTTTGGAAAGATTGATTGACCAGAAATGATGGCTAATGCTTTTAAAATTCATCACTTAACATAAGCTACTATTTTACTTAGGAACAAGTGTCCTATATGTAAATAGATTCATCTGCCAAACTTACTATACACTGTGTTCAGCACTGTAGCCAGAGCTTAACTCTAATATACCTACTGTTTTTAGCAACATGGGGAAAAATAACTTACACTAAAGGCAGTGACCATCTGTTGCAACAAAATAGTTCTAATCCCAACTGCAATTTCTACATGTTTTTGAAATACACCTGCTAAATAATGATCCAAGGTTATTCAGACGATAAACCAGTAATAAAAAGGGGGGGAACTTATTTTTAGTACAGATTTTACAACAATATTTTTGTTTATACAAAGTAAAAAATCAGTTATTTCGACTTAATTATAACTTAAAGACTGGGAAGATGAAGGAAATGAAAAGCTAGATAAAAACAGAAGCCTTTCTTATTTAGCTGTTTTTTGTTTTAAGTATGACAATATTATTACCCCTATGTCCTCACATTTATCTTCATTATTTTGTACATAATCTATTTTTTATTCTCTCAGAGAAATGACTCTGTTAATTATGCGATCAATTATTTCTGAGTTGGCCTTGCTATTTTTAACTATGGTTTTAGTTGTAGTATGATTGCCCCCTACCCCCAAAAAAATCCTAAAAGATCTATGTGATTTACTTTGGACATATTCTAAACCACAGATAAATTATATTAAAGGCATGTTAGTTAAGTAGTTCAGATTGTGTTTTCTGAGATTTAGCCTGTCCTTCCCTCCCCCACTTCTCACTGGATGAGTTTCAGAAAGTGTCTTGTTTCTGTTAGGCCAAGAGCAGCAATAATCGTCTCCTTTTTCTTTGAATTCTGTTGTACATATTTTAATATCCAGTGTAACTAAATAGCCTCCTATATAGCTTTCAACTTGTATAGTTTATCGTGTAAAGTATACTAAGTTGTCAGTTTATCATTTGTCAGCCATATTTTGCCACTGTTGTTTGTGTTGAGCATTGCATCTTACCTTACAAGTAGTCCCTTTGAAATTATTTTATAATTTCCCAATGGACCTGAATCTGCCTTACATTACAAATAGGGGCTCTTACTTTGAAGAGTCCCATTGATGCAACTGAAATCATGGTGAACACACACAAAGTAAAGCACTGTTCAAACAATGGAAAAATTGCAGAATTGGGCCTTGTCTTATTCAATCCGGCAAAATGTAGGGTTATTGTGGAGGAAACAAAACTATAGTTTTGACTATAGTATAGTCAATATGCATGGATGTGCATTTTTTTCATCATGGGGAACATCATGTGGTTATCTCTTTGCCCACTTCAAATGCCCCTAAATTTCAGATTGGGTGGGATTACAATGTCTTTCTCAGAAGTCCCAAAACTACATATTCAGAAATCATGAGTCAGGCTCCAAAATTATGGGATTGGTTTAAAAATCAGACTTACTTTTTATTTATTTTTAAATACTAAGTTTGGAATTCTTTGTATTTGCCCTCCAATTTTTAGTCCATAAAGTTCATACTTTCAGACTTTCTCTGCAACTATGAAAGCCAGAAACTTACTTAAAGACAGGGCTTCACTGAGTTTTAAGTGATGAACAATTCTTAAATTGTCCCTTTCTGATGGGTAGTTTACCCACATGTGCCATGAAAGAATTAATATGGGTCTGAGAAGCCTATTAACTACTCTGGTTGCATCTGGCAGGTGGGCCAGAGATAAATGCTAGCCTGCAGGGGAGGGGGAAATCTAGAACTTTTTCCATAAAGAGCTAGGTGAGCCCATTTGGAGAGTGGAGACTCAAGGAGAGGTGAGCAAGCAGTTTCTCTCTGTGAGAAACTGCCTAAAATGAGCTGAGAAAAGGGATGAACTGGAAGCCTGACTTGAGATAGGGACCTGAGTCACTGTAGCCTGTTTGAATCCTTGAATGAGGAAAGGAGTGTGGCAGCTGTTAGGCTGTAGGATTGACCAAGGCACAGAAGCCCATGGTTAGACAGGAGGACAGTCTAGTGCAATCTGTGATGAAGTTGCTACACGCTGAACCCATCTGGGCTGAATGTTTGATTTTGCATACCTTTCTGCTGGACCTTGGCAAGTACTCTCAGTCCCAAGAGGGAGTAGAACTCTGTAAAGTAGTCTGGCAGGCTAGGACACTTCTATGAATAGAGTAGGCCATCAGACAAAGGGGCTGTGATGTTACATCCAGCCAGGATTAGGTGTACTGGGGCAGCAACTTTGCCACCATTTCTTACGTATGAGTTAATGTGACCCACACAGTGTGTGTATGTTGAGAAGAATGGTGTTGTTTGTACAACTACTTTTTTTGACAGCAATTGCACTTCAGATTTCAATATGGTTCAAAGATCTTAATATATTGAATACCTCCCAGGACCTTTTTGTCTTGGATTTCAAAACCAGTTGCCACTTGTTCGGAGCAATGAATGACTCCCAACATGAACCCCGGAACTGAAGAGCAATGCATAATTTAAATAACATTCCTAGATGACTGAGGCTCTCAGGTTGTTTCACGTGGACTAAGAAAGACTGTTTTGATTTCTGGTTTGCAAAAACATCGCATTAGTTCACTTTAGCTTTTACAAACCAAGAGATATTTAGGATCGAGTTTCTAATTTTATTTGAACTGTGAATATTTGTGCATTGGGATTTTCAGTTCTGGTTCATCTCTAAATCCAGTGGATGGATCAGACAGAACTTAACCTCTCTCTCTGGTGTCCTTTTTTAGACAATTGGTTCTGCAGTTGCATAAACTCTTGTGCTTAACAGCTATCTATTAGTTCAGAAAAGCATTAAGCCACTGAGTTTACATCAGTACTGATAAGGATCACTAGTTAAATAACAGATGATGTGTCAGTAATAGCACAATGGACCATTTCTCATGAAAGTGATTGTTTTATTGAATCTGAAATATGGAAGTTTAAAACAGAACTCACAGTACTGAACATTTAGTAGAGTGAAATGTGGTTCATTTCAGGTCCTCTAGCCCCATTTTTACAATATTAGACAATAAGTCCACAATAGTACCTGCTATTAAAGATAAACAAGGAGTCCTGTGGCTGTTTTAAAGACTAACAAATTTATTTATCGCATGAGCATTCATGGGAGAAAATGCCATATCATTAGATGCTTGTTTCAACAGGCAAATGCCGTGCAATTTAGATTACCCTGGGCCCTAGTTTTGCAGCCAAAACTGTGCAGCCAAAGCAATCTGCACAGAATTTGGAAAAAAAATAGTAGAATTTAGAGCCAGATATGGAAAATACTATAACAAACAAAATAAATAAAAAGGTTCAAAATCTTACTGGGCTTCTTGTTATTCTCTAAACCCCTTACTCTTTCTGTGTCTGCTACTTTTGTACTTTTGGGAGTTGTCTGTTGATATTTTGTAACCTGCTGGATTCTGTAAATGGCTTTTCAGGGATCCAGCACTACTTAAGCTGGTGGTATAAGGCCTAAGAAGATGTTACCAGGTATTATAAAGGGGATACCTGCAGTGCTGCAGAGCCTATTGAGACTGCTATTTCTGTTTATCATAAGAGAAAGTTGACAGAAATACACGTAACTCCAAGTACTGTAATTCCCACAATGAATAACCTAAATTAGTTAAATCCTGTGAATTCATCAAGAAAACATAGTATATGTCAAATGCTAATAAACATTAAAATGGGAGTGGGGTATTAGCTATGAGTTATGAAGGTATAGCATGTCTGTTCTTCAAAATCATCACCCTTTTTCCAGAGGGTTTTGTGGATGGATTCATTGTTAGATTTTCAGCTTTCAGAACATCCAGTGTGACACTGGAAATAGCTATCCTTCCTGAGGGGACTAAAATATTGAAGTACAAAAAAAATGACTTTCAGTGATGTCCCAGAAAGTCAAGTTCCTTATAGTTGGGATCAAAATATCCTGTTTGTCTCCCAAGAATAAGAGGAAGAAGTTATGAAAGATTTAAAAATTACAGATAAAAGCACTTAATTAAAACAAACCCTCACATGGAGACTAGCAAAGCAATGATGGCTCTTTACAGCAGATTTTTTTAAATCTTTTTTGGGGATGATAAAAAATATTGCTGTAATTGTTCACCAAATACAACCCCCAATACAACTTTACTCACCACCCAAGATTATATGGGACACTATGCTTTGGTTCAGTTTTTGCTAAGAATGTTACTCCAGACTTATGTCTGTGTAACTAAAATCAGATTCTAGCCCTGTTTTCAGAGACATACCATCATAATGCTCCCAAGAAGAGAAGAAAATTAACCCTGTAATGTCCACAAATTGTGGGTCATTCCTACAAATATTTATGCAAATGAGTCATTTTACTCATAGCAATAATCCCATGCTCCTATTCTTGTGCATATTTCTAAGTGTTTGTATTATGGAGTCCTAAAATGATTATGTTTATTGCAATTGTTACCATTCTTTGCTGTCATCTTCCCCTGGCTCTTTGAAAGAATAAAGTATCTTTATTGTTAGGAAAAGAGTGAATAAGATTCAGTCACTGGCTTGAAGACTAGAGAAAGGTGCATTTTCTGCCATGTCTTCGATATTATGTGTTTGCCAATCTCAGCCTTTTTTTAAAATGTCAGTGTTTCCCAAACATTTGAAAATGAGTCCTCTTTCAGGAGAATTAAGCCAATCATTTTTTCCATCTACTATGTGGTGTTAAAGGACTACATATCTTGATTTATGCTCACTGATCTATCCCATTACTACCATGAAAAGTTAATACTTTGCTTCCCACAGTTTGGGAAATGCTGATGAAGAACTTGGTAGTTGACGCAACCTCACCTTTCTTAGATGATGATATAAAAGGTGAAATAGTTAAGTCTTGATATTTAAAGTAACATCTGAGGTAGCATATGTTGAAATGAATGGGACACTTCATAATTCAGAGCTATTATTTCAGGTTTTCTCCTAACTCAGGTAGCTATAGGCATCTCTTACTCATTTCATTCTTAAAGGTCTTCTTCACAAATGCAATAGCTAAAAAAAAAATAATAATAATTAATTAAACCTGAGATTCTGGAGAACCATTGTCAGGTTTGTCCATATCTGTTTCTCCAATTAGTCCTTTGCATCACTGCTATGAGCACATGCCATGCACTGTGCAGTATTTATGTTTTGATTTAACTTTTTTTTCTAATGTATAACCCTGTTTGTAACCAAATTTTTATTTGTTTTTTTTCAGAATGAGATGAATGCCATAGCATCATCAGGCCTCTTCTTTAAAGATGGTAAAAAACGTATTGATTACATCTTGGTCTATAAAAAGTCAAGTCCACAGATAGAAAAAAGAAACACTTTTGAGAAGAACCTGAGGGCAGAGGGCTTAATGTTAGAAAGAGAGGTGAGTCTCCTAGTATGTGTTTGTTCTGAGTTGACCTATAAATTACTGTGATAAAATATTAAATTGTAAGAATATTCCTAATTTATTACAAACAGACTTTAAAAATTATTATACGTGCTGACCGGATTTTTTAGTGCTTTATATTACTATCTAAAAAAGACAGACTGATTCATCACTATTTTAATCTTGTTTATATTGATATTGCTCCATTTAAATTAGTGAAGTTAAACTCGTGTTTGGAGAGGTACAGTGGTCTGTTGGGCCTTGTCTACTTAAAGTTCGCTTTCTCACTGTTCCAGTTGTGAAATTAAAATCAAAGTCTACCCACTAGTCAGTCCAAACAGCATTAATAGAAGTGTCCCTTCTCAACCTTATTTATTGATTCAAACCAAGGACTTGAATAATGATCTCAACATCCAGCTAAGTGTCTTAACCATTAGGTATAGGCTCTTCTGAGATGAGGGAGTGTTTATCTGTATTTTTTCATGAGAAACTTTGAAAGGATAAATGTTTGAAATCTTGAAAAAAATTCAGGAGGAGAAAACCATTTCCCACTCACCTCTCCTCTCCTCTACATGATCTTCCTAATATGATGAGATTGATAAATCCCATCTGATTCACCCAAGACCATGTTAACATAGCTGAATTGGTGTCGGGCCAAGGATAGCAGTAAGATAGAATACATTTACCCATTGCTGTAATTTTAATATAACACCTTTCAAGTTGCCACACAGACACTATAATTAAAAGCATGAAAATAATCTTTCCTCCCTATTATCTGTGCTTTAAAGGTTATTTTCAGTGTTGTTGTAGCCATGTTGGTCGCAGGGTATTAGAGGGAAAAGGTGGATCAGGTAAGATCCTCTATCTATTGGACCAACTTCTGTTGGTGAAAGGAGCAAGCTTTTGAGTTTACACAAACCTAAAGATTAGCTTTATCTAAGCTTAAAAAGCTTGTCTCTTTCACCAACAGAAGTTGGTCCAATAAAAAAATATTATCTCACCTATCTTGTCTGCCTTAAAGGGTAAGCATCTGAAGAATTAATACTCCTTCCAGAACTGCAGAATAAAAGTAACAATTCCTTTTAGATGTGTATAAGAAATATTGGTGTGGACCCAGCATCTATCCTCAGGCAAAACTCTCTTTAGCTTCAGTGCCAAAGGGGTAGCAGTGTTAGTCTAGTTCAAAAAACAAACGAGGAGTCCTGTGGCAATTTTAAAGACTAACAAATTTATTTATTGCATGAGCTTTTGTGGGAGATTTTCTTTCCCCTGAAAGTTCAAGTGATAAATACATTTGTTAGACTTTAAAAGTACCACAGGACTCTTTGTTTGTTTGGCTTCAGTGGTGGTTTTGAGTACATAAGAACAGCAGGATCATGTCCAGTGGTAAGTAACTTCTGCCAATTTTTATGAATTGGAAGTGTCTGTAAACATAGTGGATGAAATTCAACCCCTTTGCACAACATGCTGAGACTGGATATTGATAGAATTCACCACCAACTAGCAGGCAATGAGTGGGCAGCTTTGTAAGCCACTTATGCCAACCATTCTGGCTCCTGGAAGTGGATTAGTGGCTCTGATCTTTTTGTCAGATTAATTGGGATCCCTGTGCTGTCCACATCCCCATTTTCTGCTGAGTTTTGTGGAGCTGGCATTGGAGGAGTGAGAATCCCCTATGTGACTACTTCACAACCATCTTCCCCCTGAACAGAGGGAATCCTACTGTTCTGTAGTGTTAGGGGCTTTCTGCAATTTGATTGTCCTAGAATGAATTTTACCCAGAGCAGATGAGTGCTGTGTAGCCTATTAAAACAAGTGGCAGTGGGGGGCAGGGGGAGGGACAGAAACAGAAAACATGTTAACTATGGAGGAGGTTTGATGGAATTACTTTCTAATGTTATTCTTCTTGCTGGCATAAGACACTCAGATCTGAAGTATTTGCAGGTCTTATTTCTACTCCCATTGTTTACAGTGATGTAAGAGCAGGCTATATTTTAAAAATTAAAATCAACATCAGATTTTATAATCCTTTGAGTTGAAAACAAAATGAAATAGGTAACTATTAAAATAACTCCTCATCCATACATAAACCACCTGCTTTCCCAGCTCTCCCAGCAAACCACAATCATTCCCTGAGAGACCTCCTCACCCTCTCATTCTTTAACAGGCCTCTGAAATAACCAAGGCAGAAATTACTTCTAAAAATGTAAAGTTGGTTTTACATCAGACCCAATGTGCAATGAGACAATAACTTCTGTGGATTTCTGAAGATTAACATAAGAATTGATCTTTCCTTTGATCTTTTAATTCTAAGGCATTTCTGAGAAAATGTCCATTAGAGTGAATGTAATGAATGAGTTTATTTACATATATTTGCATATCACAATTAACATTCCTTATGTACAGTCTCATTGTCAAATTATTCATTCACATAACTGGGTACAACTTCTGTTAACCTCATTAAGAATTGGGCTTAATTTTGTCCTTTGAGTGGAATAACAGGCCTTCAAAATCCCATAGTCAACATATTTCTTCTGAGTGCTTCAGCAGTGATAGGCCATTTTCAGTTCCCACTCTCACAGTTAAAACTTGTAGAAAAACAACAGTCCTGTGGCACTTTTAAAGACTAACAGATAGTGAGAGATTGTGCCATAAACTCACAAAAATTAAGAAATCACCTTATCAGCATCCTGTACAGCAAACAGAAAAAAATTAGAAATGAAATCTCAACACTGGAATCTCTCCTACCTCACCTTCCTCTATGTGCTGTTCCCCAGTGTTTGAATCCTAAAATCTATTTTGGTTTACTGTTACAGCATGACCTGATCCTATGTCATACACTCCCCTGCATTTAATTTCCTCCCATTCTCTAAGTTTCCCATCTTCAAAGCGTCTGATGAAGTGGGATTTTCTCCCACGAAAGCTCATGCGATAAATAAATCTGTTAATCTTTAAAAGTGCCACAGGACTCTGTTGTTTTTCTACAATAGATTTTAACACGGCTACCATTTTGAAACTTGACTAGTTAAAACTTGTAGTGAGGACTGAGAAGAAAAAGAAAATGAAAGACAAGCATTAAAACGAAGGAGTTTGCTAACAGAAATAATAATAAAACTGTATACTCAGAATGATTTACCACTTACTATGTTGCCAGTTACTTTAATATTAGCGTCTCTCCAGAGTTACTGTATTGATTTAAAAAGTAATCAGCAACCAACTGAAAATGGAACTGCTGATATGGGCTGAAACAGAAAAAAATAAAAATGTCACTTAGGAATCCAAACTTATTGTTGTTACAATTATAAAACAAAACAAAAAACGTGTTGTTTTTTTTAAAAAAAAAAAACTATTACTTTTAAAATAAAATAAAATACAAATCACAGAGAACCGTAGGAATGAAGGGCCCAACTGCTATTGACTTTTAGTGGTTACTTTAGTTAGGCACCAAATTGTCGGGCCTTTGAAAATTTCCCCTGACATGTTTAAGAATGGACCTTCCAAGGTCCATTTCTTGGAAGAAAAGACTCAACTCTTTCAAACTATTTAACTCATAAAAATGCAAGTGAATACATGGAGAAAAACAATCTGAAATGGAAATATTAAGCAGGAAGACATAATCTAAGAAGTTGTAATAATAGGCTCATAAAAATGTAGTGCTAGGAAGGACCTCAAAGTCATCAAATTCAGCCCCTGTGCCAAAACACAAAATAAGCTTAGACCATCCTTGACAAGGGTTTGTCCAACCTGCTTTTAAAAACCTCCAGTGAGGCGATTCCTCAGCCTCTCTTGGAAGCCTATTTCAGAGCTTATCTACCCTTATAGTTAGAAAGCTTTTCCTAAAATTTACTCTAAATCTCCCTTGCTCTATCTGTCTGTCTGTCATGTCTTATCCTACCATTAGTGGATGGACAGCTGATTAACTGATCCTCATCCTCTTTATAACAACACTTTACATATTTGAAGACTATAATCATGCCCCTCCACCTTCTGTCTCCTTTTCACCAAAACAAACATGCAGTTGTTTTAAATCATTCCTCAAGGTAAGGTTTTTAAAATCTTTTATAATTTGTGCCATTCTCCTCTGGACTCTCTCCAGCTGGACTCTCTCCAACTGGTCCACATCTTTGCTAAAAAGTGATTCTCAGAATTGGTCATAGTACTCCAGCTGAGTCCTCATCAGTGCCCACTAGAGTAGAATCATTAGCTCCCATGTACTATGTACATCATTCCTGCTAATGCACCCCAGAATGATATTAGCCTTTTTCAGAACAGCATCACATTGTTGACCCTATTCAATTTGTGATCCACTATAATTCCCAGATCCTTTTCAGCAGTACCTCCAGCTGGCCAGTTATTTCCCATTTTGTAGTTTTACATTTGATTTATTTTTTTCACTTCTTATAGTGAAGTACTTTGCATTTCTCTTTATTAAATTTAATCTTGTTGATTTCAGATCAGTTTTCCAATTTATCAAGGTAATTTTAAATTCTAACCTTGTTCTCCAAAGAGCATGCAACCCCTCCCAGCTTAGTGTCATCTGTACATTTTATAAACTTACTCTCCACACCATTACCCAATCAGTAATGAAAATACTTAATAGTACCAGACGCAAGACTGATCACTGTGAGGCACCCACTAAAGAAAACCTCCCATTTTGACCATTTATGTCTATGGTTTTTCAACCATTTCTGCACCCACCTTCTAGAAATTTCATCTAGACCACACATCTTTTGTTTCAGAGGAGTAGCTGTGTTAGTCTGTGTACAGCAAAAACAACAAGAGTCCTATGGCATCTTAAAGTCTAATAAATTTCTTCAGATATAAGCTTTATTGGTTTTTGCATCCTTAGTTTGCATATGATGATATTTGTATCAGTGTCAGAAGCCTTACAAAAAATGATACATGTCATGTCTACTTCTTCCCCAATCCACTAAGTTACTGATCTTATTAAAGAAGGAAATTAGATTGATTTAGCATAATTTGTTCTTGATAAATCCGCACTGGCTAATCCTATCATGTTCTAGGTGCTTAAATATTGATTATTTGCTCCAATATCTTTCTAGGGTATTGAAGGTAGACTGACTGGTTTAAAGATAGGTACTATATTTGCTCTTCTCCAGTTCTCTGGGACCACACATCATTTTCCATTATTTCTCAAAGATCATTGCTAATAGTTCTGAGCTTCATCACTTTCTGTAAGTACCTTAGGATAAATTTAATCAGATCTTGCCAAGTTGAATGCATCTAGTGTATCTAAATATTCTTTAGCCTATTCTTCCCTATTTTGGTTTGTGTTCCTTTCCCATTGATAATATTAACTGCATTGAGTATGGTTATCATTAACCTTTTTTGGTGAAAACTGAAGTAAAATAGGCACCTTCACCTTCTTGATGTTATATTTCCTTTCTGCTAAGTAAAAGACCTACACTTCCTTTCATCTTTCTCTTTGCCCTAAGACAGCATTTCCCAAAATT
>ML685785.1:24007323-24038349 GCA_007922175.1 Pelusios castaneus
TCTTTCTCTTTGCCCTAAGACAGCATTTCCCAAAATTAATTTGACCACAGAACACTTTTGGCTTGAAATATATTGGCAGAACACATACCTGCTGGTCAGGGCCAGCCTAAGGTTTTTAGGAGCCTGAGGCAAAGTAAGAATTTGGCGCCCCCCCCCCCCAATTTAATATTGAGAAGCTGCCTGGGTGGGGGATCCCTAGTCAGGCCTGCCTGCTAGCCCCCAGCCTCATGCCTGATTTAGGGGGGCCACCCCCAGCCCGCCTGATCTCTGTCTCCCATGCCCCGGCTGCTGGTCCGATCCGAGGCCTGGGGGAAGCCCAATCCCCAGGCTGCCCACCCCCTGCTGGCCAGATAACTGGGACTCCAAGGTCCAACTCAGGCCTGGATGGAGTCCGAGGGACAATTCCCCTGGTCTGCCTGCCCCCCCACTGGCTCAATCTCCAGCCCTCCGTCCCAGCCTAGCCTTGGAGGAAGTAGTGGAGGCAGTGGTGTCGCTGGCCCTGGGCACATGGAGCATGAGCCCCGAGTCCAGCCCCAGTGCCCCAAGTCCGGCGGGGACCCAGGGCCAGGCCGCTGCTACTACTGAGGATTTGGCACTGGACCCACTCCCACCCCTGGCCACAGGCCTGGGACTGGCTGCCGCATGTGGTGGCAGGATCCAAGGCCGGGCACCACCAGCAGCAGAATCTGGCCCCAACCCCGGCAGGGGACTCGGGGCCTGGCCGCTGCCAGCAGGAGCAGGATCTAAGGCTCGCCCTGACCCTGGCAGGATCCGAGGCCGGGCCATTGCCTGCGGTAGAAGGATCTGAGGCAGGCTCTGACTGTGGCTAGGGATCTGGGACCCTGCCGCTGGTGGCAGCAGCAGGATCTGAGGCCGGCCCCAACCCAGCCAGGGACCCAGGACTGGGCCACTGGCAGTGGCAGAATTCAGCCCTAACCCTGAGCCTGGCCAGGGACCTGGGGCCAGGCTGCTGGCCAGCAGCAGCAGGAGTACAATCTATGCCCAGGGACGGGGATGGTGTGGAAGGGGGTGGGTCCTGAGTCTGGGCCCCAAACCTTTTTGGGGGCAAGACCCAGCCCCAGAGGCTGAGGGGTGATCCCCAGCCCGCTTGCTCCCCAGTGGCCTGACCCAGCCCTGGAAGCCAAGGGACAATTCCCTCAGCCCACCCACTGGCCCAACCCCTGGCCAAGAGACCGAGGGGCAATCCCCCAACCAGCTCCCTCCACTCCTCCCCCGCATCCCCCGACAGTACTTGCCTGTATTGTGTGTTCTGGTGCCTGCAGCTGCCACAGACAGGAGGGATTTGAATTTCCCTCTCTCTCCATCCCAGCTTCTGGCTTGGCTGCAGGCTCCAGAGCGGGGGTGGGACAGCTGCTGAGCTACTCCTGAGCAGGCAGGCTCTGTCTGCACCTGCTTCTGCTGGGGGAAAAGATTCAAGGGAGCGATGTCCCTCCACCCCTTAAAGCCTGGCACCTAAGGAGACCGCCTAGGTCACCTATGTGGTCAGACAGGCCCTGCTGCTGCTCCTTGTGTGTGTGTGTGTGTGTGCGTGTGCGTGTGTTTCATACCAAAAATTGCCTCATGTATTGCTCAAAAGTTGATTTAAAAGAGTTAGGGTTAGGTTTTTTGGGATGCCTTTTATTTTACAAAGAAGGACAAAAATCACTAGCATCAAAATTTTGTCACGGAACATCCTATTCACCATTTGGGAAACACTGCTGTAATATATTTAAAGAACCACATCTTAGGGTGCGTCTACACTGGCAAGTTAGGTCGACTTAAGGACGTTTAAGTCGACCTAAACAAAGCCGTGTCCACACTGGGCTTTTCTTAAGTTGACTTAAGCATTTCCTTAAGTCGATTTGAGGAAAGGTTAAGTCGACTTAATAACACCTCCTTTTAGATTGATTGACTCCTTAAGTCGACTTAAGGCCAGTGTAGATGGGGATTAATGCTAAATCGACTTCATTAAGTAGACTTAAAGATAATATAACAGCTATCTCTGCTGTTAAGTCAACCTAACAAAGTCGACTTAAAGTGCAGTCAATTTGTTAAGTCGACTTAACAAGGTCAACTTTAAGTCGACTTAAAGTTGACGTTGTTAACTAGACTTAACAAAGTCGACTTAACTTCGTAAGTATAGACATAGCCTTAGTACCATTCATGTCGATTTCTATAGCTTATTTTTTGCCTTACTTTTTCTGATTTTGTCCCTACAAACTTGCATTTTTCATATTCCTCCTTAGCAATTTATCAGTGTTTCCATTTTTGTAGGATTCCTTTTTTATTTTCAGATCATTAAAGTGCTCCTGTTAAAGTCATATTGGCTTCTTCCTATCTTTCCTTTACGTCAGAATAGTTTGTAGCTTTGCATTTACGTTGTCTCTTGAAAAATTGCCAATTCTCCTGAACTCCTTTACCCCCTAGGATTTCTTCTCATTGAACCTTCCTTACCAGTTTGTCTTTTTTGAGGTCCATTGTACTTATTCTGCTGCTCACACTCCTTCATTGCCTTAGACTCAGGAACTCTATCATTGCATGATCATTTTCATCCAAATTGCCTTGAACCTTTAGATCTACAATCAATTCATCCTTGTTGGCAGAATCAAATCTAAAATGTCTGTACTCGTGTTTACTTCCTCCACTATCTGAATTTTTAAAAAGTCCCTAATACATTCCAAGAACTTACTAGAAATTTTGTGTTTTACCATATTACTCTTCCAAGAGGTTTCTAGGTAATTAAAGTCCCCCATTACTACCAGGTCTTTTGGTTTGGATATTAGTTATTTGTTCATGTATAATGCTCACAGTCCTTGAGCAGATTTTGTGAATAAGTGAATCCAGCAAATTAGATGTGAGTCTAGAATGTTGATTATGATTTTGGGAAAAATTGAAACCTATAGGCACCTAACAGACATCACAGTTGTCTTCTTCCCTTAACAGGTCCAGCACTAGACTCTTTCCTTGCTATCTACCCATCTCCCCTACTTAGTCTTGTTATCTTAAAGAGAAGGACCTGTGGCTTGCTGTCACTATCCTTTGGCAGATGGTAGCTACATCTCCTCATTGGCGTCTTCAAGTTGGAGCCACCCCTGCATGCCCTTGTTGCCAATCCAGGATGGTCTTGCAGGGCAGGGAATTTAGTAGTTTTCATTTACTCAGTCTAGCAGAAAGCTTCAGAAAACCACCTCCAGCGGCTCGTTCTCCCAGAGATCTGGAGGATAGCCCTGTCCTAAAGCCCCTTATAAATGGTTACTAAGTTACTCTAAGAGCTAAGTCCTTTGAAACAAAAAGTTTTGTTAAGTTTCTTCTTCTTGTCTTAGAGACAGTTCATAAAACTGAATCATTTCCTCTAGGAATATTAATCAAAATTGCTTCTGTTGGTCATTCTAAGCCCATGGAATAGGTTCAGTCAGCCTGTAATTCAGGAGACTTAGTCCTTCAGCTACCACTATTTTGCCATTTCCTGAATGAATTTTGAAATGCATCTAAAATGAAGTTATCTCTCATTGACTGTGAGCAACAAGATAACGTTAAAAAATTATGCCCATCTTTAAAGAACACTTTGCACATAAGAAAACTTTCATACTAAAACTGTGCATATTTTTGGAAGCTCCAGAGGCTCAAAAATACTAATGGTGAATGTGTTTAAATGTATAATGGATTTTTCAAGCAACACTTCATGTAAAGTAAACAATATGTTATTACTTACATTCAATATTGTTTGTGACATTGAACTCAATGCCAAAACTCCTATTGACTTCAGTAGGATCAGAATTTCACTCCCAAAATAGTACAAGAATGTAAAGAGAATTTATAGGTTGGATTTTTTTTAAATCAATATGAATGGTTCTGTATGAGCAGTCTTCTATGGTCAATGGAATAGGCTTGAAGATCTCTTTGATTGATCTCCAAATCTCATTACAGCTGCAGTGCACACACTATCGTTAACTATTACTTAGAATCCTAGATGATGCCATTGACTTCAGTGGGAGCAAAGCTTTCACACCTGAGAGCACACTATGGCCCATAGGAATATTTTCAGACACCAGATTGCCACATAGTATTAAATTATTAATATGTGTTTATTTTATTACCAATTGCAGCCAGCTATTACAAGCAATGATATAATGTTTGTTAAAATTCACTGTCCGTGGGATACGTTGTGCAAATACGCAGAAAGAATGAACATCAGGATGCCTTTCAGGTATTGTGGTAACTATTTTATTTTGAATACTTTGATTTTTATGCTTTATATTTAAGTTCTTGTGCTCATTTATTAAGGTAACATGGAGTCTCCTCCTATTGCTCGACTGACCAAAACAAGCCTCCTACTTCATCATATTTAAATTCGTCTCTACAGATGGCTTCAAAAACAATCACTTTGTAAGGCTGATTTTGGGGATAAAACATGTCTGATGACAGAGGCACTGTATTTTCACATTTACCGACAGTAACTATAGAGAAAGTTTACTTTACTTTCTTAACGAATTCTCACATCCCAGAGTAAATCAAAGTAAATCATACACATTTGGCAAGACCTGTTCTGGAGATCCTTTTCAGGATCTCAAAAGATTGGTGGTTTGTCATCTTACTAGCACAGAATCTTCTGAATGATGGATCACATCCAAATCCTGACTAGAATTATATCCAAAGACAAGGAGAGTTAGAAAAACAGCTAACATTCATGCTTTCAGAGATAAAAGCCTGACACACTGGAAAACACCCACCACTTTTATGTTCCTGGGATTCTCTTCACTTCCTGTTTCCAGACTGATAGTCTTTAGTCTCCTTATTTAGTTATAGCTATACAAATGCTAGAAAAGCAGATTGCCAACACACTCTAAACACCGTTTAACTTATACCCTACAACACAAATGTATTTTTGTAGTAAGTACAGAAATGCATTTAAAATAAGCTACCTCCAGTAAGCCAGGAGATATAACAGTCAATTCCCCCCCCCCCCCCCCCATCAATTCACCATGCTTATTTCCCATCATTTTTAAATGCCTGTGGGGGAAAAAACAGATGAGCTTTGCAGTGTGTGCGGAAGGTCATTGGATTTGGGATACATCAGGGCAAGGAGACAATTAAATTACAAAGTCCTGGGCCCACACTGAGAATATCCTTACAGCAGCTCCTTTTCACCTATACCAGCAGGGCTCTCACTTAAGGGCCTCTGCTCATTTCAGTTATGAGAGTATGGTGTGAGGAGGAGATGATCCTTCAGGTAAATAGGTCCAAAGGTAAAACCAGGACCTTGGGCTTCACCCAGAAACTTATAGGCAGCCTGCCTGTCCTCAGCTGAAAACAGGTTTCAGTACCCAGCTCTACATCATATAGAGCACCATGAAATTTAAACTCTTTGACTGAATCATTTCCCAGTTCTCTTTGCATAGCGAATAACTTGAATAATAGTCATCTACTATTAAGGAAGATTTTTCATACTACCTTTTGTGGTTCTCTCTCACCCAAATGATTCATTGTTAACATTTTGAATAAGACTTTTTTCCCTAAATTCCAGGACCCAAAATGAACTCTTTTTGTTGGCATTTTAAACCACAAAACAAAACTGGCTCTTCCCAGCAGACAAGAGTTGTCTGTGCTGTGGAGTCCTTGATAGCACAACTGTTTTGGAATTAATGTAAGTAGCCCAGGTCTGACTGATACCCCGAGATCCTCAGGACTTGTGGGTGGGTTCTGCAGTTTATTTTTGGAGAGTAACCCTATGACTGATAGTCAGGGAAAAACTCTGTGAGGGGATCCCTCATTGTTTTCCTCCCCTGGAGCAAATTTATCATGGGAGAGGAACATTAGCCTTATGAGTCTCACTGGTCTGTCATCTGATGAAGTGAGACTTCACCCACGAAAGTTTATGGAAAAAATAAATTTGTTAGTTTTTAAAAATGCCAAAGGCCTCCTTGTTTTTTTAACTGAAGATTGGAATTCATTTAGACACTTTTCGAGTTATTGTTCCTTTTTTAGTTTGTGATTGATGGGGAACATCACTGGAATTGCCAGTCTGCAGCGCAAGCTTTACAAATGGATTCCATATTTTGCTTTTTAAGTTCCTTGTGGCTTAGAGGATGTGAATGTGTTCCTGTTTGCAGTCTTGGTACATCCACAGATAGCTCTTGAACAAAGTTAGGAACTTCACTTCGCATCAGAGTGATATTCTGGATGTTCTTTAATTTGTTAGAGATGCTGTCAGTTTCACCAACAAATTGTTTCAGCATTGTGCCAGATAATTTGTGTTTACTTGTATCAAGATGGTAAAAAAGCTCTTGGTGAAAATATAATTATATGGACTCTTCAAGATGATCAGCTGCCTGGCTTGTCATGGCAGAGTAGTACAGCCTACTGGTTTGATCAGAGAAGTGAAAGTCTGGCATCCTACTCCTGGTTCTGTTTCTGACTCCTGCTGCTGCATTTGCAAATCCACATCAGACTGTTTTAATTGTCTCTACTAAGTTATGGAAGCAAAATGCTTAACTTGCTTGTGCAAGATGAAGTTGCATATGTGAATGCATATATTTCCAGCTTATGTGTGTGCAATTCAGGAACAAGCATTTTAAAATATATATATATATCAAGACTGTATCAGCTCAGATTCTTACCTCACTGAAGTCAATAGCAAAACTCCAGTTCTCTTCAATGTGAACAAAATTTTCCTGTAATTTTTTTTTTTTTTAACAAAAAAGAAATATTTTTTTCTTAGCTAATGTCTTTGGAGCACTTTGAGGATGAAAAGTGAAAGTTCTCCAGCTTGTCACATTGCTAATTTAAACTCAACACTATGAAATATTTGAATAATCACTTCCAAAAAAAAAAAAAAAACCCACTGTATTTTTAATTTGAGAGCAAAACTGAATAGTTGTCTTTTTGACCTTGTCAGAAGATTAGCCATCAATGCAAGGCAGAGTAGAGTGAGTCAGTGACAGGGAGTGATTAAAGCTCCAATTAACAGTCTTGTAAACAACCCATCCTTCTCATAACTGCTTATTTATATCAATGAAAAACAAATTAATAAAAGAAGAGCATGGGAACTGATGAGTGTTTTAGAGAAGAAGTCATACTTGGCAGACTATTCTGCCTTTGAAGTGTGCACGGAACGCTGATAGCTAGAATTGGAGTTATATACAGCACGCAGTACAGCACAAAAATAAATCACTGTGTGATTAATCCTGCAACTTGGATTTGGTCAACTCACATTGACTGAAGAAAAATGAATGAGCAATATTTTGGGATTTAGCAGGGTCATGCAATTTGTGCTTAATCCTGCACTTACGAATGTAAGTGGTCCCAATAACTTGAATGGGACTGCTAACATGCATAAAGTTACTCACGTGCATAAATGTGTTTACTGGATTGAGGCCATTATCGCACATCTCACTTGAATCAATTTTCCCCATTTTCAACTTTTCCCAGTTTGTTAGAAAGAAATTGATGAAATAAGACCCAGTTCGTACAAACATTTATATATGATAACAATTTTATTGGAATCTAATTAGCAATTTTTTCTAGGCAGACATTCAAAACAACTTTTTGTGTGAAGTTCTTATTGCACACTTCTCCCCCCGCCCTTTTTGTTTTATAGCTATTAGTTCTTAGGATATTACTTTGCTTTATTTATGGTTCATTCACTTCAGATACTTGAACAGAAGGTTCTAAAAATCAAAGTTCCACTGCTTACACACTTACCCTGCATAATATGTTAAATGGACTATTTCTTTAAAGTGCATATAGAACAAACTTTTTAAAAAAAAACAAAAAGCAATACTTGTACAGAGGTTTTATTTAAATCACCATTTTCTAAGAATTATAATACATTCTATTTTCTGTTGCTGAAGTAAGTGCACTTCTTATTTGTTGGAGAGAGGAAGTTTTACTATATACTTTAATAATACAATTGTCTCCCAAATCATCCCTATTGTCAGGAAGGAAAGTATCCTACTATTGGTCTGTAGTAGTAGCAGATTACTTCCAGTCCTCTGTGGTTTACGTTTACCCATTTCCCAACCCCTCCCATCCACTCCCTTCCATCTCCATGGAAGAGGGAGTAGTGGCTTCAGAAAGGCTGCCTTTCCCATGGCACTTGACCTACAGTGGCACAGGCCTTGTGCGTTACACTCCCTTAGTCTCCTGGTAGGTGATGTAAGTGTAGATCACCATCTTGCTCTTTAATCATACTGCTGGTAGGCATAGCCCCAGTAGAGAATTTTTCATCTGAACTCATGGCCTATCTTTAAATTTCATCTCACATCAGTATTCCCATTGAAATCAACAGGACTACCCATAAAAAGGGAGAAGGATTTGGCCATAGACATAGAGTAAATATAGCTGAAAAAAAACCAAAATAATTATTATGTTTCTATCTCAAGGGACTACCCAGAGACCCAGAGTGTATTTCCAGGGGAGTTAATGCAAAACTGCAAATTAACTTTACTGGTAAATGATCATACTTCAGTACATACTATGCATTACAACTACAGCTGTGCAGCAATTTTTGGCTTAAACATTTTTTCATGGAAAATTGCAGATTCAGATGGATTGAAACAGATAGCAAATTTATGTTGGTGTATTGTTTCAATTGTAATGAAAAAGAACACGTTTTGTAAATGTTGAAATGAAGAGTATTCTGGGTGGGTATCTCCTAATCTCTCCTTTGGAAGCTGTTTCACTTTATATAAAATACTTCAGTAGTTTTAGAAATGTGGAGAGAGTGAGTGTGATTCTATAACCCAATGGTTTGGGGACTCATTTTTAAGAGAAGACATGCCTAGGTTTCAGTCCCTCTTCCAATGATTATTCAAGTATTTTATACAAAATGGAGTAACTTCAACAGGAGAGCTTAACCCTTGATAGCCAATAACTTGGTTCTTAGGGCAATAATCTAGGATGAGGGAGATCTGTGTTCAAGATCCTGCTCCAGTAACGGGACTCTGGAACTGGATTTCCAAAATTCAGGTGAAAGCCCTAACCTACTGGGTTCAAGGCAATTTCTGCTACCAACACCACCATGATTTTGTGAAGCTAGCTCTTCGTTTCCTTTGCTTTTATTAAAATGGTTTAAAATGGCTGAAACAAAATATTTAATTTGGGGTCAAACTAAATCTTTCATTTAACACAAAATGAAATTGTTCCAACTTTTCAATTTGCCAAAAACTTTGAAAAATTTCATTTTTGGTTCCACCTGAACCAAAGAGATTATTTCAATCTGCCCTCCATGCCCCCTTCCCTCCCAGCCAGGATCCACCAGTGAACAAAAAAAACCCCCAAACCCCACTTATTTGCCCAGTTGTTTCTAACAATTGATTTTTGTGACTCAGTATAGTATATAATATAAAAAAAAAATAAAAATAAAAGTATGACCAGTTATCAATACAGAATTTTTAAGTACTTTGCAATAATTGTTGCCTTTTATATACATTTCAATATTTTTGACATGATTACATTGGGGAACATGAATTAGCTATACTTAGGTTATTAATGGCCTCTCCCTGAATGTTCTATTAAAAAATTTGCATGCTTGAAAAATGTGTAAGAAACGGGAGCTTTGCCATATAGAAACTCAAGCAAAATAATATTTTTATGCATGCACAAGTATCTTGCGTAAAAATTGCCACTGTGATAATGAGTAAATGAGCTATGTTGGTATATCAGCTGGATTCCATCCTAGCAGAAAAGTTAAGGACAATTAAAGGTAACGAAAAAAGTCATGTTTCATAAGTATATTATTTAAAGAATGCTTACTAATTTCTGTGGATTTCCATGCTCTCTTTACAAACCTGTTTAGGACCATCACAAATCAGGCTGTCAAGTACCTAAGAAGTATTAGCAGAGGTACACTTTTTGGGTGACCTTAAGAAATACTTCATACATAAGTATTTTCTCAGCTAATCTTCCTTTTCAAACAAAGTACTCCCTCTCTTGAACTATAGATACATCTCAAATATTCGCCATCGATAGCAGTGGGGCCTGTTACTTTTGGATGGTTTCTTCAGGGGACATCTTCATGTGTTCTAGGTTGTGAAGTTACCATCTGAAGAGGATCACATTTGTTTAACATGAGAACTGAAATTTTGTTATTAATATTTAATATGCCTCTGAAAGATAGAAAAAATCCTTCTTGAAGATTGACTGAAAAGAGTTTTAATCATTTATTTTAAATTTTGGTACTCAAAAGCATTGCTTTACATTTATCTTAATATACAATAGTATAATGGGTTTAAGAAACTTGGTCCCTTCAGGGACCAGTATGTATAAAGTTAGCCCCTGATCCAGCAAACCAACCATACAGAGAGTACTGTGTGTCTGAACAGAACTCCATTGACTTCAGCGGGTCTATCTGCTGACATAAGTGTCCACTCACCTAGATGAGATTGCAGGGTGAGGGCCTAAGCCATTTCTAAAACTGTATGGGGGTGGGGGCGATGAAGAGCAGTAGTGGGAAACTGGCACAAATTTGTGTGGTATTGTGTTTCAAGAATAATTTTCTTGTGTGTGAAGATTTCATAGGAAATTACATGACTTGTTTTTCCCTTAGAGGTTACTGTGTCCATTGAAAGGAAAGGAGAAGAGAACTGAAATATAAAAACAATTTGTTCCAGTTATTGCATAATGAATCTTAGGGCCATATATACTGCCCTTGATTTGCATGCAAAATGGTAATGGATGTCAATGAGAAACCCATGTACAATGTATATAGCTTTTAGTGCAGAACTAAAGCAACTGCTAAGTTTGAAAATGAGTCTTGTAGAATTAAAAACACTAAGAAGGGCTGTATCTTGTTAATAGTTTTTTGGACAAAACTTATATTACCTTTACTGAGAATTCAGTGAATGCATCAAGGGTTGAAATGACCTAGCATATATAGTTTAGTCACAGCAAAATCTTGATTCATTTTGAATGAGTCATGATATGAACCATTTCAAATTCCAACAGATACACATCAGAAGATCCCTTTTGAATGACTGTGTATTTTAATTTAAAAATGTTTTTCATCCTTTTGCATGGAAATGTGCATGATATGTGTTCTTATATAATGTGGGAGTCCTTTTCAACTGTCTCTTACTTGATTGTTCTCAGCTGACTTCTGCTATTCTTTCAGGAAAAAATGTTATTACACTGATTGGAGGAGCAGAACCATGGGCAGGTTGGTGGGTGATGCATAGCTTCTAATTCTGCCGTATAGTTACCTGCTGCACATTAGCAGTTGTAAATTTATCCATAAAAATTAAGACCATGAGATGTGACTCAAAAATGCGTTAAAACAAATAATGGCCTAAAACTAGTCCACTGTTATACCGTAGAGCCTTGCCATTTTTCACTTTGCAAGTGAAATACTTGACTCAAACCAGTACACTGGTCTCATTCAATCTATCAGCAGAGATTTAATTTCAAAGACAACATTGTAGTGAGGCCTTCTGTTACTAAGATTTCATTGTTGCTTTACAAAGTATACTTTTTTAGTAGCATGTTATGTATCATAATAATCAAAACTAAAGTCTAATTGTTGAACTGCAAACTCAAGCCTACAAATACACACACAAAATTTAACTTTGTGCCTCAGTGCGTATGTTTGAAGGATCAGGCCTAAATTAACAAATACACTTTGCAATACAGTATCCGAGAGGTTTTGTTTCATCTATTCTATTTGATGGATAACATAGTCAAATTCAGTAAAAAGCCTTTGACTCATTATGTGAGTTAGCAGTGTTTTACTATATTTGTAATATACATTCTACTCTAGAATTATGGAATGTCAATTTTCCATTAAGAAGTACTCCCTTGTAGTAACCTCAAGAACTGGTAAGACCTATTGCTCTGTTCTAAGTGCCAATTGGAACAAGCTGAAAAATTGCAAATGGAATTTACTGTCAGGTGGAAAGTTCACAAAATACCTTATGGGATTTCTAGGATAATTTCCATACCAAAAATGTCTGTACTAATGCTTATGAGTAGCCTTGGAAGGATTAAATTTTTATCTAATTATAGATTTTTTTCAAACCAACAAAAATATTTCCATCAGTTATAATCAAAATTTACAGATAGACAAAAAGAAACATGCAGCTTGAAAAATTATTTATGTTCTGTTTCATGATACTTATTCAGTATGTTTTTATATGTGATGTTGACAATCTGTTGTTTAACTATTATAAAGCTCTTAATTTTTTGAATCTCAACATCTATTATCATTAAAAACATTTTCTGATCCCCCATAATTTCCTGTTACTGTGAAAATTTAAATAGATTTAAAAATCAAAAAGCTTAAAACCCATAATGTTGTGCAACTGCACATTTAAATTGATGATCATCTAAAAAGATGCTTAAAATAAACATTGATAATCATTGAAATTATTAAAAAAAAAAAACTGAATTCTGCCAAGCATATTTATGAGCCAAATATCTACATTGAGGTTGAATCATTACTGATATTAGGCCTCCAAGAGTGGTAATTCTACCAGAGTTCACTATTTCCTATGCAGTATTCAGTTAATATGTTGTCGGTGTGCAAGATCACCCATTAACAAAACAAACAAAAAAGCAAAAATCCTCCCACAAAATATCACTGAATTGCTAAATTTGGTTTGTAAATCCAAATATTCAATAGTAATATTATATGGAAATAATTTATCATATAAATTTACAACTGCTTTTCTCCTCTCCCGTCTCATGCACGTGCTTGCTTCATTTTAGCGTACTGTTGTAGTGTAGTGTAATGTTAAGGTAAATGTAAAAGGGCTATGCCATAAAACAAACTTACTGAATCCATACTGAATTCTTCCAGGATTTATAAGTATAATAAAAACATGGATCCTAGGTGGATATATGATTCTATTTAGTCACACAAATATCTAGAATTGAAATCAGCACAGTATCTAACTGTAGAGTAACAAACAATATTCCCATATTTGGGGTCAAGAAGGAATTTACCCCCAGGTTTGATTGGCAGTGACCCTGAGGTTTTTTGGACTAAAACTGCGGAATGGAATAAGCCAGACACTTTGGTAATGTGTATTTTTTTATGTTCAATACTGAATTTATTTTATAGTACTAAACCATTTGTCAGTCATAAAAGATGTTCCTCGTTGTCTGTTATAGACATGTAAACTTAGTGATTTTTTTCTATTTCTTTGCTTTATTTATGTGCAATATCTAACTACAGAATAAACTATATATTTGTTTATTTTTTGTTATGAGTTTCTGTGATTTTCTTTAGGAGTCTGTTTAATTTGGACTCTGTATCATCCTTTGCAGGTTTTAGACTCATAGACTTTAACGTCAGAAGGGACCAGTACGATCATCTAGTCTGACTTCCTGCAAAATGCAGGCCTCAGGACCTCACCTACCCAGTCCAGCAATAGGCCACCAACCTATGTCTGAGTTATTTACCTCCTTAAATCATGATTTAAGGACTTTAAGATACAGAGAATTCACCAGTGGGTGAACCATGCCCTGTGCTACAGAGGAAGGTTGCAAGTCTACTGTTGATAAATGCATTGTAGAGCTAATTTTGAACAATATAACTGCTGCTGTTGCATTTTTCACAAATTTTAAACATAAAGCTGAATACACTGACTTGACTTGACTTAAAAGAGACTTCTTGGGAAAGTAATCACTACTCACATGAGCAAGACTAAAGCTCTTAGGATGCGTCTACACTAGTAAATTAAGTCAATTTAAGCAGGCTTAAGTTGACTTAATTTACTCTGCGTCCACACTGGCATTTCCTTAAGTTGACTTAAGCAGTGTGAACGCCCTAAGTCGACTTAGTTGACTTAGGGCAGGGGGAAAAGGGAGCCCCTGCTCCCTTCTCCCCAGGAAGCCACTAGCGGCTTGTCCTGGGGAGAGCCAGTCCCGTGCAGGACTTTGTCATATAAAGACACTAGCAGCCTGGATTGGATTCACATCCTCTAGATGTGGAAGACCAAATCACAATCCCTTGAGTTATCTAGTCATTCAGGGAAGAAAAAATAAAATACCTATTTATTAAAAAAAAAATACATGATATAGTGATACTTAAATCATTAAATCTGAGTGCCTAAAATTAGGAATGATACTTAGATGTAATGGATATTGAACTCTAATCAGGCTGGTTTACACTGCCAGGAAAATTCAGCAGTAGTCAACAGGAGTTGCACAAGTTTTGTAGAGTAGCTTGCACAACTTCCATCAACTTCCCAGTTCCCCTTCAGTGTGCTATCTTCACTGTGCTGTACCATTTGAGGGGGTAATTTTACAAAGTGAATGTCTGGATCGAATTAGCATATCTTAACTGACCTCTAAGTCAATCCAGAAAGATTGATCTGACAGTAGCAACTTTGCCACTGTTAGTGTAGATGCGGCCCTCCTGGCTAGAAGGCATTAGTCCATCCACTAATATCCATGAGATCCCTGACAGTTTGGCACCTTGCTTATTTAGGTGCCAAATTTTAGGTACCCAAATTTGACAATTTTGGTATGAGACTTTATGTAACTTTATATATCAGTATGTTGAAGAAATTTACTCTGAACAGGAAAACTACTTGTGTGAAATCTCTGAACATAGAAGATATTAAGATGACACTGTTGTCATAAACTTTAAATCTGCCAGTTACCCAATTCCAGTTGCTGGGATTTCATGCCACTATTGAGTAGGGTAGTTATAACAAGGTTAGAATGTCTAAAAGGGCTGGTAATTCTAAGGAAATTCTTTTAGTCAAGAACAGCAGGACTTAGGCCCAGTATTGATACTGAAATAATGTTGAAAATGGCAATAATATATATATATAGTTCTGGATTTTTTCCCCAAGTAGAATAATTGTGGATGGGTTTTTTTTAAGGACTAGGAGGATAAAAAGGAAAGTTAGGATAACTCCTGAGATTTAGTTGAAAAGTTTTATGAACACAAAATTCTGCAAAAGACCATAAAAGTGAAATTAATTAAGGACTTCAGAAAGGAATTCTACTAACTTAAGGAAGGCAGAAGGGGTGATTGTCATGTCTAAATGAAATCTATTCATAAATGAAGGATTTTTTCTTATGTCCGATAACAAAATGTAATGGTATTTGCAGAGTGACATCTTATAGTCACTCTAAGACAATTCCTGTTACAATTGCTACAGTGTTGCAACACTGGGTAATTTCAGTTGGAATGTAGCTTTGCTCAGAATTTGACCCATAGAATTTTCTTCTGTTGTGACATCTGATCTCTTCTTCCATCACATAATCTTTACTTCAAGAGTTATTCTTTACGAGGTAAATTCCACCACTTTTACTCATGTTGAGTAGCAAGTTCGTGAGTAATACCATTAGGCAGGCTTTCTCAGGAACTAAGATATTGCTTTGTATCTGTAATAGTGGCAGGATATGGTCCTTTGGTTTGGACTTAAACGTATATGGTCTTTGTACATTGACATATAAGTCAGAGTACTCTTGCACCACCTCCCTGTCTTTATTGAAGTTTGAGAATCTGTAACAAACTTGTTGGTCTGAAACAGTTAGAAATTGAATGAAAGCTCTATGAATCACCAGTTTCTTCTTTGACTAAGAATTAACATGAGCCATGAAAATGTGTATATTGTGTTAAATAATTTTTACACATGGAAATGTTATTTTTGAGCTGAAACATTGTGAAGTCTCCAAGTTTTGGAGTGATCTGTCATAGATGAAGTAAAAAAAAATCAATTGTATCTTAAATGAAAGGCCTTTTCAATTCAGGAAGAAATTTCATTTTCATTTTAATCAATTCAATTCCATTTTAATGGAATAATTTATTTCTTAATATGTCTGATGAAATGTGCCAATTTGAATTTAAAATTAAAACTAATTTCTGTATTTTCTCAAGATAAAAAAAATCCCCTTTCAGTCACTGGAGGAAGGGATGGGATTAAGATGGGGGAGGAACTAGGAAAAGACCTAAAATAAGAAAAAGAACCCAATGCAAAAATCTGATTTTTATCACAAAATATTTGAACACTTTTTTTAAATAAAAAGAAACATTAGGTTCTTAGCTTTAAAAAAAAAAAAAAAAAAAAAAAGTGCATGAGGTAGAGAAAAATGAAGAAAACCTGATCCTCATTCAAGCTGAGTACTACTTCACTCTACAAGCAGCCAGTCCCATTCCATGGCTGAAACAACTAAGGGACAATTGTTTTGAAGAACTGTTTTTTTCTGTATTTCTGCAATTATATTTCTTAGCCACAATGTTTAATAATTGATAGGATCATTTCCCTCAAATACAGTTGGCTAATGAACTCCACAGAAATGTAGAAATTTCAAGAATCTGATGTCATTGTGCCAGGGCCAACTGGCCTAGGCAGGGCCCCACCACGCCCCCCGCCCCTCCCCGCCGCTGGAGGGGAGGTGGGCCGCTCCACCCCCCAGGGAGCCAGCCCGGGTGGAGAGGCTGAGGCCGCCAGCAGGGAGCAGGCTCCAGCCTGGAAGCGGTAGCCGCTGTTGTGGGGAGCCTCCTGCCCCATCCCTGGGCCTGCCTGCTCTGCCCCGAGGGCGGGGAGGGTTAGCCCAGAGGCCGGACTTAATGCTCCCAGCCCGCCCTACTGCCTTCGGCTCCGTGCCGAAGGCAGCGGGGAGCAGGAAAGAGTGTGGCCATGGGGAGCAACTTTACTCAGTTAAATCATCCCTATTCAACTCAACTGAAGGTTTGCAAGATTGGGGTCTTTAAACAGCAGCAGCAAGAGTAGGGGTTAGGTTTTTTGAGTTTTGCCTTTTTGAAGGATCAGGTGGCGGCTTCATGCTTCTAAGTGTCACCCTGAAGCTTTTTTTTAAATGTTAGATGTCCCTGAAAATGAAAACGTATAATGGAAAGCCTGGGTACTCTTACTATGCAGCCTGCTACCAATTTAAAATAAGCTTTTTCAGCAGTCACACTTTTATTTCAGTTTAATTTCATAGCACATGCTAAATATTTATCTATAACTTTACCTGCTAAATCCAAATGGCCTGATTTGGGTTATATGAGAGTCTGGCTGTACATTTTAGGATTCTAAATAATAAATGGATAATTTTTTTTATTTTTTTTTATTTTTTTTTGTAGCTGAAGTGTAGTGCTTAGCTTTTCCTTTATACTGTGTTTCGTTGCTGATTGTAAGCAGAGTAGGGGCTTTAGGGGATGCAGCCCTGGGCCCTGAGCTTAAGGGGGCCCCCGGCCCTTTACCACTCCTCAAGATTCAGCCCCACTCAGGCGAGCACAGCACCAGCCAGGCCCGTGTGCTGCTGGGAGGGGCACAGTCAGTGTTGGCAGGATCAGGGCCCTGAGGCCAGAGGCTGTGACGTATGGCACGCCCACCCCACCCCAAGCTGGTGCTAGCATGCAATGTAGCCTCCAGTGGCAGAAGTCCAGGCCCAAGAGAGTTATTGAAGCACTGCACTGAGCCCTGTGGCTCAGGCTGACCTGGCTGGCACCTGGGGGCCCTGGTGTGGTGGTCCGACAGTGCTCCTGGCCTTGGCACACTGCTGGAGATTGCACAGCCTACTGGCTAGCTCCAGCCCCACCCTCTGGGGCAGACCACTCAGCAGTGTGGGGCAGTAGCACCATGCTTCACAGCCTCTGGCCCAGGGCTCCGGCTCCAGGGCCCCATCCACTCCCCAGTGCTGGCCAGCTGGCCCCACCGTTGGTGAGTCTTCCCAGTGGCCCCAGGGCCAAAATTCCCAAGCACCACCCCACTTCCACACTGGCTGCCATGGTGAGGGGCTGGGGTCTTGGGCCCAGGAGTGGGGACACAAAAGTGGGCAGCTCAGGGTCCTGGGGCCACTTAATACAGCCCTGATTGTAAGAGGCAATTTTTCTGAAGGCCAGTCTCCCTTTCTAAGTGCAAACTTCAGGTGCAAAATCTGTACCTGCAAGTTTGCTCCCATAATTTAAAAGTGGGCTCACTCCAAGTAGTTTAATTCCAAAGGGGTAGCCGTGTTAGTCTATTGCAGGAAAACAAACAGAGTCCTGTGGCACTTTTAAAGACTAACAGATTTATTTATATGAACATCTTCAAAGCATCTGATGAAGTGGGATTTTCTCCCATGAAAGCTCATGCGATAAATAAATCTGTTAGTCTTTAAAAGTGCCATAGGACTCTGTTTGCTTTTCCAAGTAGTTTGTGTCTCTGACTACCATACTCAATTGCAGTTTAATTGCAGATGTAAATCAAATAGTTGTAAAAGCAGGTATGATTTGTGGAAAGCAGGCCTCAACGCAGCTGAAAATTATCATTGTTGGTTTGGCATCTTAAAACTCAACCATGCCTTCAAACATTATATTATATCATATTGCGCCATCCTAACATGAGACCCAATCCTGTGTTCCCTGAACACCAAAAATTCCCAATGACTTCAAGGGGAGTAGAGTTGGGGTGTGCAAGGAATACAGGAGCAGGCAAATCTGAAGGAAACAGTTGGCATTGCTGGGAAATTAACCAGATTACCTAATAGGTCTCTCCCACCTCTAATGTCTATAAGTCTATTTCTGATAGCTTTATATAAGTATACCTCAAATGAAGGGAATCAGGGAGTCTTGCTTGTATAATAATGGAGCAGGGATATACAAATAAATCCTAGGATTATCTGTTAACCTGAATCTTTTGAAAATTGCAGGAATTTATCACCTAACTTCTCTCTAAATGCCGACTTTATTAAGATTTTTCATCTTTTGCTCTAAAGTATTCTTATTTTATTTGATTTGTGGTTATACACTGAAGGCCTATAATAATATGTAGATTTTGACAGAGCTCTATAAATGGGGATTTAATTAAATGCACCAGGAACCAGGTTCATAATTATGTAATTGTTAAAGAATATATTTTTAATTCTCAATTTAAAAGAAGGAATTTTGTGTATGAGGTATCTAAAGTGCTTCAATTAAGCACTAGATTGGGTCTTTAAGCACGTCCTTGAATAAGCAGGAACATGTAATTGCTCTCTCAAAAAGCTATGTTAGGAAGGAATTGTAACTCAGTGTCATTTTCTTTAGTGGTTAGTTTATTACCCTCCTCCTGAGTGTACTACTATAGTTCGGGCAAATCCTGCCACAGTTGCTCAGACAAAACTCTCATTGATGGTGGTGGACATCTCTGAGTGAGGTCTGAAAGATCAGGTCACAGATAATATAAGCATTGACTTTTTTATTTTATTTTAGTAGTTTAGAAAACATTATCTCTTGCTTTCATTTCAAGCTTGCAGTTCATTGTCATCCGGCATATGTAGTTATGATGGCAACAAAAGCGTCGTGCGGCTGGTAACCTAACTCTAACTTGTCGTCGTTCCAGTTTGCAGAGGAATATGAGAGAACTGAAAAGTTGGTTGCCCAGAAATCCAATGAAGCTTGACAAAGAGGCCCTCCCTGACCTGGAAGAGACAGATTGTTATACAGCACCCTTTAGCCGAGCGCGGATACACCAGTAAGTGTTGGTGTTAGGAAGCCAATGGCAAAGATCCATGCGCTCATTTCATTTTCTCATTTCTTCTCTTCAGGTGACAGAAAGGCAATCATTAACAGATGGTCACTGGCAAATGCATGATGTTAGACTTGCTATTTCCTTCTGATTTTCTCTTAGGAACATACTCTATCCTCTGATACTCACCAGTGGCTTCCATTTGTGGTTCTTTAGCAGTATAGAGTAGGGGCAAAAAAAAAATGGCTCCAATAGGGAGATTGCCTTTTTGTTAGCTTGCTATTCTGTCTCCACTTACATTATTAAATATAAACACTCCAGATTTGTTTCTGCGCAGTTCAAAGAAAGAGCTGGACTAGATCTGAGAGTATTTCCTCAGCTGAAACAGAAGGAAATCTCTGGGAACAAGCCTAAAACAGTGACTTTGGATTTTAACCAGCTGTGTATGTAATAAATATTCCTGCCTCAGATATGTGTAGAAAATCTTTAATCTTCTATACACAACCTAAAAAATGCAAACATGTCTGTTCAGGCTAACATGTCAACTCTGCTTTTGCAGTATCGTGGAATAATGTTCCTTGGTTATAATGCATAACAGAGGGATAGACTATGAAATAATTTTAATCTGTTATGCCTCTTTTGGTTTTTATTTAATTTTAAGGTAAAGATTTTAATAAAATGGCATTAAAGCTTGATTTCTCTTGGGTGGAGTCATAACTTCATATGAATTCTAGTGAACAGAATGTGATTCCATGAGCAGCCAAAGTCTAATTCCAGTTGTGGCAATGATTCGCTGTGTGACATTAGATCAGTCACATAAGCCAAAATTTTCAAAACTGTTATCTGTTATGGGTGCCCAACTTGAGCCATCTCATCCTAGAGATTACTCTTACTCATTACTCTTGTACTTATCATAGAACCACAGAAATGTAGAGGTAGAAGGGATCTGGACAGGTCAAAATCCATCTCCACATGGATGAGGCTGGACCAAGTATAGTTGTACCATCCTCTGGTTAAGCAGCTTTCCAGCAATGTTATGACCCAAGATTGTGCTGAGCCTCTGAAACCCTCATTGACATCAGCTGGATTTGAGAAAACTCAGTACTTCTGAGAATCAGGCCCATGATGTGTCTAGCTGGAGATCCAAAAATCGAGGCATCCCATTTCACTGGCCACTTAATGAGAATGTTGGTCTTAACCTCTGTGACTGTTCTCCCAGCAATAAAATGGGGATGTTGCTTGCTATTTCTCCAGGGTGTTGAAAGGACTTTTTAAATATGTAAAATCTCACATCTTCTGTAATAACTGTGAATTATTTATGCACATATAATACGGTAAAAAAAACTGTTGGATAGTTGTGCTTCGAAAGCTGTGCATTGCTTTGAATATTAAAAGGGTGTCAATCATTTTAACAGCTTTACAATAAATAACAAAGACAGCTTCTTCAGCAACTCCACAAGAAGTAGAATAGTGCACCACATGCTGCAGAGAACTAAGTATGAAGATGGAAAATCAAAAATGGGTAAGAATTCTGCTACTTTGAAACAACATAGGTTGAGAGTTATGGCAAGTGTGAATATCTTTTATCTATATAAAGAAAAATATTCATTAAATAAATTAAATAAATATTCCTGGTATTCATAATATAATGTATTCAGTCAGTGGTAGAACTGATTGAGCATTGCAAGATATTTGTTAAATTATCGATAATATTAACAATTACATTAATTGCTAAATTAAATCAGCAGTATTTTCTGATTAATGGATTCATAAATATTTTATAATTTTGGTGGAGAAATAGAAATTCTTGTTTGGAAAGTGAAAGCTTTTATCTGTATATGTGCAATATTATCTTATGGGTTAAATTCAAACCAGCAGCTAACACTACTAATACAGTAGGTTTCCTCATAGAAGATGAAAACGTCTTTCTGTACAGCTTCACTTCTGATTAGCTGTTAGAACAGTTCCTGTCAAAAGGTATAAGGTATGATAAGCTATGCTACTTTGATTGCATTTTAAGAATGTAATATTTATGTTTAAAGCTTCAGATTTCAGAGGGTAGTAGTGTTCACAGCTGTGATCCTGGTCATAATTCACTCTTTTCCTGTTGGAAAACAAATTAATTTGTATCAAATATTGTAGATTTTGCTGAAGCATTTGTTCAACTTCCTTCAAACACCCCTGAAGAAAAGCCAAACCTATTAAACATAAAAGCAAGAATATGATAGCACATATTTAAACCTGAAATATCATAGACTATGTCTACATTTGGCCAAATAAGTCGACTTTGTCGACTTTAAGTCGACTTAGCATGTCCACACTATAAAATTAGGTCGACTTAAAGTAGACCTTGCCAAATCGACTTAGAGCATCCACACTGGACGCCTAAGTCAACTTTTGGGGGCTAGTTGGACCTGGGAGTGGTCCATGGTGGGAGGGGGGGCACCCCTTTCAAAGTGCCAGGAGGCTCAGCATTTTCCCCATTGTCCCAGGGTACAATGGGGGCTGAGGAGGACAGGCACAGGGGCAGGGTATTGTAGCAGGGTGGGCAGGGCTGTGTCCTGCCCTGTGGGTGACCACACCAGGCTCTGGCTGCGCCAGCCACCCTGGCAGGAAGGTCAGTGGGGGAGCCCTGAGTGCCCTTTAAGTCAATCCACGTCTACACTTTAAACTAGGTTTTATAAAGTTGACTTAAAATTTCCCTAAGTCGATTTAAGCAGCAGCTTAAGTCAATTTAAGGAAATTGTAGTGTAGATGCAGAGTAAATTAAGTCAACTCAAGCAGACTTAAGTCGACTTAATTTACAAGTGTAGACACACCCATGGTGTGCTAAAGTTATGGTAACATTAACTTGTCCAAGTTGTATGTACTATTTAATAGACTAACTAGCAATGTAAGGTGCCACATATTCTAGGATAAATAGGAATGAATTCATGTCAGTTTGAGAATCTTGGCTTCTATATTTCCTAACACCTTGTATATGTGTAATCTGAGCATTTCATTAGCCTACTGGGCTCAGACATACAGCCAAACTGCAAAATAGTTGGGAAGGGAAGGCAAACATGGTTTAAATGTAGTCCTTTGCATACTTGATACTGCCGTTGCTCTGTGTGATTGTCTCTGTTGAACTCTGTTACTGAAGTCTAACAGAATGGATCCTGACCAGATACCTTTTCCCCTGCTATGGCAGCAGCAGGGAAGGGGAATGCCTTTTCTATTCTGGTCAATTGCCACTAGAGAACAACCTTACGAGTGATCATTTTTTCTGGTGTGGGGATACCAGTTTTAGGTCTAAATTATGCCTGCAATTCAGGGATCTGACCTGATGCAGTGAAGTGCAATCACAGGATTTATCTTTTCTTCCCATGTTGTAAGGTTTCCATTTTCTAGCATCTGATGAAGTGGGACTTCACCCACGAAAGCACATGTGAAAAATAAATTTGTTATTCTTTAAAAGTGCCACAAGACTCCTTACTAGTTATACCAGAACAGGGTATCTGACTCAGTGAGAGTGTTGCATTTTGTGGGAGGCATGCATTTAATTTTTATTTGAAAATGTAAGGAAAATAGACAGAAGCAGCAGCCTTTGAATGTTAGTTAGTCAGCAGTTTTGAGATGAATGGAATGGGCTGCAGTGAGTTCATAACATTGCTCCTGCTTATGTTTGCCTGAAGACTTTTTCCTGGAAGGAAAACAGCTGCACACCTAGGAAAAAAATAGATCCTCAGCGAGAAGACTAGAGCACAATTGGTGCCCCAATTCTAGTTCCAATGAAGCCAATGGCTAAACTCCCACAGAGATCAATGGGAACAGATTTAGGGTATGTCTTTAAGAGCACAGCACTCTGCCTTGCTGAAAGTCATAATTTTTTTGGAGTTGTCTGAGAGACTGTTGACTTTTGGTACCCTCAGGAGGGTTCCAGAGTAGTTGTCAGAACTATCCGTTTTTTAATAGTAGGACAATTCCTTAGTTATCCGGTAGGGAGGGCCCTATTCATAGGAGAACTGCCTTAAAGAAGCATAGAAGAAACGGGTCTAGAGACCTAGCGATGGTAAGGTCTCTGAAGTTTGAAAGAGCCATATATCAGGAGGGCTCAACTTCATGCTTTGTGACAATGAACAGTTGTTCTAGTTATGCATTGAACTGGTAATTGCCCTTTTTTAACAGTAGCTCAATTATTTAGCATTGTAACAGCTCCTCAATTCACAAGATGAAATGCCATAGCTCTTAAAACAGTATGTTTAAAAATTAATATTGAAACTCATTTTTTCTTTTGATTAGGTATTAACAGATTACTCAGTAATGGAACATATGAAGCTGCATTTCCACCACATGAGGTAGCTGGTTTAGTTTTACCTTAAGTATTGTATTTAACGTAACAATGGTTTTAACACTGAGATCCTATCTTAACTGTCAAATTTACTATAATGTTTTTATTTTATTTTGCATTCTGGTAAGTTTTTTTTTTTTTTTAAATTTATAACTCTGCTTGCATTGATATGGGCCTGGAATGTATCTTTACCTAATCCAGTGTATACGCTAATAACTTTCTGAGATGCTGTCATGTGATTTAGGATGGTACTTTACTAAATACATTTTAAAATGGACATTGCCTGTGGTATTGTTCAAAAGAACATGAAATGTTCCAATTAGTTGCTCAAAATTATTGATCCATGTTTTATAAAAATGTTCAGTTTTTCTAATTTTCTTTGTAATGGATCAAATACAGGGAAATTGATACTAAAATTTCCAATGCAAATAATTTCTATATAGTTGTATAGAATTTTATACCAAATAGATTAAGGATCTGATTTAATACCCATTTAAATCAATGGAAAGACTTTCACGGACTTCACAGAGCATTGGATCATGCCGTAAATGACTGAAAGAAGGATGTAAATCATATGTCTTTGGCCTTCTTACTAAGTAAGGGCAGAACTTTACACTGAATTTCATGCCATGATCAGACAGCTTATAACATGGATAATTATGACTGAGACATGAGACTGCTTTAACTGATGATCTGACAGACCACGTTAGGTCAAAGTGATTTAAACTTCCCAGGTTGCTGGATAAAAATCTGCTCTTGGCATTAACACTTTAATTCAGGGGAGGATAAAGAAGTACTCTGGATGCACTATTCACATCATCATTATTAATGCTTCAGCTAGATGTTATTGATTTTAGCCTTTCCAGTTTTAAAAAAACCCAAAAACTAATAACTTGAGAGCTTTTTCTCACTTCTACAAGCACACTCTTACAAATGCTCTCACACATATGCTTCCTTTTATAGTGTAAAAGACTGTCTCCAAGTATATTGCAAACTGTTACTTTAATAAAATCACATCAGTGAGCCATTATTTTATTGTAATTGCCATCTCTGACAGGTGCTTGTCTAACCTGCTCTTAAAAACTCCCAATGATGGAGATTCTACAACTTGCCTAGGCAACTTATTCTAGTGGTTAATCATCCTGACAGTTAGGATTTTTTTTCCTAATGTTCAACCTAAACCTCCTTTGGCGTAATTAAGCCTATTGCTTCTTGTTCTATCATCAGCGGTTAAGGAGAAAAATTTTTCTCTGTCCTCCTCGTGACAGCCTTTTAGGTATTTGAAAACTGTTATGTCCCCTCTGTCTCTTCTTTTCCAGACTAAACAAACCCAGCTCTTTCAATCTGCATTCATAAGTCAAGTGTTCCAGATCTTTAATCATTCGTGTTGCTCTTCTCTGGACTTCTCCAATTTCTCCACATCTTTCCTGAAATGAGGTGCCCAGAACTGGATACAATACTCCAGTTGAGGCCTAATCAGTATGGAGTAGAGAAGATCTTTTGTTCTGTTTTCGTCTCTTTTTTTAATTGACTGTTAGGATAAACACAGGGTTGGATGGGTGAAGGCAGCTGGGGAGCTATGCATTTAAATTACAGGGAAGTAAATGTTCAAAAACTCAAACTTGATGAGAGAGCAAGAGAGAGAGAGATCTTTAACTTCAGAAGGTTCAACAACATGTGTGATCTGGAACCTTGAAGGGACATCTCTGAACTGAATAAAGTCCAATCCTGGGCCCCCCTAGCAAGCAGCCAATTGTGCCTCCCCTACTGCGTAGGGAACTATGATTTGGTTGAATTCAGCAGTCAACCACTGAAGTGGATTTCATGCAATCCTGAACTCCTTTCTGAGGTGGTGAACTGTAGCCCTGATAGCCAGTTGTTAGGTCTTTGCTAGTTCACTTGGGGGTGGGAGTAACACTCTTCAGACAGGCAGCACTTTGCAGAATGGGATAAAATGTTTTACAAGAGGATGGAATTTGGTTTCCAGTCTTGTATATCAAGTTTTCATCTTTTTCACATCACAATGTTTCTCTTCCATTGCTGGCCCTCCTCCAACAGCAGGCTCAGAAATACCAACTGAAATGTTATCCAATTCATGTTACGGCTCATACTATAGAACACAAGTGATTCTCAGCTGGCGCGTTTTGTGGTGTTGAAAATTGGGTGCAGTTTTGTACTATCATAGGATGTTTTATAAGTCATGCCACACCCGTACACTGTGGTGGGTTAGAGAAGGGAGAATAAAAGATGCTTTTTAAATAAATGAAGAATATTTTCAAGAAAGTAACTCTAAAAGTTATTTGGGTTTTGAAATTTTCAAACAAATGTAACCCATGGGTGCTTCAGATCATTAATGGACTGTATATTCATTTCAAACTAGTGTAGTAAATCATTCCATATTCCATCATGCCATTAAATGCAAAAGAATGCTCACTGGAGTGGTGTGCCTTACTAAATGAAAATATTGTCTGGAAATGGAGTGCTGCCTTGTGTTCAGAGTAAAATGAATGTAAACCACAGAAGATTGGAGGCTCTCCTAAGGAAGGGCCTGATAATTCTGCATCATAACTTTTCATTTTAGCATGTAAAGCTGTGCATTTAGGCTGTGACAAAATCTAGGTAAAGCCAATAAAAGCCTTATTCGGGTAAAAATGAATAATTCAGTGTTTGTATTTCTCTCTCTTGAGTTTTATTTCTAATGCCCCACGGAGCTATTTGCTGGGACAAAATTGTACCAGCTCTGGTCTTCTTATATTGTTCCTATCATCTATGAAAAGAAATACCATAGAAAGATAAGGGACCTTTGTGACAGAATATACCCTTGAATTCACACCCTTCACAATATTGTAATAATCTTTGTACAAAGGTTATTACTGTTTCCCTTGTTTTATACTTGTAAATCAGAAGTAACTCCATTAAAATCACTGGACTTACCCAAATGGACAGAATCGAGCTCTATATTGGAAATCAATGGACTTTGCAGAAGAGCAAACTAAAACTGAACTATGTCCACATATGTGGCTCTTCGAATCATTAATAAGAATTATATATGAGTATTTATGTACAAATGAGCATATATGTCCAGGAACTACAAATACTGGAAATGAAGTCATGAATCACTGCCAAAAAGTGGTGGTGTTGTAGTCAGTCAGGAAAGGGGTACTTTGGCACTGGTCTTTAAATCGGTCCTGGAGGAAATTTGTCATTGCAGAGAAGTTTGTAACCACTTCTATTGTACATAGCTTAACTTTAAACTCAAGATTGCATCTTCTATAACTATCAGTAATAAATGAATCAATGAATCTTTGTAATCAAAAAAGTGATATCCTTACTTTTATTTGTATCCAAATGCTATCTTTTTAATGCCCCCTTTTTTCCCCAGTGACAAAGAAATATCTTATTTCTTTCTGTAATTCAGGGAAGCCACAAGAGCAGACATCCCATCAAAACACATGGAGCGCAGAATCACAGACACTTATTATATGAGCGCTGGGCACGGTGGGGGATGTGGTACAAATACCAGCCTCTGGATTTAATCAGGTACCTGTACAATGTAACAGAACTTGTTTCAATTATGAGAGAAGCCAGGCAGTGGCAGACTACACAGTCCACTGAAAGTTACATGTATTTTATGTTTAAAATAAACAAAACTTTATGAGCAAAAACATATCTTTTTGCTTTATTGCTAGAGTTTAGTCACTTGATTTTACAGTTTAAGGCCCCAGGCCTGCTCGCTGTTCAGTGTTGGTGGATCCTTGTGTTACCTTATTGATTTTCAGCGGGACTCCATGAAAGCGGAGAGATCCACCCTCATGGAACAATTTACTGAGTGAAGGTTTAAGGCCCAGTTCTGCAATCTGACTGGCTCAATCAGACTCTTTTATCTTTTGCAATCAATGTAGTTCCAAATGACTGCTATCCATGTGGACCAATTTACATGAACGAGAGTTTATAAGAGAAATAATGACCAAGTTTACAACAACAATTTAGATTTGATACAAAGTTAGAATTTGTGTTTAGTTTCCTTTACCTATCCTAATATTAACTTCGTAGATTATTAAAAGCAAAATAATTTTAAAAATCAGTTTTTCCCTCTAATTAATATTGTGTTTGCTTTTTGCATTTCACTCATATTGGACAGAAAATACAGACAAGTCAGTTTCGTTTCTGCTTACTGTCAGTTTCTGCTCAGTTTTAGGTCTAATCCTGCAATCTGATGCATGTGATTGGGCCCTTATTTCTCAGAGTCCCATGGAAGGGAAAGGGGCTGTATATATAGGGGTCCTTATGCGCTGACCAAATTGTAAGCTCAGTGCTTTAGTTTCTTGCCATGTTCACTGCCACACCTCAACTCTTCTGGCAACTTTTGGCCCAATTTTGAAGAATCAAGGCCATATCTTCAATTCATGTTCACTTTGCTCTAACAGTGGATTTCTAGGAAAATCTAGCATATGTTATTGGGATTTTTTTATAGTGAACTACATATTACGTGAGAATAGTCTTTGTCACCTTCCTTGCCAGGATCCCAACACAGGCAATCAGGCCAAGGGTCAGAGCAAAGGCAAACCTGAGAAGGGGAGTATCAGAAGAGTGATATTTCAGGTCCAGGCCAGGGCTGATACCTAGGGCCAGAGTCCAAGTGAGGTTTCATGGTCCGAGTCAGGGATCAAAGTCCAAATAAAGCCAGAAATTCAAGAGCAAGGAGTAGGAACAGTCATGACAGCTACAGAGGATCTGCATTTTTGCCTGGACATTTACTGGATTGCACCCTGTGTTTTTATAGGGTAGGAAACCAATCAGGAGCTATGGGGCTGCCACCTGTCAAATCCTGGAGACAGAACTTCCCATGGTCTGTGTGTACAGCAGCTCATGGAAAATAAAGTGCAAATTGGTTACTGTCTGGAGATATCAGCTGCTTGGTTGCCCTACAGGCCTGAGTTCTAGGAGCAGGCTTTACATTCTTTCTATAATTTTGATACATGCTGGGCCCAACTCATCTAAATTTAGCATGAACAGACATGCTGTTTTGTAATTTCCTACTTTTAACAGTGCTGAAGTTACTGCATGCTCTAAATCATTTCAACAATGTAAAACTGTGGTGCACTTAGCTGTATCCTTATGGAATATGTGAGTTTGTGAGGCTGCAATTAGTGCCACTCGACTATTATTCTAGAAATAAAATGTATTTGCACAAGTGCTCCAAAAAAGACAATAAATTCAAATAAACCTAATAATGATTATTTCCTTTTAGGATTCCAGTAATGCTATCAAGGTTGTCATGATCATTTACTACAGTTTGTTTTTGCTCTTCACACAGGCGGTATTTTGGTGAAAAAATTGGTCTTTATTTTGCTTGGTTGGGATGGTACACTGGAATGCTCATTCCTGCTGCACTTGTCGGGCTGTTTGTTTTCCTTTATGGATTGTTTACCATGGATTCTAGCCAAGTAAGGTATGATGCACAGTAAAATCCCATATTAAACACAACAGGGTTATTCTTGCCAATTCCATTGTTGAAAATCAAAGTAGCAGCCAGCCATGACCTAAACCAAATGCATCTCTTCACTCAAACTTTAAACATTTTCTAGACGTATAGCTTTTCATAATAATCAAACTGAGGACTTGATTCTGTCATTAGCTACAGGCTCTTTATATAATCATTTACATCAAAAACTGGACATATACTGTTCACGGTAGCTGAATTAAAGGCTGTGTTTGCAGCATTTCCAACTCTGTGCACAAGCAAATACAACAAATACTGTGTTGAAAATAAGTCATTGCAAATGACCACCCATTAATGGTTCTCAGTGAGGCAAACTCATGAAAATTCTCTACTGTGATCTCTGGACTGGAGTTTGGGGTTGCACGTAGATCTGGGTACATCAGTGCAGTTCCAGAATTCTACCCTTCCATGCATACCTTTCCAACCAGGAGGGATGATGTCATTGAAATTATGATCCCTAATTCTTCTCTCAGCTACAATGGAGTAAATTAAGAGCAGACTCCACTGTCACCAATAGAGTTACTCATTTACTACTTGCAGGAAGGGAGATAACAATTGAGTCCTGTATATACACCATCACACTCACTAAAGTTCAAAATAAATTTCCCCTGATGTGAGCCTGTCTGAGGACGAGATGATAACAGATTAAGAAATAAGAGAGGAGAGATTGTGCTAAATAAAGTGAATGTCCAATATATCGTAAAGAGAACCGTATCTAGAGACTTTCTTCTAGGAGTGATTAGCTCCTCAGTGCAGAGAACGCTAACCCGAGGGAATAGAATGTAAAGATTAGTCTCTGGTTACTAGTACTCTGAATGCTCAGATTTTTACCTTAACAGAGCCAAATTTTATAGGAAATTTGATGCTTTTTAACCTTTGAACAAGTAGCACTTTATTTTTCTTTAAATAGTCTTTTTTTTGTATTTTACAAAGTCTTTTCTTGTCTCTCCCACAGTTCTTAATCAAAAAATTGTCATGGTCCCTCTAATGCACCAAAATGTTCAGATTTGGCTGTTTCAGATAACATTGGATATTGTTATATCAGTCAACACATTATATATTTTATTAATATTGTGTATATGATTGTGTTCTGATTTTAAACTGTTCTTTTCCTCAGGCCATAAGCCTGAAAGGCAAACCCCCCACAACATGAAATTGAGTCAGTTTAAAAATGAGTTAAAAGTAGCTTCAGATACATCTGCCCTGGTGTCCTTTTGCCTATTTTGTTTTTTTGTTTGTTGTACTTGTACTTGCTTTATGAAAGTTCCAGCCAAACAAAAGATGAACTATAAGAGGAAGAGTGAACGCCAACTACATTGAGGCGTTGAGTTTTCTGACACAGGCAAAGTAGGTCACCTAGGAATGTGAGTTTTATGCTGCACACCATGGCTACCTTGGCAATGACAGAGGTGATAGAACCCAGATCTTGCTCCAATAGTGCATGCCCCAAGCATTTGAGCTTAGGTAGAGGTCAGTGAAGCACATACAAACTACTTCATTTCTGTTTCTACTGTTCATTGTTCACTAAACTACTACTGTTCATTACAATATGTCCTTACCTACCCTGGTGCAGGGAAGTGAAGGTTAAACAAAAAAAAACACCCCAAACTAGTAAACTAGATTCTGGAGACAGCAAAGAAACCCTCATTAGTAGGAAAATGGACTAATAGGTCCTTTTCATTTTTATATTCTGTGATTCATTATTTAGTTAATGTTTGAAAAGCACTTTGAAGAGAAGTGTGCGTGTGTGTATGTAGATAGATAGATAGATAGATAGATAGATAGATAGATAGATAGATAGATAGATA
>ML685785.1:24038359-24081384 GCA_007922175.1 Pelusios castaneus
ATAGATAGATAGATAGATAGATAGATAGATAGATAGATAGATAGATATGCGCTACATGGTGTTAGTAATTTATTATTTGGTTTTGTACTCTATAAATGTTCCATTACAAACCCAAGGTACATCAGCAGACACTGACTAAATTGTTTCTTCCAATTGTGTGTTTTTATCAGGATTAAAACAATTAACATCTAAAATTTTAATTTTGTACCTGGACATTATGTCAATCTGACCAATTAGCTGATTGCCCCCAAACCTATCAATCAATTGATTATTAAGTACAATACCAATTGATGTGCAGGTTGAATTTTTATTCTAATAATGTCCTTGGCGGGAATCCGCAAACTGCAGGAAAATTCACTGTAGATTTTGCTAATAAAACAAACTGTTTACTGATATTAATGACAGTTTGTTGTTAATTTCTCTGTTATGTTCACTGAAGTTTGCTGTTGTTTGTTTTGTAAGCCTGCCCAGTAATCAAATTACATTTCGCAAAAATTGCACTTTGGTCCGTTGTATCAATTTAACTGGTAGGATTATGTAACAGTCTGCTACTTAGGAAATACGAATCCTCCCTCTAGTGGTTTAGGAGCAAATTTGATCATTTTGCTTTTTTGTTTTATCTCCATGGTCCTATTTAATGGCATTGTGGAATCAATGCACAGGTACAGAATTGTATATCACCGTAAAGTGTGTGCTGAGTGAAGATGCCAGTACTATAGAAGTATTCTACCTAATTAATAAAGAGAAGATTGTAAAGAAATGAAGTTTGTACAGTAACGAAAGCTCATTCGATAAATTCATTTGCTAGTCTTTAAGGCTATGTCTACTGGCAAGTGAGTTTGAATTAAGGAAGCTTAATTCGAACTAATTTAAGCCATGGCTACACTAGGCTTTAATTAGTTCAAATTAAGGGCTTCCTTAATTCGAACTAATAAATTCAAATATGCTCTTCGAACTAAGGTTTAATTCGAACTAGTTAGTTTGAATTAACCAATGTGGCCGTGTTAGTTCGAACTAATTGCTTAGTTCAAACTAACCAGCCCATTGAACTCAATGCAATTCGCTAATTCGAATTAAGCAAGTGCCTGAATGGCACTTGCTTAGTTCAAACTAAATTTTGCTAGTTCGAATTAAGTTAATTCAAACTAACTAAAATTAGTTCGAATTAGTTAGTTCGAATTAACTAATTCGAACTAACTTTAGTAAGTGTAGACATAGTCTAAAAGTGCCACAAGACTCCCATAATTGATCCTCTTATCTGCAACCTGAACAGAAAGGTACAGAATGGAATGGGCCATGGTGATTTAAGCACCTGTTTACCAACAGAGGGATCAGCCCTTCAGTTCAGTATTGAAGCACACTGAGCAAATAAGTAGGGTGAAGTTTTCATGGCTTCTGCTGTTCTTCCTGAGAGGATTTTAGCTGCAAGGGCAGTCAACATGACATCTGTCATGATTACTAAATTTGGTAAAAAAAAATAAGGAGCTTTACAGAGAATTGCTCATAAGCCTCTGGGTTAGTATTGGTGTAGCTTTCTTAGAGTTGTGCTGTTGGAAACAAACCAAGATTTTCAAAGTGAATTTATAAGAAGATTTTAGCTCTATAGTGCATTAAGTATATCAAGCATGCAGTTGTAGTCTAAATTCTCAGTTACAGCCGCACAATCTGGCCTATGTTTTTTATAGTTTATGTTGTCATCACCTATTATATCATACTGTAAAGATCTCATTCTTTGCAGTGAATTGTTTGAAAATTCCCTTATGTTACATGTTAAAACTTGTGATGCAGGTCCAAATGCTATTCCTAGACACAAAGGCGTGCATTGATGCACATCTCTGAAATCAGCTACTGTGCTTACTCCTGCTCAGAAATTCTTTAAAACAATTTCTTTGGCAACCCTCAGTTTTGTTATAAGGCTTCAGTAATTTAGAAACTGGCATTGTTGAGAACATTTAGATAAAAGCCCTTACAAACACTGGGTAGAGCACACTCTGTGGCATTATTATTCCAGAGGTGGGATTTAATGTAAATGCACATTTGTAAATAAGTACCAAGTTCAAGAGGGCAACTTCCATTAGAGCTGTGAGTTCTAATTCCAGGAGATCCTTAATAGAACACAAGCAAGTAAAGCTTGTGTAAACCAAAATCGAACTGGATTCCTTAGTATTTATATTATACCTCTGTTACTGCCTCGGAAAGCCTTTGCAGCTCCAATTCATCAGGGGTAGAAGATGTTTGACTGAGCCAGTATAGGAAAGATAAAGACTTAAGACAGGAACTCAAAAGATAGACATTTCTAAATGGAGTTGCTAATTTTGTAGTAACCTGTGGCTAGTGTCCAAGAGACAAAAAGGGACACCTAATGGAAGACTAGAAGATAACTATAGCCTGAAGGAAGAAGGACAAGACTTTGTAGATTGAAGTGTCCTTCATGTGTACCCTCATTCCCTGCAAGGAGGAAGGGCAAAAGGATTTAGAGGTGGTCTGAATTCTAGAGGTTAGGCTAAAGAGGGTCAACCCTTGATATGGTTATTTTGCAAAGAATCCTTCAACACCATACTTAACCACAATAAAGACCTGGTATTTGAAGGAATAGCAGGATGTTTCACACTCTTCATCCCCATTACTGATCCCAAAAGCTCATGCTTCAGGGTTTCAGATGGCCACCTCTTAGGATCAGGAAGGGATTTTTTTCCACCATTGTGTACTAGGAGGTTATATTTTTCAATCACCTTCCTCTGAAATATTATGGATGGCCATGACTGGAGATGGGACATTTGGCAGGGAGGGACTTTGACGTACTACTGAGCTCTCTCGCTCTCTCTCTTGCTCTCTCTGGTGGTTGTCTGACTGGTTCTTGCTCAGGGTTTAACTGGTCACCATATCACCCAGGTTAGATTGTCAGTGGCCTTGTGATTTTTTGCCTTTATTTGCAGTGTATAGATGCAGGTCACTTGTCGAGATTATTTTGGTATATCTCACTTCCCTCATGTCCCTGCCTTTTCAGTGGCCTTTGGGCACCGGCACATCTTGGCCCCTCCTATTCTCTGCCTATAGCACATAATAGTCTAGTCTCCTGCGAGCTGTAATACCTGGGCCTAATTTCTGTTATTAGGATTAATGTACAGGTGTTAGGTTGTGGTAGTGGCCTGCAATATACAAGACTAGGTGATCTGGTGGTCACTTCTGGCCTTAATCTCTGATTTTGACTGTTTCAAATGACAGTCTTCTGCTTTAAAAGTCATCCCTATGTCTGTTTTTTGTTTTTTCTGTATCTTGATCAAGGTACTCAAACATGTGCCTAGCTTTAAGAATGTGAATAGTCCAGCTGAATCAGTGATACAATTTATGTACTTAAGCACCTTAGTGAATCTCAGGGCCTTCTGAGGGCCAAAATAATATGAGAGCTGAGGGTTGGTTCCAGGAGTTAAAGTAAGGGGGAATGCAATGGAACATAGTTCCGGGGCCCACAAATTTGAGGGACCAGAGCTCTGGGGCCCCTAAAAATAAAAAAATCCAGCGGAACACATGTTCTGCCCTGCCCTGGCTGCTGGCAGGTCCTATGCCCCACCATTGTTAATCACAATACTTATTGTGTTATGCAGTGTTTGCTAGTTTGTGCAATAATTGCTATAGACATAAACGCCATATAAAATTATAAATATTTTTATGGAGCGATAACCGATGTATGTGGTACTGAGAAGTAGTTGCAAAGGCCTACCTGGGCTGGGGTCCTCACTTGCATGAAGGGGGCCCGGAGATTAGGAGGGTTCCGGGGCCCTTCAAATTATACTTTAACCACTAGTTGGTTCCCCCCCGACCACCAACCAGTGACTGAAATGTCATTAGAAGATGTGTCTTGTTTTATTTTGGACCCATAAATTATTCAACCTTGGGGAAAATGTAAACACAAATACTTGAAATGCAAATGCTTGAAGTTCCCTATTCTTTGAGCTTAATCCTTCCCCATAACAGACATTCCCCCCCCCCCCCCACACACACAAATTAATTGCCATCTGCACTAGATGATTTTGACATTAAATGTCTTGGGAGAAATCCTGACCCCATTTAAGTAAATGGAAATCTTCCACTGACTTCATTGGGGGCAGGATTTTATCCTTTGTCACTGTACATGATATATGTTTTCTGTACACGTGCTGGGCCAGATCTTCAGATCATGTAGAGTGACATGGCTCCATTAATGTTAATGGTGTTATTCTAGGCTACATTTTTTGAGGATGTCTTCTCTGTGTTTTAAAGAGTTCTAATATTCCTGCCTAACTTTGCAGAAGTTTTGGGTAAGTAGTAGCAGTCTGGGACCAATCCTTCAGTTCTACTACATGTAATAGTTTTGCTGAAATCAATTTGTGTTTGGCATACATAGGAACTGTGGTATCAGGTACCAAAGAAATTATATTTGCTTGTGGTCAAATCCTCTTGCCACTGAAGTTACTTGTAAAGCTGCTCTTGACTTCATTGGAACCAGGATTTGGCCCTTAAACTAAATTGCTCTTTGAATATTAGATTTTTAATTACCCTATTTCACGGTCTAGGTATGTTACAAACAAATTAAGAGCATGTAAGGTGTGGTCTTGGTCTGGAAAGATAATGAAAGTGTTGAAAGTCTTTTTATAATGTGGTTTTCCCTTCTTTACTGCTAAAGCAAAGAGATCTGCGAGGCAAATGAAACCATTATGTGTCCTATCTGTGAACGCAATTGCACGCTGCAGAAACTCAATGAAAGCTGCATATATGCAAAGGTAATTATTAGTTTTGTGCTGCAAGCCAATGCTATCTAGCAGTCAATTCTCTCTGCATAATAATTGCTGCTGTTTTTTTCAGGAAAGGCTCTTCTAGAATGTAGTGGTGCTCTGCGAACTTTACAGTGACAAAATATTTGCAGCTACTAAAGAAATCTTATCACTCACGAAAGAAATAATTTTGTTTCAACTGATAATGAAGCAATCCAGAATTGATTCTAAAAATGACTTTCTGTGAGCTTTTTCTTCTTACCTTTGGTTTTGTTCATTTGGAGAGACCCAATGATACAGCAAACTTTTATTTTTGTCAGGGTTTCTACTTTTTTATATGTTTGAATTCTCATTTTTATGTTTCCCTTGTATTGCTGATTATTTGACTTCTGTTCTTCTTAAAGGATTTTCTTTCATTGCAGAGCATTATGATGCTCCTGTTGTGTGCTTTGTTCTGTCCACCCAACACAATGGTTTTATACAGCCAAATTTTTTGCTATAGGAAACTACACATCAAACAGGGATAAACATGACTGCTTCTGAATGCAAGCTATATGTATAAATGAACACATATATCAAGCCATTTTATTTGTATTATATTACGAAAGCTAGAACCAATCTCAATTTACTTTCTCAGAATAATTCAGCACAATAAAATAATTTTTGTTCAGAAGTCTGTGTTGTTTACAGAAATTTGAATGGCTCTGGTTTGAGGCATAACAGTAATAATTTGAGAATTTGAGAATGGGGAAATTCGGTTTCTTAAAGGATTTTGAAATTTGCTTTCATTTCAAACTGGAACTAAACTCAAAAATGTAGAAATTCCCAGTGAAAGAAAAATTCCAAACCATTTTTGATTGATCAGAACATTTCATTTCAATTTTTGCTTTATTTTATAATATAGTCCATCATACACAGCGAAAAAAAAGCCAAATGAAAAGTCATTTAAAAATGACAAATCAAAATGTTTAATTTAAAAAATGTGAAAAAGGGAAATTTTGCTATATCAAATTTTGTTGAAGCTTGGTTTTTTCCCCCAAAACAAAAATGTAACTAAATTGGCTTGTGAAGCATTTTGATTGTATTGGAACTGCATTTTGTAAGAGAAAATGGTTCTATCTAAGCTTTTTCTGACCAGTGCTACTAATTGTACATATACAGACAAAAGAGTCTTGTGGCACTTTTAAAGACTAACAGATTTATTAATCGCATGAGCTTTCGTGGGAGAAAATCCCACTTCGTCAGACGCTTTGAAGATAGGAAAGTTACAGAGTGGGAGGAAATTAAATGCAGGGGAGTGTATGACATAGCATCAGGTCAGGCTGTAACAGCAAATCAAAGTAGGTGTTAGGATTCAAAACACTGGGGAACAGCACATAGAGGAGGGGGGAGGTCAATTCACTTGATGTAATGCGAGAAAAATCCATAGTCCCTGTTTAACCCCAAGGCAACTGAGTCAAATTTGCATATAAGTTCGAGTTCTGCAGACTCTCTTTGAAGCTGTGATTTGTTATTCATCTGTTTCAACACAGCTATTAACAAGTCGTTAAGGGAGTGAGCAGGGAGGTTGAAGTGTTCCCCTACAGGTTTTTCAGTATTGCAGTTTCTGATGTCAGATTTGTGTCCATTGATCCTTTGGCGCAGAGACTGTCCTGTCTGTCCAATATATAAGGCAGAGGGGCATTTCCGGCACATGATGGCATAAATCACATTGGTGGATGAGCAGGTGAACGAGCCCTTGATGGAGTAGGTGGCATGATTAGGCCCTGTGATGGTGTCATCAGTGTAGATATGAGGGCAAAGTTGGCAGCGTGGTCTGCTGCAGGGCTGTGTTCCTGCTTTAGTGTTTCTGCTCTGTGATCTGTAGTTGCTGGTAAGTATCCTTTTAAGATTAGGGGGCTGTCTGAAAGCAAGGAGTATGTAATATGTTTCATCAAATGCATACAAAGCACTGTACAGACTGTTCTGTATTGTCCATCACACTAATGCATTCACCTATGGAGTGTAGCTGTTGGACAGCCCAGGGCAGCTCTGCCCAGCAGTTGACTGGAAGTGAAAGGGAGACTACAATCTCAAATGTAGAAACTTTAAGTCATATCATTGTAGGATCCCTGTCCCAGAAAAAAAATATTTTTCTTTCTTTTATTGACAGTAAAAGTTGCCAGTATAGAACTGTGAACCTCACAACAGCCTTGTAACTACTAGCCTGGAAAAGAAAGAGCTGTCATTCCAGTTCTGAGACGTGTGCCACACACTCTTATCAAGGGTGGGGGGATAGGGGATGGGGCCAGAAAGAAAGAGAGACAGTCCCAGTAGCAATGGAGAGGAGGAACTCACCGAAGGGCAATAGTTAGCTCTTTCCACAGGAGTCTTCAGCACCCATTGGCCATTTGGGAGAGAGGGGGGCCAGCATTCCCCAGCTCCCCAGATTTAGCCCAGCACAGGGGACACGTGGAGCCTTTTTTTCGGCTCCCTTCCAGCAAACTGCCCTGTTCACCTGAACTAGGAATGAGCACCCAGCCTGGGAGATGCTGTGGATCTAGCTGATCACCTGCTAAGTGGATCAGGAAGAAATTTTTCCTTCCACACTCCAAATTGGCAGAAAAACATGGAGTTTTTTTGCCGTCCTCACAGCACCTGCAAGCCACAGCAGGTTAAGAAGGAATGTGTAAGGTATCCAATCAGGGTACTAGGGTGATGCTGCTTACTCATCGCATCTTGTAGTCAGTTTCCAGAGCCATTAAGAGAATAAAATGAACTGTTCCAAAATGCAAAAGACCTTGGAATGTGTGATGGGCTCATAGGATAGAATGAGATCTTGTGACCTTACAGGCAGTGGTCCCCACCCTGCGGCACTCTTTGGGTGTGTCTACACTTGTAAATTGTCGACTTAAGCTTGCTTAAGTCGACTTAGTTTACCCTGCGTCTACACTACAGTTTCCTTAAGTCGACTTAAGCAAGTTGCTTAAGTCGAATTAAGGAAAATAAAGTCGACTTAATGAAAATTAAGTTGATGTTATTAAACCTCATTTTAATTTGACTTAAGCCTAAAGTTGACTTTTTAAAGGGGTACTCCAGGACTCCACCACTACCCTCCCTGCTGGGGGGGGGGAGCACAGGGGGAGCCTGGCTTGCCCTGCCCACCCTGCCCCTATGCCCTGCCAGGGTCCCTGTCCCCCCTTTGTCCCATTGTACCATGTACAATGGGGCAAAGGCTGAGCCCCCTGGCACTGGGCAAGGGGTGTCCCTCCCTACCCCCATGGACCTGCCCTAGTTCCCCCTAGCTCCTAGAAGTTGATCTAGGCGTCCAGTGTGGACGCTCTAGGTCTACTTTCTAAGTTCCCCCCAATGTCGACTTTAAATTTAGGTGTAGACATGCTAAGTTGACTTAAAGCTAAAGTCAACCTAAATTTACAAGTGTAGACATAGCCTTTGTGGGGTGGAGGGAGCAAGAGCTCTGACAGTATGACTACACAGGAAAGAAAAGTGCCAGCTGACTCAAGCTTGTGGGGCTAAGGCTGTTTCATTGCTGTGTAGAATTCTGGGCTTGGCTCTGCCTGCCTTCTGTGGTTTTCCCTTTTAAGTGGTGAATTAGAGTGCACAGAGCTTCACAATAAAGTTAACATAGTCCAGGGTATCCTAATTTTCCTGGTGATTTCTTACAAGGTTTGATGGAATGGGTTGGAAATTATGCACTATACCTCCTCTCACTCTTGCCCCTCGCCCACCACTTCCCTCCTCCTGAGGGACAGATCCTAGGGCCTGCAAAGAGTCCTGTCCTTCTCTGGGGAAATGGATGATAATTTCTATGGAGGTGGCTGGCCCTCTTCTTTATCTGATCCCTTCTGTGCAGATGCAAGGCGCACAATTGAAAGCATGACTTTTCTTTTGCTATGTGCCTTAAGAATAACATAACCTGTTGGTACTGAGGATGTTAATTTAGGAGTCAGAATGTACTTATTTGAGGTGTGATTTCACCAGGACACCAGGTTCACACTCTTGTTTTTGGAAAAGAATTCTTTAATGATCACAGATAAGCAGAACCTTGGTTTTCCTATCAAACTGGTGTTGCTTTCAACAACATGTTGCCTGATCGCACAATGCTGGGCATTGTTTGAATACTGATTCAGGAACGAATACCATTTTTTGACTCTCCAGCATCGCTTTCAGTAGCTTCTCATTTCTATGCAGAGGTCACCAATCTAAAGGCCCAGCCAGCACAACCCACGCATGCTTAACTTTAGGATAAATCCCAGTTTGGTGTGGTACTAAGACTACAGGCCAAAACTGGTCAGATCACTTGAAAGAAAATGCATGATCTGGAGCCAGAAACCCATTTTCTATTCAAGCAACACCTTCTGAGCTGGGTGGGTTTTTTGTTTCTTTGTTTGTTTTAGGGTTTTTTTTAGATATATTGTCCTTTTGTACAGATTCCCCCAAACTACCACACATTAAAAAACTGGAGACACTTGTCAGTTTTTTTTAGTTGCAAAATTCTGTAAATCCTGCTGCTTTCATTTTCCAGTCAGATTTTGAGTCTCATAAAACTCTTTTCTTTCATGTTTTGTTTTAATTATTATAACAAAAGAAAACCAAAGCCAAAGGCATATTTACATACGAGTGTCACGCAATTATATAACTCACACAAAGAACATGTTGTACTTAATGATGTTTGGCATTACGTAATAAATTTTCCATTTTCTTCAGCACAGTAAAATAAACAGAACCCTATATAATTATAAAACTTGTGTGTTTAAGAACTCTACTCAGTATTAGAAGCGTTTGCATTAAAGAGAAAATAAAACATGCTGGCAAACAATACAGTGTTTATACTGTTTTAACTTTTTCTCCTGACTTTATAAATGATGAGGATTTCAAGAGAGTTTATTAATATTTAATTATCTTCCCTCTTACCAAACATTCCCTGTCACCTGCTCAGAGTTTATTTCCTAAAAGCAGATGCCATGATGATGACAGTCTTTCATTTGAAAAAATATAATTTGTCTGGTTTGCAGGATTGTTGCCTGCTACAGAGGACACCACCAATGACAAAACACAGGGCAACTATTATGGATAATATATTTGCTAGAAAGTGTTATGTAACTTCCCTTTAGCAAACTCAGTCCCTTTAATATCCCATAAACCTTGAGCCCCATGACCTTGCAAGTATAACAGTCTTGATGGCTACAGTATATTCAGTTACAATATAAGGACCCAATGCTACAAACCTTTACTCTTTTAAATGGGTTTTATCCAAGCTATCCTATTGAAATTAATAATCCTGTGCTCATGAGTAAGGTTACTTGAACGAATAAAGTCTACAAAACTGGACCTTTAAATGATGAACAAAATCAACAGTAATTAAACTATAATCTAGGCTGAAGTCTTCACTAAAATTAACCTATTAATTCTCATTTGAAACAGTGAAAATATGCCAACACACTCAGAATGTTTCATTGCAAGACTTATTAAAGCCACTTATCAAAACTTTTATTTTTATTTTTGCCCCATCTTCCCTATTAGGCACATCTTTCAAAAACGTGTCCACCCATAAACTCTCTCATGAGTTTACTAGAATATAAGTCAATAATATGTGTCATCTTTCAAATGACACTATAAACTTGAGGTCCTGGTCACTGATGCTCACCAAGCATCTTACTGCTTTTTTTTTTTTTGCTAGAATATGTTTCAGCTCATTATCCTTAGCCAAATTTCATCACTGTCAACTGCCTATTAAAAATCTCCTATCAGTTGGAGAAGTTATTTTTCACGTCAGCCTTCTATAGCATATTATTGTCTAGGATGGTTTGCACACTGTGCTTGCTGGATTTCTACCATGCAAATAGCTGTATTTTTATGGTAGTTAAAATTAACCCTGAATAATAAATAGAGGACACAATTTTCAAAGTTGGGATAACAAACAACCATTTCAGTATTCAAACTGACACATAGGTATGTAACAGTTGATTACTATTTATCATCCACCCAACATGAACTCTGAACTTTGCAAACAAAACAAATTCATCCCAAAAGATTTGCATTTTAAGTAGAAAATAGGCAACAGGGTACCGCAAACAGCAAAGTGATTGAGAGGTGTAATGTTATTCATAACTTAATATTATATTTACTTCACTTGGACATTATTTTTTTAATTATCTGGATGGTTTTATTGTTCATTTTGAGAGTGAATAGAATATGTAGGCTCATTAGAAAGGAAGGATATTTCAAGAGGAATTTAGAGGGAGAGCATGGAGGTCTGGTGGACCAGGTGATACTAGGGATCCAAGCATGGAGTTGCAAGGAAGGTAAGAAGGAAAAGAGAATGAAGGGAATTATTAGGAAAGGAGCATTCACGAAGGAGAGAAAAATAGAGATGAAAGTGGGTAGACAACATGATTTATGTTATTCAGGCTCTTAAAGGCCAGAAAAAGGAGCTTAAATTTGATGCATCAATGGGAATCATGTGGGATGGATGGAAGTGTGAATGTAAGTGATGATGTGAGATTAGGACGATTTAGGGTGCCATGATTTTGGGATTGGGGTGGGATTTACTATATAAATGTAAACTACATATTATTTATTTGCATTATGTGTTTTACTTTCTGCTTAGGTTACACATTTGTTTGATAATGGAGGGACTGTCTTCTTTGCTATTTTTATGGCAATATGGGGTAAGTCCATTTTCTTTTCTGACTATTCTGTGCATCTCTCCTTCTATAGATAACTATTAAGTTTTAGAGGGGGTTGATGTTTTTTAATGAAGTTTTATAGAAAAATATGATTAAGCAAATAATATCAGTGTTATTCATATTTTTCTTTATCAAATATAAGTCTGTACTAGTAGGAAATTAAAAATACTCCTAATTTGAATTCAGAATGTAATGACTGTAGATAAACAAGGTCTTTAATCCAGAGCCCCATGGAATTCCACTCACAGAGAGTAATTTGAAGGATTGGGGCCAAAATCCATGTCATGTCATTCCGTGTAGAACACTGTAAGATTTACAGATTTAGAAAGTTAATTAACTGGAGATAAAGGCAAGTGAGAGTGTTAAGTATTTACAGGAAGATTTTAAATAATTATTTACTCTTGGCATCTGTGCATTCACCAAATCATTATGTTCAACATCAGGAGGCATAAAACCAAGAAGAGTAAACGTACAGAGGTGACTCTTGAACAGCTTGTTACTGTTTAGTCACTCTTTTCTTTTATTCAAAATACAGTTTTTAAAACACTGAGGTCCTGACCCAGAGAGCTTTCACTGCAGTCAGCAGGGCCTGATTAAGGCAGGAGCTTTAGGGGCTGCAGCCCCTAGCCTGAGCCTAAAGGGGGGGTCCCAGGGTCCCCCAAAAATCTGGCCCGGTCAGCTTGAATGGAGGCCTGCTGCTACTCACCTTCAGCCTGCTTGCCCAGCCCCTGGGCTGGCTGGTCTGCTCATCAGCCAGTCTGGGGGCAGGGCAGGAGTACTGCGGCCTCTGGCCCATCCCCTCCAGCAGCAGCCTCAGCCTGCGGCCCCTCTCCTGTCCTCCAACACAGTCCATGGCCCCCTCCACAGCATCAGCCAGTGCCCTGGAGCCCCTGACCCCATCCCCCAGCACAGGGGGAGGCAATCTGGCAGCCCCCTTTATACCTCCCTGCCCCCCTCAGGTTTTGATCCGGCTCAGGCAATCAGTAAGAGCTTGCAATGGCAAGTCAATGGCAACGAGATAGCATGGAGATTAGCATGCTATAAATATCCAAGATCGATGGGTAGATAGGTCTTCCTGTGAACATGCTGCATATTTGTACCCTGAGACTTTAACATTCATTCACACCGAACACTGCCTCTGTTCAAACCAATGCTGTGTCATTGTAGAGAGGTTAAATACAGACACTGTGTTTATATAACACACATCAGCATGCATTACTCACTGTCCAAGAGGCACTGAAAGCAAAGGGGAAGAAGAAGAGGGGTTTCAGAAGTGTTAATCTACAATAAGTGGTTGAACTTCACTTATGTTTTGATATCTGCTGGCAAAAATAGATATGCAAACAACTTAATAAATACCAAAAAAAAAAAAAAAAGATGATCAGCAGAAGCCAAAAACAATGAAAACATCTGGTGTGTAATGCTTGCACCTGTGATAATTCATGGTTGCATCCCCACCTTGCCATTGTAGACTCACAACAGCAAGGTGGAGACGTAGGCTATTGTTATTTCATTACGTAAAGCCCTAAATACATTTCATTCTTGGCTATGTGGTTCATCCTTATACACACAACATGCGGGGCATGTCTAAAGTCATTATCTCTCACCCGGGTGCCATTTGAATTAGTTTCTGTTTAACATTTATATCCAGAATAATGAAATACTCCCCTGAACTTTTTCTAGCTTCTCCCCTGATCCTAAGACTACTTCCCTTCTATCGTAGGTGCAAACAGCTCTGGTAGCTGCTTGAGTGGCTTTCTAGCAGTTGATCTTCAGCCATTGATCCTGTGAAGGAAATTCCATTTCTCCTTATGGTCAAACCCCTGGCAGTTTGGAGTGCTTTGAAAAAAAAAGCACAGTGATGGAGATTTTAACTTTGATTCCCTGTAGTCATGGTTCACTTATACACTCATCTATCTTCACTTATACTAGATTATCACAGTCTCAAACGAGCAAAGTTTAATAGTTATCTTTCTTTTTTCTATAACACGTGTGACCAGGTTCCCAGCTAATATTTGTGGATATCGTTCCACTGACTTGGCCCAAATTATCCACTTTTAATAACACACATTAATATCCATGGCAATAAACATATGTCCCACGTAAATATTAGGCCCCATGATCTTTGAGAGCTCTTAGCATCTCATTGTTCTGAATGGTAATATTTGCATCCCTAAAGCTCTTTTAAAGTCCTTATGCATCTTAGGTGGCTATAAACCGACACAGTATACTATTATTTTTTATATTGCCATAATTTTTAGACTCTTGCTGAATAAACAAAAGTTTTACCATTCCATAGTTCTCTGGATTCTTTTCATATTTTTCCCCAAAGAGAATCTATTTCTTCCACATAGCCCATCCCAAAACATGCTGCATCATTTCTACAGATCCTAACCTGCAATGCAGATAATAGACCAACTGGTGCAGAGGAGGAGTAAGTGTTGACTGTGCTTCTCTTCATTATTGCTGCCTCCCTTCTGTAGTAATTGTAACCCTATATCAATCTGAGCAAATTCTCTTTTAACACTTTGGTCTGGGAAATTGCAAGCTGTGAGTAATGTTAAAACCAGTGTCATACAGCTTTTTCTCTCAGAAAAATGCAAATATCAAGAGGGGAGGGGAGAAAGCAATCCCCAGAACCGCAGATCTGATGGAAATGACATTTGGAGAAAGCAGTTTCTCATCAAGATAATCATTAAGATTATTTTGTCTTGGTGCGAAACTCATCTTAGAATCCTGGTCATCTTTTGTTCTGTTACATGTCTGCGACCTCGACTGAAGTCAAAAGAAGTTGCACAGGAACAGCAAGCAGAATTTTGTCTGTTTGGGTGCAGTTTGCTATTATTTTACTAAAAATATAGCACAGTGCTATCTAATGAAGAAGCACGTTGAACAGTGAATTTAATTTAATTACAAACTAGGAAAGTGGTGCTCTGGCACATCAGTGTCTAACTGGCATGTATCAATAGATCTTGTGATTTCAGATATACTACCCAAAGCCTTACATGTTAATAGTCATAAGATTATTTTCAGGGGAAATAAACTTGCAAAACATTGTAAGAGCCATGTAGGTAAAACAAGACACATAGACCACAAATGAGTTCATAATCTGAAGCCAACAGACATCACTCCCAGACATCATGCTGGGGGTTGAGATGATGTCATGTCACCCATTGGAATGCCATCATATGATCTTCCTCTGCTGTTCTGTGCTGCAGGCTCGTTTGTTGTGCTGGGATTGTAGTAAGACAAGTCACCAAAGCTTACATCATAAGATGAATTATCTAATCGGAGAACTGGAAAAATACATATTGATTATTTAAAGGCTTTTCAGTGGTGCTTATCACTGTAGCGTCTGAGTGCCTCAACATTAATAAATTTAGTCTTGCAACACATGAAGTAGAGAAATGTTGTTGTAGCATTTTTACAGATGAGGAACTGAGACAGAAAGATTCAGGACCCAATTCAAAGACCACTGAAGTCAATGAAGGGAACTCTCTTAGATTTAGTGACAAGGACATCTTTCTTCAGTTAAAATAAATAACATGTTTCTCTAGAAATATGACAGTTAATGATTATATTTTTTATTCCAAGATAAATACTCTCAGATACTTTAGGACTGGATTTAATCCAAAGTGGACCGTAAACAAATATAGGTTAAATCTCCTCCATATTTCTTTACTTTAAAGAAAAAGATCAAAACAGGAAAATGTTCTTTTGAAGACTTCCGTGTAAATATAGAAATGTCAGCAAATGGCTGCACTTGCCAGTGACTTTACACTGGATTCTTGTTTTTAACATTGATGGAGCTGTGTTTGTAGAAGAGTTGGTGTACAAAATGTATAGTATATATAGTAATATGTGTAATGTATAGTATAGGTCCACAATTCTGCCAGAACTGGTCAGTGTTTAACCCTCCACTATCATAGGCTATGTCTACACTTACAAAGTTAAATTTACTTTGTTAAACTTTAAGTCAACTTAAAATCGACCTTGTTTAGTTGACTTAACAAATTTGCTACATTTTAAGTCGACTATGTTAAGTCAACTTAACAGCAGAGATAGCCGTTATCTTGGCTTTAAGTCGACTTAATAAAGTCAACTTTGCGTTGATCCCCATCTACAATGTCCTTAAATCGACTTAAGGCTTTAGTTGACCTAAAAGGAGGTGTTATTAAGTCAACTTAAGGAAATGCTTCAGTTGACTTAAGAAAAGCCCAGTGTGGATGCGGCTTTGTTTAGGTCGACTTAAGCATCCTTAAATCAACCTAACTTGCCAGTGTAGATGCACCCATTTAAACTATGTAGTTTTGAGCCTACCTAATGCATCACTCAACTGCACAACTCATTATGGACCTACTAATAACATTTCATAGGACATATAGAATAAACCATCTTACTAACAGCAACAGAAAATAATGTTATGGACCTCAAACACCAGATACAATGAGCCTATGGTCTTTATAGGGGCCTCCATGTAATATAAATATATATTAATAACAATAATGGAACAACTCTGCATAAATGACTTCTCTGCACATGAAGTAGTTGGGTGGGGGAGGGGCATTGTCTATCTTGTTGGAAAAGGTGTGTACCCTTTTAAGGGCTAGAGACCCAGGGAGTGACTTTCTGCTGCAGCTGCAGACCAGGTCAACATGGTATACTCACCCATCTTCTCCCCTGGTGACTGGAAGAAAGAGGAGCCATATAGATCTGTACCGTTGCAGAAAAAGCCCTTTTTGCTTGGATCAGCACCCACCCTCCCTACCAGTGGAAGTGGTGAGATATCAAGTTTTGTCAAAAACAATAAGAGTCCTGTGGCACCTTAAAGACTATCAAATTTCTTCATGCATAAGCTTTCGTGGGCAGCAACTCACTTCGTCAGAAGTCATTGTTTTTGCTATATACAGACTAACATGGCTACCCCTCTGGAACTTATCAACTTTTGTCAGGACTTGCTGTATGCATTTTGCTTTCTCAGGGGTCTGGGAAGGAATTTTTCCCTCACTGCCTGATTGGCCAATATTAACTATGTGTGGAGACAGGAGGGGTTTTGCCTTCCTGATAGAAGGTTTCAGGGGGGCAAACATGAAATGGGAATTAGGTTATGAAGTTGCACCTCATTGTGTAAGTGTAGGGCAGATGGCCAGTGCAGGTACTTCATAGTGCCCAGATAAAATGGATTGGTAAAGGATTTAAAGGAGATATTCTTTGTAGGAGCAGAAAGTGGGGGAACGGGCGCTTATGGCAGGTACTTGTTTTCATCGATTATTTGAGGCAATGAAGATTAAAAAGCTTTTTAGTCTAACCTAGAGAGAGAGGTATAAAGGAATAATGTATTGATTGCTAGACTCTTAACTTGTGAAGAATACCTGTGCCAGGCTTATTTCAAAATAGATACAATAACTTAAAATCAAGTCACCTCAATAAAATTTCACTACCGTGAAATTCTGCCTTCAGTCTCAAAGTTGCAGCAGGCACAAAAGTAAATCTAAAGACAGAATTCACCTATTAACATGCAGAGATGGGCTGTTGATTTATTTTTCTTTAAAGCCAGCTGTATAGTATGTGATACCTACTTGTTCTTTGTACATTTTCTGTTTGTTTTTGGTACTTTTTAATCTTTGTCTGCACTTTATACATAAATACAAATTTGTGTCTTTGGAGACATTCATTGTTATTTCAGCTAACATGGGTTTTACTAATGATGAAGTTGAAGGATATTTTTAGCAACAACTCTCAAAACTAGACAGTAATCTGACTGTTAAGAGACTATTTACATTTTTTTTCAGAAGAATTTTAACAGTTTTGCCACTTCCAGTTATGCCACTAAAGCCATGGTCCTGATACCATAACTGGATCCAACTAATAGAACTTTTGGGGTCACAGAAAGCTCCATTATCTACCAGGGTGCAGAACAAATTACAGGAACAATGCCTGTGTTAGCAGAAACTGGGTTTTTTTAAACAAAAGAAAAATAACACAATCAAAATAAATACATGGTCCAATTTTGTTGCAGTGTTTTTTGCTAGTGGTAGTCTATAGTAGGTATTGCAGTTGATATATCTTATTAATATTCTCCTTTGATTACAATTTTACCTTAGTATATAAAAATTATTCTCCGTAATCTTTGTTAATTTGTGAACATGGGTATTTTGGGGGATTGACACTCTGAAAACACATAAATGGTGTCCTCCTGGGGATATTTATTAGTAGAGCCACATCTAATCCACATCCACTCAGTGTCATCCTGTATCGATCCAGGATCCGCATGCCAGGTTTTATGTCTATCCACATCTGCACCGCCACCGCCTCACAGCAGCTCCTGCTCTGACTATAGAAGCAGAGCATCTATCTGGCCACTGAGAGGGAGGAGGAAGGAGTTGCTGGGCTCCTAGAGTCAGAGGTGGGGCTAGCCAGTAAACTGAGCTCCCATGAGTGACTGTCTCCGATTGACTGGCAGACTGCAAACAGAGTTGAGCTGGAGCACTTCCTTTGTTCACTGCTTACTCACTGCTCTCAGCAGCTGCAGCGATCGCACCCTGGGCAGATAAAAATAGAATCTGCATTTGACCTCCAATCCACAGCAGTGGATCTGTGAATATCCGCAGCCGCATCCACAGATGAGGATACCCACTGATCTGTAGGGCTCTATTTATTGGGGCTTTAGCAGATAGCCTATTGAGTTTAATGGCAGTGATTGGCAATGACTGCTGTTCAGTCACCTTAGTAGTTGTACAAATTCCACTTACTATGAACTTATTCAGCTATGGTCAAGGTGTTGTGTGCTGTTTAGCTACTTTGTGTCTATGAAATGGTATCGAAGTCTAAGAGGAAAACCTGTGACGTTGGGTTGGAGGTGCTTTAAGCTCAAACTAGCTTAGAACCTGTTGGTGGTTTGAGTTAGTGCTCAGGTTCTGTTTTAATTTGGGCTGAAACCCAACGTCTTTTCAATGAGGACATCCCACAATTCCTTTGAGGGGAAACCAGGGAACTATGGGATGTGCGTCCAGGCCTACACATAGGCTATTGCAGAACACTGAAGATTCAGTAAAGTAGGTAGGACTTTGCTGTGGGACACTTGCATTTAGGCTAGAATAATCTGGGTTCAGTGTGCAGAGCAGCCATATCCTAAAATCTCTCAAGACAAAATTTACCAAAGATTAAAAAGAAAATCCTCTGTTCCTTCTTATGAAGACTAAGAACCTTTGAATGTACCTTAATACCATTTCATAGGTTTTGCCAAACTGACCTGTACAACCTAAATAAAGAAATAGCAGTGAAATTCAAACTCTATGGAAGTTAATATCAAAGTCCCCATTGACTTCAGTGGGGCCAAAATTTCACCTCAAGAATTCTGTGCAGAATAGAAGAGTCCTTCTACCGCTAGGACATCTGTGATATTCTTTACCTGGTTCACTTCTTGTGTCATCATAAAGTCGCTGATGGGAAAATAAGCCAGACTTTCTTTTCCCACATATTAAGTACCCAATCAGACCAATTAATGCAGACCCTAGAATCGCTCCTACAGTTGCACCGAGCACTACTCCTCCATTGCTGCGATTTTCTGGCGGGAGGGAAAGGATAGACAAATTATAATAATCAAAATGTATAAATCTATAGGACCAGATATTCAGCTTACATTTTATACCACTTGGGAATCTTGTCCACTGTGACATATTTCATTTAACTTTACAGACAATAGTTAAGTCAGCTGCTCAATAATCCTAAAAGGCAAGGACATTTTACTTTCTCTTATTTACAGGTGGGAAAACTGTGGCACAAAAAAGTTTGTGTAACTTTTCCTTGTCAAACAAGTATTTAACCAACAGCTGTGAATACAAACTGGGAATTGCAACTCTCAACCACCTGTTTTAACCACAAAACCTTGCACAGTTTTCTGATAAAATCTCTTTAATATAGCAATTGTAAGCATTTAGGCCAAACTACAGAGAGACCCTGTGATTTTAAGTATCTCCATTTTGGGGTGCCCAATTTTTGAGAGAAACACTATGTTGGGTAGCCAAAGGAAGGAAGGAAAAGAAGAAAGGAAGGAATTTGCCAAGCTTTTTCCAGTTTTTCAGATAGCAAAATATCTTTTTCTCCCCTGACATTTTTCTTGGGTTTTATAAAACTTTTCTTTGATTTTTCACCTCTCTTTTTTGAATATGTTCTTTCAGGGTCACTTTTTGCCTAAAATCCTGATATGTCGTATTTATTAGAGCTATGAAGAGAAGCTTGAGAGCCTGAAGATAGCCTCCACTTTTTAGTGAGACTGTACTGTATATGCTAGGAAAGCATTTCTATCTTATGTTAAAAGCCTGCAGGAAAATTAATGTTATAAAAATACTATTTCTTCTAATTTTCCTTTTTCTTTCATTGAAGCTGCAATCCTAAAAAGCAGAATTCACTCAGCAGGAGTGTTGCCAGCAGATAGAGGGATGTGATTATTCCCCTCTGTTCGACACTGGTGAGGCCACATTTGGAATAGCGTGTCCAGTTTTGGGCTCCCCACTACAGAAAGGATGTGGACAAATTAGAAACAGTCCAGTGGAGGGCAACAAAAATTATTAGGTTGGGGCACATGACTTACGAGGAGAGACTGAAGGAATTAGGCTTATTTAATCTACAGAAGAGAAGACTGAGGGGGGATTTGATAGCAACCTTCAACTACTTGAAGGGGTGCTCCAAAGAGGAGGAGCTAGGCTGTTCTCGGTAGTAACAGAGGACAGAACAAGGAGCAATGGTTTCAAGTTACAGCTGGGGAGGTCGAGATTGGATATTAGGAAAAACTCTCTCACTAGGAGGGTGGTGAAGCATTGGAATGGGTTACCTAGGTAGGTGGTGGAATCTCCGTCTTTGGAGGTATTTAAGGTCTGGTTAGACAAAACCCTGGCTGGGATGGTTTAGTGGGAGTGGTCCTGCTTTTAGCAAGGGAGTTGGACTAGATGACCTCATGAGGTCCCTTCTAGCCCTATGATTCTTTGAATAGAAAAGTGCTATTTTTGGTTTTAGACTATATTGTTGTCCTGGACTCAACCAAATTAATAATAGTGAAATACAAGACAGGTAGTCTATTTGGGTGCTATTTATAAATGGAAAGCTTTAGTCACAAAAGTTTTCTGTACTCCATGTCCTTTATGCTTAAAAATAATTAATTTGTTGCTTTAAAAGGTTTGAGAACCGGGGGCTGTTCAGATCCATTTCAGATATGAAGAGGTGGGATGGGAGAGTTTGCACATTCTCCAAACCTAGGTAAAGCTGCATTAAATTTCCTATGGAAATAACTAAATAAATAGCAGAATTTAGCATAACATGAAACTCAGAAATCCAATGAGTTGGGGCTACTCCAGACTGATGCATTAGGAAAATAGATCCAATCTGAACGGCACTGTCAGTGAAGCAGTCTGCTGGAAATATTCTCATTATGGTATTTACATGCCAGTATGGTTCAGGAAAAAATAATTTCTAGTATGCTAGTTCACAAATAACATAGTTTTCTGGTTACACTGGCCTGGGGTTTCAGGAGTCCTCAGATTAATTCACACATCTGCTGCAGACTTCCTATGCGACCTTGGACGAGTAAATTAGAATATCATTTTCAGAGGTACCTAGGGCTATGTCTACACCTAAAAGTTTAAGTCAACTTTGTTAAGTGTAAACATTTTAGTGTTCAGCATCATCATTCTGTTAATCATTTTGACTGTAATTAAACATTTACCTTTGTTGGGTTGTTTTGGATTTGATGGGACTATAGAATGGTTGGTGAAATTCTGGTGTACATTTGTAGTCTGTGAAATTGTTTTGAAGGCTGTTGTGACATCACCACTTTTGGGTGTGGGTAACGTGGACAGTGTATTTGATGGACTGTTCATGGCTGTGACTGCTGTTGAGCTCTTCAGAGAATTGTTAGTGGAGATTGTTACAGTAGAATTGGGCTTATAGGTGACTGCAGTGAAGTTTCTTGTTGCTGTTTTTGATGATACACCATCACTTGTAGGCACATTGCTTTCAGTCACTGTGGAAGAGTCACTCGTGGTTATAGATAGTGTTGAAGACAGTGAGATTCTGTTGAAATTTGTGTCAAAGATATTTGTGCCATTTATTGAACCCTTAGCCACATGTGGAGTTGAAAATAAATCTGTGCCATTTGTGGATCTCTGAGCTGTGCTGTTGCTTTGAGTGTTACTCTCTGTTGCAGTGCTTTTTATTGTTGTTTTTTTATTTGCCATTGTCGGTGTTGTGTGGTTTATAGCAGAAGGAGTTATTCCAGTACTTCTAACAAGACCTGGCCAATTTGAAGTTCCTTGGTGTGTAGGTAGAGTCGTGTCTGTTACATTGTTAGTGTTCATTATTCTGACAGTACCACTCTGAACACTGCTTCTGGTCCACCAAAAACTAGGCAGCAGCAAAATAAAAATAATTCCAGTGGAAGACAGCATGATATTGACTTTGTGATTTGTTTCCTTATGTAGAACACCTGAAAGAAGTTAACAGTTTTGTGAATTAAGTTATGGTGTGAAACTGAAAGCTAGACAATGAAGACCCAGATATGTTAATGAAAGTTACAATAACTTGATCCTAGAAAAGTAAAGTTGTGGGGATTCCTAAAGGTATGTCTACATTGCAGTTAAACAACCCTATCTGGCCTGTGTCAGCTGAACCAGGTAGACATTCAGGTCCAGGATTTTGCAAGGAAGGAGGGTCTAAGAGGCTGGGCTGTAGCCCAGTCCCAGCTGTGGGTATTTAATTGTAATGTGGACTTACCTGAAGGGTTCCATATTGAGAACTTAACACTCCTGAATAGTAACAATATTCTCTCAAGGCATTACTTTTGAGCAACAAAGCCTTTTGCATGCTTCCATAGGCAAAACTGCCTGCTCCCCTCCATTCTACAGTTCACAGAAGGGCAGTCTGTAGCAGCTTTCTGTTCTTTATAGCTAAAACCTCCTTACACAAGAACCCATGCCAGAAAGTCATGCTTCCAGCAACTGATGCTTTATGGTCGAAGGGTAGCATCCAGCAATATGTGAGTAATACCAGCATGGCAAGGCTGAAAAATTAAAGAAGGATCAGGCAATCCATATGATGTATTCTCATGCAAAGTGGTATAATTGTTGTTGTCCAGTTAGCCTTGGGAGGTGGTGATTTCCCTTACATGTTTTGTGACCTTGTGAGGGACAGCATCACATAAATACAGCTGTTGCCAGGGAACTGGTAACAGTTCAACAGCTACATCAGCCCATGGAATTAATGGAGCTGCATTTCTGAAGCAGTATTCCTTCTTTTGTGCCTCACTAATCTGTGCATTCTACCCTGATCTGCAAGTGTTCAACCAAGAATCAGCAAAAATTCGGTTCCAATCCCTTGTCTCTTTAGACAGACATATTGTCATATGCACATCTAGTTTTCCAAAGTAGTGACAGCTCAAGGTCATGTCATTACCTCCCAGAGGTCACAGAGTAAAATGTGGAGGTTAATGCTCCCCTCAGTAATGTTAACCCACAATATTTATGCATGTTTTGTTGCCTATAGGAAGGAGACATGCTGCCTAGAGGCAGAAACCTCACTCCTTCCCTTTTCACCCTTCAGCTCTATTGCCTGGGCTCTGGGGGGTTTTCGCCTTCCTCTGTAGCACAGGGCATGGTTCACCTACCGGTGAATCCTCTATATCTTAAGTCCTTAAATCATGATTTAAGGAGGTAAATAACTCAGTCATAGGTTGGTGGCCTATTGCAGGAGTAGGTGGGTGAGGTCTTGAGGCCTGCATTTTGCAGGAGGTCAGACTAGATGATCGTACTGGTCCCTTCTGACCTTAAAGTCTATGAGTCTGTTCCTTTTGCCTTTCACCTTTGTGAATCTAACTCTGGATTTTTCCATAGCTTTGCTCCTGTCTGTACAGCTCAGCAGGAGAAAGGGATGAGTATTAGGAATTCTAACAGTAGCCACTGGACTCAGACAGCTTATCTCTGTGTCACCTTTCTTACAGGGACTTCAGTCATTTGAGAGATGATATGATTCAGTTTCATCTGTTAGTCGATGAACTTGATGTTGGGTCTGATCCTACTTCCATTATAGTCAATGACTGAACTCCCATTGACTTCAGTGGGTGCAAGATGTAGGGCCCATGACTGGAATTTGTATATGTGTGTATTTGTAAGATGCAGCTTTCAGCAATCTGTTTATAAAAATGTCTTGCGCTTTAGTAAACTGATCAATCTCCCAATATAGATTGGCCATCTGCCATGTGGGATTAATATTCCTTAGTTATTTAGCTAAAAATAAAAGACAGAAACTTTGTTTTTATTATTATTTTACAGAAAACCACTCTGAGTACCTGCATTGCAACTTTCAGCTTAGAGCTAATCTTTATATCTTGAGTCAGAAATCTGTAACTGAACAGCCATCTCTCACAATTATATTAATGAAAGTTGCTTTGTTTTCACTATAGTGGGATATTGGGACATTTTTTTCCAATATGAGTAATAATTACAGAAAAGCGTAACAAGCAGAACTTTAAATGAGCTTTTAGCAAGCTTTCAAATATTTGCTTTCATCTTGAAAGTACCATTGTTTTAGCTCACTGCCGTGACCTTTTTTCCTTGTGTCAGTAGCCATGTCCTTACTGAACAAAGTGAGTTTTGTCATGTTCCTTATTTCACCTTGACTGTAATTTGAAACTACCAGAAGAAATTACTTAACAGTTCACTTTAAGTGCAGCTTTCATTTCTGTCTCATAATGCTAAAGAGTCAGCATCCTTACTGAACAATGTGTTTTTTGTGATTTCCTTAATCCTCTCATTTTCTTCTTGGGAAAGAAAACTCCTTGCTGCAAAGATATTTTTACAGTAGTTTTAAGGTTATACTTAGATTATATTTCCTGGAAATCTTTTAGTGTCTAATAATTAACTGGTCTTTTTTTAGTATAACATTAAGATTCAGATCAGAAACATTTCAGTCCTAGAAAGCCACCCGTTGCCCTTAGAGCTTAATATGCAAATGAAGTTTTAGTACAACTGCAAATATTGAAGCTTCAGGACCTTAGATTAACCAAAATGTGATGAACAGAAGATTAGCTAGAATTTAAAGAATTTTCCAGTTAGTTTGAGCCACTAATTGTAAAATGTTTTTTACAAGGGGATATGAACTGATATCATGATTCTGATCTTTCTGGCACCTGTATATATTAGCTGTAACTCCACTGAAATCACTGATAGGTTGCAGGAGTGTAAATGATACTCAAATGAGACTCTCTGACTTATACTCTTCCCTCATTTTGGCCCCAATCCTGCAATGATATGTGTGCATGCACTGTCCCAGTGTGGAGCCCCACTGAAGTTAATAGGGATCAGTTTGGACTTGGGGCTCCATCTGCAGGCAGCTAATTGCAGGGCCCATAGATGTACCTACAGATCTCTAACAAACCATTTTTCAGTTTGGACTTGATTACAAAGTTGTGCAAGTTTTGGGCTTATCGAGTGTTTTTACAAAACTGAATATTCTTGAGAAGCACTGGTTTCATTTTGTGTCGTCTTTTTTGTCATTCATGCAGTACATGGCTCCTTCTCCATATTCATACGCACACAGTGAAATCCTGATCCCAGAGAAGTCAATGGCAAAAAAGGGTTTGTCTACACTGCAGAAGCCTGCTATTATGCCTCCTAGACAGACACAGGCTAGCTCTGCTTCAGCTAACATATAGAAATAGTAGCATGGCTATGAGAGCACAGCTGGTGGCTTGGATTAGCCACCCAAGCTCCAGTTTAGGGGTTCAGGCAGGCCACACTGCTATTTTAGCACACAAGTCTTTTTACCTAGTCTGAGAGGCACACTTCCAACTACAGTATAGACAATACCCTTCTTTACTTCAATGGTACCAGGATTTCAGTCACAGTCTTTATGATACAGATTGCATTGCTTTTATCATCTGAATTTAATGTTTTCCTTCTCTTTCTGATTTAAGAATCTCTGCCGTTATTTACTTATGTCCAGGTGCACATAGAGAAAAATGGGTTAGTGAATTTTAATGAGGAATTTTGTTTATATTAAAAGGGTCTTCAAAGTGATTTTCTTAAATGAACTAGAAAAAAAGCACGTTATTTTTGGCTAAATATATGGAGGAATTTGCATACATAATTGCTGTTGGCCAATGGCAGAAGTTACATGTGCAAATCCTGCATGTGTCAAGAGAAGAATTGCTATCACTGAGTTATTTTCCTACGGTGCAGTAATGTGATCTTCACAACTATAAATCCAGGGTCTTTTTGTTCCAACTGTTAATTAATAGAACTTGACTCTGTTTTTCACACTTATATTTGAAAGATTATTGATTTGTACAGGAATGGGTATGTGATCAAAAGAGTACCAATTACATCTCTCTGATTCCAGTGCTCTAGAAGACGGTGTTCATGTATCTGGAGGTTTTTAGCTGTTCTTTTGCCTGTGCTATGCTTTCTAAGCTTAATCAAAGCATGCTGTTTACTTTAACATTGATACTCAACAAGTTTGAACAAGTATAAAGTTAAATATATGCACAATACCTTCTTCAAAGAATTCAAATTATATATATATATATATATATATATATATATAAAACAGCCTTGGAAATATATTAGATGGCTGGGCTCATACCTGTTTCCTTGATAAATCTGGCTGTTTTCCAAGGATTAAATACTGTTAAACTCTGTGAACAATGAATAAAACTTAGACTCATAGGCTAGGTCTACACTTACTAAAGTTAGTTTGAATTAGTTAATTCGAACTAACTAACTCGAACTAATTTTAGTTAGTTCAAATTAACTTAATTCAAACTAGAAAAATTTAGTTCGAACTAAGCAAGTGCCATTCATGGCACTTGCTTAGTTCGAATTAAGGAATTGCATTGAGTTCAATGGGCCTGTTAGTTTGAACTAAGCAGTTAGTTCGAACTAACATGGCCACATTGGTTAATTCGAGCTAACTACTTCAAATTAATCCTTAGTTCGAATAGCATATTCGAATTTATTAGTTCGAATTAAGGAAGCCCTTAATTCGAACTAATGAAAGCCTAGTATAGCCATGGCTTTAGTTAGTTCGAATTAAGCTTCCTTAATTCAAACTAACTTGCCAGTGTAGACATAGCCATAGACTCACCGGTCAGAAGTGACCAATATGATCATCCAGCCTGACCTCCTTCTCTATGCAGGCCACAGAAACTCACCCGCCCACTCCTGTAATAAACTTCTAATCCAGTGATTCTCAGCCTTTTGTGGGTTACAACATGCTTGCCAATGTGTCATAACCCTACAGGACACGACAGCCTACCCCTCCCAGGCCAAATCCAACTATCTCCCTGGCTCTCCGCTACGCACTTACTGGTGTGTGGTGATACAGTAATGTGTCCTGCCACTGTGATTGAGAAATGCTGCTCTACCATATGACTGAGTTATTAAAGTCCTTAAATCATGGTTTAAAGCAATGGTTCTCAACCTTTTGTGGGTCACAACATACACACATGATCACAGAGGACAGAACAGTCCACCCCACCTTCCCACCTCCATCCAAATCCAAATCTGGCTCTCTGCAGCTTACTGCTGTGTGGCGACATAGTAATGTGCCCCAACACAGTGGTTGAGAACCACTGGTTGAAAGACTTTAAGGTACAGAGAATCCATTAGCAAGTGAGCTGTGCCACTCGCTACAGAGGAAGGCAAAATCCGCCACGGCCTTTGCCAGTCTGCCCTAGTGGAAAATTCATTCCCCCAAATATGGCAATCAGTTAAACGCTGAGCACGTGGGCAAAACTTACTAGCCAGACACCCAAGAAAGAATTCTCTTTAATAACTCAGAAATCACCCCATCAACTGTGTTCCATCTCAGACCATTGGCATATCCTCTACCAGTAGTCAAAGATTAGTCCATTGCCAAACTAGTCTGTCCAATGATACCATCCCCTCCATACATTTATCAAGCTCAGTTTTGAAGGCAGTTAGGTTTTTTGCCCTCCTCCCGCTCCCCCCAGCTCCCCTCAGAAGGCTATTCCAGAACTTCACTCCTCCAATAACTTCTTGGCTTTTGTTTTGCTTTATTGTTTATTTTGGGATGGTGGGTGTTTGTTTTGTACCAGTAATTTTATCTATTTTTGCAGTGCTTGCATTCCTAAAAAAACAAATCGTCTTTTTTAATTCAGTTACCCGTTTGCCTCTGTGAATAGCTGGCAGCTAGACCAGTATTTACTTGTATGCTTTCCTATGTCCTCTCAGTATAGGTGCATTCAAAATATGCAATTATAATCAAGCAACCTTCTCCATACAGAAAATTACCATACTGAGTTTCTTCAAGCATATACAAAGTTCCACAGGAATAATTTAAATTGGATAAAAATGATTTATATTGATTCCTAGACTGAGTTCATTAAGAGTAAAATCCTAAATTTACTTGCAAAAATCATTTCCTAAAAGTGCAAGAAAATCAGTTATGAGCAAACTTTCAATTACAGTGAAATGGTTTCTTCTTTTCTATATGATTCGTACATCTCCGCCTATATTTGCTCTTAAATCTTGGCATTACCAACCCAGTTAATTTGTCTTTTATTTTTTTCCTTATAGATATAGTTTTGCTAAGAATTTGGTTATTCAGTCCCTACATTCACCCCAATAGCTTTCTATAAAATTAATGCTGCTGTGATTATTCAGCCAAATTCATTAACAGAAATACACTTACCTTTTAGTGCTATAGTATATGGACGTAGATTTGAAATACTGCTGTGGCAGAGTGCAATAAGTCTAGTGAACACAGTAGAGCGCAGATACTATAAAAGCGACAGTTTCAAGCTCATCAAGAATGCACCGTAGAAACTAAACTAGGTGGGGCTGTATTTCCCTGCATGTAATAGAACACCTGAGAACCAGACTGACCTGCTTCTCTGATGTCTTTAGGAGCTACCATTACAGAGTTCACAGAAATTACAGCTTTCATTGTAAAGTGTGCAGGCTGTGCCTATTGATTCTGTGAAGATTACAAAATCTTTACCCTGACATTTCAGCAAGGGTATCAAATTTATATAAAATATATATGGAATATTAGCCTTCTCTTAATTAGCCAGCAGTCATTTTAATAAAGGATCCTCTCATATTTTTCTTGACACACTTTGCTACTGTTCATGTATTCCAAACTGAAATAGGATTCGAAGAGAAGTTGTTTATGAAAATGAAAATCAGCAAGATCTTATTCAGGGGGACAAGGCAATACATCACATTTATTGTGAATACACATATATCGATTGAAATTTCAAAAGGCAAAGACACTAATTAGTTCTAATAGCAAGAGAATCAATTTAAAGAGACAGAGGAATTCTCCTATACAATCACATCTCCCCTGAGCCCCCCTCCCCCAGCCCCACACATACAGACAGACAGAGACAGTGAGTTCTACAGATGTTATAATTACCAGCCTCATTGCTCATTCTCATCCATTGTCCACTGAAGACACAAGGATGGGGGATCAGGGTTACACCAGTGCACGGATGCTTCTAGAGTATGGTTTGTAGAACTGAATCCAAAGTTTCCATCTTGCTGTACCCTTTTTATAGGATCAATTCCCATTTGAGTCTATGGGTTCAGCTCCGTCCTGTTGCTTCCATTTGATGTGATGGTTCTTAATCACTCAAGATGTAGCAAACACAACATCTCTGTTATCCTTCTGTCCCCATCTTTGGTTGTTAATTTCCCACGGTATCTTGATTTGAGCTCTTCCGCCATTTGCAAAACTTAAACTTTGTTATCTTTACTTCCCTTTTTGTTCTGCAACAGTCATAGCTGATACCCATCTGAGGCTGGCACCTGTTCTCTGTGACTCTATTATCTCACGCATACATCCATCAATCTCTCGTCTATCTAAACTTCATCTTTTCCTTATTTTACCTAACTTATACTTACAGGTGAAAAACGCAGATGTTCTTTTATAAGCAAAACCATTTTCCTTCCCTTAACGATCTACTCTAGCTGACTACATGGAATATTCAAATACTTAGTTAAGTGAAAATACAAAGAATTACAAATCTCAGGGGTTCTTCAGGGTTGATATATCAGATAGTCCAGGTCACATAGCCATCTGTTGCTTGATTGCCAGCCTTGAAACCAAACATCTTTTTAATACACAGACTTAAGGTCTACAGAGTGTGTGTCTGTAGGGCAGGTTGAGTTTTTCTCACAGTTATTTTTAGTAAAAGTCATGGTCAGGTCACAGGCAATACACAAAAATTCAGGGAAGCCCATGACCTGTGTGTGACTTTCACTAGAAATAAATGGGAGCTGCCAAGGTGGGAAGAGGGGAGCAGTGGATGTGAGCTGGAAGGTGCGGGGCAGTGCTAGATGCTGGGGTGGGGGGCCTGCCACTTGGTCCAGAGTCCAGGATCCCCCCACAGTGGCTTGAGGCTGTGAGGTCCTCCTGTCACCTGCCACAGCTGAGTGTTGCATCGGGGAGCTGTGACTGGGGGCACCCAAAGTGGCTGAGAGCTCTGGGGCCCTCTGCCATCAACTGCAACAGGTGGCCAAGGGATCCCAGAGCTCAGAGCTGCCGTGGGTGCTGGAGATACCCTGAAGCTCTGAGGTCCTGCCACTGCCCATGGCTTGGACCTCCAGGGCCCAAAACCCTCACTGGCTTGGGGCTCCAGCCTTCGGGGTTCCCTTACCACCCACAACGAGAGGGAGCAGTGGTGACTGAGTGCTCCAGGGACCCCTACCATCATCCACCACAGGTGGTGGGGACCCCAGAATTCAGATGCCATGGGGGACAGAGGGATCCTGGGATTCTGAGGTACTTGCATTGCTTGAAGCTCAGAGACATTCACTCTCTGTTGCTACTGGTGACTCAAAACTGGGAGTCCTACCATCTGTCCTCTCTTAAAGCAGCAGGAATCCCTGATGCCTGTGATGGCTAGAAGTCATGAGGTCTCTGCTAGTCCCATGCTTCCAGGGATTCCCACCAGTTTTTCTAGAGGATAGCAGTAGGACCTGTGCAGGTCATGGTGGTCTGGAGCTGGGGGTCCCCACAGTGGCTGAAAGCTGCTGTATCCTTCTCTCCCCTGCCTCCCAGTACCCTTGCCTCTTGGGGCAGCTAAGAGCTTCAGAAGCTGATGACTTCTGCCCTGCTGTCCCAGAGCAACAGAGGGCAGATGCTGAAAAGGATAATTTCACAGAGATTTCTGGAATTCAGTGTCAGTGAATGTTAATTATACTGTGGCATCCTCTTAATATACATCAACTTTCTAAAAAAGGAAGAATCTACTAAAATAAATAAGTGTGTGTGCGTGCGTGCGCGCTAGTGCATACATTAGACCCCCTGACCCCTCTTTACATTCTGTATATAATCCTGGGGATAGACTTGAAGCAAAATGGGGATAGGAGAAGACAAACATGCCCAATTCAATTTTTTTGTACACTGAAGTATTCAGGACTGCTTCTACTGTAATTTTATTTGTTATTTATTCTAGACTAGTATGTGTTGGAGAGGGACGCAGAGTTGTTCCAGTGAAGTTTGATTAACTCCATGAGTGGAATACCATGGCGCTTTTGTTTCCACTTGAAATGTTTGAAAGAATCAAGTGCAAATGCTATTTCATGCCTTTCTATAGTGTCATTGTTTGTATATTAGTGATAGCTCCTATCTGCCCTAGACATAAGCCTCAGGCAGATACTCCTGCACCCATAAGGAGCCCTGCTGAGACCAGGTGCAAGGGTCAGTCCATACTGTGCTAATTGCAGGATTGGGATCTAATTTTAATTTCCTACTATTACTATCTGCAGTGCAGTACTACCAGCAGTAGCAGTATTTGGAGCTCTAGTATAGGCAAGTCTCCAACAACAAAACAAGCTGCTGTTTTAACCACCATATCATCTACACCTGGTCTGAGTAGGGCCAGATGACAAGAGGGCTTAAAACACCAGCAACCAGCCAACACTATCACTCTCATCATTGTGATGACTGGTGGAGCTGTACCAGTGCAAACTGGAAGGACAGATGGGGGGGTGTTGTAGGCCCTTTAGTGCAAATAAGTGAAGTATACATGGAATAAATGGGAGGGTGAAAACTGTTGGTACCAATAGATTGTCCATGCAAAATATTTTAACATACAATCTGTGGTACGTAGTAGCAAGCAAGATACAAGCTCTGGGATGCCACAACCTTTCCCCAGTGGAGAGCTGAGGCTCAATGGCAGGAGGGTGCAGTGTCTGCTCCTTAATTCCTGATAACTCAGCTATGTGGCTCCTGGCACGGCCCAAAGAGGGTCCTCTGCCAGGTGCCTGGGGCTTGATGACCATTGCTCCTTGTTAGGATTCTTCCACCCACTTCAGCCCTAACTGTCCAGCTTGCTGCCAACAAAGGGTGTACACTTTAAATTCATCAGTCCCAGATTCAAGTACTGGATGTTTAGCCCTGATGTGGACCTATAGGGCAGGCAAGGGTGGCTTTGGGGTGAGGTCCTAGGTGAGGGATTTTCCCTTATCCCTATGGAGTAAAAGTAATCCACTTTTATACATGAGGAAGTATTTCTTGCATGTTGAAAACAAATTGTAACTAATAGGCAATGGGTTTATTATTACACCTGAAAATAAAGTACATGTGGTTGGCACAGGTGACTTTAATGCTTGGGTAGTGCACCTTCATTTCTGTGAACATGAATACATTTCTTTTAAAAAACAACTGTTTTGCTTGTTTAAAGATGCTATGGTAATGAAAATAAATATCACAAGACATGGAAACAGCCTTTAACTAGATATGAGGGACACAGAACCTCTACTCTCAATCTTTCTTGCCCAGTCATTGTCCCTTCATTATGGTTAAAGGACTTGTTCAGAGTCATTCCTGTTTTCTCATGGCAATGATTTTCATGATGTTGCTCCTCTGTTTTGAAGCAGCAGTTCATGATGAGGATACATTAACCTCTACATCTCACTAGAATGAGTTATGTAGATATTAGTAATTACTTCTTCCACACAGCACAGAAGGTTGGAGGGGAAAGGCAATAATTACACAGAAATGGGATTAAAGGTGCAATGGAGAAGGGTGGCAATGTGGTATAATCAAGTTAAATAGCCACTAGCAAAAATTAGACACTAAAGAGGGCATTATACAAGAAAAGGGGACATTGACTGGTGGTAGTTTGTGGGGGTTTAATTACCATACCGATAAGAGAAAATAGAAGCCATAATAATTTACTGTCCAGGAGTGTGTAAAGGCTTCGAAAAGTATGCAAATTATTACCACGTTACATATGACAGGTTAGTAATGGGCCCAGTTATTTGATGCTGTAACTTCAGTCTTGAAGTCTTCAGACTTGATTTCTATAAAATCATATTGGGTGTGGAGAAAGTGAATAAGGAAATGGTGTTTACCTCTTCACATTGTACAAGAACCAGGATTCACCCAATGAAATTAATAGGCAGTATAGAAAAGTATCTAAGCATAACAAACATAAGCAACAATGAATATGAGGAAATATTTCTTCATACAGCACACAGTTAACTTGTGGAACATTCTGTGAAAGCTAAAAGTAAAACTGAGTTCAAAAAAGTATTAGATGAGTTTATGGACAATAGATCCATCAATGGCTATTAATCATGACGATGAGGCATGCAGTTCCATGCTCTGTGTATCCCTAAGCCTCCGACTGTCGGGCTGGTATTGAACGACAGGAGATGGATCACTCAGTAATTGTTCTGGTTTGTTCATTCCCTCTGAAGTATTTGGTATTGGGGACTGTCAGAAGACAATATACTGAGCAAGACATAGCATTAGTCTGACCCAGCATGGCCATTTTTGTGTTCAGAGGAATTATACCAGAGAGAAAATAAGCCCAGCCAATACACTCACTAGTTCTTTTGGTTGATTGCCAATCAACTGATAATGGAAGCTGTAGTGTGGGAAGTAATATATCACCAGTAATTCAAAGATAGGTAAAGGGATGATAGGAGATAGGAGAAACCCACTCTATAGGAAGGAAATTTATTTTATATTGACAGCTGGAAACCACATAGTTCCTGATTCAGTAATGCAGTTGTTCTCTCCCTGTGGTCCCTCTGGTACTCTGCAGAGCCTTTCCTAGGAGTCTGCAAAAGAAAACCTCTTAAGAATCTCTTAAGGCTGTGGAAAGGGGATCTTGCTTGGATATATAGTCCATAATAGAGGGTATGTGTGTGTGCCTCTCATATGAAGTGCTTTACACAGTGGAGAAGTGGAAGAATCCATTTAGAGGTGTATTAATAATCCAAGGGCAGATGACGCACCTTTTAATCAGAGTGAGGTGAAATCAACAGTGCTATGTGTATAGTGAAGTTTTCTGCAATTTGAGAAAGGATGGTGGAATCTGACCCCAAATGTTTATTTCATTGGATTCTAACACTATAAACCAAACAGGGTCTCAGAAAGGAAGTATTATGTAACATGTACAAACACACACACCTTTCCATGTTATGTATGGGGCTCTTCACTTTAAAATGATCTTTTAATCTTTTTAAAAGAAGTGTCTTAAGTACAACTTTAACACACACGCATACAAACATACATGTACAAATACACACACTGCAGTGTTGTTTTTTTATTGCTTGGCTTTACCACATTGGGTAAATATCTGCATAATAGTCATAGGGTTGCTGAAATAAGTCATGGGGTGCAATTTTCTAAAGGCCCCAGGTCCAGTTGTAAGCCAATGTAAATTAAGTTTTTAAATTACTTAGGCCATTTTGAAAGTACCATCCACTATGATTTTTAGGAAATCGAAACTTGGGTCCCATGTCTTTGTAGACTGATGGTTTTCATGGAAGTTTCAGCAATTTTTTTTTTAAATGCTAACATTTGAACCCTTTTTTATTATTATTCTCCAGTGTCCCATTTTAGTACAGCACTCAAGATGAATCATTCCCCATCCTCCCCTCCCCCCATTTAACTATGAAAACCTTTCAGTACTTGTAAGGTTGTATTAAAATAGAATCACCAACCTTTTCTGTTCAAACACCTATAGCCACCATTCTTTTTTCTGTGTAGAGTAATTAAGCATTGCGTAAGACACTTTTAAAAAGGCATTGATTCATCATTAATTGGATCACTGACAGACTGAAAGCTGTCCACACCTCCCAGGGTGAGTAATAGATGGTCCTGTACCAACATGATGTGTAACTCATGGAGCCAGCACTGGCAAGAAGTGCATTCTGGCACATGTAGTTTTTCTTCCTTCGCCTCCTCCTCCTATCCTTTTCTCATCATCTGGGGTCAGGTTGTCATGCAAGCATCCGCCATCTTCTGAGGAAGCAATAAAGTCCACCTGTTACCATCTCCTTTGATGCAATCCATCCATCCCTTCCTTGACTTTTTTTCAGTCTCTTTCCTACCACCCTCTCCTCCCATGCTATCCTCACCAGCTCCTCTTCATTCATCATCTGTATGTGACAGCGAAGTTGTATTTCCTGAATTTTGTCAGCCACATCGCAGACTTTGTCAGACTTTGACTTCCAGCCAAATGCTTCATTTCAAAATCTGTCTTTTTGATGCTCATTTGATTGCTCATAGACATCTTATCTTGAACACTTTTTACCACCCATGCTTCTGCATGGATTGTGGATACCACATTGTTCTATACACCTGGGCTTTTAGACTCTGTGGCATACATTTGTCATATGGAACCCCTGAAATCTTAGTCCATAGCCCTCCAGCATTCCCCAGTCAGAACTGTATGTCGTATTCTATCCTGCCATCTTACATAATACAGCTTGATACTTGAACTGATCAGTCTGGTTCAGTCATGTGCTCCATTAATCTCTATGTCCAATTTCCCTGTGGTATCTCTACTGACCTGCATGACCTCAATTTTAGTCATGCTTATTTTCACCCCATGTTAACTTAGTTGGTCATACGACTGGTACACTATTTCCTCTAGGTCTTCCTTTGAGGATGTCTTTGTTGCTACGTCATCTGCATATAGTAGCTTCTCATCTTATGTTGGAATCTTCCTGCTGCCATAATCCATCAATATGATAAACAGCAGCAAACTAAGGGTCAAGCCTAGTGCAGTCCAGCTTTCATTTCAGAGGGACTCACTCCAAAACACATTCCCATCACTCTTTAAATTACCTATATAGTATATTTCACCATGATTTTTAAATCCTCAGACATTCCATATTTCCTCAGAACTGGCGTAAGCATCTTTCTGTCCACTTTATCATATCTTTTTTTTTAGGTCATTCAAAACAAAGAAGCTGTCTTACTAGTGCTTTAGTCATTTCCCTTTGCTTAATGAATGGCAAATATGGCATCTGTGGTCTTTATTCTTTCTTAAAACCAAACTGTTCTTGTTTGAGGAAAGGTTCCACCATTCTCCTAATCTTAGCATCTAAGATGTGTTCTAGTATCTTCATCCTAGGCAACAGTTTTTTTTCTCTCCTTAGTTTCCATATTCATGGATGCTTCCCTTCTTATGTATTGGGACCAAGATAGAGTTGTACCAGTCTTCAGGATTCTTTTGTCATGCCATATTGCTGTAACCACTCTGTTCATCCATTTTATGCCTCTCTTGCCCAAGATTTTCACCACATCTGCAATGCCATTCCAGCATTTGTAGTCCAAACGGATAATGGGCATTGTAGGGTGAACGGTAGTAAATGCTAGAAAGAGGACAGGGATATAAAAGTTCTTTTCTTAATTACTAAGGTACAGACCAGGGGAAAAAGCAAAACATAAATGTAGTTGCTTCTTTCAGTGTTGTCCAAATGATCTATGTTCTTGAATCTGCAAAATTAGTCTGGGACTCTCATAGCAACTGGCTTTCTTGTGAGAAAGTCCCTGCGAGACCTCTATTAGAACTCGTGAGTTCTTGGATCTCCATCCACTATTCAGATAACCCATCAACTTTTCCACGAAAGGCCTAAGATCAATGAAAATTTGTTACACATTCACAGCCGAGTTCTGCTTTCAGTTTTATAAGAGTCAGTCCAGAGTAACTATTGAGTCTTCAAAGCGTCTGACGAAGTGGGATTTTCTCCCATGAAAGCTCGTGTGATAAATAAATCTGTTAGTCTTTAAAAGTGCCACAGGACTCTGTTGTTTTTTCTGCAATAGACTAATATGGCTACCCCTTTGGATATTGAGTCTCTGGAGCTGTGGGAGCCAGAGAATCTCATTAGTTGGGGGAGTAGGCTAGTGAGATAAAGTAAGGGGCAGCCAGGCAAGATCAAACCTTTTGGTTAAAATTAATTTTAAAATTCTGTCATTTTTCACTGGAACATGAACTAAAAACATATTGCATATTGCAACATTGGGGTTGGCGGGGAGAGGGGAAGGGGAGGATGTGTCTGAAAATAAAGGCAGGTATATCTGGAAACAAATAAATGTCACCCATTTGGCTGATTTATTTATAATATGAATCTGAATATTTCCCACAATATCAGACACAAAAAGAATTCTGCATCCTCCATCTCATGCCGCTCTTTTTACATTCTTTGTTGTTAAATCCCATACATTTTCCCTAAGCCACATTGCCTCTCATTTTATTAAATAAAGCTGATATCCTTACCAGCTAAAACACTTCTCAACCCTAAAAAATAGGCTTTCCTCTACTCAATCACTCTTCCCCCCACTCCTTCTCATTTAGGCTCTGATCCTGAAGTTGGTAATGTCACTGGCAAAATCTCCACTGACAGGGTTTCAGGCTTGGATGCTGCTGAGTTCAGTGGGATTTTCTGTTTAGTACGGTATCTTTGAAAATTAGGCCTCTTACTTTGGTGGTTAAATATGGATTTAGTGACCTAACAAATATTAGTTTTGAAAACAGTAGCACTGAATAAACCCAAGCCTTTTTTGTGCTTTTTGGCATAGCCACAAACTGAAACAATACAAAGTGACCCTGCTCCAAGGGGAATGCTAGGGAAGCCTCCCAGAGTTGCAGATGGATACATGTTCTGTGGAGTTCAGCATACTTACCTTGTGCACTGGTCTTATTCCCCTTGGGCAAATGGAGAAATCAATCCTTACTTTACAATCTGTAGTATGGGATTGCTGACAAGTCCTTTCATGCTGTGCAGGGAGTAAGGTTTCCTATGCACTCCCCTTCTGTAACTTAGTTGGGCTTCCATATATGTGGCACAAATAATATTAGAGATCAAGTAATGTATTTAAAATAATATTACACTGTATCTCAAGAGGTTATAATTTTGGCTCCATAAATCTGCAACTTCTGGCTCTTGTATACCTTTATAATTCTGCCAGTGATTTTAAAAAATGGCTATTACAGTCTCTAGCAATGGACCCAGGCAGTGCATTGGAGACACTACGGCACACTGCATTGTTTTACAGAACTGCTGTAGAATACTATAACAGTGTTGATAAATACTACCAGCAAACACTAGATAACTGTAAGTGCATTATAGGCCTGATTTATAAACTTATATACACCCCTGTAAGTGTTAAAGTAATCTGTTTAAGTCAACAAAGTTACACTGGTGTAAGAAGGTGGGAGTCCAGTTACTCCTGATTCACATCAGTTTCAGCGAGCTCAGAATCCAGCTCTTTGTTTATGTATTGTCCAACTAATCAGCATTTTTGTATGTGTATTTATTCTTTTAAACAATAGATTTTTATTAAAAAATATAAAATTGGAGTTTGATTAAAATCCTAACCAAAATGAAGGTGGTGATTCCATCACTTGTGGTCAGGAAACTCTTTCCTGCACAGAGGAAACAGATGTCCTCTTCCCCCCGCGGGCCCCCCCCCCCCCACACACACACACACAAAGAGAGAAAGAGAGAGCGATTCTTACTCAGATTGTTGCAAATTACTGCTCTATTATAATATCACTTAATTTACTCTGGAATTAGTTGCAATTTTTAGAATCCATGTTGCCAACTATAACATGGACAATGAAAATGACCATGCCTGCATGTTTTTTAAACCCATGGTTTAATTATGAAAATTAATAAAAAGTAAAACTAATGGTTTCCACAGCTACAGTGTTTCTGGAGTTTTGGAAAAGGCGGAGAGCCGTGCTCACCTATGACTGGGATCTCATAGACTGGGAGGATGAAGAGGTAAGATCACCCAGTGTTAGTATAACTAACAATGGCTCTTGCTCTGCTAGGCCAATTGAATTTACTACATTACACTGGTGGAATAGATCACTAATGTACCTTGCAAGTAGATGTTCATCCAAATTCAAATAATATTTTCTGCTTGGCAAAGTACTTTTATTTATTTATTTAGGGGGGACAATGATTACTCCTATTTAAGCAGGATATGTGAATTAAAAACACATTAGTGTCCATATTTAGTAAAGCGTGGGGGGCGGGGAGCGAGGAATCTCCAGCCAGAATGAGAAGGCCCTTTAAGAAGAATTTGGGGGGTCAGCTGTCACCCTAATTCCAGTTTTGTTCAAAGCTAAAGCATTCTAGGACTTGAAGTCCTGAGGGACTATGGGAACTGTTGAATGGGCAGCAATGTATGCTGGTAAGGAGATATGGGATAAAAAGAGTTCCCTTTTGTCCTTTAAAGGGAAGACCAGGGCAGGACCAAGAAGTGGTACTCTTTCTGAAGAGAATACAACTTCCTATTAGATCAGACAAAGAGCCCACAGGAGTGCCAACAAAGTGCTAAGGAAGTGGGTGCTGTTTGGAGCCAGGAAGTCAAATACTGCAGGGACATGAAGAGAACTGAGGCATCCCCCTTTCTCTGCATACATTGCTAATCATCCATCAACTCCCCCTTTGCAACACATGTTCCTGATTCAGGCCAGAATCAAGCCATTCTGGAAAAGGATCAGAGCCTAGATGTTGAACCAGTCATAAAGGGCCAACTCATCCTATTACAGTCTGCCACTGGCACCAACAAATATCAAGTAGTTATACCCTTTTACATGTCTCAGAAAATTTTCTCTGTAAGTTGCAAGTGAATATCATTGTAATGGAATTTAGGGTCACTCACTTCTAGGACAGAGGTTGAAATCTGGTTCAGGTTACTTGAGGCCCAAAGGCCTTTATGGATCGTCTGAAGCCTCTGTGAGATGAGTCGATGATGTTAATCCAGCTCCTAATGAACAGTTTCCACACCATAAAAGCCACCACCACAACTGGCACTAATTTACAGTTTTCTTAGCAATTTCAGCAGAGAAACCATAATCAATATGGCAACCCAACTCTCTTTCATCCCTGGAGGTGACTCTTCTAATACCTTAGCTGGTGGAAGTGGAAAAACTTTCACTGCCATGATTTGTGCTGCTCTTGATCTCGGGGTGAATGTAATGAAATGTCTCCCAGGTTCTCCAGTTAAGTCTCTTTCTGGGGCAGTTATCTGGATATTTGCTTTGAAAATACATGATGCACCTTAGGGATAAGGGAGTTATGCAACTGCAAGTCATTATCATTACTGAATGTTTGTACCGAATGTCTGATGCTTTGCTGCTTTAAACTGAAGCAAATCTGTCATTTGCAGGAAGAATTGCGCCCTCAGTTTGAAGCAAAATACTCCCAAGTGGAACGAGTAAATCCCATCACAGGAAAACCTGAACCTTTTCAACCCTTTCCTGATAAACTTAGTCGACTGATGGTGTCTGTCTCAGGAATATTCTTCATGGTAAAGTTACTCTAGGCCTTATTCTGATATCACACCAATGTAAATCAGGAGTGATTCCACTAAAACTTATGGAGTTACCAGTGATATAATGTATGTAAGTTCAATCAGATCAGAAACAATGCTTGTTATTGGTTGGTTGGTTGTATGTGATTGGGGCGGGGGGGGGGGGTTGAATGGGAAGGGCTGTATGATTTTAGAATCTTGCAAAATCACAGTGGGCATGTGTCTTCCCTCAGTAACAAGGCTATGTCTACACTTACTAAAATTAATTCGAATTAGTTCATTCCAACTAACTAATTCGAACTAATTTTAGTTAGTTCGAATTAACTTAATTTGAACTAGCACAATTTAGTTCGAACTGAGCAAGTGCCATTCATGGCATTTGCTTAGTTCAAATTAGCGATTTGCATTGAATTCTATGGGCCAGTTAGTTCGAACTAACATGGCCACATTGGTTAATTTGAACTAACTAGTTCGAATTAACCCTTACTTCGAATAGCCTATTCGAATTTATTAGTTTGAATTAAGGGCTTCCTTAATTCAAACTAATGAAAGCCTAGTGTAGCCATGGCTTTAGTTAGTTCGAATTAAGCTTCCTTAATTCGAATTAACTTGCCAGTATAGACAAGAGGAGAGATTCTAGTTTGTCTCTAACATAAAGCTGCTCCCTGAAACAAATTGGACACTCTCCTTTTTAAAAGCACTCAGTAATCTATTGATCTTTGTTTTAGCTGTTTATTTTAATCAGTATTTTTTCTTTGAATTACACATGCATTTATCTCACTGCAGATTTCTTTGGTACTAACCGCAGTGTTTGCAGTTGTGGTATATCGCCTAGTAGCTATGGAACAGTTTGCATCCTTCAAGTGGCATTTTATCAAAAAGTACTGGCAGTTTGCAACATCTGGCACTGGAGTCTGTATCAATTTCATGATCATCATGTCACTTAATGTTGTAAGTTTGAAAACTTTTTAAAAGAGGACAAAGACTTCTAAATGATATATTGTTGTTTTGTTTTTTTAAATCTAGTCTATGGAATGCCCAAACTATTTGCAGTTCATCATTTGCTATCTGATTGATTGTCACTTAAGTTGCATGGTATTTTTTTTTCTTTTCTGTTTTCTGATTGGATGTAATTCATATCTACAAAGATTTTGAGATGGCTGTAGGAACACGTCTCGTGCAAATACATATTTACAAACATAGTAATGTATAAACAGATACCTGCATGAACAGTTAAATAGCATGCCATAGACTGAACTATATTCCATAAATCATCATATTGGTAAATTTAAGGTATAAAGATAAAAATCTATTTGTATTTGTGGCTAATTAGTCATGAAAAAGAGTGACTAACATAGATTTTTTTTTCCATTGAAAATAATTAAGACCTCTGCAGCTCCTTATTCTTTGCTCAACGATCTTGCTGTTGCAGCAAACTTGTTTCCTTCATTTGTATATTTTTATTTATTCATTTAATAGATATCCTAATACTTTAACAATATAAAATCTTTTCTATAATTTATGCTTTTTCTTTTTTCAGGTATATGAAAAAGTTGCCTATCTCCTAACAGATTTAGGTAAGTGCATCTTTAATGCTAGCATACTCCTCATCAGATATATTGTGTAACTTTGTATTTCCATAAGATGGCTTTGATGATTTGGTAACATGAATAGTAACATGCTGACTTTTCCCAAACTAGTCATTACAGAGTAAACTATTATTTGGCATGTTTTAAGGAAAACAAAGGGGAAGGAAAAGAAAATTGTTGGTCAATGGCCACTGGAGATGGATCCAGACCAAATCCCCAGATCAGGAGATGTCCCCCTTCCCACTGGGTCAAGCCTTAGACAAGTTTGGATCCCAGCTGATCTAACCAGCTGTGTGCCATTTCTAGACGCCCTCGTCTGGCAGTCTGCTTAGTGCAAGGGAAAGCTAATGTCCACATGGATTGCCACAGAATTCAGTGGAACTCTCCAGAGGCTCATGCATTCCACTCTTCTACACACCCCAATCCACGCCTGTGTTGATTGTACAATCTGATCCAAGCTTTCGTGAGAGAAAATCCCACTTCATCAGGCACTTTGAAGATGGGAAATTTACAGAATGGAAGAAAATTAAATGCAGGGAAGTGTATGACATAGGATCAGGTCAGACTGTAACAGCAAATCAAAATAGATGTTAGGATTCAAACACAGGGGAATAGCACATAGAGGAAGGTGAGGTCAAATCACCTGTTGTAATAAGAGAAAAATCCGTAGTCCCTGTTTAACCCCAAGGCAACAGAGTTGAATTTGCATATAAATTCGATTTGGTCCTGTGATGATGTCTTTAGTGTAGATATGAGGGCAAAGTTGGCAGCGTGGTCTGTTGCAGGGATATGTTCCTGCTTTAATGTTTCTGTTGTTTGATCTATAGTTGCTGGTGAGTATCCATTTACAGTTGGGGGGCTGTCTGTAAGCAAGGAGAGGTCTGTCTCCCAAGGCATGAAAGAGTGAGGGATTCCTTCATCTCAATATATGTAACTTATGAGTTCATCTAGCTGTATCAGAATTGTTTACATTTTGTGCCCCGGTATCAATTCTTTTTAGTTTTCAAATATCAGGTAAAATTGGAAGCCTCAAATAATGCTGTTTTTTTAAAAAAATCTGTGACATGGATTAAAAGGGGAGATGTATCAAGTTAGGATCATGCCACACCTGTTGTTCTTAGTTAGTGGAAAAAACTTCCCTCCCTTTTTCATACAAATATTCTGAGTAGAGTGAGGGGGAGGGACGTGGAATTTCAATTTCATGGAAAAGGTCCTGTTTTTAACATTTGTTTTCATTCAGAATTGGGCTGCGACAAAAAATTTCAAAATTCCCTGTGAATTTAAATTTTCAGAAAAAAAAATTACGGGGTAATTGAAATGTTTTATTTCAATTTCAACTTTTTATGGTTCTATATAATATAATATAATATAATATAATATAATATAATATAATATAATATAAT
>ML685785.1:24082546-24108700 GCA_007922175.1 Pelusios castaneus
GCCTGAGCCCCGAATCTATTCCAGGGCCCAGGAACCCAGAAAACTACGGCGGAATGCAGGTTCCGCTCTGCCCTGCCCTGCAGGCAGGCTGCTGCTCAGCTGGGAGCAGCGGTAGCCAGCCGGGCTGGGGAGTTTTCAAATCTCCCACCCTGAGCATGCTCCGAAAGAGCAAGTTCAGGGCGGGAGCAGCCTCCTGGCCAGCCCAACGCCAGACACCCCTACAGCTCTCTGGCCACGTAAGCTTGGGGGCCGGGCGGGTGGGTGCTGGGGAGCTGGGACCGGGAAGGCTGGGCAGTCTGGGGAGCTGATGGGGGACGGGCAAGCCGGGAAACCGATAGCAAACTGGGGGGTTGGAGAACGGGGGCTGGGGAGCCGATGGGAAACTGGGGGGCCGGGGAACGGGGACCGGGTGGGCTGGGAAGCTAATGGGGAACTGGGGGGTCGGGGAACGGGAGCCAATGGTGACCAGGAAGGTCGAGGAGTTGCAGCCAGCGAGCCGGGGGCAGGGAGCTGCCGGGCAAAGGAGATCGGGGGGCCTGGAGAGTGCCCGGGCCAGAGGGACTCGGGTTCGGGGTTTCTAAAGGGGACTGGGGGTGTGGGGTGGGTTCCCCTGGGGGGCCCGGCCAGCTCACCTCCTGTCTGGTCCCAGCATGCAGATGGGAGCCACGCTATGGCTGCTCACCTCCCCTCCAAAGTATGAGCCAAGGATAGACAAATTATCAACATGCATACAACAGCAAAAATCACATTAATTGTTCAAAAGCATTCTAAATGCAAACTTTTGCCTTTCAATAAAAAGTTGTTTGTATCATTGAAAGCTCCGTTATTGTGGTTTTCTTTTAAGACAAAAGATGTTAATGTATAAGTTGTTTTTTCTAAACTAAAACCTCAGTATTGGCACTTTGCGATAAATAAGTGGGTTTTGGGTTGCAGTTTGGGCACTCGGTCTCTAAAAGGTTCGCCATCACTGCCATAAGGGAATAAGAAAGACAACAAAACTTTGATTCACATCCTAGAGCTATTTTTTCTATAATACATGAAAAGTCCTTTTGACATCTGGTATATTAGAGCATCCATTATCCCTTTCATAATATGGCCTCTGGTCCTACAGAAGTAGGTCACGATGATATAAGTGTTGTTTCCATTCATAATAGACTTTGGAAAAGTTATTTTTGAAGAAAGTGTACAGGTCAGTCACAAGAAAGAACGCTAAAGGCAAGAACTAGTGAGGACAGATCATTCAAATGTATATGGAAGTAGCCAAAAGATGGTGATTTAACTTAACTGAACGTCACAAAGTAATTCTGAAAAGCAACAGGTTGTGTGTGGCTGCCGCACAAAAACAACCGCCTTTTGATTATTGGCCTCAGCACTTTTGGGCTCATGCATGCACATACACACTAACTACTCTCTAAAGTCCAAGTGGCCCTGCTTCATCTGTAAAACCTAAATGGACCCACAGTCCTATACAAACTACTGCCCCCCAAAAATTTTCAGTTCTCATGCCAAGACAGAGAGTAATTCCATGGATCCAATTTCATTGGCCTTGGCTAGTGTGTTGAAGTATAAACCAAGGAAAACATATTCGACTGCTTGTCCCCAAAGCCCCCCCCCCCCACACTTTACTTTTAGCCCCAGTAGTAGTAGCAACTGTTTCAAAACTGAAAGGGGCTCTTTGCTCCTGCAAACTAAACGGTCAGTCTGAGGTCTTGCATAAAACAGCAGGATTAACCAATGATGATAGGGAGTTGGATTAACCAATGATAGCCCATCTAACAGTTAGAGTATGCCATGCTACTGGATGACAGACGCAATAAACCCTGTCTAAACAATCCAGGACCAGTTTTGAGAACAGGCTCTCCTTTCTCAAGACAGACTCCAGTGTGCAGATGCAGTGTGCCTATAGACAAACAGATAGGAGAGTGTTCACTCATTCATCACTCCAATTAAAACTAAAACTAAAACCTAACACTAACTAAAATTTAAAAAGCCAACCCTTCCATTTCTTTAAATGCCACTTCAGTTAAAATAAGCACATTAAATTCATTAGAGTGTTTTCTGGGCTGGACCAGAACATAGTTGGCTACATTTAACCTATGTTAGAATAACTGTTTGCTTCCTTCCTTATTGTTCCTAGATACTACCTCAGTTCATTAAAATAAATAAATACATAAAAGGAAGGAAGGAAGAAAAAACATAAATGTAGTATTCAGTAGTAACTACTGAGGGTCAACAGGCTGGGATCTTCTAATAAGAGGCAACCACTGCCTTGTAATATATGTTTATGTTGTCCCTAAGTAACCACACACATTTCAGAGTATTAAATATCTCACCGGGTGTTGGAAAAATGCTTAATTAATTCTGCTTGTTATAATTAAACAGCTCATCCCTAGAATCTAAACATAAACGCAGGGGTTTTTTCCTCTAAAACAATGGGACCATGTCTATTTTAAATGCTCCAAACTTTATTAACTGATTTCATGGTGACCTAAGCTACTTAGATACAAAGACACTCCAGTGGTTTTGAATTGTTTAACCACCTACTGTATGTCATAACTCATTTTAAACAGTGATTTGAAATTTTCATGTACAATCTCAAAATTGCAAATTACAGTAATTATCAACCTGTTCTAATTAAGATAGCATTCTTACCATAAAGAGGCTACAATTTAAGTAGACAAGTGACATGCTGAGTGGGAGTGAGGAGTTAAGTAAAATCTTCGAGGATTTTGTTTGCAAATTTATATTTGTAGTTTTTTTTAAAAAGGACCAATTAACTTCATCTGCCCCCATACTTTTGTCAACTGCCTGACACCTTAGAGGTGGCATGAGAGAGGACACATGGATAAATTCAGGGAAGACATTCCCACACATAAGAAGTAGCATAGACTAAGGCATGAAAATGTTAAGAAATGTAGATTGGAAAAGACTGCTAGAATCAGATGAAGGGGCTCCAGGCTGCCCACCACTATGCCCCCCAGCACTACTATGGGCTCCTCCCTGCCTGGGACCCTGGCCCCCCACCATGGCGGCCTCAGGGTGAGAGAGGCCACTCTCCATGGCACACCTGCCCTAGCCTTGGTCCAGCTGGTCTGCCCCGAAGGGCAGGGCCGGCTGATGTGCAGTGTGGCTTTCGGTGCAGCCCTCCAGGGCCCTCAGCCCTGGAAGGCCATTCCGTGCACCAGCCGGCTTCATTCCCAGAGCACAGCAAACACACACTGGCCTGCGCCACCCCCGGGGCAGGTCAGGTGGCCCAGGCTGCAGCAAAGTGGGCTGATTATACAGGGGCTTGAAGGGCTGTAGCCTGAGCCCCCTTTTAGGCCAGGACCCTTCAGGCCCTAAAGCCCCTGCATTGATCCAGACCTGAAGATTGCTGCCTGTTCTGATCATTTCACTGCTTGTCTAATTTGTCGTGTATTGAACTGCTGATTCTAAACACTATCATGAACAACTGCTGAGAAGAATCAAAGAAACAAGGTAAATAAGATAATATCTTTTATTGGACCAACATTTGTTGGTGAGAGGGACAAGCTATTGAACTACACAGGGTTCTTCTTCAAGTTTGGGAAATGGACTAAGAGAAGAATCAAAGCATCTCAACATGCTTCAAAGGACTAAAAAGTTCAAGATTCAATATGAATTTAGAAAGAGAGCCATCAAAATAGTTCTTTGGTGTTTCACAGCTTAGGAGCACCATTTTTTATTTGTGCAGGGAACCAATCTGGTCACAGCTAGGGAAAGTGGGTGTGACACTCTAGCTGCATACTTTACTGAGGAAAAAAAAAACTTTTATGTAAACAGTTAAATTAACTTGAACTATATCATTTTTTCTATAGGAGGTACATTGACCTTGGAACACTCTAACATACTTGAAACTTCATTTCATTTTTAATGTGTACTGTGTCACTCCTTTTAGAACATCCTAGAACAGAATCTGAATGGGAAAACAGTTTTGCATTGAAAATGTTCCTCTTCCAGTTTGTCAACTTAAACAGCTCTATTTTTTACATTGCCTTTTTCCTTGGCAGGTAAGTTATTTTTGGTCGTCATTTTATTCCCTAAGAACTAGGGGGTGGGCAGTGCATACTGAACTGTTAGTGCTAGCTATTCCATTGTGGTCATGTATTAAATTCCTTTAAAGAAAATGTTTTAATGTTATAGTAATTGGAGATGTCAGAACCAGAAGAGTTTTGTGCAGCTGAGTATAAACTAAAGCCAAAAGTGGGTATAAATTAATCTCTTAAAATCTGTATTTAGGAAACTATTTACAAAAAGTTCTGATTATTTTTTTTCAGAGGTGCTGAGCACCTACTGTTCCCATTGACCTCAGTAGGAATTATAGGTGCTCAACATCTCTAGCAATACTAATTTATTTACATCTACAAAATATATGAGTTCCCTGAATGGAACTGAAAAGTTTTATGTTTCAGTTAAAGATTGGAAAAATAAAAAACCTCTGGCTAAGAATATATTACTCTATTTAATATAAACTACTAAACATATTGAAACATGCCACAGGGGATATTATAATCCATGATAATTATATTAGACACCTCTTTGTGCCATCTGTTTTGTCTTTTATCCTTTTATGTCTTGCTATGTTCAGTAGAGATAGAAGTTCCAGTCCTTCATTTCTTTCTTAGGGAAAATTTTAATTGAAATATTTGGGTCTACACCGGCAATTTAGGTCAACTTAAGTAGCCTTAAGTCGACCTAAATTACTCCCCATCCACACTGGACTTTCATTAAGTCAACTTAAGAAATTCCTTAAGTCAACTTAATGAAAGCTTAGGTCGACTTCGTAAGAACCACCAGTTAGGTCGACCTAACCTTTATGTTGACTCCTTAGGTTGACTTAAGCACAGTGTGGACATGGATTAGCCTTTAAGTCGACTTTATTAAGTCGACTTAAGGGCAATTAGCTTGACTTACTCAGTCCCCGTTCAGAGTAACCACTTTAAGTCGACTTAATAAGGTCGACTTTAAGATGACTTAAAGTCAACCTTATTAAGTTGACTTAACAAAGTCAACCTAGCTTTTTCTAGTGTAGATATAGCCTTTGGGAGTTTTGCCTGAGCAGGAAATCACATTTAGAGCTATTAGAACCATGAGAAGGATTTACTATCAATATCTGTTTGCAACAGAAATGGACCTAAAATGCATACTGCACATCTGAGGCCCCAATCTTGGTGCTAGTTCTGTATGAGGTGGTCACTGTGTGGTTCCTCATTGACTGGGTGGATACAATGGTTTGCTTTCTTGGAGCCAATGCAGAATTGGGAGGCTTGAAATTCTAACATCTCAAAGTTCATAGGGGTTGAAAGCAAGGGTTTGTTTCTAGCCATTAGAGAATTTGTGGGCTACCTGCAAAATATGGATATCTATCTCGGTTTGGATTCTGAAACCACTCCTACCCCCCCACACCAAGCCCCCTGCAAGTGTCAAAGCTCTCTTTAGCTCCCAGATTTTAGCATATGGCCTTATTCCACTTATTATTTAAATGGTTCATAGTTAACAAATTCTAGTAATACAAAATGTTATTGGAATTTCCATTAAGAAACAAAAATTTCATTTCACAGATTTGCAGGACGTCCAGGAAAATACAACAAACTTTTTAATAGATGGAGACTGGAAGAGGTAAACAATCCTTTTCCCCCCCTCTCCCCACAAGCTCCATGTGCAAAAAGGAAACTCTGAAATCTCTAAAAGACACATAAACTATAGTCATGTGCAAGATTTATTCTTCCATTAAAGTACAGTGAGGAAGGACAACTCTTTTTTTTCATAAAAGAGGGCTGGAAACAGAAAATTTGGCTTCCCTTCTGAACTCTCAGCTTTGCTGTGTAACTTTAGACTGGATGCTCCCCCTCCGTGCTTCAGTTTCCCTATTTCTGAAAAGGAGGCAGTAAAACTCACAGTTCTGTTAAGAGGTCTAAATCATTAATATTTGTGAGGAACATTGAGATGATTGGATGGAGGGCACAATAGAAGAGCAATTATTATTGTTGATAGGTTCTTACCTAATGCGAGGGTACTTCTTCAAAAATTAAAGTCAATGTTTTCAAATCTGGGCATATAAAGATGCTAACCATACCACTTCCCCTAATTTTAGTAGGGGCTGAGGTTACTTAGTATCACTGAAAATTAGGCCCCCTCTATTTGGGCTCCAAGATATTGATTTGGAAGCCTAACTTTAGACACATAGTTATTAGATATGATTGAAAACTCATTACCTAATTAAAATACACATTTTTGGCAAATTGAAAGGTTTAAGACTTAGAGATTTACCAGTGATTTGAAGTTGTATGAATTCAGTTTCGTTCATCAGAGGTCAAATATTGATTCATTCTGTTGCATGTTTATCGACTGATGTGGAACGAGTTGGTGATACCATTTGCAGGATAAGTATCTTAGCTGCCGCCCTTAATAGGGATTTATGGCAAAGAAATTCAGTGGAGATGGCGATTTGTCCAAACTCTCACTCAAAAAGATTGTCCCCATCACACTAGATTGACAATAGCAGAAGAAATAAGCATTAACTTTGTCCATGTTGTATACTTCTGTGGCTAGTTTGATTCTATAGGTCTGTCAGTCTGTTACCTCTCAAAAACATTGAAAATGATATCCATTGTTGAGTAACCCAAAAGAAAAACACCCATCATAGCTGATTTTTTCCTAAAAACACCTTTAAACTACACAGGTGAAAGCCTGGGTCCAATGAAGTCAATGGTAAAAAATCCAGGGGATTTAGGTGGGCTCATCATTGCACCCTAAGAATACTTCCCATTCATCCAGGATGCACGTGCAAAAACTAGGGGGATGCTTTATAATAAAAAAGTATTTTAAAAATAATAATACATAACATTTTTCTGCTCCCTTCAGTGTCATCCTAGTGGCTGTTTGATAGATCTCTGCTTGCAAATGGGAGTTATCATGGTTTTAAAACAAATGTGGAACAACTTTATGGAACTGGGTTATCCGTAAGTCCATTTGATAAGGGAATTATTTTATAAAAATGTGATTATAACCTATGCAAAAGTAGGAGAAAAAGGAAAAGCACCAGTTTTCCCTAATGTAAGTGAGGGTAGGGTTTTGGGTTTTAATTGTAAGACTTCATCAAAACCAGCTAAGCAAAAGTGATCCCTTAGCATGCAGTTGTACCAGCTACATGGGGGAACATTTGTTTACAAATTCACAGAATACTAAGGTATTTGTTTGAAATCTCTTTAATTTCATACCAATCCTAGCCCCTGCCTTTCTAATACATAGACCTGAGCAACAAAATTTGGATCCATATATGGATCTCAGCATTTCCCAAGATAGGATGTTGAGATCTGAAGATCTGGTACAGCTTATTATAGAAAGAGAGGGATACGTGCAGAGCTTAGATTTAGATCCATAGTTTAATCAGGATACAGAGTTCTGGTTCAGAATACAAATTTGCAACACAGGCTGTATTCCAGACTCTGTTGCAGCATATCAGTTTTTAAAGAAATTTACACATGCACATGGGTTTTAGTACATGCCAAAAATTATCAGCAGTTTTTTTTTGGAGGAAACTGTATTTCTGCAACCACTTAAGCAAATGACTGCTAATTTCCATCACAGAGTCTATCCCAACGCCTTTGTGATGTAGCCATTTTCAAAAGAATCTCCCTTACACCTAGAACATTTTGATTATCTAATTATTTCCCTATTTTGAGAAGATGGTTTCTGAGGAATGAATTGGACTTTCACTGCTAGTTCTACACTTAACCCTAGTGTGGCACAGCACTATTATGGTGGTGGTAACACCACCGAAGATACAGGTGAACCGGCCACTTTAAAAGGTGGAAAAAAGTTTTCAAAAAAATCTATTTTGGGGATAGAATATAATTCCAAATTAGTTATGGCTGATCGTGTAATGCTTGATTTTTCTCTAGCAGTTTGTAAGGGCTATATATTGTTTGAGGTTTGCTATGACTGCTTTACAAAGCGCCAGGGCTTTTTTGTGAAGGTACTCAGGGGTACTGAGTACTAGCACCTTTTTTTCACAGCCCCAGGTCCCTGGCCGAGTACTGGTACCTTTTCTTTTACAAAAAAAAAGCATTGTAAAAGGCCTTATGACTAAATGTTCCTTCAGACCCCTTTTTCACAGAAACAACAGCATTGGGGGAGTGAAATTAAACCTGTGATCCTTTGGTTTGTGTATATTGGATGTAATGTTATAGGAAGCTGATGTTTTCTGTTTTTATTTTTTAATGATAAATTACTATTTTGACTGAAAACAGTATTTTGGCACCATAATTACTTAATACTGAACTTACACTAGTCCTGAGCATTAGACTCTCTGTTATAGGGTGTTTCCTGATGCCCATCACAACCTTTTTGATCATGATATCATTGCGTCACAGTTGCTTACTTTTGTTTGATCACGCTTGGTCTCAGTGTTCCGGAAACAGGTGAAGTTCATTACATCCATATAATGCTGCAGGTTGCTAGATTCATCTCCCCTTTACTTAATTAATACTATTTTCCTTGACAAAATTTCTAAAGTAAAACTTGACTATGCATGTGGATTTTAGAGCACTTCAAAATAACGACTCTTAAACCAGAAGTTTTGCTCTCAAAGAAATTCTTCCAGAAGGAGTACTTGAAGAATGCAAGCTGAGGGAGCAACTAATATGCCCAATGCACATTCTCTGCTCATGAGCACTGCTTGGGTTTAGTTGCCCCACCATATCATAGAATCATAGAATCTTAGGGTTTGAAGGGGCTTCATGAGGTCATCTAGTCCAACCCCCTGCTAAAAGCAGGACCACTCCCACTAAATCATCCCAGCCATGGTTTTGTCTAACTGGACCTTAAATATCTCCAAAGACGGAGATTCCACCACCTCCCTAGGTAACCCATTCCAATGCTTCACCACCTTCCTAGTGAGAAAGTTATTCCTAATATCCAACTTTGACCTCCCCAGCTGCAACTTGAAACCATTGCTCCTTGTTCTGTCCGCTGTTACTACTGAGAACAGCCTAGCTCCTCCTCTTCGGAGCACCCCTTCAAGTAGTTGAAAGTTGCTATCAAATCCGTCCTACCCCATCCGCACGGCCTTCTCTTCTGTAGACTAAATAAGCCTAGTTCCTTCAGTCTCTCCTTGTAAGTCATGTGCCCAGCCCCCTAATCATTTTTGTTGCCCTCCGCCGTACTCTTTCTAATTTGTCCAGATCCTTTCTATAGTGGGGAGCCCAAAACTGGACACAGTATTCCAGATGCGGCCTCACCAGTGCCAAATAGAGGTGAATAATCACGTCAAGCCATGCAGTCATTCTGGTGGTAGCATGCCTGTGAACCTCTGATTTGCAACATAGCGCTAATCCTGTGCACTTGCACTTTGGCACATCAGTTTGTCTTGACCTCTTTTGCTGTTCCAGATTTTACCCTGACACCTTTTTTTATATATGTTGCTTTCCTCAAAAAGGCAGTGGGTGCTAGACCCAGAGCTCTGTTCCATGCAGATGATATCACATTGGGAAGGATAAGAGCTATAGTTTGAGCCCCAAGTGTGCACAAACAACGTTACAAGAACCATGAAATGTGTGTCATGTGATTTGAGGGAGGGAAGGGCGGCAGAGGAGATGCTCTGTATCAGGAACCTCTAACTCAGATGACCTCAAATTTCTTGACTGTCTGAGGAAGCGTGTGGATTTTAGAGCACTTAATAAAGATGGCTGTTAAACAGTAAGATATTTTTACAGTAACTAGAGCAGTGCAACTGTCCCTCTATAAAACAGTCAGTGCTCTGTGAACAAAAAGAGATTCATTTCACCAGGTTCTTGTTTGTAGTGTTATGCTTTAAAAACACAGCTGGGGAGGGGGGCACAAAGTGCAGTTTTAGGAAACATAATAAAACTCTGTTCCCCATAGGATGGATGCTGTTAATAAAGTCAGTGGAATTAAAATGATCTAGTCTTTCTGAAATAACTATTTCAAGAAGACTGCTTCCTTGTTGTTGCATCTCATGTTGTGAGCTTGTTGTCCCACATTAACTGCCTCTCAGCAACAAAGCTTTATGAGCCTTTTGCATTGTTTCACATTGTTTAAAAATTATCTTTCAAAATCTACATTAAACAGCACTGTGGAGCTTCTTAAAAGAATAACAGAATTTTTATGCATTGTCTTTAAGAAATGGGAATAATATACTACATTGCTTATGATACATCAAATTATAGTCTAGTCAGAGTTCCAGTCAGAAAACCCTGTCCAGAAAGCTGTGTTCAGTGTGTGCCAGCAACCTAATAAAAATGTTTGGGGCTCTGTTCTCTTGTAGCCAAACCAAACACTGAATAGCACAAAGAATACACAGAGTTTTAGGCTTCCTTTCTTCCCAGTTCAGCAGTACCTTAACTTCTTTATTTAGGAAATATTTGAGAACACCCTTCCTCAGTTCTTTATTTTCCCTTTCAATCATCTGGGCATTCAGGCAAGGCCTTTGTTTACCTTTGAGACCTTTTCAGCAGCAAAAAAAAGGAGGTGCCAAAGAATAAACTGGGCTTTGAAATGGATAACAGCAGATTGACAAGGCTAATAGAAAACACTTTACAGCATCGGTCCCTTTTCAAAGAAGTGTGAGGTTTGTCTCCCTGAAGTGTGTATTCAAGTGACTTCTGAATGAGAAACAGAGTTGCAGTCTCTGACTTCTTGCTGCCCAAATTGAAATAGCATTTGCTTAATCATTTTCATCTAAGAAGCTTTTTTACAACCTTTAGCTGATTATTATTAACAACTTCACCATGAAGTAATCATTGAACAGCATCCATAAGGGCTGCTCACAATATTGCTTTATATTGGTAGTTTCAGCAAAACCTTGTTAAAGACACATTCTTGCTACAGGAAAAAATAATATTCTTTAATGAATACTCTTTCAAGAAGGCTCTGTAATTTTTAAAATATCTCCTCAGGTTTGTGCACTGAAAACAACATACACTTATGCTCTAGTATCTTCGGTGAGCTGTACTCTTAACTTGTTCCAGAGGGGTAGCTGTGTTAGTCTATTGCAGAGAAACAAGTGTCTCTTGTGGCACTTTTAAAGACTAATAGATTTATTTATCACATGAGATTTCGTGGGAGAAAATCCCACATTGTCATGGTTCATTAGATTATACTTGTTAAAATATAGTAACCCATCCCACCCATCCAATAAGAGGAGTTTCTATACCTACATCTCTCAAGCTTTCATCCAAGAGACACCACATGATCCATTGTCTACAGCCAAGCCCTAACATATAACTGCATTTGCTCTGATCCCTCAGACAGAGATAGACACCTTCAGGATATCTATCAAGCATTCTTAAAACTACAATACACACCTGTGGAAGTGAAGAAACAGATTGACAGAGCCAGACGGGTACCCAGAAGTAAACTACTAAGGAGAATCCCAAGAAAGAAAACAACAGAACTCCACTGGTCATCACCTACAACCCCCAAGTCAGACCTCAGTCTACAGCACATCTTCAAGGATCTTCAGCCTGTTCTACAAAACAATCCCTCACTCTCCTGGCTTACAGATAGCCCCCCCAACCTTAAGCAGATACTCACCAGCACCTACAGACCAAACAACACTAAAGCAGGCACATATCCCTGCAACAAACCACAGTGCCAACTTTGCCCACGTATCTGCACAAAAGACACTGTCACAAGACCTAATCAAGCCAGCTACTCCATCAAGGGCTCATTCACCTTCTCATCCACCAATGTGATTTATGCCATCATGTGCCAGAAATGCCCCTCCCCCATCTTATATATTGGAAAAACAGGACAGTCTCTGTGCAAAAGAATAAATGGACACAAGGCTCACATTGATTTGTTAATAGCTGTGCTCAAATGAATGGATAACAAGTCGAAGTTTCAAAGAGAAACTGCAGAATTGGAATTCATATGCAGATTTGACATTGTTGTGTTAGGGTTAAATAAGAAGTACAGATCTTTTTTCTCATTACAACAGGTGATTTGACCTCACCTTCCTCTATATGCTGTTCTCCAGTGTTTGAATCTAAACATCTGCTTTGATTTGCTGTAACAGTCTAACCTAATCCTATGATTTACACTTCCCTGCATTTATTTTCCTCCTATTCTGTAAGTTCTCTATCTTCAAAGCACCTGACGAAGTGGGATTTTCTCCCATGAAAATTCATGTGATAAAATTGTTAGTCTTTAACAGTGACTACAAGACTCCTTCTTTGTTTTGCTATCCTTCTTTGTTCACCCATCCAGGAGGAGTGAGTGCTCATGCAGAACAGATCTCTAAGACTCATCGCTCAGCATAAGGGGTCCATCAATGCCTAATGTTCCACTTAAGTCTTAATTAATAGGAGGCTTAAATTGTGTGTAAAGGTCTTATAAAGGCTCTCTGTTTTGGCTTGCATTTCTTCTTCGAAGAGTATTATAGCATGCTCTTGAGAAGGTGTCTCTACAGGCATGCACTCGGTAGCTTGGAAGAGTTCAAAATAAGTCTGTGATGCTAACTCAGAATATCAGTGAATATTATAAATTCTTGAACTGGCACTGCCAATGATTTTACAGGCTCTGTAACCTGTTTGTCTAATTTAGGTTACTACAAAACTGGTGGTCACGACGCAAGATCAAGAAAGGAGGGCAGTTATTGGAGCATAAAATTTCACTACCTCAATGGGAAAAAGATTGGAATCTGCAGCCCATGAATCTCCATGGTTTAATGGATGAGTACCTAGAGATGGGTGAGCAAATTCACAGATATTTAGTTTTCTTAAGGAAATCAGCAGCAGCTTTTCCTTTTTAAGGCTGCATATGTTTCCATTTTCTAATCTGGCAATCTGTTATTAGTTTTACAGTTTGGCTTTACCACCATCTTTGTTGCTGCCTTCCCACTGGCCCCTCTCCTCGCGTTGCTTAACAATATCATTGAAATAAGACTAGATGCTTACAAGTTTGTTACACAGTGGAGGAGACCTATGCCTGCAAGAGCAACAGATATAGGTAAGGAAGCATAATTATGGGGCCGGTCACTGTACTACCAGCTCATGTTTTATTCTCTTAAACTGCTAATGCCAAGAAAAAATTAAAAATAATTGAAAGGAAATGAGTATAAATGCTTAAACACACATATCAACAATGACAAAATGTTAAGCAATAGGAGTCCAAAGTTAGGCTTTAAAACTATATTTTATCGCCTACATAAATTACCTTATTTCTCAAAAGTACTGAGCAACCTCAGTTCCCAGTGACCTATAGTTGTGGTGAGCTCTTTGAAAACTTGGGGTACATATTCAGGTGCCGGTGTGGTTTTAAAGGCCCACCTTTAGGCTACTTTTTGAAAAAAATCTCTAGACCTAAAAATAAATGAATATCAATGGACTTTCAAAGCACAAGTTTTATGATGTTTAAGGACTAAACTGACTCCTGGCATAAGTAGAGGAGACTCTTTGACCATAAGTAGAATTAAGCTGGATCTAAGTGTCTTTTCTCCACTTTTTAGTAGTTTATATTTTGGCCTTGTGTAGCAGGATAGTTTCCCACTCTGGTAGCAAAGGGGTTAACAACCCTGTAAAAGGGAACAGCCAATAGGGACAGGTGGCTGCAGAGTCAATCAGGGCTCAAGAGCCTGTATAAAAAACAGGCTACAATCCCTGCTCTAGGCAGTCTTCCCCTGGCTTGTGGGGTAGGATATGCTATCAAGCTGGCTGCAGGAGGCAGGACCAGGGACAACTCTGTAGGGACTGGTGGGGCTTGGTCGTAGCCCAGACCCTGATACAAGAGTGAGAGGTGCCCGGGGGCAGTGAGGACATGACCCAGCGGATCTGCTGAACTGAGTTGGGAGCTGAGGTAGCACCAAGTCATGGCACATAGGGTCCCTGGGCTGGAGCTGAAAGAAGTGGGAGAGTGCAGTTCCCCCTCACTTCCCCCAGACTGCTAGCAGGCAGCAATTGAACTAGTGGTGGCCACTGATGCTAAGTAGGCCAACCTGGACTAGACCTTACCATGACAGCGGGGAACTGAAAAGGACTTGGCTGAGGTCCTAACTAAAGACCAGAAAGACAGATAGCAAGCCACTGTATGGAAGTGCCACTTGAGTAATTCCTCATTAATCTCACCAGGAGGTGCTTGTCCAGCAAGGCACATGCTGATACCCATCTCCACCTTGGTGGTAATTTTTGGTTATGCTTTTGACACCTTGTTAAAGAGGCTTGACTTTACAGAGAAGGTGGCCTGCTACACAGAATATGTGCTATTGCTATATAATAGAGAATGCTCAGGAAGCAGTGATATTAATGCACAGCTGTGAGGGGTTCTCTGGGACAGATGGATAGCACATCTCAAATCACCTTTATAAAGAGTAAGGTTTATTGATGGTGTCAACCTGTATTGTATTAATAGGAATTTCTAGCCTTTCTGCTTGACCTCAGAGTGACTGTAAGTAGGAGACAATATATGTGCCCCATTCAGTTAAGCAACAGTCACAATAAAATATTTCTTGTAACAATTCTTTGTTTCCACCATTGGCCAGGTATCATGTTCACTCTCTTGTAAAGATCAGCCCTTTGAGTTTTATATTCTTACAAGGTAATAGTTTTAAATGGTACCTCAGATTTGGGGGTTTGGGGTTACAAAACTAGAAGGTACCTATTGTCTAAACATAATTCAGACACAACCCATGATAGCAGAATTCTTTGGAAATTTAGATTAATCCTAATCTGAATCCAAACATAGTTTTTTTGGCACAATGATTGTATTTCTCAGTAAACAAGAAAAATAGTATAAAGAGAATGTCCTTATTATTTTTTTCTGTTTGATTCTTCTTTATCCTAGGTATCTGGTATGGAATCCTTGAAGGAATTGGAGTCCTGGCTGTCATCACTAACGCCTTTGTTATTGCAATTACTTCAGATTATATCCCACGTTTTGTCTATGCATACAAATATGGCCCTTGTACAGATGAAGGATACAGACAGGAAAAGTAATTCAGATGTTTTCTATGTATACTTTTTTTTTTGTACTGACCTAATTTTATCTTGCAGCTGAATTGCATTTTTCCCCACTGTCCTTCCTGCATTTTGTATATTGGATCAGTAGTATTTTGTCATTTATAGATACACAGGCATCACTGTATCATCTAGTTTCCTAAGCAACTTCTGCAGAGATGATTACTTAAAGTAAAATGATTTTTTCTCTTCAGATCCCTTCATTAGAATTAAATATTTTGACTCTTTAAAGATGAATAGAGGAGATGAATGGAGACAGTTGAGAAATGCATATACGCTCGTGTAAAATTTTAATGCATAGCAACAAGAATTAGTATTTGTAGTGTGTGTTAGCACTTTGGCCATGCAACCTTTAATTTGTATAATTGATGATAGCAGTTGGGGAAATGTGAAATAAACAAATGCATGTTAGTCACAAAAGTTATAGCATTCATAACCTTAACATGGAAGTTATTCAGAAAAACTGTTGAGATAAAGATAGATAAAGAGTCTCAAAAAAAACCAACTTTCAGTATCTTTAAAGTTGTTTTCTTTCTGAAATAAATAATCAAACATGATGTAGTACACAGAATACTAAGAACTGCAGTATCAATCAGTGCTTTGTATAAGTATATGTTTTTATGATGGAAGAAGTTAAAGATCCAAAAACGATTTTTTACATATAGCCCTATTTTTTTTTTTTTTAGAGTGAATCATGATTTTGGTACTCATTTTTAGGGTGCTGAAATTGAGTCATTTAAAGGGGCCAGGTCTTAGATAAAACTCTCCTGTTAATATACTTCAGAATGATATTAGCCTTTTTCACAATTGAATCACATTGTTGACTCATTCAGTTAGTGATCCGTTATAGCCCACAGATTGTTTTCGGCAGTACAACCATCCAGCCAGTTATTTTGTAGTTCTTCTATTGAGTATTTGGCACTTATTTTTATTGAATTTTATCTTGTTGATTTCTGATCAGTTCTCCGGGTTAAGGTCCTTTTGAATTCTAATCCTGTGTTCTAAAGTGCTTGAAACCTGTCCAGGTTTAGAGTCATCTGTGACTTTTATAAGCATATTTGTTAGTCTACTATCAGTCAATAATGAAAATACTGAATAGTACTGGACTGACCACAGTGGGATCCCACTAGACACCCTCCCAGTTTGACATAGCAGATGGGAAGAGTAAGCCACCTGTTCCAATATATTGTCTTCAGACAAACCAATCTCAGATACTCCAGAGGAAGGTGCTAAGACTCCCTACTAGATAACTGTAGAATAACTTGCCTTAGGCCCCAGAAGTAGTTGGTGGGTGGCTTATGACCTGAAGCAGGATGGCTTTATAACCCTGAAAATGTTCATCCTACCTAATGTATCTGTAGTTATCCTTATTAGTCACATAAATGTCTAATTTATTTAGTTGCCAAGTTTTTGGCCTAGAGGCAATGAGGTTCTGCAGGTTAATGCAGGTTTTGTTTACTATGTTATAGCAGTGAGCATCACAAGTTAATTACATACCAATGGTCAGTGGTGAAGCATTAGTCTAGTCAGCTTTACTGTAATATAAAGGGGCCAGCATGACATTATCTTTGGCTTGTTTGGCCATGTTGATATAACCAGCCCAAAATAAGTCTCAGGAAATGAGAGCTGCAATTCACAGCATCATGGCAATATGTTATCATTTCTTTCTATATTTTGGAAGTAATGGCTTTGAAGTTTCTAGAACGCATTATTTTCTCTCTGCTCCTATTAATAGCTTGTTGTTCCTAGAAGACTTTGTTTTAACTTTCTTCAATTCTTTATACTGTTGCCCTTCTTGGTGTTTTCTGAATGGTCAAAATTTTCCTCCTTCTTGTCCCCTTTGGCATTTTTCATCATTGGTGGGAGGCAGAGTTAGGGGGTGGAGTGGATAGCGTAGACTGTGGCCTCACTAGATTTGATAGATAACCCTCATAAATCTTTGCTACCTTGTATATTGCTGCTACTGTAGAGGCTAGCCCTCCTTTACTGATGTCCCTTCTCATTAGTAAATGAGAATATATTCTTTCTCCATTCCCGTTCAGCCACCTTCTATTCCAACATCAAAAATGGAAGGTTCATGTTTATGATTATCATTTCCTTATTTATTTATTTTTGTAAACACGTCATTTGTATCTCCATTTAGGAGATGTGATAGCTTATCAGGAAAGCTTATTTCCTTTGGAGATGCCACTTAATATGCACTTATGTTTGTCCCACAAAGTCATGAAACCCTTCAAGTCACAGTGAATTCAGTGGGAATCTTACCATAGTCTACAATGGGAACTGGACCATCCTTCAAGATAACAAGCTCCTCACTAAAATTATGCCATGGCTCATTCTCATTAGTTTACATTACGCCACGGGGCAGTAGGAGGAGGCATGAGGTATTTGTAAAGACTTCTTAACATGTATGTTTCAGAGGAACAAATTGTAATTTTTGGTGAGGATGACAGTGGACTTTCAGTTTAAAAGAAAACAAATGATGATTTTTGGTACATGTGTTGCAGTATCTTGGAAAATTAGGGTTTTACCTTTTAAAGACATTTTTAATATCTCACATTAAAGGATGCTAATTTTTCTTGCCCTTCTGCATCTTTTCTTATATTCTCCTTGCCCTTCAAGAGGCACTTCTTAACCAAAACTGATTTAAGTAACAAGTGTTGATTTTCTTAAGAAGAGTAGATGTTTCTGATTTTTTTCAGGGACATAGAGACCCTTTCAACTCTAGGGTCATCAGTCAGTATGTCTACATGGTTCCTCTCAGTAGTGACCAAAAATTATTGCCATCAGATGGCTTTTTGCCATGTGTGAAAAGCAGCTGGTCATCTCCATTTTAGTCAGAGTAGGCAAGAGTCCAGATCATAAAAGTCACCATCACATTGGCACTGTCAGGCTCCATTACTCACAAGCTCTGCAAGGAGATTGAACTGCATTGACTGTCCATAAAGATGGGTCTCTCTGGCTATGTCCACACTGGCAAGTTAATTCGAATTAAGGAAGCTTAATTCGAACTAACTTAAGCCTTGGCCAAACTAGGCTTTCATTAGTTTGAATTAAGGGCTTCCTTATTTATACCTTTCGAACTAACACTTAATTCGAACTAGTTAGTTCGAATTAAGTCAATGTGGCCATGTTAGTTCGAACTAACCGGCACATTGAACTTAATGCAACTGACTAATTCAAACTAAGCAAGTGTCATGTATGGCACTTGCTTAGTTTGAACTAAAATTCCAGTTGGGCATGCTAGTTTGAATTAAGTTAATTCGAACTAACTAAAATTAGTTCAAATTAGTTAGTTCGAATTTACTAATTCGAACTAACTTTGGTAAGTGTAGACATAGTCTGTATTTAGGTATTTTGGCAGTACATTGTGGAGAATCTTGCGTGGCTACTGTGTTGTATCTGGTTAAATAGTGAAAGTTAGCATCCAACTCATTCTGAATGCACAAAATTCATTTTTTTAAAAATTCTCCCTGAAACATTCATTGACTTTATGGGACTCCTCAGGTAAAAACCTTGCCACTAAAAATAACACAGGCTGATTTGAAAGGCATACCATAATCCTGGACATTCATTGGTGATAGCAGGAGATATGTGAAACATGTTCTGCATCTATAATCTCTGATAAATAGTTGCTGTTTACAGAAAATACTGATATTGTGTCTCTTTTCAGATGCTTAAAGGGATATGTCAACAGTAGTTTATCAGTATTTGATTTGAGTGAGCTTGGTATGGGATACTCAGGATACTGCAGGTATGTGTTGAATGCACAACTTGTTTATCTCTATTGGAATGTTCCTTGCTCTTTGAGAATGTTTTATTCTAATGGAAATTGACAAATTCGAACTCAAGGGTTTATGTTATTCTCAGGAGATCATATCTTTTATTATTTTGGTTTATTACCATTTCCTTCTGAGCCTGTTTGATATAGAGGTTTCACCTCTATATGGGGAGCAGTGTGGCCTAATGGATAGAGTACTGAACTGGGAATCAGGAAAGAAGACCTGGGTTCTATTCTTGCTTCTTTCATTGGCTTCCTGTGTGAACTTGGGCAAGTCTTTCCAAGTCTCTATGCCTCCGTTTCCCCATCTGTAAAATGAGGTCCTATTTTAAGAGTGCACAGTATAATTACTATGCTTTTTGTTTAAATCCAGCCCAGGGTTTGCTGTCAGTGGGAGATCCACAGTGCAGGCTGAAGAGAACTTTTCCTTTACTTTAACAAAGCTGTGCAAAGAGTTTGCAATCAAACCAATAACAAGTGAAACATATCCAGTTCCAAGTTTAATAGAATTGATGCTTAGCTCGGGCTGGTTGAGGCATTCAAGAAGTAAATCAAATTAAGCTAGGCCTAGTTTGTAGGAGAAGCATTTGAACTAGAAACTCAAAGTGAATCTGGAGGGTTCCGCTGTATTAAAGTGAAGAAATATGTTTGTCTGACCCCTTTTGAAATGAAACCACTATGTTAAATTCAATCCTTTTCTGTACTCACATGTACTGTGAATCATTTCAACCCTTTTTATTTAATTATTTCTGACATCCTTAAGCATTTGTATTTAGAATGAGTAATTTTCATTCCTTTATTCCTCATTCTCTAGTCATATTCCAACTCCATATATCATTTTTGTGACTCTTGTTCCAGTACCCCTTTAACAATGTGTTAATTAGATCATTTGTAAGATTTCAGGAGTGTTCTTACCAAAGGATGTTTTTCTTTGTGTTATAGATATCGAGACTACAGAGCTCCACCCTGGAGTTCAGCTCCTTATGAGTTCACCTTGCAGTTCTGGCATGTCTTAGCTGCGCGGCTGGCTTTCATTATAGTATTTGAGGTTAGTCACCACAGATTAGGAGAGAAATGCTACTTCTGCTCTACCACCTGTTCAAAGGTCTACATCAGATATCCTACAGTGGGCCCATAAACAAACTACTGGTTAGCATCAGACTACAGTTTATGCTGTATGGATAGGTAGCAAAGAGCTGGGTATATTAGAAAATGCCAGCCATGCTGCTAAATTGTGTTGAGGAAGTTTGCAAAAATTCTACGGACTATTCCTAGAATCTCATTTCCTCTCTCCAAACTCATCTGGCTTATAGATTTCAGCCAAATTTTGGAGCTATTGAAAAAGAAAGACTAAATCTTGAATGTGAATTAAGTTCAGTTCATTGAGACTTAGTTTTATTTTTAGAAAGTTGGTACTTAGTTATACTGTCCTAGGTTGTTTATATGACAGGTTGTTTTAGAAACATCTTGCATTGCATTTTTTTATTTGCATCATGAGATAAATCCTGGTCCCATTTTTGATACTGACTCTAATGGCAGCAGAATTTGGTTGTAAATGGAACATTTAAGCATCTTTGAACAAATTATTTTTTGTTCTCATTTCAGCACCTTGTTTTTGGAATAAAGTCTTTCATTGCCTACCTGATCCCAGACATGCCCAAAGATTTGTGTGACAGAATGAGAAGAGAGAAGTATTTAGTCCAGGAAATGATGTATGAGGCTGAACTAGAGCATTTGCAAAGAGAGCGGAAAAAGAATGGGAAACAGTATCACCACGAATGGCCTTAGTTGATACCGATATAGCAGCAAAAACTTTCAATGGAAATTGACTAGTGCCGGTCTCAAATGAAGCAGTGTGTATATATGCTGCTCTTGGGAAATATATTAGTGCAGGCTTTGCTGAGTACTGGAAAATTACATGCTTTCAATGAAGAAAATGAATAGCCATATCTGTGACTGGTCTCTGGTCAATTCCAGGAGTTGCTATCAGTTTATGAGAAAATGCAATGAGGGGTTGAGGACTTGGACACACCAGTAAAAAAATATTGCAATGAATTTTCATGTTATTCATGATGTCATCAACAGCGTAATCAAAAACAAACAAATTACCTGTAAAGCTTTCATATTAAGGGCATGACTAAAAACCAAGATATATGCTATCTGCTACTTCCACTGCTTGTAATGCCTGTTGAGGGGGAGGGAGGGGAAAACCAAGTTTGATTAATTTTTGCCGTTGTGGCCATATAGATGATGTTAATGATCCTTCAGGCTTACTGTTTGTCAGGTTTGTTCTAGTCTCTTGGTGAGATTGTGGATGTGGTCATGATCTAAAAATGGATCACAAACTAGTTCAAAATATACTATGCAGTTCAAGATTTGCACATCATTTCTCATTCATCTATCTTAATAGATAAAGCCAAAAATTCTAAATTCAGAGAAAAAATCAATTCCATTGAAAGAATACATCAATACATTGCCCATATTGCAGCTATATTTGAGAAGAAATGTGGCTATTTGAATCGTCTTGCAAAAAGGCCATCTTCACATACTTCCAGACTAAACGAATAAATATTTTCATGCTAAATGTAGCATGCAGATGAATGACTGTGTCAATATTATATTCTGTTTGATCTACCTGGACAGTGATTCTATAATTTCATACAATGTTGACTTGAAATGCTCTATTGCAGTGCAAATAATTTAATTCTAGATATATAGTTAACTATTTACAGTATGCAAGCTACTGTCATTTATGCAGATATATATCAAATATACAGTTTAACATCATGACTTGCTTGTTCAGGGAAGGAAAAGCAGAACATTGTAGAACAGTGCTCTGTCTATTCCAGTAACGTGCATTCTTTATCTTGGGCTAAATAAATCAAAGCATGGGAAAATATATGTATATTACTCTTAGAATTAGATTTTTTCTTCTTTTATGCTTTCTTGGGATAGTATTTTTTTCAAAATCAGCAGAGAAAGTAAATGTTCTCATAGAGAATTGAACTTCAGTTTTCATATCCAGGATACAGCACTGTCTGTTCTGATTATAGTCATGAAATTGTCTTTATTTTTACTATTTCATAATATGGGAGAAATTAAGTACTAAACTAAGACAAGTGTACAAGAACCCCTTCTGGAAAACAGGCAGGGGGCTAAATTGTCCTGCTTCTCTTTTGTACCGTTTTAAAAAATTGTTCTTATTTCTATCTGATGAAAAGAATTTTAAAAAGAATCAAAGATAATTTGCTTCAGTTTTAAGACTCAGGACAAAGCACAGTAATGATAGCACATATAAATTCTAGCATCAGCCTTCGGGATAAAGCTCCAGTGAAATCATTCATTGACCACAGACAACGAAAGGAGCGGAAGTTTTCCTTCGCAGAATACCTTATTTAGGTAAAGTTCCAGAGGGGTAGCCGTGTTAGTCTATTGCAGAAAAACAAATAGAGTCCTTTGGTACTTTTGAAGACTAACAGATTTATTTATCACATGAGCTTTCATGGGAGAAAATTATAAAGTGGGATTTTCTCCCACGAAAGCTCATTCGATAAATAAATCTGTTAGTCTTTAAAAGTGCCACAGGACTCTGTTTATTTAGGTAAAAAATATAATCTGCGTAAATCAAAAAGGTATCTTATTTTATTATTTTAATACCAGTGAAAGAAGACTTTTTTCATATGATCATCATTTTAATGTACCTCTCTGTGGTATGTCTACACTGGAGGCTCTGTTAAGTCGACTTAACAAGGTCAACTTTAAGTCAATTTAAAGTTGACCTTGTTAAGTTAACTTAGAGAGTCCACATTGAAAACTCCTGTCGACTGCCTGCATCCACATTGGGAGGTGCTAGGTCAATGGAGGAGTGGTGCATTGTGGGTAGTCCTGGGAGGTCAACTTAAGGGCTTTCCCCGTCTACGCTGGCTTAAGTTGACTTAATAAGGTTCACTTAAGCATTAAGTGGACCATAAGAGGTGGTGTTATTAAGTCGACTTAAGGAAGTGCTTAAGTTGACTTAATAAAAGCCCATGTGGACGCAGCTGTCTGTAGGTCGACTTAACCTTCCTTAAGTCGACCTAAGGCTCTAGTGTAGACATACCCATAATGGGCCTGATCCAAAGCCCATTAAAATGAAAAGACTACTGTTGTCTTCATTGGGCTTTCATCTGACCTTTACTGAGGTTTACTGGGTTCTCTGTTAATGAGAAACTACAGCTCTTTCTGACCAGACAAGAAAATTACCCTAGGTTTCCACAATTTGGGCAACAAGGGAGGGATCTAATCAAAGTTTATTAGCCAAAATTTTCACAGAACTAGCTCTTTTGCAATCAGACTCTCCCCTTCTTCTATTCAAGAGGATTTCCATTTTATTCTGTTCACACTATATTCTCAGTACACTGTATTCTCAGTATCACATGATTCTTAATATGAAATCCTTGATGTGCTATTGTCCTGTGCTTAAGACATCTGTGTTGTTTGATTTAATGTATTAGTTATCCAGCTTGTATAACATCCTTGTTTAATTTTATACATTAACTACTATAGGGTCACAAATTATATCTCTTGTAATGTTTTATCTAAATGCAAAATGCCTTGGCTGGATCAAGGCAGGACTGATACAAATTTAGCCAAAAATTAGGAACAATGATTAATATTTCAACTTGTGCTTTCTTCAATCTGATGATATTTTCACATATCAGTATATAGCTAGAAGAATTCTAAATTGGGCCTTAAAAATAAAAAATAAAAATAAATAAAAAAAGATGTTTTTGTAATAAGGTATGATCTTGGATTTGAAGATGTACAGTAGTCTTGTGTAGCAATTTTCAGTGTTGAAATATAAAAGTACATTAGAGTGGAATAAATAAAGTTGACATTGTTCAGTTAATTAAATGAACTTGGGAAAGCACAAGAACTTCTAAAGAAATACTCTCTCTGTTTGTGTTCCTTTGTTTCTGTAGGATATCCACAATGTCTAAAGGCATTGCCTCTATAAAGGCATTTGCTTTAACTGAAAAGCTTTCTGCTAGATTTCATTTAGTGTGGTATTTGCATAAAGTGCAAATTTCTTACAAAGATACAAGGCACACCGTCCTCAGGAATTATGTGTTACATGAATACTGATGACCTATATTTTCATATTGTAGATATTTGTCTTTCCAAACCAATGACCAGTATAAATGGCTTGTGCATGCAAGCTGCATTTGTGAAGTCTCCTAAAGCTGTAGAGCTTCAGAACGTAGCAATTGTGTAAAAATGCTTTAGATCATTGCTGATCTAGTCTATGATAACTTTGTTCTATGCATGTACCTTAAGAGCAACTGCATGAGCAGGAACAGTACAGCTTTCAAAGTACTACAGATACTAATTACTAGTTCAAAATGTCTTAACTATTCCTATCTGAACTCAGTGTCTTGGTGCAACTGAAAAGGAATCATTCCATAAATAAAGAAATCCGCCCATTTAGCATTCATATTTTTCATCAACTTACATTTTAAATTTGTGCCTAATGTGTGACATCAGAAATCTGCCTGGTTAAACCTGGTTTAACCCTGGATGATAAAAAAAAAAAAAAAAGAAAATCAATTTTATAAACAGAGCTTGATTCAAAGAATCCTATTGCGTCACCCTGACTAATAAGGAGTTTCAGTCACTTTCAGTGGCAGAAAGTATCAATATGTAGATTAATAGCTCATTAGTCATAGTTGGGGCCCTTATTAGAATTCCTAAAGTCTAAGTCTGAACTCTTAGTACAACAGCACGTTGTTAATGTACACAAGGGAACTTTTAATGCAAGTCAGCTGAGTCTCCATGGGCCAATTAGTGTGCAACACAATTTGCTTAGAATTCATACCGCTTTAGTGCTCAATGCTGCGCCATGTGAAAAGCCCTAAGAATGGCACTTAGAATGTAAATGCCCACCAAAGGATAATACACATGCTGCTGGATTTGGGCATCCTTTTGAGGTGCTTTTAGGGTGAAAACCAAGCCCCCAACATGTCTTTTCCCCATATATTCTCTTCACCCAACCTTTACATAAAAGTTTGTAGAGAAATGTGAGGATATTTTAAGCTGATCTCAAAAATACATCAAGCCTAAAGTTTCCATACACCTAATAAAAAACATAATTTTTTTCTTTAGAAATACGTTATTTCGTTGTTGCATAATAGGCACATCAAGTGAACTGTTACTGTAAATTGAACGTGTTCAAGAGCAGTGGTTCTTCAAACAATTTACAGAGCACTTACATTTGAAGAATGCAAGCAGTGTGGGTTTTCAAGAGGTAGATCCACAATATTCTCTCTCATATGAAATATTCTACATAAAAGAAAAATAACCTGGGAATCATAGTTTTACAGTAGGTGTTGGGTTTGCCATTTGCATTTTGTAATATATATTCCCATGTGTTTTCTCATCCTAAGTAAACAACTAAAATAATTTAAGATCTACAGGTAGTGTGCATTGAAGAATTTTCCTATTTTGACTTGCTCTCCTGTAATTGCAAAAGCTGACACTGACTTAGGGATTTTGTGGGCTGACATACAGTTCTGAAACTATTGTCATTTTCCTGTGATTGGTTGTGCTTTTTATGGAGTAAGTTCATCTGCTGGTTTATTCCATGATATAATTCATTCCACTGAATTAATATAGACTTGCCAACAAGAGTTATTTTCTTTGTGTTTCTTTTGAAAAATCCCTTATTTTAAAAAAATCATATGACAACTATGAATAGATAATGGCCTTTTAGTATTAATCTCCCTAAAACAATTGTAAATGAACTCTCTTTAATATTCAGTGAGCAACAATTTTATAAAGATAATTCATTTTACTTATGTAGCTACATATGTAAAAGAAAAAAGCTATAGAAAGATAAAACTAAATAAAATTTCATGGGAGAAATGATACAAAGATGGAAATAACTGAGAAGTGCAAAGTAATTTAGTTTACAGGTAAATTCACCTAACATGCCTAATAAAAAAAAATCTTCTATCCAACAGGAAATTTTTCCTCTTTTGTAATCATCACAAAAGACTGAGGACAATCATTCAGGACAAATACATGCAAACATGTTAGTGTTTTTACATAATATTACAGCTGAGATTAAAACTCACAAGCAATTTTGTAGTTAGACTGATATACAGGGCAAAAATCAAAAGAAATTATTAAGCCTGCCTACCAGATGCACGGGTGGCTTACTATATACTAATATAGATAAAGGATAACATTTTAACAAGCTCTTGTCTCTTATGGATCTAAGCCCCATTAAAAGTCACTTATACAGTTAATTCAGTATCTTTATCTACTCCCATACTATACCCATATTGGTAATCTTTTTCTTTCTTTCTTTCTTTCTTTCTTTCTTTCTTTCTTTCTTTCTTT
>ML685785.1:24108710-24119583 GCA_007922175.1 Pelusios castaneus
TTTCTTTCTTTCTTTCTTTCTTTCTTTCTTTCTTTCTTTCTTTCTTTCTTTCTATAGTGCTATAGAGTGCAACAATCCAAACACTGTAGAACTACACGGATGTAGTATGGTCCTGATCCAACTCCTATTAAAGTCAATGGAAAGACTCCCATTGACTCCACTTTCCTTTTCCTTTTCTTTTGGGGTTTAGTACTCATTCTGGCCAAACTCTGTTTAATTAAAGGGGAACTGGATGGTTGAAGGGATGGGTGATGAGACAGCCTTTCATTTTTAGATCACAATTAGATCAGAGCCAGGTGTTATCAGCTAATACCGTCTCAGTGACTTATGTGACCTGAGTCTTATTTCCAGCAAACGATTGTCTGCATCACAGATCCTCCACCAGAAATGTCTCTGCTGTTGGCATTCTTAGTAGCAAGGCCAAAGGCAGTGAATGTGGGCAGATACGGAGCTACTGGATGTTTCTTCTAGGTCAGAGTGCACTTTGATAGAGTAGCATCAGGGAAGCACTACTGCTCTCTCTACATCTGGAACTTTGTTTTCAAGAACTGTCCATCCAGCACCTTTCAAAATCACGAAATTCTCACAGGCATTCTCCAATTACTATAATTTTGAGACCCTACGTCCCTCTGTGTTATATAGTATTAACATGTATATAACTTAATTGAAACAATTTTGACTGGATTTGTATTGCTAGTTTTGTCCATATGTTGATACTGTAATGACATTTGCTACTACCGTCTATTGACATGGTTTAGCATCACCATGACAGCACAACTTCATTGTGATAGTACACGTAGGGCATGAATAGTAATCACTTTACTCTTCCCTATTACAGAAGTAAATTTTTAATGCAGAACAGTGATTTAGCCATGAAATGTCAACAATTCAAATCCCTGAATTCCTGTGCACTGCATTTAAAAAAAAATGTAACTTCTTGTCTTGCACTAACTTTTTCTTTTTTTTAACATAATCTTTGTATTGTAACATATTCCTCACAGGCTTGCACTGGTATTGCCATAAATTTGGCATTAGGACACTAATAGTTGAGAAATTAGCATTAAATCCAATGCACTCTAAAACTGATGGGATTTTAATCACTGGGAACACAACAATTGCAATTCCCAACCCCCACCCTCCAAAAAAAAATAAAAAAAATCTGATCATCTTTTTTATTTTGTGTTCCATTTAGCTTACTCAGAATCTCGTATTTGTACAGTCTACCAAATTGTTTATCCTAATTTATATACAGGTTAGTATCACTAAAATTTCAATTGTTTGAAAAGAATTGTGTGTAAAAATGTTACTAAATAGCATAGTTAAATCATTTTTACTCTAATAGTCCTGGCTGACTTGCAATATCATGATCATAGGAGATTTCTAAATATATTTGTGTATATATTTGAAATTTATGTAATATTTAAATACAACTTGGTTTCTAAATAATTAGAATAAAACTGCCTCTATTTTTTCTATTTACAAGTCCAAACTTTGTAAGTAATATTTAAAATGAGATTGCGATACTTATTAGAAAATGTTTCAGAAGAATTAATTTTCAAATACTTCATGCTAAAAGTCTTTGTGGCTTGTTAATTGTTGCTTTCCTTTTGTGTTTAAGATTACTTTTTATGGCCCTATGAATACATTGAAACGTAAAGAAATCACAAAGGAAAAAACAGTTGAATGTTGTACAAAGGAGAAGTCTTTTTTTTCCCCTTAAGAAGTGATGGATCTGGTTAACTGTTGTGAGACACTTTTGGCATAAATTTGTCCTTGAGATGCTGTTTACTTTATCAAGGTTTACATGTACAAATGCAACTACTTATTGTATCATACACATTTGACTATTGCATTTTTCAGTAATAAACTTGGATATCTTTAAAGCAGACTTGGAACTTTTTTATCCCAAATATTGAAAGTTTTAGTAAAACACACACTCACACACACACTCTCACTCTCTTTACACTATTTCTGGTAAACCAAGTCCTACCTAGTTGTAGTTCACCCCAATGCAAGATGTCAGTTCCTAGTCCCACACAGATATACACCATTTTAATGAAAGCCAGTACATTGTTGTTGTGAATTTATTTTATATCAACCATTGAATTGGAAATGCTACCTTAATTTTGGTGGGAGCATTCTCTTGATCCTGTATCAAATTATTGTGCAGATGAGCTCATTTAGGGATACAATGAAAGATAATCCCAAAACTGTCTGACTAAGAACTACTTTATTTTTCATTTAAAATGATTTATCAAGATCACCATCTAATTCCCTTTCTCCAGCTTCTCAGCCAGATAAAAATTAAACTTTAATGGGGAAAAAGCGGTGGTAGGGTTGAAGTCTTCAGTCACACTTTCTGTTTCTCCCCTCCTCCAAACCACCACTTGATGTAAGATTTTTCTCTATGCTAATCTCTTAGGACCAAATCTCAATCACCACAAAGTCTATAGCAAAACTTGAACTGACTTCATCAGGTGCATATATTTGAGAAGTAAGTTCAGCAAAGAATTTAAATATGTGCACATAAATAGTCTCATTGACTCCTAGACTTTGTCAGAAGGGACCATCATGATCATCTACTCTTACCTCCTGCGCATTGCAAACCACAGAACCTACTCACTCCAGTAATAGATTTAAAGACTTCATGTTACAGAGACTCCACTGTTTACATTAGTATAAACTTGCAAGTGATCCAGGTCCTATGCGGCAGAGAAAGGTGAAAAACCATTAGTCACATGTATGAAAATGAAGCATGTTTTTAAGTCTTTCATTGAATCAGGGCCAAAGTACTCTGCTGCTTGGCCCAGAAAGCTCCACAGCACTGAAACATGTGCTTAAGTCTTTCTAAGTACATGGACATTTAAGTGTCCATAAAGGATTCCTCACCACCCTCCTTCTCCGGTTTATGGAGGTTGCGTTAGCCAGTGAGTACAAGCACTGGAGAATCTTCGAGTCTCTGACCTTGCCCATCCATCAGCTCATGCTGTGGAATAGGACTTTATGCCATGTAGGAGGATGCATCCCATTTGAGGTCCCCCAAATTTTCTTATCTGTGAAAAGAAACTCAACCAATTCTGTGGCTTCGGGCCCACACAGCTGTGTGGGAGGGGACAGAATCAGCTTCCAAATATTTTATCTAGCCCAGTAGTTTTCAGCCAGTGTGCCATGAGAATTGTCCAAGTGTGCCATGAAATTTTGTGCAAAGGTAATGAAAATCAATGTAAAACAAACATTGTTTCATCTTAAACAATATTCTATCCACCTGAAATTACAACTCATAAAAATTAATCATCAAAACTGTATCGGTCTTACAATTCTAAAATGTGAACATTCTAAACGTAGGTGGCCAAAGGGCAAAATTGAGATGACATGAATTTTTTTTCCTGATGGATTTGAAACATAAATGCATCTGAGCATTCTTTAGCTATGTTGCAAACCACTCTAGTAAGATCGTGAACATAGTAAATGAAAGAAACGTGCTGTTTATGACCAATCAATTCAGCTGAAAAAAGTGGGCCTCAATGATATTGTTTGCCTCATTAAAGTGTGCCATGTTACTGGAAAGGTTGGGAACCACTGATCTAACCTAATCCTCTGGTGGTGCTGGTCAGGCTATTTCCTGTCCATATATTGCAAATCTAATGGACCTTGTAGCATTTTTTCCCATTTATATTACCTCTTCTTTTCTTTATGCTTCACTAGCTGCTCTTCTCTGATACTCAATGCTGCAGCAGCAAAGGCTAACACTATAGTTTACGATTGTCATGCAAGAGTAATCTATCTACCCATCTTGCATCCTTTCTGTTGCCTCAGTACCCTAAAGATGAAAGTGCCACCTTCATGCTCCTGTACTGAGCCTTTGAGGCATAACAGGCTGGTCTTAGTATACAGAGATTCTTGCTCTACAGGCAAGCAAATTATGTGGATGGAATAGCTAACAGATTACGGACGCCGTGCTGCAGCACAATGAGAGAATATCAATAAGGCATATTTTAATCTAGGCCTCTTGCTAAGGTGCTGTAGGGCAGCCAAGATTTCTGTGCATTTAAGAAGTAGCGATTTCAATGTAAAGATATTTTAAAGATGTTTCTCCACTAATCTGTGTGTGAAAAGCTTCTGAAAGGTTTGGTTATTTGCTAATTAACGTTTAGGCCTTGAAAGATATTTTAAAAAGCAAACATGAAGCTTAATCTTTTTAATGTTGAAGTACTAAAGCACCTTGGAAATAGCAACTGCTAGATTAAAAAATAATAGTTTGGGATCAGCTATAACTTGGGTGGTGCAGTTATCACTGTAATAGCTTTTTAAAGCTTAAAATGTTTGTTTGGTTATAGCAAGGGTGTCCAATCTTTTACTGTGAGGAGCTACAGTGCAATTTTTTCTCTTAGGAGCTGTTACGGACGCGACTAGGGGAGTCCCTCACCCAAGAAGGAGTCGCTCCATGGCTCGATTACCTCGCGGCTTAAAGAAGGACCCGTCTCCTGTATAAGGAAATTGATAGGGGGTTTATTTAGCATCTGCAGATGGGTGACTCCAGTACCACGCAGGGTAGGAGCACACCCACAGGCTTGTGTTTGTACATTTTATTGTTGATTAACCCCCTCAAAGACTGCCCAGGTACACCCCTTGATTATGACATTGTCCAATTAGCGATGGGGCAAATTCATTGGTCTTCAGCTGCGCCTGGCCTGGCCTTCACCCTTCTTGGTCTGGTCCTCATCATTTGTGTTTTTCTTATTTTTTCCTCCAGCAGGATGTCTGTTTCTTTCTTTACCTTATCACCAATAGATTTATAGCTTCTAGGGGGTCTTTGTTTTCTTTTGAAGCAGGATGTTTGCATCTCTTAAAGCTTCTCGGACCCTCAGAGGGGTAAGGGTTATAAGTTTACCTTCCCACGGCCTAAGGCTTCAATACTGTTGCTCACTTATGCTAAGCTAAACTATTATCTACGCATGCTAACATAAAATATCTAGGTATCTTAAAATGGCTAAGTATCAAAATTTTATGACAGAGCCAGTGAGCAAGTTTTGGATTTGGAAGGGAGGGTGCTGCTATGCTCACCTGGCCAGCACAGGGCTGTGGGGGTACAGGTGCCAACTTTTACTTTTGCCAGTGGGTGCCAGCAGAAGGGGGAGTTTTGGAGGAGGGGAGGGTTGAAGAACATAGTCGGTCATGATTCATGTCTCCTCTTATCCATGACTGTTTTGCTCTCCCTACTCCTGTCTCACCTACGTGAGAGGGCTCTGTCCTCCTGCTGTACCCCCTCCCCTCGCACATTTGGCTCCTCTCCCTGGACAGGGATCCACTTTCCACTTTCCTGGCTCCTCCTGCTTGAGGGTCTTGGATGAAGGAAGTGGCTTCTCTTCCATGCCCCAGGCTGGCTGCGGATCTGGAAACTTCTAGTGGGCAAGAGGAAGGGAATTGGAGGAGCTCAGGTTCATATGGCTCCTGTCCAGATGTGGAAGGGAAACTGCTCTCCCCATCCAGGCTCTTGCAGACAGCTGCTGAGCTGAACAGAATAGTGTCCTAGCTGGCCAGGGCTGCTGTAAGGTGTGGGCTCTGGGGGTGTTGGGTCCAGGGGTGGATTACTGCACAGGCTTACAGGGCCCATGCTTAGGTGCCCTCATTTCATGGGGGCCCTCTATCCTGCTGGTGCTGAGTTGTGGGGCCACACCAGGCCAGAGCCAGGCTCCACACTCCAGCCCTGCCCTTGACTGGCTCAGAGTGGGGTGGGGTGGAGCAGGCCAGTGCCTGTTTGCTCTTCATGGGGAGAGGGGGGCTGATTGGTGCACGAAGCAGCCTCCATTCCGGCATGGCCTTCCAAGGCCCGTTGCCCTGGGGAACTGCACTGGGGGCGGTGCCAAACACCAGCTGGCCTTGACCCCAGGGGCAGACTGGCCACTGGTGTAGGTTTGGGGCCCCAGGCAGAGAGGCTACCAGTGGGCGAGAGTCCAGGGCCCTTAGACCCTTAATCCACTCCTGACTGATTGGACTACCCTGCATTCCTGCCAGATTTGGCCAATGCGCAGGTGGGAGACCTTGGGCAGAAGAAAGAGATTAGCATCTCTAGTCCCAAGTCCTGTCTGGTGCAGTGTAACTGGTGCACATACAGGGCTGGACTGAAGGGGAAGGGCTGTTCGTCAGGTCTAGCTGGCTGGGATGAGGGTGGAGGCAGGGCTATTGCTGCTGCTCCTGGCCAGCATGGGACTAGAAGGGAGGGGCTGCTCCTAGACTCTGGCTGGGGGTGGCATGCAGCTACTGCTGTACCCAGTGAGCCAGAGCGCAACCTTTGGCAGGCCGGATTCTGGCCAATGGGCGTTGAATAAATCAGGATTATAAGCATAGTGACTCTTGCCCATAATTCGTTTCTTTTTCAATTATTCACCTCTAATTTTATGATCCAGATTGGCTCTCAGATCCACCACGGAGCAATTCCTTCATGCATAGAACTGCCCTCAGCTACATGGCGGTCAGCCACCTCAATGACAGACCTTGCACTAATGCACTAATTCAGGTTTGGCACATGACTTAATGGTAGCATATTGAGAAGATGGGAGGGCACTACTCTGACCAAGTCCTTGCAACCTGAGAAAATTCTTCAGGATGGTTAGTACAGCAAATGTTTTTGTGAAGTTGCCTTTGAAGCTCCTTCCATGCTGTTGGTCTCCCTTTAAAAAAGAAAGCTAGAAAAACCACTGTGGCTGGGACCTAGGGAAGACACATCCATCGACTTCATATATGATGTGTCCCATGAGAACTACAGAATTTGTGACCAAACACATTGGATTTCCAGGGAGAAAACCCCCAAACCTTAGCCCTTAACAGAAAATTTTGGAGAGCTCCATACTGGGAGTCTTACGGAGTTTTTCCTTGCTCCCTAGATCTCTTCCATAGATCTTTTCTTCAGTATGGCACATTCTTAGCCTTTTATTATTTAAAGATTTGCGAATTATTTTAGGATACATTTCAGAAGTTGTACTGCAATAGAAGAGAAGCTCTAAAAACCTGAAGGACTAGCCTGAAATTTCTAAAGTCCAGCAAAGGAGAAGCATAATCAAAAGTGCCCCTGGACCCAATGCTCATGAAAGTTCTATCTTTATTCAAGCCGGTAGGTAATGGCACATGAAGCTTAGATTGAGAGCTAGGGATTTCTAAATCTGCTTCATATGAGCTGTATGTGCAAGTGTTAATTTCATGCACTAATTCAGGTTTGGCACAACATAACGTTAGCATATTAAGAAGATGGGAGGACATTGCACCAGTTGTGAAAACATTGGTCCCAAATGCTAAAGAGTCAATCATGAATCTGATAGATGGCAACCTGCAGTTACAGTTGAAAAGAAGCTGTGTTTCTGTTATCAAGTTGGCATTTCTTTGGGATTGCAGTTTAAAAAAAAAAAAAAAAAAAAACCCTCAAAAATACATTTCTTTGTCATTTGGGAAGAGTGGGTGGCTGTGCATGAAAACAGCTGATTCACAGCCAGGAATGAAAATCGCAAATAAGCTTATAACAATGAGACTGAGGGATCAAATTAGGAAGCAAGGGGGGAAAAGAGAAAATGGAAACGGAGAAGGAATGTGGTGCCAGATTTTCATGTAATTCACTGTCATTTCACTCATTTAATCACCTAAGCAAGTTGAGGACTTTCCCAAAAGTTCAGCTCCCATTTAGGTAGCTAAGTCATGAGGCCACTCTTTCAAAAGTGCTCAGATGCAAGGAGCTGAGCTCTCTGAAAATCTTTTCCCCACACCTCCCTTTTGAGTTGAGGTCTGGCAAGCACTGGGTAGCGGATCAGGAAGAGGGCACTGTAGAAAACAATACTGGTCAGAACGCCATAGTGGGACATTTCATTAGTTGAGTGAGTGATTGAAAAGGCAGTAAAGGGCTAGTCCATTCAGTGCAAAAGCTTTTGAGCATTGTAGTCATGTGACTCTTTAACCTTTTCTTGTATTCTTTTCTCAGCTCCAGATTCATCAGGAGGAAGTATAAATTGATTTGGACTGATCAATAGCTTGGTGTTTAACAGAGATGATAAGGTAATTCTACCCAACCTTGACCTGAGCATTAATTGTATTGAAGCAGAAGCTCTTTTGAATTCTAATTCTGTAATACCACATGCCTGGAAATGCAATGGCAAGATTCGAAAATGCTCTAGCACTTGACTGGGCTTTACACCTTATCTGCGTCCATATCTGAGACTCAGCTTAGGCTTGCTAAATGTTGGACCATATGACAAAATCATCACATGGTGAGGCACCACCAACAGCTTAGATCTGAAATGGAAGCAAGGGCTGAGACAGCAGACTAATACAAAGTTCATTGGCAGTTTTATGTAAAGAAATTTGTTACAGCTTCTGATTCTAACCAATACAATCATCCAGCATTTTGTGTGTTTAAAATAGTAAAAAAAAATCTGTGTTGTTCATGGTAATGAATTCTGGAAGATAATAAGGATGCCCACTATCCTCTGCCAGGTTTTAAAAATCAGGGTAGACTGGTTTATTGACAAACTGGAATGGGGGTGGGTGCATACCCCTTCAGAATATAGACTTTGAGAAGACTATTGGCATAAATGAAAATTGCAATGAGTAAATCTCGAAAAGTCTGGAGAAATGATAAAAATTCTCTCTTGTTGCCTCACATTACAGACTTCACTGTACAATAATTTGGCCATGGGGTATGAGGTGCTATACTAGATGCAAACATTGGCCCAATGTTCTGCATCTGGCAGTGCATGAAATAATACATAAGGCATCATCAGGCTGTACAGTGCTATTTAAGGTGGAGTGTTGGGAGATAGTTCCTTCCACACACCTGCAAGAAATTAGTTTACATCCTGAAGTATGGCAGTTATTAATAGCTTAGCTTACTCTCTTATAGGTGCCATTTGTGACTGTAAGAGTGCCCTGATGCAGCCCCTCCACTTCAGCCACCCTATAGCTCACAAATTACTCAGATCCAGTGGTTTAGCAGTCACCATTGCAGTTTATTCACAGTGCATTTTTGTGCCCACCACATTCATTCGGTGTTTGGCTAGGGCTTGCAGCCTTCAGGGCTTCTTTCTGCCTAGGAGACATGTAGAACCTCTTCCCCTTTCCTTCCTCTAGTCACCAGATGAGCCGTATTTAGTCAGCCTAGCAGTTGTCTCCTCTCCAAGCAAGCAAACTGTCAGCTCAGTTAGATGGATAGCTGTTTCCTTATCAGGTGTAAATTCTCCCAACCAGCTCTAAGGCACCTTAGTTAGCTGAGGCGGGTGTGACAGAGGGCTAGCTAAGGAGTTCCCACCCAGCACTCTGTCACAGTGGCTATGTCTACACTACGAAAAGTTAGGTCGACTTTGTTAAATCGACCTAAAGTCGACCTTATTAGGTCGACTTAACAAAGTGGTTTCCCTGAACAGAGACTTAATAAGTCAACCTAACTGCCCTTAGGTCGACATAATAAAGTGGACTTAAGTATCCACACTGTGCTTAGGTCGACCTAAGGAGTCGACTTAAGGGTTAGGTTGACCTAACCGGTGGTTCTTATTAAGTCGACCTAACCTTTCATTAAGTTAACTTAAGGAATTTCTTAAGTCGACTTAATGAAAGCTTGGTGTGGACAGGGACTAAGTTAGGTCGACCTAAGCCTCCTTAAGTCGACCTAACTTGCAAGTGTAGACATAGCCAGTGATAGTAAATTTATCAGCTATTGTAATAAAAGTTCCACATACAGTTGTTGCCTTCCTAACCACCTGAGGAAGGAAGTTTCATAGAAGTAGAAATTGTGTCGTGTGGGGGCAAGCCCACATAAAGGGGTCTGTATGCAGGAAAGCATCAACAGCAAGCAGAATTGAGCCACAGAGAGGACCACAAAAGAAATAATTAAGTGGATTTACCCATTACTCAGAATGTCAGTACCAACAGTACACTATTGCTTAGCCAAACTGATCCCTAGTCAAACAACTGGACTTTTTCATTGGGAGAACTAGCAAAGCTTTATTTTTTCCTAATAAAGGCCTTGTCAATGCTGCAGAAAAGTGTCATGCTAACTACTACTTAGTTCTCTGACACACCTGCAATACACCTCAAGTAGGCACATAGAATTGCTCCCAACAATGCCCAGGTTTTTATAGTGCCATTTGTATTAGATTTACTTCAAGCCAATCTAACCACCACGTGGTTCTCATCTGTGCCAAATTCCAATGATGCAACGTCAGTGTGGATGGGTAACATAGGGGTAATAATCTCCATGGTGTAAATAATTTCCCCACTACAAGCCCATAGTCCACAGGTCACTGATTAGGTCATCTGTCTGGTCTATATTCTGAATTCCACTGCTCAGTGGTCATGGTTTCTGGAAGCTACTTCCTTGTGCACATACCTCTGCGCATGCTGTGTACTATTTGACTGGATTTGTGGTATGATGAGATGACTGGATTTGACTGGATTTGTGGATGCGGAAAGAGCTGTTGACGTGGTATACCTTGACTTTAGCAAGGCTTTTGATATGGTTTCCCACAGCATTCTCGTCAGCAAGTTAAGGAAGTATGGGTTGGACGAGTGGACCATAAGGTGGATCGAAAACTAGTTAGAACAATGGGCTCAGTGGGCAGGAATCAATGGCTCGATGTCTGGTTGGCAACCGGTAACGAGTGGAGTGCCCCAGGGGTCGGTCCTGGGGTCGGTTCTATTCAACATCTTCATTAATGATCTTGATGATAGAATAGGCTGCATGCTTAGTAAGTTCGCGGATGACACCAAGTTGGGGGAATGGTAGATACTCTGGAGGGCAGGGACAGGATCCAGGGAGACTTGGACAAATTGGAACACTGGGCCGAAAAAAACCTCATGAGGTTCAACAAAGACAAGTGCAAAGTCCTGCACTTAG
>ML685785.1:24119593-24275371 GCA_007922175.1 Pelusios castaneus
CCAGATTGGAATTTGGCCACAACACTGGTATTAATGCCTATTTTTTGCTACACATAGAATAAAACTTTTCATAATAAGTCTCAGTTTTACGTCTCTTTTGATATAATAGCATTCCCAGAATCACTGGCTATGTCTACACTGGCAAATTAATTTGAATTAAGGAAGGTTAATTCAAACTAACTTAAGCCATGGCTACACTAGGCTTTCATTAGTTCGAATTAAGGGTTTCCTTAATTCGAACTAATAAATTTGAATATGCTATTCGAACTAAGGGTTAATTCAAATTAGTTAGTTTGAATTAACCAATGTGGCCATGATAGTTCGAACTAATTGCTTAGTTCGAACTAAGTGGCCCATTGAACTCAATGCAATTCACTAATTCGAACTAATGGATGGCACTTGCTTAGTTCGAACTAAATTTTTCTAGTTCGAATTAAGTTAATTTGAACTAACTAAAATTAGTTCGAATTAGTTAGTTCAAATTAACTAATTCGAACTAACTTTAGTAAGTATAGACATAGCCACTGTGTCTCTAGAGAATGAATACTGTGTGTTTAATAAATATTTTATAATTGAAATTGAATCTGGCTTTTACCTCTCTTCACTTAAAACCATATATATGTTGTGCTGGTCATCCAGGACTTAGTGAAATACAACTGACTAGATACAGTCCTTCTTTTCTAGAGTTGGAATAAAGCAATCTGTTTCCCCTTGTAAGTTAGGTATTTTTTTTCCCAATGCTAGAAGTAAGATTCTGTCTCTATGCTTGTATTCGTGTAAGATTTTTCATGCTGATTATAACCAGGTAAATGATTCTGGGTTTCTTTGCTGAATCCATTCTGGAAGGGCTCATCGGTCCCTGCCTTCTTTGTGCCCTCTTTACACAGATTGTTTTCAGAGTCCTCCTGAGAAATAGGAATAAAGATACAGTAATGTGAAGAATAAGTGTGATTCCTCATATTTCAAACTTGAATAAACCAACCCCATCAAATCAAATTTGGATTTGTGCACCTCGGCCCTGCATGAAGAGTTTTAAATGTGATTCTACTCTGTAATGTGACTTTCCTATCCATCACAGACCTGCTCCCTGTGCATGCTCAGAGACTTCAGTGACGTACAAAAAGCTTTCATTCTTTTAACACAAACACTTCTACAAGGGAATGAGCTAAATTTTGGCTGGGATTTTCAAATGAGTTTAGGAGTTTAGCATTAGGAGAATGGAACCAAGGTTTTGCCCCTCTTTGCCTCCTCCCTACCCACCCGCTCAGAGAAGGGGAAGGAGTAGCAACTGTTCAGTCTTTGGGCCCCGTTACCACCACTTCGGCTGTATTCTAACCCAAGGTCTTAGGAGAGTGTGGGAGCCTTACTCCTCCTATTGCCTCAGCAAAGCTCAATCGAGGCAAGGCATGATATGGCCCCTTTCACACATACGTGACACAGAATTCAATAGACCATGTGATCAGAAACATAAAAGAATTGACTTTACAACATTTATCCTTTTTGTCCATTGGCTTATTAATATTTAGCCCCAGATACTTTTAAGACGTGTACTAATAAGTTATTAAGGACTGAACCTGACCCCACTGAATTCAGTGCAAAAAACTGATGTTGACTTCAATGGGAACTGAATCGTATCTTAGAATGATGCTCTCTCATCTTCTACATAAGACTGAAACAAATGAGCAGCTTAGAAATTAGGAGATCCAGTTTTCTTGTTCTATTAAAGGACCGGTCAAATTTTTTGATCTCATCCTAATTTTTATGTTTCTGTTGCAAAAATGTAGTGTGAGCAAAAAAAATATGCAACTTGAGCTCAAGAGGAGTACGTGTTGCCTAATTCTCATTTCCCCCAGCTCTTGAACCCTAATTCATGATACAGTATGCACGTTCTACTTACATCTGGGTAAAATGAATTAGGGTAAAATTTTCAAAAGAGGTCATTTTTAAAAGGGATTTAGGCAATTAAGCCTAGATTTTCAAAGATATTTAGGCACCTGAAGATACAGAGAAGCACTTAATGGGATTTTGAAAATGTCCAAGTGCCTAATTGTCATTGAAATCAAAGGGAAATGGTTCTAAAAATCTGGCCTAAGGCACATAGGCACTTTTGAAAATCCCACTAGAGTCTTATATGCACCTAAGTACCTTTGAAAATCTGGTCTTTAAGGTTATGTCTACACTTACTAAAGTTAGTTTGAATTAGTTAATTCGAACTAACTAATTCGAACTAATTTTAGTTAGTTCAAATTAACTTAATTTGAACTAGAAAAATTTAGTTCGAACTAAGCAAGTGCCATTCATGGCACTTGCTTAGTTCAAATTAGCGAATTGCATTGAGTTCAATGGGCCGGTTAGTTCGAACTAAACAATTAGTTCGAACTAACATGGCCACATTGGTTAATTCGAACTAACTAGTTCGAATTAACCCTTAGTTCAAATAGCATATTCGAATTTATTAGTTTGAATTAAGGAAGCCCTTAATTTGAACTAATTAAAGCCTAGTGTAGCCATGGCTTAAATTAGTTCGAATTAGCTTCCTTAATTCGAACTAACTTGCCAGTGTAGACATAGCCTAAGTGCTTAAGTCTCAATGGTTATGTCTACACTAGAAAAGTTAAGTCGACTTTATTAAAGTCGACTTAACAAAGTGGATTAAGTTGACTTAACTTTAAGTCGGCTTAGTCCACTTTGTTAAGTTGACTTAACCACCCTTAAGTCTTAATAAAGTCGACTTAAGGGTTACTCCATGTCCACATTGTCCTTAAGTTGACTTAAGGAGTTGACTTAAGGGTTAAGTCAACTTAATGAATGTTAGTAACAAAGTCGACTTAAGCTTTCATTTAGTCAACTTAAGGAATTTCTTAAGTCGACTTAATGAAAGCCTAGTGTGGACATGGCTTAATTTAAGTTGGCTTAAGCCTCCTTAAGTCGACTTAAATTGCCAGTGTAGACATCACCAATAAAAGTCAATGGGACTTAAGCACCTACATGTCTGAAGGCTTGTGTACATTGCGCAGCTCTGTTGACACCACAGTCACTGATGCAGGAGCAGTAGCTGCTGAGTGCATCTTGTGAAGACATGCTCCATCAGTTTGTGAGCATTTCTCCAATCAACTCCTGAACTCGACTGGAATGGGAACATAAACTATGTCAATGGGAGAGTGTTTCCAGCCAACAGAGCATAGTGAAGACCGCACAGCTACTTGATGCAAGGTAACAGCCTACATAATGTAATGTGCTTCGATAGAGTTGTGCAGTGTAGACAAGTGCTGAGTCACATTTGAACTTAACCTCTTAAATACTTTGAAAATATTACCTTCATTCTACTCTTTAAATATGTTTTTAAGACGTCACACGAAAATAATTGCTTGTCTTATTTTCTTCTGGAGTTTTGCTTCTTTAAAATATTACATAATGCTTTGTTACACCTCTCTTGGCCTTTTGGCTAAGATTAAATATTATAATGATATAACATCTGAGAACTCTCTCTGCTGATGTGTAAGGGAATTATACCATGCATTGCAAGAAGCATTGACTTCACATAGCAGGGCTTCTTCCTCTCCAGATCAAGTGATCCTTCTGTACCTGGTCAATGACGTAACATGGTTGGGGTCTAAATTACTAGTAGAATAAGGCTGATATTTTCAATTCTGGTCGATTTCCACTTAACGGTATGCAGACTTTTCTACTGTATGCAATAGGAATTTGATGTCTAAATATGATCAGTTTATAAAATACTTTGCACAGCCTAATTCTATAGAATGTTGTTCTGTTATGAAATTGACTCACGTGAATTGTTGTGCAGTCATGCTTCACTCCACACCAGCATAATGTTTTGTATTTTTTAGACCAGAAACAAAACACGTTGCAGACAGGACGTATTAAGAGTGGTTGCACATCTTCTCCTTTATCAGGGCCTGGAAAGAACAAACTAGTTCTTAACACTTGTTACATGGACATTTATGAATGTACTGAGCAGAGAAAGGAGACACAAGACAACAGATGAAGGGAAGAAAAAAAGTCATTTCATATACTAAGTGTTGGCTCAAGTGTCCTTTTTGCCCATATGAATCTCAACTATCATGGTCTCAAGCAAATAATCCATCTGGCTGAGCTAAATATCCATTTGGGGATTTTGCATTAATCTCATCTAGATTGAGTTGGGGAGAAGAAGTTAGATGAGCATTTCTGTTTATTAATTATGTAAATAACAAGGAAGAGGCTAAATATATATACCTGTTTGCTTCACTTGGACTTTGTTTGTTTGTTTTTAAAATGAAACCTCATTTGATCTCTCTAAGGAAAATGGGAATATAATGAGCTGAATGCTTAGCTGGGCCATGTTCATGTCAGAGCAGTTGAGAGAGTTGCGTAAGGTGGACCTAAACTACTTTTCCTGAACACAGGCCTAGGAGGCTAACCTGCTCCACAGTGTAAGTTAGGCTGGGCTATGCATTGCTTTAAATTCCACCAGTTGCAGAAGTCCCCTAGCTACGCCATTTTAAACTGCCTTTGGGGCAGCATTCTGTCAGCTATGGCTGTTTTTTAACCCTCCAGTCCCATACAAAATTAACATAGGCAGAATTTCTTTGGGAAGCACAACAAATGGGAACCTACAAATAAGTGAGACTCAAGTGGCTCAGTATTGCCTTCCCTGCTTTCCAATAAGAGTCTGGGTTTCAAGTTTGCAACCTTGTAGGTATCTGCAGAATTCTTAAACAATTGATTCTAGTCAGAATTAATAAAAAAAAAAATCCTTTTAATGAACAACCAACCTGTTAAAAAGCTTATCAGAAGGCCTGTGATAATGCACCCTAAACAGCCCACAGCACTGTAGTAAAGATAGGACAAGGAATACCAGGTATCTGCCAGCTGAGGCCTATGGCAACACAAGAAGAGAGGAAGAATAAGTTAACAATAATTGCTGACTTTTGTAAATGTTCCCTTATGAAGGAAAAACTATATTGTCTTTTATGTAAAAAATCACTCCAAAATACCAGAAGTAATAGATAGTTCTCAACATAGATAACTGCACACACCTGACCTCAAGAATAGAACACGTCCCTGGCTGCATTAGTGAAGTATGCATAGACCTCCAGACAGCACTAACATTTTAAAAAATAGTTTGCTTCTGGCTAATGATCTGTGCTGGAACTGTGTATCACAGAAATAGGTATGGTCAAGTAGAATTATGTTTGTCATACTCCTGTTTCTAAGTAATTACAAGCACAGGTAGTTTAAGGCCAAGTCTTGTAAGGTTCTGAGCATCAGTTCTGCCATTTGTTGGGTGCATTTAATTAATGCTAGATCCACAATTTCAGACCCCTTAGTCTTTTAACCAGAAATTTATATTTTATTTATAACTTTCCAATCTCTCCACCATGTTGGAGTCTCACTCTCTAATTCTCCTTTATATGTCCTTTACACCTCTTCCATGTGACAGATACAACTAACATGTTTCTGTAATCACGCTGAGATAGAATTGACTCATGCCCCCTCAGTTAGCATCTTAGGCTATGTCTACACTTACAAAAGTTAGTTTGAATTAATTAATTTGAACTAACTAATTCGAACTAATTTTAGTTAGTTTGAATTAACTTAATTCGAACTAGCATGGCCCCACTGGAATTTTAGTTCTAACTAAGCAAGTGCCATGCATGGCACCTACTTAGATCAAATTAGTCAGTTGCATTAAGCTCAATGTGCCAGTTAGTTCGAACTAAGCAGTTAGTTTGAACTAACATGGCCACATCGACTTAATTCGAACTAACTAGTTCAAATTAAGGATTAGTTCAAAAGGTATAATCAAATTTATTAGTTTAAATTAAGGGAGCCCTTAATTCAAACTAATGAAAGCCTAGTGTGGCCAAGGCTTAAATTAGTCGAATTAAGCTTCCTTAATTTGAACTAACTTGCCAGTATAGACATAGCCTTAGTGATACCTGCTTTGGCCTTTTCTTAACATTATCTAGTGAGCTGGCTATATCTTGAAAGTGTTCCTATTACTATAATAGGCTCTTTAAAGCTCTCTGTGAAGTCAGTGGATGGCTTTCCCATTAACATCACCGAGAGTTCAATAGACCCTAAGATAGCTCAAGTGAAAATCAAAAACTTTTCAAAAGGTGGGCTACACCGTAGATCATTTTATGGACACATTCCCCTTCTTTCCTGCATTTATAATCCTGGAACATCCTGCAGCAATCTGATTATATGATGCAGTTGAATGCAATAGCAGGGGTCTTGACATCCTATTCCTATATTCCCTATTCCTAAAACCCTAACTGCTTACATGGAAAAGTAATACTAGGGATGTATTTCAGGTGTCCTTCATGTTATGTAGCACCTGGAGGAGATTGTGCATCATGTGACCAGCTGGCTGTCTGGAGACCATCAGCGTGTCCTCAGACCACTGAAGTTTCATGGAGCACAGTTTGGGTAGCACTGCTGTAACCCAGACCTGATGTCATGCAGTAAGTATCTTAATATAACAGAATATTAATTTGAAAACCACACAAACACCATGGGAAAATACCTGATTGGTGGTAGAGTAGGAGCCAATGTCGTAATCATCTCTGTGTTGTTAGCTAGAGTGCAGTTGGTGGTTGATAAGTGCAGAGGAAGGGCCTTTGAAGGTGGTGCAGGATAAACAAAAGCTCCAATCGCAACCCAAAATGCTAAGATGATCCCAGTCAATAGACCTCCTGTGGCACCCTTAATTAAAGCAAGATATATGATTAGAGAGAACTGAAATATATCACTGAACACATGAAACCAAGTGATATTGGCTTGGGCCTGCACTTGAAAACTCCCATTTGTTTCGAGGGTGCAGAATCACATTATTTGATAGAGAAGGTCAAAAATTGGAATGGAGCATTGTTAGTGACTTTTTTCTCCTTAATTTTCATTGCAACTTGAAATTTTGTCAACAGTTCAAATTCTGAAAAAAAAGTTGACCGTATCTATTATCAGCTGTGACAATGAAACAGTAGGGCAGAATTCAAATGAAAAGCTTGCACACTGCACACTGAGCAGATAAAAACAGCTTTTAAGCCCAGTACTGAAAATTCACTCAGAAACCACCCTATTTGCTCCCTGTAAAAACTAATATTCCTATGTGAAGCTTCTTCATAGTTATTGCACTTTTAAAGTGGGTATTATATCATTTTATCCTGCTGCACTGTCTATTATTCACTGCCTATTCTGAATAGATGTTAACTGAATTATAAATATAGCCATAAAGATTTTTGCCTTATTGTTTTATTTTGCTTTATTTTGTTGGGAGATTTAATTCAAATAGAGGGTGGTTGCCATCAGACAGTAAACATTTGCTACATAGTAATAACTAAGCTACCAATTATTTTCTGTTCTAAATGTAGGGAAGTATTCTGAGTGTGTGATGGTAATTGGCAAATGAGGACTTTATAGCAGTGGCAGATAAAGCAGGGCTTCATTCAGCAAACATTTAAGTTAAGCAGATTTTGCTATAGAGGCTCCAATAATACTTTCTTCACTCTGGCTTTGAGTTATATGGCCATATAGTACATGCACAGTCTTTCTCACATCTATGACTCTGGAAACTCAACTATATAATAAAGTAGTGTTGACTGAATTAAATAGTCCATAATGGTGGAATCTACCTAATATGGATGGACCACATGAGGCCACTGGCATCCCCATGCCAACCTATTCTCAAGAGATGGATTTGGAGGTAAGCCAGGGGAAGGACCATTGGATCCACATATACCTGTGGCACCCTGTTCCCCAGATGACACCCTGTACTCCATGTTCACCACTTTTATATGGTAGATATTTTTTGCACAAAGAATGACTTGTTTTGTTTGAAAATTCATAATTTGCTGAACATCATTGTCCTCTTAAAATGTGTGTGTAACAACACTGTAAGTAAAGCTATGAGATTTTACTACATGTTTGTTACTGAAATATGCTGTAATTCTGGGGTATCAGACTACATCTTTAGAGAAAACAAAGGATTGACACGGGTGTTAGAAAGCTATTAATTGCTGAAACAAAACAAAAAACTTACATGACATCTCTGAGACAACTCAAACATCATGAACACAAGAGGAGCACACAAGAAATTTACAATTCACCTGAAGGATGTTTTCAATTTCATTTACACAGGGGAATGTTTTGTCTACACACTGTTTGGGAGTAAGCCTCAAACGGAAGAGGAGGATATAAAAATAAGAGACAGTGACCTCCTCATCACTTCCCCCATATCTACTCACAACAGCAAGATCTCTTGAAAAACAAAGGTACATCATTGAACTAAGCGGAATGGTCCTGGCCTGGTGGTTTTTCCAGCAACTTAAGGGTAAGAGAAATCTTTTTGCTTTTAAACCTATTAGCCTTGATAAAGTTTATGAATTAACTTGTATGTTTATCTTTTTATGTCTTTTGTAACTAACTGGGACTTTCATGCCCTATAAATCACTTACTATCTGTCTTTCTCTAGTTAATAAACTTATTTTGTTCTTTAATCTAATCCAGTGTGTATTTGGATTAAAGTGCTTGCGGATCTCCTGTTGAGACAGCGAGGCCGGTTAATACAAACATTCCTGATGTTGGAATGAGGGACTCCCTATGGCTATGTCTACACTAGAAAAGTTAAGTCAACTTAAAGTCGAACTTATGAAGTTGACTTAACAAAATCGACTTAACTTTTCTAGTGTAGACATAGCCCCTTATTGACCTTATTAAATTGACTTAATAAGGTCGATTTAGGTGCTAATCCCTATCCACACTGGCTTTAAGTCAATTTAAGGAGTCGACTTAAGCCTTAAATCGACCTAAAAGGAGGTGTTATTAAGTTGAGTTAAGCTTTCCTTAAGTCGATTTAAGGAAGTGATTAAGTTGACTTAAGAAAAGCCTAGTGTGGATGTGGTTTTGTTTAGGTTGACTTAAGCCTCCTTAAATCGACCTAACTTGCCAGTGTAGACACATCCTATGAGCTTTCACTGTTCAGTAGTATGCTAGGCAGTGCAAGGTGCACATTTCAGGGGAACAATTCTGGTGAACTAAAAGTTTGTGGGTGTTGCCCTGTATGTGGCTGTGACTGGCTGAGAAAGCATTCAAGTAACTTAGCTGAGAGAAACATTGCATGCTAGTGGCTGTGTGAGGGCAGGAAGAGTTTGTGGTTCACCAGCAAAGCAGTGTAAAAGGCACCCTGTGCTGGAGAGCTAAGGGGACCCAGCAGTTCAGCAATCCATGCTGTGTTGTAGGGAATGTCTCAGCACCCAAATCTAAGGGTCAGCAATTGTTATTTCATCCTGGGAATGAACACTAGCTAAAGAGCTACTTCATAGCCTGCCTGTATGGCGGTAGTGAGGGGTGTGAATTTTCATCCATCATTTTCTGAACAAGGTGCAGAATAGAGACACATTGGCTATGTCTACACTTACGAAGTTAAGTCGACTCTGTTAAGTTGATTTAACAAGGTCGACTTTAAGTGAACTTAAAGTCGACGTTGTTAAGTCGACTTAACAGCAGAGAGAGCCATTATATTGGTTTAAAATTGACTTAATCCAGTCGATTTATCGTTAATCCCCATCTACACTGGCCTTAAATCGACTTAAGGCTTAAGTTGACCTAAAAGGAGGTGTTATTAAGTCAACTTAAGGAAATGCTTAAGTCAACTTAAGAAATGCCCAGTGTGGACATGGTTTTGTTTAGGTCAACTTAACGTCCTTGAAGTTGACCTAACTTGCCAGTGCAGACACACCCATTGATAAATGGGGAGTGGGGATAATCTTATTAATAGATCTCTAAGCAGAGCACAGAATCTGTGGAGCTAGGATTGTCATTTCTTTTCTGTGTTTGTACAGCATCAATGGTGTTCTGGCCCTTCACTTGGGCTCTTTGGTGCTACAGAAATACAAATAATAATAATTATAACAATAATAATGATATTATTAATAGTATTATTAATAACAATAAAAAGAAATTCATATAAATGAAGGACCAGCAAGTAGAAACTAACTGAGACAATTATGGTCACCTCTTACCTTCCAATTAGCACAAGGAAACACAATTCCCAATGTAAATATTCCTAGCATGGGCCCCCCACACATGCCATGAATACTGAGAGCAGCCTGTTGAAACAATGCACAAAAGACATTTTAGACTACAAGCTAATCAATGTAACTTTATATATCCACAGCCTCATTCTTACAACAGCATTTTTATGGTCGCATTCCAGAGCTCTGATTTTTGCTTTGTAACATTTTAATGACAAATTATAAAATGCATCACCTTCCAATGTAAGTATATTGTTAAAAAAGAAACATTGTGATTGATTTTACCTTTCCAGTGATAAAATGAATAAGGAAGTCTTTGCAATGATTGCCATTGTTACTTTTGTTACTAGTCACAGAAGTTGATTTAACACTAAGGTGCCAGTGGCAATACATATATGAAGCTGGAACCACATGTCAGTAAAGACTTAAACTTGTTCCCATTTACTTTGATTCTCCAGGATTACACCCAATGAGCCCTAAATGGATTATCTGATGCACACATACTGCTAGGTGACTGCTTAATATTATTGTTATTTGTAGTCTATTTATTAGTTACATAACACAATTTATCTTCCACGGAAAATACAATTTACATAGAAAAGAGGACAAACAGATTACCAAGATCAATTTTCCTTAGCTGTAGACTTCAGTGAGTCTCTGGATATTTAAATACCTGCACAACTCCTCCCAGAAGTGATGCTGCCACGGCCATAGAAGTACATAGCACTCCAAATACTATACCTAAAAGATCAATGATTAGTATTAGCAGCTGTTATGAGCACATCAGTGATCAGTGGCAGGGCTTCCCTCAAATTGCTCTGCAGCACCAAGATTTTGTAAAAATCGGGTTTATTATCCTGTCCTGTCAGTTGAAAGATCAGGCAGAATGAAGGAATTTACTTTGTGGGCTTTGATGTTTAAAGTGCACCATGTTTTACTGACTTATTCAATATCAGATCCTATTATCTCCTTAATGAAGCAGCATTAAAGAGTCCACATTAATTTGAAAATCCACTCTCAGTGTGAAAAGGAATGAAGCTAGTGAAAAAATAGTCATCTCTATTTTTTTTCCAGTTTGTTTCAATTTTGCAACTGACAGTCCTTTCTGTATATTTGGTTTCAATTCATCCTGATCACTGTCCTGTCTCATGCCACTAGCTAGAAGTCAATGCTTTCACGTGTTGCTCTCTGTGGAGCTCATATGAACACTCCTTCCAGGGTCTGTAAGGGAATGTTCAGACTAGTAACAGCATCAGCAAAGCTAAAACTGAAGAGGTCACAGGCAGGCAAAGAGAAGGAGATGAAGAATCTGAGCAGGTTTGGTGGGGTAACCTTACATGTGATCTTAATGAAAATACGTAGGAGAGCACTAATATCCACATGAATATTGTAAAAATATTTTTACAAATTCCACACTCAGTTTTAAAAGGATGCACTGTATGAAATTTGGTTTTTTTTAAATGGACCATTAAAAACATCAAACTGACAATGACTGTCTCAGAGACATTAGAGGAACAAGGTAACATCTCGTACTGGACCAAATTCTGTTGGTGAAGGAGACGAGCTTTCAAGCTACATAGGGTACAAAAACTCACCTGAAGAAGAGCTCTGTGTAAGCTTGAAAGCTTGTCTCTCACCAAGGGAAGTTGGTCCATATTACCTCACCCACTTTGTGGCTCTCATATCCTGGGACCAACCTAGCCACAACAATACTGCAGAGTGACCTAAGACAGGCCATGAATGATTTATAACTGCCATTCCATGTGGTATTTGTAGTTGGGTGCCTAGCCCATGAAAGACTGGAAAGCTAATGTGGCCAGGTAGGCCTATTAACTCCACAGGAAGAGCCATGGAGCAGGGAATTGATTGCAAGCAGGCTCAGCTGGGCAGGAACAGGTGAGGTTTATATAAACCCAGGGAGCAGGCAACAGATAGAGGTGTGTGGGAAAGGCTGCCATCCCTCCCTGGGAAGAGGGAAGAGGGAGTTGGAGCTGGCACACACAGAGAAAAGGGGAAAACCAGAAGAGTAGTAAGCAGTCCTGTGGAGGCCCTTGGTCCCAGAGAAGTCGGGCTCTGCATGCTCATCCCTCCCCTGAGCCAGCTGCTTCACCCCTGGAGGGTGGGACAGGCTGGCCCAGAGACCGGGCTCTGCTTCCCCATCCCACCCCTGGGCTGACTGTTTCACCCTGGGGGTGGGGAGGGCTGGCCTAGAGCCTGGGCAAAGTGTAGTATTTGGGGAGCAGCAGTGCTGGGGCTGGGAGCGGAGTAACTGGGGCTCAGAGTGGTTGCCCCGCTCACCCCCCCACTCCTGCCCCCCAGGGGATGGCCCTGACAACTGTTAGTTTGTGTTGACTTAAAGAAAGACAAAGGGGTCCTGACTGGAAAAGAGGGGTTAAGAAAATATTTGTGACTTTGATAGACAGCCATAAGTACACAATCCATCTACTGTACCTACATAAGCCTTTGCTGACCCAGGTGCTCTTTCTTTCAGAGAGATTTGGAAAACAGTTCTTGACAAAATCCTCAAACGTTACTGTTGCGAGTGCATTTATGCTCGCAGCCACAGTGCTGTCAAACAAAGCATGTTACAATAATGTAAAATCATCATCTTAACAGAAATAACACCCCAAATAACATTGTGCTGATCAAAAATGTGCTGACCAAAATATCAACAGCTGAATCATATTGGTTATGATCCTCAAGAAGTGTTCAAGGTAAAGACTTACTGATTGGCAATTATTTCTTTTTTCATAAATATTCACTGAGCTGACATTCGGTGGGTATCACAAATGATATCATTGAATAAATGACTTCAGCATTAAATGCCATGACCAGGACTTACAGGGTGCATCTACACTTATAAATTAAGTAGACTTAAGGAGGCTTAAATCGACTTAATTTAATCCAAGTCTACACTGGGCTTTCCTTAATTCGACTTAAGGTGCTCCTTAAATCGAATTAAGGAAAAACTAGTTTGAATTCATAACACCTCATTATAATTCAAACTAGTGTCTAAATCGATTTTATTAAGTCGACTTAGCCAGCATAGATGCCCTAAGTCGACTTGGTTGACTTAGAGCAGGGGGAACAAGGAAGCCCCACATGGCTCCCTTGTTCCTTGGGGAGTCCCTGCTCCCTTCTCCCCAGACCCGAGGCTCCCCAGCCAGGGCTCCAGCGGGAGGGGATCACCCGCTGGAACCCTGGCTGGAAAGCCTGGGAGGTGGGCAGCTGGTCCTGGCAGAGGTCCCTCCTAGCCGGGTCCGCGCTCCAGCTGCCGGGAAGCCTCCGGGGTCTCCCCGCCAGATGGAGCGCTGCCGTGATGGCAATTGCCAACACGGCTGCCCTCCAGCTCCCAGGAAGCCTCTGGAGGCTTCCCGGCAGCTGGAGCGCCGGCAATTGCCCGCACCACTGTCCTCCAGTTCCTGAGAAGCCTCCGGAGGCTTCCCAGCAGCTGAAGCGCGGTCCCAGCCAGAAGGGAGCCGCGGGGCTCCATTCTGGCCGAGACCACTGGGAGTCCTGGGACCACTCAGTCCTGGCTGGAAGGGCTCCCTTTTGCCTGGGACCTGAGCAGTCCCAACCAGAAGGGAGCTGAGCGGTCCAGGGCAGAAGGCAGATCTATGCTCCCTTCTCCCTTGGACCGCTCCAGGCCTTGCTGTCTCATGGAGAGCCAGCCCCATGCAGGGCTGGCTCTCCCTGGACCTAATTAGTCAACTTAGAGAGTCTAGTATAGACTCTCTAAGTCACGTTAGTAAAGCCCACTTTAAGTTGACTTAGGAGTCCTGTGTGTTCTCTCTAAGTTGACTTAATAAGGTCGACTTTAAGTCGACTTTTTAAAGTCAACTTATTTAAGTTGACCTAAATCCTAAGTGTAGACATAGCCACAGAGACTTGCAAAATCATAAGCACAATTTCTATTCTCAGACTGTAACAATGAAGGATGGTGACTTGGGAACCATTCCCATTCCTGCTCCAATCACAAGAGGTCTTTCATTTATGCCACTTTCAGTGCTTACTCAGAACAAGATAGAAATGCCAACTTAATACAGACACCATCAAACCTCTCAATTGCCCAAACTGCACAGATATTTTCAATGTTCTCAAGAAACTCAAATAAGAACATAGCTATGTTAAATTAAATGGGCATGAAATAAATACTGCTGATACCATATTATTCTGCAAAAAAAAATCATAATGAATAAAAAAATGTTTCATTTCACACTATCTAATACATCATCTATTCTCAGATCACATTGCACCTAACTATAATGACCTCATCTTTCATATACTCTGTGCCAAATAAGAACAGTAACTACTCGACATTATTCTGACACCCTTGCCCATGCTGAATAGGACTTTATGTAGCAAATAGTCCAGGGGAAGTTGTTGTTTGTTGTTATATATATATATAAATCAGCAATAGTATCTTAGAGCAGGTCTATACTGCCTTCCCTTTTCGGCAGCAGTCAAACAGAGATGGGTTTGCATAGGCAGAACTCTAAGTTACTTAAAATAATTTGCGTATCTGCATTTGACTCCCTACTCCCAGCACATCCACTGCGCTGAGGCCTCCCTTCAACTCAGTGGTACCCCAGTTGCCAGGGTAGTATTTAGAGATTGACTTCCTGATTAGCTGAGCGGGTCTTCACAAAACAAATCAATCAGTCAGGAAGTTTGAATTGATGGTGGCAAATTTGCCTAGGTCAGTGAAGACTAGCCCTTAGGGCAGAGGTCTCAAACATGTGGCCTGAAGGCTGGATGAGGCCTGAGAACCTCTTCCATCTGGCCTATGATGATCTCCACATGACCACTCTCTCTCACTAACACAGGCTATGTCTACACTTGTAAAGGTAAGTCGACTCTGTTAAGTCAACTAGGTCAACCTTAAGTCGACTTAAAATCGACCTTGTTAAGTTGACTTAACAGTAGACATAGCCATCCACATGGACTTTAAGTCAATTTAAGATTAAAGGAGGTGTTATTAAGTTAACTTAAGCTGTTAATAAGTCGACTTACGGAAGCACTTAAGTCGACTTAATAAAAGCCCAGTGTGGACACAGCTTTGTGTAGGTTGACTTAAGTGTCCTTAAGTCGACCTAAGTTGCCAGTGTAGATGCACCCACAGAGAGAGAGATAGTGAGAGTGTGGTCTCGCATACCTACCGCTCCATGATGCTTCGATAGTGTCAGATCTCATGACATCGCAGAGTGCTGGTTATGTGAGACTGCACTCCACAAGAACACACTCTTCCCTAACAGAGAGAGTGTGGTGTCGTGGTATGCATCTTGCATACACATTGCTCCACGATGCTGCAAGAGTGGCCTAGTATTTCAATTTATAATATGTACGGCCCACGTGAAGTATATTTAAGTCAAATCTGGCCTGCCATAGCAAATGAGTTTGACACCCTTGCCGTGGGGTCTTGATTCTTTCATCAGTTATACCCATGCAAACCCATTGGCGTCAACCTGCAGAAAATAGTTGTTAAAATAATAATATGAATTAAGTAGGCCTCCTTGCTCATGTTCAGTTATATTTCCCTCCTCAAATACTATCATTCATTTAATGAAATAGCAATTCTTTTGGCTCGCCTATTCCAAGATAGGGAATGGAATTGGTTTCATATGGATCAAGACACTTGTGATCCTGACATGACTATGCAGAGAACAAAAACGTGAGTGCGGTAATTTTGAGATAGCCTTTATGAGCTTGAGTCTGCAGCAACTCTACCTGCTTCCAGTCTGCACTTCAACCTTGCATCTCTTTTTAACTTTTTTTTCGAACACTGATGTAGTTGCTATCGCCTACCAGTCAATTACTATTAACCAGTACCCTGCACAGCCTGAGGGAGAATATACAGCTACAGTGATTTCTACAGGCACATTTTTTTTTCTGTTTTGACCGTGTATTTACATTATTTTCATAGCTGTTTTATGCTCAGCCAGGTTCACTCTCCATTTGGTTTCCTAATTGTACAATTGCACAAATCATGTCAAATAAAAGGGATTTAAATCTTCAAAGCTGCGACATTAGCTTGCAGGCTGAGTTTCATTTAAAGAGGAAATTGATATTTCTCCAATCTTTCCACTCCCTTGTTTATGTTAATAATGTGGATCTTGAACACGTTTGAAGGAGACAGAAAAATGTAACTGCTAAGGTGTACTCAGGCTGTAGCAGGAATTTAATGTAGAAAAAAACTAACCACTGAAGCAATTCTTAGCTGGAACAAAGGAACGAGAAATGATGTTGCATTTTCATCTTTAGCATTTTGGTCAGTGTTTGGTTTAGTTCTTTGATGGACTGTTAATTTTGCTAACATTTGTATAGTCAAGGCGGTCTATGTAATGGCACCTACTAGGGAAAACACAATTTTCGACACAAACCTGAGGGTCCCACTGAATGCACAAGCAACAAAGAGTCCTGGGAGTCCTGGCATTGAGGAAAATAGCTCCATAACAAAATAAGGCATCAGCTAGGAGAAAATAAACACAAATTGCAAAAGAGGATGTTATCTGGGACTGTGAAAATGTAATAGCTACGTCTGACCACATTGTGGTATAAAAGCCAGGGGTTAACTGAAATCATCATTCAGCCACCTCAAGTCTATTGATAAACCCAAAAAAAAGAAAAGAAAAAGAAGAAGCCTTTATGCCATACTGAACCAATTAAAAATGGGATACCATTTGATTGTGGCATAAATTAAAAATCTAAAATTGATGTGTGGCATAGGAAAATTAACAGCATTGTCATATTGTAGAGCCCAATTCAGCAAGGCACCTGCCTAGATGTAAAAATGTGAATGGTCCCATTAACTTCAACTGGACTTTGCATATGCTTAACTGCCTTCTTGAATCAGAGTCTAATGAAAATCTTTCTATTTACACCATTTATCTGAGTCTATACCTGATCAGGTGCTGAAATGAAACCAGCGGTCCAAGGATCACAGTTCTTAAAATGGGAATACATCACCAAGCCTGAAAAGACTGCACAGACGAGGATTATCCAGAGTCCCAGTAAATTAAGGTACAGTGCACTGAGAAGAAAGAGAGAGAGAGCTGTTCATGTCCAGTTCAACACAAATACAGCCGATCATTACTGGCTACCCATATTCTTTTCATATATTTAGACAAATTCCATTGAAAATAAGTGATATTGTCTTTTAATTTCTTGGCCACATTTTGAGAGATCACCACTTTTGAGATAAAAGTAAGCATTCACTATATTTAAGGATGAATGTGAAGAGCTGATTGTTTCTGGTAGAGTCTCCAGAAACAGATTTATGATGAGCCACAATTCTGATAAAAAACAGAAGCCAAACTGAAGATAATCTCTCTATGGCCCTTCTTCCATACAAGCCTTTAAAAACTGATTTCTTTCTCAAGTTTTTGCAATTCTAATCTGGAAATCAAATGGAATATTATTTTGGTCTGAACTGGCCCAATTATAATTTTGCCATGGAAATGAATCTGCCTTCCCCTTCAGCAATTATTTGAGGTAGACCTGGAGGAAAGCATTCCATTCTTGGGGTTTTCTGTTTAGAAATGTTGGATTCCTGTGAGGTCTCGCATTAATCTACATTGCATTTTGATACTGCCCTTCACTGACTTCCTAGCTATGGCTAAATCCAGTTCAAAATTACATCCCTGAGTTTTCAAACTCCAAATACCTATTGCATTTCTTAACAATCTATCCTTCCCACCTCTGATCTCTGTGTTCCAAGGCTCTTCACTGTCAGTGGCCATGTTTGCACTTGCTCTGTTCCATCTCTCTGAACTCCGCTCTTCCATCCCTGAGATACTTTTACTTTTTTTTTCTTTTAATCATATCTTAAAACGTTATTTCTTTCCCATTCCTTGAAGGAGCATTGTGAGATAGTGTGCGTTATGGACACAAAAAATGTATAAATGACTGAATAATAATATAGACATGTGTACAGCCCTAGATCCTTGCCTGTGCCGTAATAGATTTTCTGCCCTTAAGGTGAATTCGCATTGAATATCGTTATGGTCCTGTAGAAGAAAGATTTCCCCTTGTAGGACGGATGAGATTTTTATTCTCTACAACTATATGCTGTCTTCATTGTACTGTCATATGTATCATAGATAGGGATGGGTGAACTAATTTGGACAAAATAAGAATCAACCTCAATCTGTGGCTGTTGCCCAAACCAAACTTAAATCATTTTATAGCCACAGAGGAGTCTGAATACGCTTCCCTTCTCTCATGAATGATAGTTGGTCTGAAAGCCCTTCAGCCGAGCACTACTGCTGCTCCATCTTAATCAGGAGTGTCAAACATGTAGCCTGGAACCTCTTCCATCTGGCCCGTGACTGCTCTCCATGGGACCACATTCTCTCCTTGACAGAGTGCTCTGCAATACCATGAGAGTGCCAGGTGTCATGATATCATGGAGCTCTGGGTGTGAGAGACTGTGCTCCACAAGACCATCCTCTCTCCCTAAAAGAGAGAGTGAGGTATCGTGGAGCAGTTTCACATACACAGCACTCCGCAATGCCACGAGAGTGCTGTAGTATTTTGCTTTATGGTGTGTACGGCCCACTTGAAGTACATTTAAGTCAAATCCATCCCACCATAGCAAATGAGTTTGACAGCCCTGATCTAAATCTTGTTTGTCCCTTGTTTGATGCATAAGGTTTATTTGGGGAACCACTACTCTAGAATGTAAGAAACCATTACATAGATATAGATGCCTATTTTCATATACTTCTGTACCAAATAAGGACTGGTCACATAGCTTCCTTCTGAGCAAGATATGCACCAGATGTATTTGTTATTAGGCCTTCTAATGTTCTGCCCTATATGCCAGATCCTGCTGAGGTTTAAATAAGGTATTTCACACACAGTGCCACCAAGTGGCTGAACAGTATAATACAGTTTAGCATTCCTTATATCTCCCCCTTTAAGACAACAGAGTCCTGTGGCACTTTTAAAGACTAACAGATTTATTAATCGCATGAGCTTTCGTGGGAGAAAATCCCACTTCGTCAGATGCTTTGAAGATAGGAAAGTTACAGAGTGGGAGGAAATTAAATGCAGGGGAGTGTATGACATAGCATCAGGTCAGGCTGTAACAGCAAATCAAAGTAGGTGTTAGGATTCAAAACACTGGGGAACAGCACATAGAGGAGGGGGAGGTCAATTCACTCGATGTAATGCGAGAAAAATCCATAGTCCCTGTTTAACCCCAAGGCAACTGAGTCAAATTTGCATATAAGTTCGAGTTCTGCAGACTCTCTTTGAAGCTGTGATTTGTTATTCCCACTCTGTAACTTTCCTATCTTCAAAGTGTCTGACGAAGTGGGATTTTCTCCCACGAAAGCTCATGCGATAAATAAATCTGTTAGTCTTTAAAAGTGCCACAAGACTCTGTTGTCTTTCTACAATAGACTAACACGGCTACCACTTTGGAATTTGACTCCCCCTTTAAGTTCAACATCTCTACCCATTTACAATATTTAAACTATCACACTGTCTTTTGAAGTTCAGTACATATCAGTCTATAAAGTGTTTTGGAATCATACAGGTTTTCTAATTACATGATCTGAACACATAACAACTTGATCATCTGGCTGTCCATTAATTGCAATGCCTGACTGTGGTTGGTTTGGAACTTGTGCCTCAAGAAAAATGTGATTCATGAAAAAGCATGTTTTCACCAAAAACTTCAAGAACTAGAGAAAATGTTGAATGTTTTATAAGAGCTGTGCATATATTAGCTGAAAACTGTTTTGTTTTTTGTTTTTTGGGGGGGGGCTTTTTTTTGGAATTCAACACAGGAAAATATCAGACAGGCTGCTTATTGGGTTGAGAAATAAAAATATTTTACAGCAGGTGCAACTGAAGAGAGATTTAATCCTAGCCACAGCAATTTAAATACTGAAACAATCTGAAATGGTGAAACGGAAAAACCTAAAAGAAACTCGAAAAACCTGAAACTAGCTTAGAAGCTATAAATAAGCACTTGAATATTAAATGTTGTTACCACAAAATCCCTGAGGCAAGGAGAGAGAACTTTCAGGCTAAGAAGACAAATTCCAGCCTACATGCACAAGGTGTAGAAAAAGTCATGGCCCAAGAGATGATGCATATCCAGTCAGAGGCACACAGTGTCATGCATGAAATAGGCACCTTTTGCAGCTATTTGCCACACCACATCAGTCAGAGAACTGACCCCTATTACAGATAACTTAGAGCAGGGGTTTTCAACATTTTTTTTCTTCCATGACAGAATTGGCAGTGAAGGGTGGTTACACAGGAGCCCCGCCACCAGAAAAGACCTTGCCACTGGTGTCTTCAGCAGTGGCACAAAAAACCAGGAACCCCCTGCCACCAGAAAAAAAAAAAGTGGAAGCCAGGAGTTTTGACTTTTTCTTTTTATCCACGTTGACCCCTGCAGCTGATGCAAGCCTGTTGCTGCTTCCCCTGATCTCTGCTTCAGTCTCTTGCCGCTTCCCCTGACCCCCACCACCCCTGCAGCCTCCCATTGCTTCCCCTAACCCACCTCAGCCTGCCACTGCTTCCCTGACCCCTGGCCACTTCTCCTGACCCCCATCCTCCATTGCCATTCCCCGCTGCAGCCTCTCATTGCTTCCCCTGCTGCCGCTTCTCCCATTCCCCGGCCACATCCCCTGACCCCGGTCCCCACCATTTCCCCTGGCCACAGCCCACACCCCCACTGCCACCACTTCCCTCAATCCCTGGCCATGTCCCCTGACCTCAGGAGTGCTCCCAGCCCAAGCATCACCACCATAGACACTGGCTCACCTCACTCTGCTCACAGGCTGACCAGACTAAGGTAAGCTGGCAGTGGCGGCTCTCAGGTTGGAAGCGGTCCTGTGGCTGCAGAGGGTCTCTGGAGCATTGAAGCCTTGGGAGTGCTCCCAGCTCAAGCACCACCACCACCACCACTGGTTCACCTCACCCTGCTCAGCCTGGGAGCAGGGTGAGGCAAGCCAGCAGCAATGGTGCTTGGGCTGGGAGCAGGACAGCTGCCAATTTTGGGCGACACACCTGTCTCGTCACGGTACAGTTTTGTGTTGCAATACAGTAGTTGAGAACCACTGATCTAGAGCCATTGTTTTTGGAATCTATTACTTGTGCTGACATAGACTGTGCATGGACAATAAAAAACTGAATTGGCACTAAAATTGACTCAGCAGCTGATGTCCTAGTCATCTCTGAAGGGATTTTGGACATAATCAGCCTACAGTAAGGCATTTGATAATTTCCACATTGAAAATTATTAGTTAAACTGGAGAAGATGGGGATTAATATGAGAACTAAAAGATGGCTAAGGAACTGGTTAAAGGGAAGACCCATAATTGGTCATACTGACAGGTGAGTTGTCGGATTGTAGGGAGGTTTCTAGTGGAATTTCTCAGGGATTGGTCTTGGGACCAATTTTATTTAACATTTTTAGTACCAACCTTGGTACAGAAAGTAGCACTGTACTAACAAAATTTGTGGATGACACAAATTGGGAGGTATTGCCAATGTGGAGAAGGACCAGAATAGATGATCTGGGCAACCTTGAGAACTGCTTGTAATAGAAAATGGAATATAAATTCAATAGTGCAAAGTTCAGCTCCATGAAGATAGGATCTAGCAACAAGATTTTTTGCTAGGAGCTGGGGACTTATGAACTGGAAGTGGATAAAAACTTGTATATAGTGATTGATCACAGGATGACTATGAGCTGCCAATGTGATCCAGCTATGAAAAAGGCTAATGCAGTCACAGAACACATCAGGTGAGGTATTTCCAATAGAGATAGGGAAGTGTTACCACCATTACACAAGTTCCAAAGAGGTAGCCGTGTTAGTCTATTGCAGAAAAACAAACAGAGTCCTGTGGTACTTTTAAAGACTAACAGATTTATTTATCGCATGAGCTTTCATGGGAGAAAATCCCACTTCGTCAGATGCTTTGAAGAAAACCTATCTTACGAAAGGAGACATGAAGAACTTTGCTTGTTTAGCTTAACCAAAGGAAGGATGAGGAGAGATATGATTGCTCTATATAAATACATCAGAACAGTAAATACCAGGGAGGGGGAGAAGTTATTTAAGTTAAGTGCCAATGTGGATGCAAGAACAAATGGATATTAAATTGGCTATCAAAAAGTTTAGGCTTAAAATAAGGTGAAGGTTTCTAACCATCACAGGACTGAAGTTCTGGAACATACTTCCATGGGAAGATCAGAGACAAAAACCTTACCTGTTTCAAAACTGAGCTTGATAAGTTTACAGAGGGGACGGAGTTTATGATGAAACTGCCTTTAATGTCATGTGTCCAAACTGCATCAGCTAGAAGAAAATATCTCCAGTTGCCCAAGGGAAGACTCCAGGGATTCCCAAACCAGCTACAGCCAGTTGTTGTAATTAATGGGACAGCCAGATGACCAAGTTGTTATATGTTAGTTTCATGTTGATGAGCTCAGGAAACCATCAGTGCTGTTTCTTCTGTTTGCAACATTTTTTGTTGTTTTCCTTCTGTTTCTGTACTTAGTTTACTCCTGACCCCGTGTCATATACATTTCTACCATATGTGGACTGGTAACAGAACTTCCTTCTAAGCAAAATACACACCAGATATGTTCATCATTACATCCTTTAATGTTCTGCAGATATTGCCGAGGTTCATTTAAATAAGGCATTTTTACACGCAGTTCATCTAGTGGCTGAACAGTGTAATACAGTTTAGCATACTATTACACCAATGTGGTCTTCTTAATAGCATAGGCAAACCCCGCTTTGAAGATTTACTTTAGGGCACGTTTTCAAATCAATATTCCCAAGATTAAATATTTCCTTACTCCATGAATTGTCCCAAAGAACCTCAGGACTACTTGTGTTATAAAGTAAAACCATGTCAACAACCATGTTTCAGAATCTCACCTTTAGATGCTTAAACCTGTGTTAAGTTGCCATAGATAAATACCAGGCTCCCTGTGTTTGTTTTAAAAAATATCAGTCTAGTCCCATTGAAGAAAAGTTTAGAAATAAAGTAAATTGGTCTGATTATGAGAATAGGTATTTATCTTCATTCTTGATACTAGACAACTTACAGTTTAGCTTGCTTTTCTGATTTGCAGGAAATGCATCTCTGTATTGTAGACTGATTGACGCCATAGATTCCTAACCATGTAAAGGTTCCCCCAATTGCAATCGTCCAAAAGGTGTGTCGCCTTAAAGGATCTATATCAAAGCTACAAGACAAAGAGGAAAGTAGTTCAGGTCTATTTGATTGACCCCAACATTCAAGTATAATAGAGATATGCCTGAGCCAAAGCTCCAGTGCCAAAAACCCCTGAGCTTTGAGAAATATCAAAAAATATGAGTCTACAGTTAAGGTACATCTCTAAATCAGACGTATAGAGTAGCTTATACTCAGCCCAGTTTCAGCATTAAACAGCTTTTGTGTATTTACTCTGCTAAAGAGAATATCTAATCACTGTCTTATACTTCACATATATTAAAACCTATCTTGGTGTGAGCAAATTTACCTTATATTGACCTTGCCCCCGTCACTAATGCTAATAACCACAAATAAGTTGTTGCACCCCACCAGAGCAGACTAAATAGGTCATCTTGTCTGGTATCCTGTTCCCAGAGGGTACAATGTCACATACTATACTTCAGACATAAAAGCCTTATATTCCACTTAATTACTATATTCATACTATCACCGTATGTTAGGATATTTATCTAGGAGGATAAATGTCTTCCAAAGTTCAACTAGCAATTAGCCTTTGTATTCCGGTTCATCATCCTTGTAATTTTCTCATAATAAGCATAGCTAAAGTTAATCTTATTTTTATTTATACAATTCCTTTCCCTTTAGAACTCTGTTAATTTTGAATTTAATAACTGCTGTTGATAAAATATACTCATAAGTTTTCTCAAAGCATCATTGTAGCTGCCTCTAATTTCTACCAGTGCCCTGCTGTGATAAGTAACTCTTCAGCTGCTGACATAAACAGTCACCAATGAAGACCCAATTCATCACAGCAGGCACCAGTATTGTGGCAGTAGTATTAACTACAGTGGCAAGTATTTTTAAAATAATCTGGTGTTTTTAAAGATGGGGAATGTCAGGATGTGTGTAGTGGGGGGAGAGGGGGTGGACAGCCTAGAAATAGTTCCATATCTCTATGGAAGATAAACGTAAGAGTTGAAGTTTCTGGCCCCCATATGAAGTCAATGGCAAAACTCCCATTGATTTCAGTGGGGCCAGGATTTTACCCAAAAAGAAAGAAAGGAATGAGAGTTCTTTGTAGAACCGAATTGACATCCCAAAAGCAGGATAAACAAATAAAGCTTCAGTACTTAAGGCACACTAACACCTAAAGTACAGTCAATCTTCAATATTTTTAATGAAGAATAAGAATCATTCATTGGCACAGAAATTGTTAATTCTTAATGTTATTGCTAATGTTTAAATGTAACATAACGATAGCAGCCAATTTTTTTTTATCCAAAATGTGGTAAAAAACATAATGAGAATTACAGCTACAGTTTATGTTGTGCTTACTCAAATACAGTTAGGCGTGATCCATTGTTGGCGTTCTCCCAGATGTTGTTAGGTCCTCCATTCTGAATAGTCCCTTGAATCAGAACGGTTAAGAAACCAACCACCATGACAACCATTTGAAATGCATCTGTCCAGACAACAGCTTTTAATCCTCCCTAAAACAAAGAGAAGCTGCATATTTGCATTCTTCTTCTTCTTCGTGTTAGATTTTAGAGGCCCCAACTGAGCTCAGAGATTTGGGTTAGGTGATGTACAGTCAGAGGCTATCCTATCCTATCGGGTCTACATTCTACTTCTCAGAAAAAGAATGTGAAATTCTACAGCTCAGGAAATGAGGTAAAGAGAGATTAAGAAATTTAGCCAAAGTCATTCAAGGAAGAGTATGGCAGAGCTGGGGACTGATCTTGGGTCCCAGTCCAGTGCCTTGGCTGCATGACTATCTTTCCTACCCTGCTTTCTGTTAAAATGATAGGAAATGCCATGATGTGGAAACTGAAAGTCAACTGGCCAATTTCTTTGTATTTTATAGACATTTCATATTTGGGTCATCACATATTAGCACAATGTTATTTTTTTTTCATTTTCAGCAGTGGATGGGAATGTTTAATTTTCAAAAATTCTGTTTATTATAATAAACAATAATAATGGAAACATATTGTAAAATGTTGTATATTCCAGTAATAAAAAGTCTATATTTTAGGCCTACAATTATTGACAATATCCTTTTAATTATTTTGAGTTAAGAAAGAGAATTATTAATCGTCTTAATTAAAGTGAATCCCTAATTCAAATTCTATTTGTGTACAGATTGTATCCCTAATTAAAGAGGTTGACTATCAGTTACTTAAAGTAGCTACCAGCTCATGGCAGTAGTCATTATAGGATTTTCTCTTGCCATCAACCCTCTCTTCATCACTGTTTTTTCTACCCACTGCATCCCACTGAATGTTATATCCCTCTGCCACCTCCTTCAAGCTTGTCAGATGTTATTCTTGCGGTTCTGGTCCCTGACATCCTACCCACTGAATTTGCTCCAGTGAGTGGTTTAGTTTCCTTACCAGCTATAACCTCCAGGCTCAGATAGGGACTAATATTTTCAAAAGTGCCTAAGCTACTTAGAAGCTTACATTCCCTTTTCTAAAGAACATTAAAAATCAATCTGACATAAGCTCCTAAGTCACTTAGGTGCAACCCTGGGCTGCTGGGCATCTACAAGGAACCAGTAGTCACTGTCTGCTACCCAATGAATCCTCAAAGAATAAATGTATTTGCTTCCATGTAAACCATCATGGATGTTCTCATGATACTTTCACTCAAAACTGAAACTCCTTAAAAGGCCTGAGATCATTGGGGTGAGTTCTTCATAGATTCTGTGTCTACATTTTTGCTGGAGCTACACCAGGGATGAAAATATAGAAAGGGAGATTATCTTCTTCCCAGAAGATGGCATGAATGTTTATCACTTCCTTCTCTGAACCAAAAATCTTGGCCTTGGCCTTAAGCTATCTGATGAAACCTTGAGACAAGAGCATGGGGCAAAGAAATAAAACTGTTTATTCCCATAAAAAGTACAAAAATAGATATAATATTCTGAAAGATTGTGTTAGCTTGCCAAACATTTGTGTTTGCTAATGCAAACTCTGGTCATTCTAGTTATATTTAGAAACCCTGTTTCTATTATTTTTCATCTCAGTAGGATTAGCCTTTATCATCAATGGTAATTTAAGCCTTTCTGCTGTTAGTTACATACCAGAGTGCAGTAAAATGTGCAGACTATTCCTGTTGCAAATACAGAGCCCCAAAGATTAAATCCAGTCACTGTAAAAACAAAGAAAATCAAACTGATAAAACAGGTGTAGTTCATCTGGAAGCTAACAGAATAACTGAGATTCATTACCCAAGCAGGACAGCAGTAGTCACTAATTTAATTTTTGGTTCCTCTTAGGAGCTCCTCTACAAAAGTGCTTCTTGACACAGGCACCTTTTGTTATGCATCATTTGTTTCATTTTGCAGCCTTCTTCAAACTGTGATTAATTACATTTCATTTGTACGAGGGCAATAAATAAGTAGAATTATGTCATAAGGCCAAATCAAAACTATTCCTGTGAGACATAGGGAAGATCTCACAGCTGGTAGAATTAAATATGTAGTTGTTCTAGAGCATTGCTTTCTTAGTTCTCTTTTTTGCCCAGATTTCCTGAGTGACAAAACTTACCTTGATTCCTTTGCAATTAATAATATCAAGTAAAGTATCGAGTTCTTTAGAGACAAAGTCAAACAAAATTCTGCTGTCTGATGTGCATGCAGGACTCCCATTGAAGTAACTGGAACTAAAGTAATTCAAATTAATTAACATCAAAACTGCTGGGTCCATAGTGAACTTAGGGTGAAACTCCCTGTTCATAGTGACATAGAATAAAAATGTCAAATTGTTTCAATCTTCAATGCACAAATTGTATAATTGCTGTTTAAAATGAAGTCCCCTTATATGGGCAACCCAGGCCCCATTCCTGCAGCTGATGCGATCCTAGTAAGAGCATAAATAGTGGTTCCAGTCCACAGAGCATGAATTTTGGGAGGTGGGAGTGGAGTACTCATCCCCATAAAAAACAGCCCAGTTCCACAACTCCTGTCCTCTGCCATGGATGCATTGTGCTAGCCTCTTTTGGCACCACTCCATGACCTGTGTGGAAGGGTACCTTTCCTCACTTGGAGATAGCCAATACACAACACACTCTTATTAAGTTGAGCGATGGGTCCCTAATTTACAATGGTTAGCACAAAAAGTGAAGAACATAATATTCATTTGTAGCTACAGGGGAAACAGGGATTAGAGTTGAACTGGAATTTGAAAGAGGTATGTTACCAAAAAACAAAAAAACAAAAAAACATTATAGAATCTTTGTCATTGTTCAGGACCTCAATTTTAAATCTTCCCTGGAACATGATGTGCTCAGCAGCATACAGCCACTGAGCGCCACGCAAAGGCATTGGAGACTTGCCACCTACTGTATCAAAGACACCACAATCTTAGTCTTCAACCCTCCTGCTGGCAGCTACACAATTGAAATACTTCCAGCTAGCGAAATCTCAACTTTATCCCATAGGGATTTATCAACTCAGCTTTATCCCATAGAAGTTGACAACAGCAGTGTGAGGTTGAAAGAGGAAGAAAGAATCAAAGTACACAGCAGTGTTGGATCATCACCTTGTACTGAGCTCTTTGCCAAGATATTGAGAAATAGTTCAGCACTCATCTCCCCAAGCTACTCTTAAGTATAAAGAAAAATAGAACAGGTAAATGATAGACTATTGCTAGTATAGTTCCACAAAGGGGCAGGGAGGTGTGGGGGAGGAAGCAAATGAAGGCATGGAACCTTTCACAAAACATTTGTTTTTTGATCTGTCTGCTTCAGTTCTCCTGTGACATGGCTGATTAGTGAAGCCATGTGCTTTGGGCTGAAAACTCACCTTGGTTGAGAGCCAGTGCTGGAGCATAAACCACTACTCCGGTGTAAAGAATCTGAAGGAGGAAAAAAGGTCACAAAGAGTATACTTGAAAACTCAGCTGTTTGGCTTCTGATCAGAGAAGGGCTCAAAGCAAACCATCAGTCCCAAAGACCCCCACTTCCTTTTTTAACCATGTACTTATAGATATATCAGTAATATCTGCCTAGCTGCTTCAAACACACGAATCACGCCATAAAATATCAATCAGATACAGAGACACAGAAATAGCCTAGCCTACTCAAGACCTGAGGTTTAATATCTGACTGACAGATTCTTTGACCTGGGGGTTAATGTCTGACTGACTGATTCTACAGAATCCTTTCCATAACTGGGTAACTGTTTGATAAGCTCAAAAAAAGGGAAAAGAAAAGAGAAGTAAAATATGAACTTCATTGGTAAGGCCAATGGTATTAAATGACTAGAATTTGTTTGGGAAACAGAGTCTCCTGAAAAGCATGCAAACATTTCTAACTTCCATACATCTTTTCCTAAATGTTCAGTTAAAATAATTTGCTGCTAGTATTATTTTTTAATCCTTTGCTATTATGGTTTAGTGTTTGCATCTATACCAAGTTTCTCACAGTGACTCGCTGTATTGGTCTTAGGAAAGTTGCATTAACTTCTCTGCATCTGAGCTTATCTTTTATCATACGAGGAAGTTACTATTTCTTCACCTCCTTCACGGAGAGCAGGGAAGAGGGAGGGGACTAGCTAATCAAAGTTTATAAAGTCCAGTTTGTGCATATTATAAAAACAATCACTCAGATGAAATTTTGTGATATAGAGCATTCTATAAAAGTGAAGAATTATTGTTGAGGTATCATTTCACTGAGTTATCTTTACGCTGATTAGAGGTCAGTCTTCAGAGAAGCCGTATGGATTCGAAAAATCAGTACATCTTTACTGAAATTCTCCCCTGTCCCACACATGAACAGATTTTTACATAGGTTTTTTTTCTTGTGAGTAAGCAGGGTTATTGGCCCCATCTTCCCAAAACCTGTCTTATATTTATGGGTTAGATAAGTAGCTGCCACTTACTGTTCCTGCTAAGCAATTGAGGCAATGTATCTTGTATGCACAGATTGCATGACTTTGCCCCCAATAGCCTTCTCAGTCCCAGTCTTTTCACAATAATTTCTACAACATAGCAGAAATACAACAGCCCTGGTGCACTAGCTGCTTGGCCCACCACCACCATCCCTGCACAGCTTCTCTGTGCTGCTCACAGAGTGCAGAGAACCTTGCACCTCAGAGAATTTCACCCCTAGCTTTATATATGTATTCGCGTATAAGGTAATTGTATGCCTTGTGTCCCTGCCCCCTCCCCTCCTCAAAATGGTGCTTTGCTGCTTCCCAGTAAAGATTAGTCAATGGTACTTTGCAATAAAAATGTTCCCAGAGTTCTCAGAACCTCTGCAACAGATAATTCAGGGACATCCAAGGCTTTGACAATTGCCTTTGAGAACACCTAAGTTAATTCATTTCACTGCCTTAGTTTAGTTTCCTCATCAACCTGTTGAATTACTAAAAAGTGAGAAGGCATTTTAGAGATGTTAATTTAGCTTTGTAAAAGTACTTAACTAAAACACGGCCCTAGAACCCTGAAGCACTAGTGTTCTAAAGATAGCTGAGGTACCTTGAGTACTTTTGGAGAGAAAACACCACCTGGCAAGCTTCTCAGCTGCCATTATGTGCCTTGCCCTCATTCTTCTTCACCAGTAAACCCCCGATTCTCTAAAGAATCGCAAATTGAAGAATGGTAATCACTTAGTGTTTACTCCAAACTTTTCAGGGATGAGAAATGATGGCGGGTGGAGTGTCCTGAGTTTCTGCACTCATAAGTAAGAAAAACATTGGAGTTCAAAGGGTAAAATTATGCAAATTAAAAACCACAGCTCAGTCCAGGGGTTCGGGTGGTGGCAGTAATCTTATGCACGGCATGTAAGGCTTATGCACAGCATGGACGTGGATTCAGCTGCTGCGCGCGCACAGCTGTGTCAGTTATATGTGCGCGCAGGAGCTGCGTCCACGTCCCGCCGTGCATATATACAACTGTGGTTTAGTTATATAGATAACCACAGCCATATTGTATTGCTTTGTGTTCATGGGATTCACTTATCACTGCGGATGACTTTGAATCCTAATTATGTACATGTACTGGGTCATCTTGTTTAAAAAAAACTTAGATTGCCTATAGCCTTCTTCCCAAATGCGCTGCGACTGAGGCAACTACCAGAAAGATACCAGAGGGATTCTCAGATGGCTGTTTAAGCTTGATGAATTGCCACTTTCAGTGTGGTACAAGGGGTTAGAGTGTGAGCCTACATATCTCAACCAAAACACATTGAATATCTTCTGGAATATTTAGTTTGAGGGAGTGATTGTTTTTATGATGTGCGCAAATTGGAACTTGTGTTACAAATCCTTCACACAAAAACAAGGTGGTGGGCACACAAGAAACGTCAGAGATCAAAAATAGCCTTTTAAAACAAAACTTCCACCTCTGTAACTGTCAAATGGCAGAATCAAGTTTGCCTGAAATGTGCAGAAGGATGATTGCTGTAACAAAAGGACCTGTGTGCTGGAAATGTGTCTTCTCTCTTTGGTGCAGAGACATCTTTCGTGTGACCACAGAGGTGATTTTAATGTTTTACAGATTAGATCAAAGTGGACTCGAAAGTCCTTTGAGAGAACGTAGACAAAAAAACCTCATGGGATTGGAGCAAGAACATGTAAACCATGTGAGTGCACAACCGTATCCGTTGGGAGGTCAAAGGGTTGTGGGCAGTATCCATAAAAACTTTTTTTTCAAACAGGAAGGAGCTGGAAGGGTGAAAACAGTGGGAGTGTTGAGGTAAAAAGAAAGAATCTCCTGGCAAGGGTGGGTATTGGCGGGAGCTCACTGGAGGGTAGACACTAGGATTGACTTTAAAGAAGCTGGTGCCTTCAAATGATTTTTCACAATTTCTCTACAACTGTCAGGCCAGCGTAGTGTGCAGGGGACGAACAAGCAATCAGATAAAAAGCTTTAGGGCTGGAGGATATTTGTTAGCTAAGCAACTACACGGTTAGACTGCAGAGGGCCACACATTCTGGTGAAAAAAGAGCCCACATGGTTTCATAGTTCTTCCAAGAAAAAGACCGAGTGTCTAGAGATTTCCAATCTCAGCTGAGCCTCTCTGATTCAGTAGAGTACCTCAGGCAACTCACTTACCCTCTGCAACTTAGTCTATCAACTCAGCTGGGGGTGGGGTGGGGGGAACCTATAGGCCCTCACTACAAACAAATGCTTCATCTGGGCTGAGCTTTTCTGCATAGACATGTTACAGAAAGTTATGCTCACAAAGATGTTTCTTACCGTCTGCACTATGTAGATCAGTGTTGCAGCCAAGCGAACAGACTTGTTAAATCTTAACTCCAGATACTGGCGGAAATGAGAAATGAAGTTAGTGGAAGGCATCTATGACATTTAGGCCAGATTGTGATTCACTTATTAGCATTCAATAGCACCCTACCCCATTAGTCCCACTGACTTAGACTGGTGTCATCACTAATGACCAGGATATCATGATCATTGCAGCTATAGAAAACTACGTTTTAAGAAGCCTCATAATTAATCTGCATAATCTAAGTATCATACATAACTATCTAAAATAATGTGTTGGGTAGTACTGAACTATATGGGATAATATCTGATGTGGTGAGAGCCAGAGGTAAATCAGAAAAGGAACAAGTGCTTTATTTTGAAGCTTCATCTGCAAGCTAACTAGGGAAAACTTCATTGGCTTCCACAGAAATCTACTCACTTTGTCCGGACAAACTCAAATTGACTGCTTAAGTACACTGCTGCTATTAACAGCTTCTGACAACTCATCCATACTTTCTCGGACATTCCATTCCCTACAGAGCCCTCCCCAGCACACAATATTTACAGAACATTCCAAGGGATTTCTTTCCTTTACAAATCTTCCCGCAGAGCTTCTTGAGTAACTTCACTATGTTACTCTTAAGCTTGTCATCTTTATTTGCATCCATTAGGACAAACTCTCTTCTCAGATACACTGAAGTGACCCCATTGATTGCAATAGTACTAAAATGATGAAACTGAGAGGAAAATTTGACTATGATCTTTTATTATCCCAATATATTTTTTGGAAAGTGCATTTGGTTACTTTGCTTCTGGTGACTGGAACTTTTCCCAGCTGAGCAATGAAATGTTTCAAAATGCCTATGCACAGCTTTTCAAATGCCATTTTTCCTTTTTGTAAACCTCTGTGGCTGTGTACAAAACATTCCCATTACCTTGGTTTGATTTATTAGCCAATGGGGCTTTATTTCATCCAATCCTTAATTAATCGCATCTTCCTTTAGTGGAGAGCAAGACCCGGGTTGTTCCCATGACATCTATTAAGGCCACTGACAATTGAATATCTACTTGTCCAAAATGTGTCCAATGTCCCCAAAGACATCCAGACAATTGAGGCTATGCACTGTGCTCTCAGTAATAACACCACAGTGATAATTAATTATCACAGCTGCTGAGCCACCAGACCAGGAAATCTCTTCTTTCAGGGAGGTATGCCTAGCAGAAGTATCAGAAACAGCTGGGCAATTGCACAGGGAGCAAAAAACCTGTTATTCAACTCTCTAAGGCATCTCTAAAGGTCCCTTAATATTTCCTAGTCTAATCACTAAAATGTGTCTAAATCCACCCCCCAAAATCTGAGCCCAGATCCACATTCAGTAAATGTCCCTACATTTATAAGAAGTGAGCCAAAATCATAGATAAGACAATCCTGAATTCAGTTGTTTATTGGGGATTGAAAATAGAAATTAGTAATATGAGCCCCTCTTTGATATCCACTTAAGAATAACATTTTCTTTCCTCTTTATGACAGCTGTACCTGTGCTGCTGCAGCACTGTACATATAGACCTGACCTCCACTGAGAGCCCCCCCTGCTTGGGCAGCCCCCACCGCTGCCCCTACCACCCGTCCCCATTGCTGGGGGGGGTGCTGGGGCCAGAGGGCTCTCCTGCCTTGCCTCACTCGGGAGGAGGGGGGGAGAGGGCGGCTGGGATGTGGTGCGGAGGTGGCTGGGGGTGGGCCAGCTGGCCCAGGGGCAGGATTGGTGCTCAGAGCCCAGCCTCTGGCCCAGGGCCCTGCTCCCACCCCCAGTGCTTGACAGGGCAGGAGCACTGAGAGTTCTCCTTCCCTGCCAGTGCTGAGCCAGGCCAGATTATTGCAGGGGTTTTAGGTTTTTGGCTAGGGACCAGGGTTTAAGCCGACTTAATAACTTCCCCTCTTTAGGTCGACTTAAGGCTTAAGTCAATTTATTAAGTCAATTTAAAGCCAGTGTTGACGGGAAATAGCTCTAAGTCGACCTTATTAAGTTGACTTTAAGCCAGTGTGGACGGCTATATCTACACAACAGGCTCTGTTAAGTTGACTTAACAAGGTTGACTTAAGTCGACTTAAAGTGTAGCCACTCTGTTAAGTTGACTTAACAAGGTCAACTATAAGTTGACTTTAAGTCAACCTTGTTAAGTTGACTTAATAGAGTCTACTTAGCTTAACAAGTCTATACACATCCGACATGTCCCCACCCGCCTGGCTCTCTTCTTGCTTGTGTGGCCCGTGTTGAAGCATATGCCATGGTGTCCTCGCTGCTGTTTTTAGAGAGCTGGTTAGAGTACCACTAGTGGAAGTAACATCTCTATGAGCTGCAAAGCCCATCCTCACTGAAGTGTGTATATGTAGCCTAATCACATTTATACCATTTTCCTCATGCAATATCTTTCATATTTGCATGTACCAATTTTATCCTACTATTATAATACTGTATTAAGCAAGATGGTGAGCTCTCTGAGGCAGGGATTGTCTTTCTCTAGTCCATGTCTGTCTAGTACAATGGGGTCTTAATCCTTGATTGAGGCCCTAGCCATTACTGCGATACAAATAAATAGTTATTATTATAATGCCATTCATTGCCAATATATAAATAAAAATCCCGTGTTTCAAAACTATTCCAAAAGACAGTTTTAACCTTAGATTTGAGTTAGAAACCTCTGTATATACATAATAGACTGGTTATAATAGTCTCAATTTTACTTACCTCATAAGTGCTTGTAATCCCGGATCTGTAGAACACAGGTAGGAAAAGTTCAGAAGTAAAAATGATGACAAATGTATATGAAATAAAGAAAATAATGAACGATGCCCCATAACGGTAGATCTCTGAGGGTGTTCCCAGAACAGTCACTGCCGACATGAAACTAGCTGTAAGAGACAATGCCACAGGTACACATGTCATCTGCTTACCACCTACTAAAAATTGCTTTGAAGTTGCATTTTTCCTCTCCTTAACTGCAAAAAAGACACCAATGCCGGCAGAAATTAGAAAGAGTCCAGCAAAAACAACGTAATCCCATGCCACAAAATTCTTAATGTCGGGAGCTACAAACTTGGACATAGTGCTGGCTGGATAATTCTCAGGTCTCTAGGTAGGTTTTTAGTTTTCTTTTTCTAAATCTCATTCGCAGAAGTGATTCGCTTTTTCCTAACTAGCAAGATGTTTCCAAGGCTTATCAATGCTAAATATTAAAAAAACAGGAAGAGCATGATCCAAAATCCAGCTATGATCTTCCGATCAAGTTCATTCAAAAGCATTACAAAACCAATTGGTTTAGAAAGAGTTTTAAAGGAACTGTGTACACTTGTACCCTGGCCCTATCAGTGTGCTTGTCAGTCTACTGATCAAGTAGAATACTAATCAGCCAAGGGAAGTGTTAAGACTCTCTGAGAAATAAAAAACGAATAGAAAAAAGATAGATTCAATAGTTCACATCCTTTTTATCTGTCAAGTTATTATTTAAGGTTAAACATTACTCAGGCACATTGACTTGATCCAGATTTTTACTGCTCAGCAGTTTTTAAATAATAAAATGAGGGCAGTAAAACAAATCATTTAAGGAGGAAAAAAGAAAGGATAATGTGTGTGAACTTATAAGAGAATTGAGGGGTACATGGGCTCTATTTTCAAAAAAGCTTCTGAGGCATGAAGCTAAAATATGCCCTTGTGCATCAAAGGAAAAACACAGACTTGTCCTTAGGCTATTTTAAAGTGTATTCTCTAATGGAGACTCATAAGTTGTTCTATTCCTGGCATTTGCCACTGGAGATGTGGCCTTCTATATTCATACTTATTTATTACATTCAACCCATAAGAGCTGATTTCAGTTCCCAGGTTCAAGAATCTGAGCGCTAAGCTTGACTTACAGTGTGCTTAAAATGACTTATTTTCCAAAAAATTAATCTAAGCAGAAAAAGAATAGGCTGAAAATCTCTCTGGCACAAAGTTCCAGCCACTTCAGTGACCACAAGTGCAGAGCCCAAACCTCTCAAAGGCTGTGTCTACACTTGAAAATTAAGTTGACTTAAGCTTGCTTAAGTCAACTTAATTTACCCTGCATCTGGACTACAGTTTCCTTAAGTCGACTTAAGCAACTTGCTTAAGTCGACTTAAGGGAAATAAAGTCAACTTAATAAAAATTAAGTCGACTTTATTAAACCTCAATTTAATTAGATTTAGGGCTTAAGTCGACTCCCTAGAGTTGACTTAAGCCAGTGTAGATGTGGGGTAGTCCTAAATCGACTTAGGGCTACTCCAGGACTGCACCAATGCCCTCCCTGCCGGGGGGGGGCACAGGGGGAGGCTGGCATGCCCCCCCCACAGGGCAGGGCAGAGCCTTGCCCACCCTGCCCCTATGCCCTGCCAAGGTCCCTGTCCCCCTTTGCCCCATTGTACCTATGTACAATGGGGCAAAGGCTGAGCCCCCTGGCACTGGGCAAGGGGTGCCCCCCTGCCCCCGTGGACTTGCCCTAGGTCCCCCTAGCCCCTAAAAGTCGACCTAAGCATCCAGTGTGGACGCTCTAGGTCGACTTTGTAAGTTCCCTCCAAAGTCGACTTAAATTTCCAAGTGTAGACATAGTCAAAGAGAGTCTTCCCTTCTACCTTTCAGGCAGAAACCCTTATAGACCTTTCCCTGAACATACGGGGCCAGAGGACATTGATACTGAGCTGTTGTTATGGAAAGCTCCCTGATCTGTGTCACACCATCTTGTACTGATAAGCCTGAATCGCAATACTTCCTTAAAGTTCAAGGAAGATCAGATCTAGTGTTCTAGTTCTATTGCAAATATGTTTGAAAATAATAAAATTCAAGGAGATGGGCTCTTGGGTCAGTGTAATTCATTTTATCTATAAATACCAGACATAAGAACCCTGAATAAGTCACCACCTGTGTTAGGCAAGCTCCAGTGTTACAAGACCTCCCCTCCTCAAGAGAATATTTTACAGATGGGAAATAACATTGTCTAAAGAGATAGCTGGTCACTCCTGTTTTACCTGCAAGTCACTGTCAGAGCTCTAGGACACTAAGAACCAAACTCCCGTCAGATTAAAACAAACAGGCAGTACTTTCACACTTTTAAAGACTGACAACTTTATTTATCACATGAGCTTTTTTAGGCAAAATCCCTCTTCATCAGACTCATGAAATGGAAATTACACTATGGAAGGGGATGTATCAGAGCTGCCCAAGAGGTAGGTGGGGCTCAAGACCAATTGGCCTGTGGGGGCCCTCGGTGTCCTCCACCATTTCTGGGTGAGTGGGCAGGGTTACCCTGGGCCAGAGACTCTTGCCCCACCTCTGGGCTGACTGGTCTGCCCCCAAGGGGCAAGCCAGTGTGTGGCTGCTCCACTCTGGGGGCAGGGGCAACTGGAGTGCTATTGGGCCTCTAGGGCGGCCTTCCAGGGCCTATAGCCCTGGAGGGCTGCACCAAAGCCGCACCGTGCACCAGTCAACCCCATGGGGCTCACTGAAGTGCGGGGCCTAGGGTTGTTGCCCCAGCTGCCCCTACTAAGGACATCCCTGCGATGTATAAATGCAGAGAAGGATAAGTCACAAGATCAGTTCAGACTTTTTCAGCAAACCAAGCAAGTTGTTTTGATTCAGAGTGGAATAACAAAAAAGAAGGTGGGAAGGTTAAAAGAGGAGAAAATAATCTTTTGTCATGAACGAACCAACCCAAATCTTTATTTAGACCTAATGTAACGATGTCAAATTTGCATATGAATTGTAACTCTGCAGTTTCCCTTTGGATTCTTGATTTGAAGTGTTTCTACTGAAGCACTGTAACTGGCCTGTCTTTCACAGAACGTGCAGGGAGGTAGAAGGGTTCCCTATTGGTTTTTGAATGTGACCATTCTTGATATCTGATTTGTCTCTATTTATTCTTTTGCACAGAGACAGTCCATGTGCCAACAATGCCCCTCTGCCTTATATATTGGCCAAACTTACTCACCTTGAGTTTTGGATCTTACTCACCTCGAGGTTTGCCATTGATATCAGTGGGGCCAAGATTTCATCTCAGGCATTTTGGGGGCTTTTCTTGTTTGTTTGTTTGTTTTTGGTTTTGTTTTTTTAAAGGCATTTGTCTGTTGCAATGTGCTTACCAATGGTGTAATGGAAATAATAATGAGAAGGTCTGAAATGACCAGACACCAAAGCTTACATTTTCCAAACCTCAGAGGCGTAGCCATGTTATTCGGTGCACAGCAAAAACAAAGAGAGTTTTGAGACACCTTAAAGATACACAACTCTCAACTGTAGTTTCCACTTCATGCATCTGATGAAGTGGGTTGGAGTCCACAAAAGTTTATGTCTGAAGAAATTGGTTAGTTTTTAAGGTGTCTCAAAACTCTTGTTATTTTCCAAACTTTATTTTAGTCAGAATATAAAAAAAATGAATCACTGAAACTTTAAGAAATCATTTGGGGATTTACACATTTCTGTGACAAAATCCATTGTGAGTTGGTTAATAAGTCTCTTTAGTATGGTATAACATATCTTAAAATGATTCCATATTCAAGTTAGCTTTAATTTCTCCATTTCCTGACCATTCTCTCACTGTTGATGTAGCATAAACTGTAAGAACATTGGATCTGAAATGTTTTCTCCGCATATATCAGAATTAATGTTAAACCAGCACAGTATGATTAACAACTGATAGATGTTTGTGGCAGTGGTAAATACTGTGCCATTACAACAGTGAGGTCCTGAGGTCAAATACCAACCAGAATGTTTAAGAGAATATTAACTTAACATACTGTGGAAAAAATACTCTATTCTTTGATAATTAACATGGGGAAATAAATCATTGGTGGATTGAATACACTTCTCTACAGGGTCTATTCATCCTTCCATATGTATTCATTAGGATTAATTAACATACATGAATTTTCATCAAGGGTGACAAATAAAGCTAATTGTCTGCTCATGTTTTCTGTGTAGAATAGTTTGGTAATAATTCCAGGAAGTCTTTTCCAACTGACATCAGTAGCGAATGAACACTGATATAATGTAAAATTTAGCCCAGCCGGAAATCTTTTTTCTTTTTTTGAATGGGCCTAAATAGAAAATGTGCATATTTATTTTCAGATGAGAATATACAACACTGAAAATGGGATTCAAAAGTAGAATGGGGGAATACAGTGAAATGAGGATTAGAAGATGTCAACAGATCCTCCCACTAACACCTACTAATATTTTCATAATATTTAAATGACTTCATTCTGAATTAGTGATTTGTAGTGCAGTTTGCTAACCAATCCCTCGAGTGCCAAGGTAAAATATTTCAGAAATGTGGCTTCTGTTAAGCAAATGTTCCTTTCTAATCTTTCTTAATCATTCCAACAGGTTAAAAAAAATATTGCTTTTGTAATGAGCAATCTATCTCTTATGGAAATATTTGAAGTCTGCTCCCATGACTCAAAAGCACAGGAAACAAAATAAATAGATTTTTTTTTTTTACTTAAGAAAACTCTGGTGACATAAAAATTGCAATTTGTGATAGGGAAAGCTCCAAAAGTTTGAAATTCATCCTTGGTTTGGATGAACATCCCAGAGTCTGAATGTGGAATCAATAATTGAGCTAGAAATCTGAAGAGAAATGTCCAATCCTACCACTTACGTGCATCATGGGTGAAACTGATCCCTGTACAGTGGGCCAATAACAAGCCCGTGCTGAACCTATTTCCCATTTTGTTATCTTAAAAGTGTATTTGAGATGCCTTGGTCAATCAAGTGGTACAAATCATGCCTGCTTTGCTAAATATGCTAAATATTCTTGGCATCTGTAATTCTCTTATGAAACCTTAAAGTGAAGCTTAAGTGGTGCCTATGCCTGTCTAAACATTTTGCACAGGAGTAAATTTCAATATATGAAAATATTTTTTCTTGTGATGCTTTGATTTTTCTGCTACAGCTGAAAAAATGATTTCAAAACTTGTCTATTACTATGTGTTTGCACAGGATCTATGCAATGTGGCTCTGATCTTGGTTGTAGCTTCTAGGAACTACTGTAATATAAATAAGTGTATTATGAATCTTAGTGGGTGCTAGTTGAACATTAGACCATACATGTCACAGGACAACTGTAAAACTGGATTCAGGAACTCATTCCTATTGAACTGTATGCTGGAAGAGCATTAGAATCCAAGAAGAAATTATCATCTTGGCTGTGTGGTCAGCTATCCTATTCTAAAGTTTCAGTCTCTGGTAAGTACATTTTCTGATTCCATGTGACTGGAAAGAAGAGAAGCAGGTATATATAAAAAAGTGGAGAGGACTTGTACTGAGTTCTTCTGGTAAAGTACAGTATTTTTCCAAGTCAGGAGGGACAGTCATTATACTACAACACTGGTAGGGGAGGGAGGATTTAGAAAGGAAGTTGTTTTTTTTTCAATAAGGTGGAATAATATTTCTCTGCAAAATAATATGGGAAACTCCTTCCCTCTTTCCCTGCCCTATCTCAAAAGTCAGCTTTGTATTTATTTGAAGAATATCCACAATCGTTTCCAAAATTGCTTGGTAAACATGCAGCCATTTAGCCTATGAGAGTTCATTCCATCTGCTATGACGTCCTGGGATCCCCAAGCAATATCATAGAAAGCAGGGGAGAGAGCAGAATATCCAGACTTATGCTCCATAGCTTCTGAACCATTCTCTGACTCTGTAGGTGCAAATATCTATTGGGCCAGATTCTCTCCTGTTCTGTACTTTGTGCACAATGCTACTCAGCCAGAACCATGACATGTTTTATTCATTTGTCCTGCTATGACTACAAAAGCTGCAGGGCAATGGAGAATCTAGCCTGATGAAAGTTTCTGCATGCAAGGACATCCAGTTTAAGTGAGAATAGAAACACCATTTCCAAGCCAGGAGCCATATCATAAAACTAGAAAACCAGAAAATCCTGTCTGCAGAATATCGCTCTTTAGGAGATGGGCTTCACAGATCACATGGAAAGGTGTGAGTGAACACCTCCAAACCCTCAGATCTCAATAAGCTGCAGGGAAAGGAAGCACTAACTCCACAAAGGTAGTGTAACTGCTTTCTGCTCTGGCTTCTTCACTTGGGGTATGTCTACACATAAAAAACTAAGTCGACTCTGTTAAGTTGACTTAACAAGGTCAACTTAAGTCGACTTAAAGTTGACCTTTTAAAATCGACCGAGAGTGTCTACATTAGACACTTACGTCAACTGCCTGTGTCCCGCTCCCCGGCAGGAAGGGAGCTGCAGCTCCCTTCTTGCCCGGGAGCCGTGGGTCCCAGGGAGCTGCTGGGAAGCCGTGGGTCCCGAGGAGAAGGGAGCCCCAGCTCCCTTGTCCCCAGCCGTAGGTCAACTTAGGGAATTAAGTTGACCTATGGCATCCACGCCGGCTTTAGGTCCACTTAACAAATCAACTTAGGCGTTAAGTTGACCTGAAGAGCGGTAGTTATTAAGTCGACTTAAGGAAAGCCTGATGTGGATGCAGCGTTCTGTAGGTCGGCTTAAGCCTCCTTAAGTTGACCTAACTTACAAGTGTAGACGCACCGTTGATGGTCAGTCTCTCTCTCCATCAAGACAAAGATCAGGCAATAAAATTGTGGATATCCATGGAGTACTGAAAGGATCATACCAGCATTTCACCTTATGAAACTGATATGATAGGGCTTCTGCAAGCTCTCAGTGTTCCATTCACCCTCTTCTGTGTATGTCATTCTTTCTTTTGTAGCTAAGCTTATATACACAGTGGTTCAGAGCTTCCTAGCACTACCAGTTAACAGAGTTATTTCTTTAGCCCAAGTGGCAGATTGGCACTGCAGGTACAGGCTGCAACCCTGTTGATTATCCTTTTTTATTTTATTTTTTTGAGGAGTGGGGGGGAGTTATTACCTGTGACCCCTGCTATATTTTGCTCATTTTACTCCAAAGAAATGGATCAGACACCTGATATGTAAGGGTTTTTATATCTCTCTTGGTTCACAGGACAGTCACTGAATGATGACACAATTAACATTAATTATTCTGTTAGGAAAGTTTAGTGGTCCATGTTCTGTGCAGCTGTAAGGAAAACTGTGTCATGAGCTCACTGTTGATTCTGGATGTTTTGTGATCAATGTGAATACCAATGAGATGCAGTACGCCCGATTTGCAGATCAATAAGGTTTCATGTGCAAAGTTTTCTATAGATATACTAGTTACATACAAAGCTTAAAATTAACTACATCATACTCACTAAGCCTGGAGAGCGAAGTAGTCACGCAGAAGGTTGCATACAGGAATGGCTTTCTTTAGGGGCCTTGTCAGGGCCTGTGGTCCGACTGGCAGTATAACCCGCAGCATCAGGTGTTGATGGAGCACACCCCTTTGTCTAAATAATAACTTTTTATACCCTTCCATAATCAGCTTTCACCTAAATACCTCTATAATCATTATCATATATGCTAATTACTACATTGGATTCTTACCCTTGACTACATTCCATTCTCACCATGATCACTGAGGCCGTCAAAACAACATCTGGTGGTAGGCAGGGCGATGTAAAAATATGCCCCTTGGCAATGAAAAAGTGTACCCCCAGATGTTCAAAGATGACTGGTTCCCATCACTATTACTTATGTCCAGCTGCAAGCATACATGCATATTTCATTTTATGTGCCATGGTATGCAGAAACTGAGACGTCTGCGAGGTTACTCAGTATCCTATTCATCTCTGCCAACCAGAAGATGTCATGCTACAGAAAACCAAACTTGGAGGGTTTCTTCATCTTCTAATAATCTGACAGCTTTTAGTCCTTCAGAATTGCCCTGAATCTCTTATGGTAAGTTTCTCAGTTTGAACCTGCTCCTATCATTGTGCTAATACATAACCAATTTCTTAGACTAGTATAGACAGATCAACTTAAAGTGCTGTATCATTTTGAATTACAAAATGCAAATGTTGTCCATTTAGAACTCCAAATATTACTTAATCAATAATGAAAAACAGTAATTAGATGTTCATGTAAGGGAATATATATACATTATTCCGAACATTTGCAATAGCTGTGTTTTCTTTTTATACTGAACTCATAAGATGAGATATCTTCAAAGAATTCTATTTTATCATTAAGTCAGCAGCATCTCTTACCCTAGGTTGCAATAACTGTTTTTTTTCCCAAATGATAGCTATTTATAAAAATAGAACATCTGCCATTAATTATTCAGTTCCTTTGTTTGCAATTGTATCTTCTTTTTAAGAGGATGCAGATATTTGCTGCTCTCATCAGCCTCAGTGAGCTGACTAAAGTATCTGGCATTATTTATATCCTCTGTAGTTTAGCTTTTGGAGGGTAAAAGTGACAAAGTTTTTTTTTTATCCTTACATGTCTTGTATCAAACAATCTTGTCTGTCTACCACCCATAAGCTAGAAAGGTAGTTCTCAGCCCTTTCCATCTAACCAGGATCTCTTTCTCATTTAGCAATGTGGGAAGGGCAACGTGGTCATGACTCTCGTCTTCACAAATTCCAGATTGAGAACCCCTTTTCTACGTATTTATAGAGACCCTATCTGTTCTTTGGTCCTAATCTCACAATCTTCGATGCTGTATCAAAAGAGCTCTGTGCAAGTGACAAGGGATCCTCCTATATAATGGTCTTTGTTTAGGGGTTATATTTTCAAAGCAATGTGAGAGGTTTACATTGTCTGATGTTCCCATTGTATCCAGTTAGAATTATACAACTCAAACTTTGCACAATACTTTTGCAACACTTTAAAATTTACCCCTACGTCATAGTATTAAGTCAATTTATCAGGGATGTTTCTCGAACAAACTGCACTGTTCATTTTTTAGTTAGTACATCTTGAGTTTTGATATATATTCAGTTGTTTAGCAGCCATTAAAAAAATCCCATTGCACTTTGGAAGAGAGGTATGAAGAATGTTAACTGAAAGCAATGTTGATCTTTGGCAAGGTAGATGCTTTGCTTCCAGCAACTGACAGGCTGTTATGTGAAAGATAGTATTGACCTTTGTGTGATTGCTGCTGGATGATCATTTTACTGCATGTTGGCTATTTCAGGAGATGACATCTGCATGAATAGTGAGCTGTAATTCATAAAATGTAATTCATTTATAACATTTTCTGAACATTGGGCACAAGAGGTGAGCAAGTTCCAAGGCATAATTTTTTAACTTCTGGTAACTGCCATCATGCTAATCTTACTGACAGATTTTTCACAAGCTCTAACATTTTCTGCAGCATGTTTTCTAATGTGTCATTTAAATGCATTGCTTGTTAAGGTATCAGCTTGACAGTCTGCCATATACAGAAAAGCTGCAGCACAAACAATTATAATGCAAGTTTTCTCACCCATGCAAAGTGCCTCAATTATGGTCTAGAGGGATTATTTCTAGAAGGAAGTATCTTCAAGAAAGTAACTCATTCTCCTGGCCCATCCAATCCTTGCTCTCTGTAAAAAGGGGCAAGTGATAATTAGGAAGAATAGTGATGGTGTTTTTTGTGTTGTGGACATCTGCCACAGGGGAGACCTCCCACAGATCGGCCAGTACAGATGCCACTAGATGGCACAACTTCTCTCATCTACTAACTAGGACTGAATTTAATTCAGTAACCTGGAGGTAAATCAATATATGTGGTACCTGGAATAACTGATCTTATTTAGGGTGATAATGATAACACTATTGGAAGACTCTCCAAAAAGATATTGGCAGGCTGAACATCATGATCAGTGATTAAATTCTCCTTGAATAAATGGAAAGTACTACATACTGGGAGAACTTAAATTAAATTTTTCAGATATGTTGATGAGCTTTAAATTAACAGATTTCTTCCAGAAAAAAAAATTAGCAGTTTTAGTTAACCTGGCTTAATGAAATATGTGCAGCAGCAACTCAAACGCGACTAGGATATATGCATAAAAAAGGATTAAAAAATATGAAATATAACATATATGTTCTCTTGGTAGATTGTTGTTTTTGCTTCGGTCCCTTTGCAACATGCAGGGGTTCAAAGATGCCAGATTCTGGCACAGAGAAATGCTTCACTGCCATAAAGCTGGTGGAGTTGGCCCTAGGTCAGCGCCTATCCCATCCAGTGTTATGGGTGGAGGCATGGGTGGAGTTATGTCAATCCTCCAACTGTCCTTGTAGGGACTATCCACCAGTTCCCCCAATTAAAGCAGTCCCATAATTGCTCTAATTCAATATGAGGTGTGATAACTGGCCCCCAAGAACTGGGAATTTTATTTGGCTCCATGGCACTTGCCTATTCTCCTTTGTCAGTCAGAACGTGATTGCAAGAAAGCCTATGACCTGTGTCATTTTAAATCTGTAGGAAAAAGCTAGGCAGAAGGAGCCAGGGAAGATTCTAGCCACAGCTCTACCCTGAGGCAGAAATTGAGGTGAAGTAGCTGTATGCATAATCCTGATTTCCTTAGTCTAATCAAGATCCTTACCCACTGTTAGAAGAGAGTGGTATGCTGTGGGATCCTTTACCAACATTGGACAGCTGCTACTCAGCACAATGGTAATCTGGTCCATGAAGATACCATAGAATTGTACAAGTTCAAAGAAGGACTTCAAAACTGTTTAAAGGCACAGTGGTCTTTTATATTGGAGAAGACCACAACTTAGGAAGCTTAAACTTTTGAAAAGAGAGAAATAAGAGGGGATTTAGCTAAGATAAACCAAGTAATGAAGGATACATCAAAGATGATAAGATTTCTTATTAAGTAGAGATGAATAACGTTTGTTACGTATGCAAGCTAACAGCAATATAAAATAATCAAGACTCATTCTTCAGTGAACTGAAAATTTCTGGGAGCAATCAAGACATTTTCCTCTGAGTTTTCCACCCTTTTCTAAACATCTGGCCTCTGCTAGAAGTAGGATGCCAACAAAATGGGCCTTGAAAGAGAGCAATTCCTATGATCCATCTCAGAGCTTTATCTTCATTTTCTCCATCTCTTTTTTCATTGGATAGCAATTACATTGTGACAAAAGCATGGGCAGTCAAACTTTGCACTTCTGTTTCCATTCCCCATATATTGCCCACACAGATGATGGAGGAATGTTGGGATCATAGGCTATGTCTACATTAGGCCGACTTTGTTAAGTCAACTTAAAGTCAATCTTATTAAATTGACTTAACAAAGTGGTGTCGATGGATGTGGACTAAGTCCACTTTGTTAGGTTGACTTAACAAAGTGGATTTAAGCATCCACACTGTGCTTAAGTCGACCTAAGAAGGGTTAGGTCGACCTACCCGGTGGTTCTTATTAAGTCGACTTAAGCTTTCATTAAGTCCACTTAAGGAATTTCTTAAGTCGACTTAATGAAAGCCTGGTGTGGATGAGGACTAAGTTAGGTCGACGTAAGCCTCCTTAAGTCAACCTAACTTGCAAGTGTAGACATAGCCATAAAGCCTTAGATGGGATTCCTTTCCTTGCATGAGCACCCAGAACTCATAGTTGTTGTGTGTGTAGTTTCTGGATGCTGGAAGTGCTGAGACAGTAATCTCTGCAGAAAAGGCTTCAGCAAAGCAACCATGCAACTGATTTCCTCAGGAAGGAATTTCTGATGGTTCTCTTTATCTGATCCCAGTCAAACTGCTCCTGGATCCATACAAGAGAAACCAAATATAATGCAAGTTGCATGCACAATGTCTGTGAAAAGCAAAAGAATTACCATCACCCGCCCACATACAGAGTGGGACTGCATCCACAAATGAGGCTACTGAAAGCCCATGGTGTAGTACTGGCTACAGAGTGTCTGCACTGCAGCAGCACATCCCAAAGGCAAGGTTCCATCTTGCTAGGCCCCTGTGTGCTAAGCCCCATTGCCTGGGTTTGGGGTAAGAGAAGACTTGCCCTTTAATCACAGAATCATAGAAACTGGAAGGGACCATGAGAGGTCATAGAGTCAAGTCCCCTGCACTCATGGCAGGACCAAGTACCCTCTTAAGCCACCCTGACAGGTATTTGTCTAACCTGCTCTTAAAAACTTCCAATGATGGAGATTCCACAACTTTCCTAAGCAACTTATTCCAGTCGTTAATCACCCTGACAGTTAGGAATTTTTTTCCTAATGTCCAACCTAAACCTCACTTGCCATAATTTAAGCCCATTGCTTCTTGTCCTATCATCGGTGGTTAAAGAGAATAATTTTTCTTCCTCCTCCTCATGACATCCTTTTAGGTTCTGTTATCATATCCCTTCTCAGTCTCCTCTTTTCCAGACTAAACAAACTCAGCTCTTTCAATCTTCCCTCATAAGTCAAGTGTTCCAGACCTTTAATCATTTGTGTTGCTCTTCTCTGAACTTTCTCAATTTGTCCACATCTTTCCTGAAATGAGGCGCCCAGCCCAGGACACTTTACTTCTGTTGAGGCCTAATCAGTGCTGAGTAGAGAGGAAGAATTACTTCTCATGTCTTTCTTACAATACTCCTGTTAATACATCCCAGAATGATGTTTGCTTTTTTTTTTTTTTTTTAAACTTTGCACTTGTCTTTATTGAATTTCATTCTATTTACCTCAGACCATTTCACTAGTTTGTCCAAATCGTTTTGAATTGTGATCCTATCCTCCAAAGCACTTGCAACCAGCTTGGTAACACTGGCAAACTTTATAAGTGTACTCTCTATGTCATCATCTAAATCATAATGAAAATATTGAACAGAACCGTTGCCTGCAGTATCCTGCTCGAAATGCCCTCCAGCATGACTGTTAACCATTGATAACTACTCTCTGGGAGTGGTTATCCAACCAGTTTTGCACCTATCTTATAGTAGCTCCAACCAGGTTGCATTTCCCTCATTTGCTAATGATGAATATAGTGCTTGAATAGGTAATACATCCATGTAGCTCTGTGTCTGGTCCAGTAGTATACCAATAACGGGTTAAAATGTTCTGCTGGATTCTTTACCCTGGACTATGATTTGAATAATTTCTGTGTATGACTTGATACCATTAAAGGAGAAAATTTGGAGATCCTGGTGACAGAGAAATAGCTTCATTTATCTAGTATGAATGCTTTGTTTCATCCCAGAGACTGATAGCATTAATAACTGAGAAGCTCAAATTCAAGCTAATGAAAAGGGCAAATTTAAAGATCAAAAGAGAGCATGTGGCAAGACTTAATGCCCTCATTTCACAGTTCATCTGCAAAATGTTGAATCTGGAGGAAAATATATTGTTGTTTGCTATTTTTATCTTGAATGAAGAAGAGTCTGTTACTAAACAAGTCAAGCAGAGCATGCTGATACCCTTGTCCTGCGGGTAATTGAGTGTGAGGATCACATTCCTTTGAATGAACATTCATTACTCATTAGAGTCCCAACAGTTCAAGATTCTAATTAAGGCTCCAGGACAAATAGGCAGTGTTGGCAGCTATATATTTTGTAGTTTACTCAGTAATGACCAACAGTGGCAACTTCTTGTCAATTTTAGTTTCCAGATTGAAAACATGTAACCTATTGGACTTACTCTGTGTGTCATGAGTGGGTGTAAAATGCCACCAAATCAGAATAGAAGCAGGGTACATCCATATTGCAACAGATAATCAGCCTCCTTGTGTTCTGAATAAAAATCACAAACCCATTCATATTATCAGTTTTTCTTTCTAATGTGAGATAACATGGGCTATGTCTACACTTGTAATTTTAAGTTGACTTTAACTAAGTTGACTTAACAAAGTCGACTTAAAGACAACTTAGTTAAGTTGACTTAGTGAGTCTACACTTAAAATTTAAGTCGACTTTGGGGGGAACTTACAAAGTCGACCTAGAGAGTCCACACTGGATGCCTAGGTCGACTTCTAGGGGCTAGGGAGACCTAGGGTAGGTCCACGGGGGCAGGGGGCACCCCTTGCCCAGTGCCAGGGGGCTCAGCCTTTGCCCCATTGTATGTAGGTACAATGGAGCAAAGGGGTCAGGGACCCTGGCAGGGCATGGGGCAGGGTGGGCAGGGCTCTGCCCTGTCCTGTGTGGGGGGGGCATGCCAGGCTCCCCCATTCCATCCCCCCCAGGCAGGGAGGGCATTGGTGTAGTCCTGGGGTAGCCCTAAGTCAATTTAGGGCTACCCCACGTCTACACTGGTTTAAGTCAACTCTAGGGAGTCAACTTAAGCCCTAAGTTGACTTATTTCGAGGTTTAATAAAGTCGACTTAATTTTCATTAAGTTGACATAATTTTCATGAAGTCGACTTAAGCAAGCTGCTTAAGTTGACTTAAGGAAACTGTAGTGTAGACGCAGGGTAAATTAAGTCGACTTAAGCAAGCTTAAGTCGACTTAATTTACAAGTGTAGGCGCAGCCATCAAGAGTGGAGTAATATAAATGACTAAATAGAAAGATTAGATATAAACTAAAAGCTAAACTGTACTGAATTCTTCTTAAATCTTCCAGAATACGTGTAAACCACTGTGTTATAGCACCAATGTTCGAGCAAGCCATCATTACCACTTAATGCATTTTTAAATCTTTTTTTTATTTTCCATCACAGACACAGAGTTCCCACTTTGTAGGTTCAGATATTGGCAGATCTGCAATCACCCCTGAATATTCTGCTGTTCAGTAAAGACCAGAATATGCTTCAAACAAAATATCTGTTCCATACAGTTTTTTTGTTTTATTTTGTTTGTCCCTAACACTATAATATTTCCCCTAAAGAGTGTTTGTCTGTGTAGTGATAAAAAATTGTAATATAGGTCATAGAGTTTTGGCCAATTAATTACTTTTCCTTAATGATTTCCTTCAATTTCAAAGCTTTACCACTCATGAAGAATTGTAACCAAATATAATCTCTGTTCTGATCCTGACTGCAAGATCTATTTTCACATAGATAAGAAGTCACTGACATGACAATTCCCATTGGCATCAGCAGAATTAATCATGTGAGTAGCTGCTTGTCGTCACAAGAAGCTAGTTCAAAATTGGTCCCTTGGACAAGATGGACAAGATCTCAATTACTTACACACTGTAAGTTGGGACTAATTCTTTTAGGATTTGAATCAGCAGGGGGATGAGAATTCTGGGCCGGGTCCAGCAAAGCACTTTACCATATTCTCAACTTTGGAACACCTGAGTAATTCCATTGACCAAAATTGGAAGAGTGTGCTCAGCACTTTTCAGAATTGAGCCTTTAAAGTTAAATTTACTCCACATAAGTAGGCTGAGATTCTATTCCCTTGAAAAATCTGTGGACAGGTTCTAGCTAACTATTACGAATATATTCTATACTATTTACACATATACTTTTCTGTGTTTAATATTTTTTATACGGGGGGAGGTTCTCAGCTGGTGTAAATAATCATAGTTCTATTTAAATTAATATAGCATCCTTGACACATACAAATTACATATTCCTCCACCTCACCCCACCCACATACCCCTACACTTTCCCTATAAATACTTCTTTGCTAAATTCTACAAAGGAGAACCTGTCTTAATGGGGCATATAACATTTATTGAAGTAAGATTTCTGTTCCTGCAAGTAAAAATGGTGCAATTGTGATTTGCAGCATTTGTTGCCCATAAAAATGTTATTTGGAAAATGTCAGTTCTAAATAGTTGTTAGCTGACAGGATTGCTAATCATTTAGTGATCACTTGTTCGGAAGATATAATGTTTCTCTGTAGTGCTTAATTGGTTTGAGTAAATAGTCTATTGGGTTGGGAAGGATTCTGGAAATAAAGCAATTCTCCCAATCTCTGGATTAATGCAGGGGCTATGGGAGCAAAATCCTGCAAATCCAGTCCCCCACCACCGTCCTGCTCAGCCCCATAGCACTGGGGGTGGGACTGGGAGCAGGAGGGCCCCTGCCCTGCCGGCACTGGCAGGGGGAGGTGGGGGAGGTGGGTACGGGCTCTGAGCCAAGAGACCAGGCTCCGTACTTCCGTCCTACCCCAGGTCGGCTGGTCCACCTCCAGGGGAAGGCCAAATCAGCCCTGTTCACTCTGATCCATTCTGGGGGCTGGGCCAGCACCAGCTGGCCTACAGTATGATCTTTTTTACCCTTTAACCTACCCAAGTTTAACGTGTTTGGATCTTGGCCTATCTTTGGCCCATTATAAGACTATGGGTTGAAGTTAGACTCAGATGAAACTTAACTATAGCTATCTCTGCATTTGCTAGTAACTTGTCTAGTGAACCTATAATATAGCTGATTTAACTCTCCAAACACAAGTCTACCCATTCACATGTAGACTATGTATACAGATTTATAATGGAAGAAGGAATAAGGCAATAATAATATTTCTACATTACTATGACATAAAATAAATAATCTATATTTTATCTCTAGGCACATTTCATTTTCCAGAAGAAAGAACAGCCAGTCCCGTCACAGTCAATGTAGAATACTTTTTATTTAAATACATCTTTCACAGTATATTACATGGTAGATAAATTAAATCCATCAATAGATAAGGTAACCAAATAGCCACTTTAGAAGGCTAAGACATCCGAAATGCAATCCTCCTCCTGGGCATAGATATAGTGGAATAGGATCTGGTTATTCTGCAGTGTATTAGGTAAAAATTTCTTAAAACATAACCTAATATGCAAGATTTTATGAGTTATTTTTCGGATTTCTTCTCAAAATTTAAGTTGACACTCCTGTGCTGTGAAAAAGTGGTGGGAAATATGCATCACATTTTTAGGTACATAGTTAACAGAGAAACATTAACTAGCCTGTTAAAAGAAAAAACAAAGTTGCTGCATAAGATACACTTCACACCAAATGTGCACCGTACAAAGTGATCTTTCAAGTTAAAGATTTTTCTTTGTGATTACAGTGGACTTTGGTTTTTTCAAGTCACAGCATTTCATTAATGATTACTTCTTCCAGTTTGCTTATCTCTTTAGATGAAGGTCATAAGAGTTAGAAACATAGTCATTCTGGATCTAGATAAGCATCCTGAAGCTATAAATGATATGATACTGTTTTTATTCGAAGTCTCCCTCTAATAATATATTTCCAGCATGTCATCAGAAGGTTTCTGAGTCCTCCATATGCCATGATAATCTTGGTCTCTATCAATCTGCAGTGTATAGTGTAAAACTGGCTCAGATTACACAGTGCTGATCATATTTCCACTTATATTTTTTAAACATTGAGAATTGTATTATCTGAGTAGTTTAGACTAATGCTTGTTAAGATTTTTTTAATGGTTTTTCATGAGGAAAATACCAAATTGTCAAAAATGGACTTTTTGTGGAAATGTACCCATTTCAATGACCGTGGGATGGTTTCTCAGATCAAGGACAGAGTTTGGGGCTGAATGAGTGGAGCTCCATCACAGAATAGAAAATAGCCCAGAGGCCAGGACACTCATTTGGGCTATAGGAGATCAAGGTTCAAACTCCTGCTTAGAATAAGAGTGCATGGATGAACCTGAGTTTCCCACATCACAAAACAGAGCCCTAACCCCTCTGCCCCCACCAAACACTCTCTCTCTCTCTCTCTCTGAATCAAAAAGAGACGGGTGAAGGTGGATCTCCCACATCCTGGGCTAGCACTTTGGCTATTCTGGGGTGCATCTTTCTCTTATTTTTCATTCAAAATTTTGAAAGGTCTTATTTTCATCCCAGTGCAGAATAGAACAACTTTTTTTTTCTTTTTTCATCTCCAAAATTTTCAATGGATTGGGAAAACTATTCTTTGCCCAACTCCAGTGTACTCTTAAACTTCAGATTGTGTTATGGGTATGTCTATACTGATGGTGGCAAATTCACCACCATCAATGCACCTTTCTGGGTTTGATTGAGCACTCAAGACCCACTCAATTGATCTACAGCTCGACACTGTAACTCCAGCCCCATAACTGGAGTAGCACTAAGTCGACTGGATGACATTTCCAGTCACCTTTGCATAGTGTATAGATGGAGGTAAATGAGAGTTAGTAAGGTGACGGGAGATATGCAAGGTATTTTACGTACCTTGCATATCTCCTGTCATTGCCGCTGAAAAGTGTCACGAGTGTAGACTAGGGCAAAGAAAAGTTTTCACAAAGCCTAATAATAATAGGATTATGTGACAGTCTGTATCCTTGTGTTCACTCCTTTTAGAGAATTATGGCAAATCTTGTACAAAGTATGCCTTGTGAGTATCATTTGAAAACTCATGATTTGCTGATCATTATTGTCCTAGTAAAATATGTGTTGCTACATTGTATATAAAGTTGTAAGATATTACTGGAACATGTTCCAACCTGTTCTAAAGGACAGTCATAAACAACTTCCTCAGAGACAAAAGATTAGCCAACTCGCAACCAGGTATTAGCCAGATCAAATGGACTATCACTTGGTTAAATGGCCAATATTTGGCAGGAAAAAGGCTATGGCAAAAAAAAATCTCCATTTTCACAAATCAGCAGCTTAAGATTCCTGTACTCACAGACTTTCTGCCTCCTAAACATCAGTTGGAGATGATTCTTGCACAAGAGAAAAGTCTATCAGTGGAGAAAATAAACAACCTAAATCATCTCTCCCTTTCTCTCTACGGCTATGTCTACACTTGCACTTCTAAGTCGACTTAGTGTGTCTACACCTAAAATTAAAGTCGACTTAAAGGGGAACTTACAAAGTCGACCTAGAGCGTCCACACTGGATGCTCTAGGTCGACTTTGTGGGGCTAGCGGGACCTTGGGCAGGTCCATGGTGGCGGGGGGGAGCACCCCCTGTGTACCATGGGGCAAAGGGGGACAGGGACCCTGGCAGGGCAGAGCCCTGTGTGTGACACTGTCTGGATTTAGGGAAGCATTTATGATATTATTTTCTATGGATATCTCATAAATGCTATAATCCATAGGAACTATGTCATGTTTGGTATCAATAGAAAGGTAGTCATTTGCTGGGAATGATTATATAGTTTATGTCTAGGAATTCTATTTTGATTAGAAGTTAAGAATTTGATGTTATATCCATACTTTAACTTGTGTCATTCATGAGAAATGTCTTAGACGGGAGGGTGTGAACAACCATTGTCTCCTTAATATTTAGGAATTTTCCAGGTAGAATGGTCCCAGGGAGTATCCTGATGAGCCATTGAGGACATAAAGAACACAACCATTGTATCCTTAATGGCTCATCAGTATAAGTCGATTTAATTTACCAGTGTAGACGCAGCCTACCAGTTCATCAATACCTGAAGAAGAAAGGAAGCACCATTGCACTGAAGGGAGATCCTGACTGAACGATTCATCCATTAAGGCCATTGTACTTGTGGTGAGAGACCTTTGCTTTGAATTCACTTAGTTTGTTAAATTAGGTAATAGTTGTGTTTTATCTTTTATTTTCTTATAACCAGTTCTGACTTGTATTCCTCATTAATTGTAATTATCTATCTATTATTATCTAAAATATATCTTTTTGTAGTTAATAAATTTGTTTTATTGTTTTAGCTAAGTCAGTGTGTTTTGATTGACGTGTTTAGAGAAACTTTATTTGGGAAAATAGGGTTTGTGCATATCATTTTCAATTAATGAAATGGAATACTTTGTATGAATTTGTATTGTCCAGGAGGAAGCTGGACAGTACAAGACACACATTTCTGGGGAAAAGTCTGGATCTTGTAGTTTGCTGGTGTTCCCCTGCAATGTAATTCATGGGTGGCTGGCTAGAACACTCCTGCAGTATAGCTGGGAATGATTTAAATGCAAGGTGTTGTGTGTGAGCAGAACAGGAGTAGTTGCTCTCACAGCGAAGCAGTGTAAAAGATAGCCAGGTTGGAGAATTGAGGAGACATAGCTGCCCATCAGTCCAGATTGTATCCTGTATAATGTCACAAATTAATAGCAATGCTGTGACTTTCTATAGCGCCTGTCTACCAGGGATCACCAGCACTTTACCAATGTTCAATAAGCCTCATGTCATGCAGGTGTGAGACAGGTAAATATTATTAGACACATTTTACAGATGGGGGAGACTGAAGTTCAGAGAAGCTAAGGTCAACATTTTCAAGAGTTTCTTAGATTTTGTGTGCCTCGTTTTTCTGTGCCTTACCTGAGATACCTTAACGGGGCTTGATTTTTAGTGACACTTAGCAATCACAGCTCCCATTGATTTCAAATGGTTTTTCAAAAGCTAACCTTATAGTTCATACAGACAGTGTGACTTCCAAATGAGATAGCTGACCTGAATTGCTCATTATCTGCCATCAAATACATCTGTGCTTGCTGCAGTTGCTAACACCCAGATTTGAATATGGAGTGATCCTCCTCTTCTCATGCATAAATGGGGATGATCAGCCACCACTATGGAATTACTCTACCTTCCTGCAGAACTTGAGGTCACTCTGAGGAGCCAAAGTGAGGGAAGGGGCAAAATCTAAGTGGATGGGGTTGAGAAATGGGTGGGCCCAAAATAAGGGACATGACTTCTTCCTCTTCAGACCCATGAACTTGTATTATTTTTTCTGTGTAACACTCTCAGAGGACCAAGGGGGTAGCCACCACATGGAGACTCCCTAGTCACACAGCTTTAATGAAGCCATGTTGTCAGGGAGTTAGAGTGGAGAACAAAAAGGGCCGGAGCCAATCCGCAGGCAGAGGGCCACTGTCCAGATGGCCTTGGGCTCCAGTGGAACTCTGGAAATGCCCAGGGGTCTGCATGGGTGCCCAGGGATCTGCCAGCTTTGGGAATGGTACCAGTGACTTATTTTGCAGAAGGCACATATCACTGTTGTTGACAAACAGTAGGGCAGCGTCTCCTGCAGCATTTTCCATGAAAAGAAATGATCCAAGTCAATATGGCAGCATGTATAATAAGATACTTAATTTCTAAGCTCTTTGGGGCTGGGACCATCTTTTTGTTCTGTACTGATACAGTGTGTAGTTCAATAAGGCAGGAGTCCACAATGGGGTCTGTAGGTGCTACCACAATAGAAATCATAAGTAATTATAATGAGCCTCAACACTACATAGACACTGAAATTGCTCATTCACTCTCTCTAGTTTAGTCAGCTGTGGCCAAATTTCTACTTAGGAGTCATTAACAAAGTTGTAAATAATTTTTCTCAGTATTCATCCATCTGTAATGGTCACTCTGGCTATATATCAATGCTTGAGAGCTACTTATTCTTTTTAATCCTTTACAAATGATGGTAAATGTTTGTAATACTTTACTTTCCACCGTATTTAGTGTCTTTGTTTTACATTGCATTGTAATTTTCCTTTAATCTCTTGAATCAGTCTGATTCATGGTTATTTACATGTGGTTATACAGATCTAGTACAGAACATTCTAAATTGTAGTTTATGATGTAGTTTAAGGAATGGGGCAGTGTCCCTACATGTACTTTGTGATCCCTTTAATGGCCTTTATTGGGTATGTGTACATTAGAATTGGAGGACAAACAAGGAGTCCTGTGGCACTTTTAGGCTATGTCTACACTTACTAAAGTTAGTTCGAATTACTTAATTCAAACTAATTTTAGTTAGTTTGAATTAACTTAATTTGAACTAGAAAAATTTAGTTCGAACTAAGCTAGTGCCATTCATGGCACTTGCTTAGTTCGAATTAGTGAATTGTATTGAGTTCACTGGGCCAGTTAGCTCAATGAAGCAATTAATTCGAACTAACATGGCCACATTGGTTAACTCGAACTAACTAGTTCGAATTAATCCTTACTTTGAATAGCATATTCAAATTTATTAGTTCGAATTAAGGAATCCCTTAATTCGAACTAATTAAAGCCTAGTGTAGCCATGGCTTTAGTTAGTTCGAATTAAGCTTCCTTAATTTGAACTAACTTGCCAGTGTAGACATAGCCTTAAAGACTAACAAATGTATTTATTGAATAAGCTTTCATGGGCATAATCTGACTTCATCAGAAGCATGAAATGGAAACTTCAGTATGTTAGGTATATAAACACATGCCAAGAAGAGTGCATCACGAGATTAATTAAAACAGTTCCAGAGGGGTAGTCTGTTAATCTATTTCTGAAATCAAGTAAGTTGTTTTAATTCAAACAGTGTGGATGTAGGCCTTTAAACAACAGATGAGAATATGAGAATGTTAAAAAAAAGAGAAATTGCCTTTTGTAGTGAGTTAGCCATTCTAAGTCCCTATTCAAACCAGTGTGATGGTGTCAAGTTTGCATATGAATTCCAGCTCTGCAGTTTCACACAGAAGTCTGTTTTTTAATGTTTTTTTTTCCTGAAGTACTGTAACTTTCATGTCTGTTCCAGAATGTCCAGGGAGACTGATGTGCACCTTCTCAACCACACTGTTTGAATTCAAACAACTTATTTGGTTTGCTGAAATAGATTAACAGACTACCCCTCTGGAACTGCTTGAATTGACCTTGTGACTCATCCTTCTTTGAATGTGTTTGTATTCCTAATATACTGCATTTTCCATTGCATGCATCTGATGAAGTGGGATTATGCCCACAAAACCTAATGCAATAAATAAATAAGAGAGTGCTCAAGGTAGATGGCTACCCTGCTGCAGGAGGATTCAGATGTCAGGGTCCATTTTGGGCCCATATATAGTTATTACATTTCCTGTTTCTCTGGTCCCATGTCTGAGAGAGGATGAATTGCCCAGTATTTATGGACTCAGCGAACACAAATATCTTCTTGTTTTGCTTTTACTTAGGAGTAATCTTCCAAGTAATAATAGGCATATTATGTAAAACAACACCAATCATAACAAGGTGTGTGGTTTCATTATATCAACCAAATAATCCCTGTAAGCTGTTGATAAAGATCCTCCTGAACAGATAGTGCAATTAGTCAATTGGGTCCCAATCCTTTTCTAATTGAAGAATAAAAATGAAGGAGTGCAAAAATGACATCATCATGCCCTAGTTAATTTGTAAATGGGTTTAGCAAAAATAACATAATTTAGCATGGAAGATAATTCTCTCTGAATAAAGAATGAGTGAGCATGCATGTTATGGCTAGGGGCTGCATGACTGCTCTCACTGAAGGCAATTTGAGGATAAAGAAACAGACAGTGCACATCAGGGACAAAAAACAAGTAATGCTTGCTCAACCATTCCTCTGTGCTCTTAAAAGCATCACAAGCTGGACTAATTTGTGTCTGTCTTTCATTGTTAATAAGTAGTAAAAATACTGCATGGAACAGTAAAAGGCATCCACAATGAATTTTTTTCAGAGAGAACAGTTTTTACTGCAAACTTAGTACCGGTAAGAGAATACAGCAATTGTATTTTATAGGACCATTATTCAAACCGTATAGAAGAAGTCTTTGTTGCCTTAACTATTAATGAATAGTTTAAATAAGGGTTCATAAATATTTTAAATGCTAGGGACCAGTGGACTTACATGGGTATAGATGAAATATGATTACTGATTGAATTTCTGAATCCCTAACTCTTCAAAATTTGGGTGTTATAATAATTATGCAGGTCAAGCCTGCCCTAGATAAAGTAAACAAAAGCTCACTGTTACCAGGGGAGATAAAGCTGAGTCTCCTCATGAGTATCATGTCTGTTACATCAATCATGTTTGAAAGAATTTATTTTCAAGCTCTCCAGTGTATAGGATTAATGCCTGAGTGCAGTGGTACAATAGCCTGTTATTCCATGGTTTGTTCCCCCACCCCCTCAGATTGCAGTTCTTGGCTATGTCTACATTACAAAAAGTTAGGTTGACCTTATTAGGTCAACTTAACACAGTGGTTTCCCTGAACGGGGCTTAGTAAATTGACCTAACTGCCCTCAAGTTGACCTAATAAAGTGGATTTAACCATCCACACTGTGCTTAGGTCGACCTAAGGAGTCGACTTAAGGGTTAGGTCGACCTAACCGGCGGTTCTTATTAAGTCGACCTAGCCCTTCATGAAGTCAACTTAAGGAATGTCTTAAATCGACTTAATGAAAGCCTAATGTGAACAGGGACTAAGTTAGGTCAACTTAAATCTCAAAGACAACCTAACTTGCCGGTGTAGACATAGCCAATAAGACTAACCAGTTTGCCCTAACCTGGCCAAAACAGTGTCTTATCTATTGGTCATAACCATGTTCTGAATGACAGACTGTACAATAGTTGGCAATAGACCATGGCATCCAATAAAATATATATAATTAATATAAAGGATTTGCAACTCTGTTTTTTAGTGTACAGAGGGACCTGAAATAAAATGAGGTCAGCTATTAACAGCATCACAGCTTGGTTTCTGTTAGTCACATCTTTACAACTTTGTTCCTTGAGCAGAACCAGATGGGAGAAAGAAAGCAAGAGTCTAACACCTTGGGAATAGGGAAATACTGGCAAACTCTGAAGAATGTAGTGGCTCTGCACTAAATGGACTTGACAGCTTACTCTAATTTTACGATTATTCATTTCAGACAGTACTATGAACTTCTGCTAGAAAATCCTCCTTTTGCAAAAAGTGGATCTGCTCCTCTCCCTTCTTTATGTCCTTGTCTTTACTCAGATTATAAATCCTTCAGGGCAGAAGGGATTTTTGATCTGTGAAGAACTCTGTACCATCTATGGAGCTATGTAAATAATACAAATGAGCATTGTAAGCCACTATATCAGTTTGCCACCAAGTACATCAAATAAAGCTGCTAATAGTGGCAGGGTTCAGGTCCTCTTCTCCAGGCATAGGTTTAATTATCAAAAACAAAACAAACACAATTCAAAGCGGTAAACCAGGTCCTGCTCCTTGGTCCCTTCTCTTGCCAAGTGTTCAACATCACCAGCATGGAGAATTCCCTTCCAGTTACTTTCTTCTGACGTTGGCTTTCCGGTAGGTCTCTCCCGCTAAGTAAGCTGTTTGCAGAACTATCATCAGAAAACTGTCACCTGATCCCTGGCCTCAAGCCCAACTAATTAGTCATAAGTCAGCTTTGTTCACCTTTAAGGGAAAAGGATTACTCGGCCCCATAATCATGACACCTGTAAGGGACAGAACAGGGGCCAGGAAACATGGCCGCCCAGGGAGACAGACAGGAGCCCCGAGCCAACCCCCGTCAAAGGAGATGGGCCGGGTCCACCAATCCGGGCTGACAGGAAGCCAGGGGGTGGGACCCGGCCTAGTACTATAAGAAGGCAGCCCTCTCCCTCAGTCAGGGCCCAGACATGAGCGGGGAAGCACCGTGCTTCACCGCTCAGGGACCAGGCACCAGGCCCAGGGCCGGAGAAGGCTTGGCCTCAGCTTCCCACTGCCTGGGGCCCCGAGGACCCTCCGATACTACCTCCTGGGTAGGCCCTTCACCGTGGTCACCGACCATGCTCCCTTACGATGGCTCCAGCGGATGAAGGACTCCAACGCCCGCCTGCAGAGATGGTACCTGGCTCTGCAGCCCTTCATCTACTCCGTCCAGCATTGGCCTGGGCGGGAAAATGCCAACGCCAACGCACTATCCCGCTTTGGGGAATGGCAAGAGCCCAAACCCGCTAAGCGGGATCTGGACTTAAGGGGGTGTGTGTGTAAGGGACAGAACAAGGGCCAGGGAACATGGCCGCCCAGGGAGACAGACAGGAGCCCCGAGCCAACCCCCGTCAAAGGGGATGGGCCGGGTCCACCAATCCGGGCTGACAGGAAGCCAGGGGGGTGGGACCTGGCCTAGTAGTATAAGAAGGCAGCCCTCTCCCTCAGTCAGGGCCCAGGCACGAGCGGGGAAGCACCGTGCTTCACTGCTCAGGGACCAGGTACCAGGCCCAGAGAAGGCTTGGCCTCAGCTTCCCACCGCCTGGGGCCCCGAGGACCGCCCCCTGTGGCACGGACCCAGGCGGGCTGAAGGGGCGCCTGCCTCCTGGGACCAGAGTGACCCCTCGTCTCCGGAGGTCCCAAACCCACAAGCTGCTAGCCCTGAGCCCAGGAGTCTGGAGAGACGGGACCATTCCTGTGACCTGGAGGATCTGCCTTTGGCGGAAGACCCCCCAGACCGTTCCTGTGACCAGGAGGAGCTGCCCTTGGCTGAGGACCCCCGGGAACCACCCGCTGTCCCGGGGCCTACGGACCAGACCCCCCCCGACGGCCCCTGTGACCTAGAGGAGCTGCCCTTCCCCGAGGAGCTGGATGAGACTCTGCCAGCCTTGCCACTCTCCGACGAGCTAGACGGCTTCGGAAACTTCCCCATGGCGGAATACCCCGGCGTCTACTAAGAGCAGAGATCCAGGTACCCCAAACCCCAGGGTGGGAGGAAGCAGCCCAGGGCGATTGGCTGCCTCATAGTGCGTGGCAGGGCCGCCGAGGGTCAGCGTGTTTCGGCAGGAGCCCCGCTGACCACAATGGCAGACGCCTCTGCCACTGAATAGGGCCCTGGGCTGGGACGCAGTGGAGTGGGTGGGCCTGCATCCCCCTCCCACACTCTTTTTCCCTAACCGCCCATAGCATACAAACCCCTAGGAAGCCGAGACAGAGGTTTGTGTGTTGTGCCTGCCCCGCCCTGCCTGGGGCCCGGCCAGGCTTGTTTATAGAGACTCGCCCTTCCCTGGGCTAGAGACTGTACTTTGTGGCTGCCTCGCCCTGCCTGAGGGCTGGGGCCACTGACTCTGTGCTTTGTGCTGCCTCGCCCTGCCTGAGGGCCAGGGGCCACTGACTCTGCACTATGCTTGCCGCGCCCTGCCGGAGGGCCGGGGCCGACGGAATGTGTGTCAAACAGGGTGCCCCACCGCTGCTAATTCCCCAGAGGCACCAGAAGGGGGTGCCCTTTGCGCCCACCCGTAAAGGGGGACGCCTACAACACCAATGTGGCTGAGAGAGAGTTCCATCTTTACTGCCTTGACCTAAATTTGCACAGCTGGATCTACTATATATACAACGATTTTGGCTCATCATAAGGAGCTTTCTCCCTTACCGATAAGATTTGTTAATGTATTTGTCCGGGGGCACAATACATATAGTGGTCATCATTAAAAAGTCAAGTCCTGATTCTTTTTTCACACATCTCATGTTGGAGTAACTCCACTAAGTTCTCTGAGTTTACTGTCAACTCATATCAGTGTGTGTTAGAGGAGAATTAGGCCCTCAGAAGTTTTACCCTAAATTTAAGATGGGGAATAACTGCAGTACCTCAGATACAATTGTGCAGTAGCTGTGGGTAAATATTGACAAGATTGTAAGTTATCAAATCAGAGGCTGTCTGTGTGGTTTATACAGTGCATAGCATTATCGGTCTCTTATCTGTGTGTGGGGGGCAGAGCGCGTGAGTAGCACATCCACAATAGATATACTATATAATAAATAATTTAAAAGATAATTGTATATCCTGCTCTTACCCCATTAATTTATATTAGCTTTGTGCTAGCATATTAGTGGCAAATAATTTTTCACCTGCTAATTGTTGTTTTTTATTTTTTTAATTTAAGCTGCTTTTGTTTTTGTTTTTGTTTTTTAAAAAAAAACTCCTGTACATCCCCTTAGTTGCTACTAGAACTCTGAATAAGAGCAAGACTTACAAGACTGGGTACCTCCCCTACTTGTTTTATACAGGGAAACAAAGGAAAACAAAGATTTGCATGATTTGATTTACTGAAATCCACCCATATATTTGCTGCTTGCTTTGGACAAGTCCCTTTATGCCCAGTTCAAAAAGCTCCCAGGACAATACATGAAGTGATAGTTCAGTATATTATGAGAGAGTGAACAACTCAGTTGAATTAACCCAAACCAGAAATCCATACAAAAAGATATTTTGTAGCTGAGAAAGCAAGACTCTCTTTTCTTGCCGTCCCCCCACCAAACCAAGAGCAGAAAGGGGGAAAAGATTTTAGATGAAATGAGTTCAAGCACTATATGGGATCAAAAGTAATCTGGGAAAGTAGATTTTGTTTAATGGAAAACCGGTTTAGCCTCTAGATGGTAATGAATAGGAAAGTTCATATGTCATGCCACAGTTGTATATCTCTTAGAGTGTGTGCTGTACCTCATGTCAAGCCATATATATGATGAAGTGCTGTGGCAATTGCCATGAACCTAGGATGTTATAATAGATTGAACTGTTATATAAAGTCTGCAGAATTTGCTTCTTTTTTTTTAAATGATAACTTCTAATTCTCCTCCTTTTTGATGAATTGTTCACATTCTGTGCATTACTATTGCCTGGAGCAGGACATGAATCTTTTTTTATGTGATTCCACTTATATTGTGGGTACCAAGGATGACATTTAGGGACTACTGAGGAAAATATCCTCAATCCTGATAGAACATGAAAGCATGGCTGCAAAAAATCCACTTCAAACAATAGGCTCAGCTTCTTTCAATAAAGCCTGTAGAGAGGCATTGTAGTACCATATTTAAAACTTAATGGGACAGATAACATCTCACCCAGAATCCTGGGCAGACAGCAAGAGAGGGAGAGATCTTTACAGGCAGGAAGTAATCAGGGTGTATTTTTTGTAAAGTAAGTCTGTTTATCAAATACATTAGTCATTTAAGCTACATTTAATGTCCATATTGAAGAAAATGAACCACGAAATGGAGGCAAGTCTCCATGATCCAAATGGCCTTTTCATCATATGTTCATAAATAATAGCTTCCTATCTGAACAATAAGTCTTCCTGAATGACTTGTCTTATATTTGCATAGTAACAGCCGGATCATTGAACATAGAATAGAACCTCTGAGTTACCAACATCGTGGGAATGGAGATTGTTTGTAACTCTGAAATGTTTGCAACGCTCAACAAAGTATTATGGTTATTCTGTCACATGTTTACAACTGAATATTGACTTAATAAAACTTGGAAACTTGACTATGCAGAAGAAAAATGCTACTTTCCCCCTTTTTTTATAATTTATGTTTAACACAGTACTGTACTGTATTTATGTTTTGTGTGTGTGTGTTCAAAATAAGGTGTGTTGTTAACTGGTCAGTTTGTAAGTCTGGTGTTCATAACTCTGAAGCTCTACTGTATTCACTCCAAAGGGGTAGCCGTGCTAGTCTAGTTCAGCAAAACAAACAAGGAGTCCTGTGGCAATTTGTTAGTCTTTAAAAGTGCCACAGGACTCCTTGTTTGTATTCACTCCATTAGTAAGAGATGCTAAATAAAGAACATCAGCAGCCACAAGATGGCAGCCTCTTCATGTTTATCTACAATTCAGTGGTCCTGAGCTATCTCTCAGTGAAGTCAATGAGCTATTTATCAGGCATTGGACCATAAGTCATGTGAAGAAACACTTCTATATCAATCCCTACTCATCATCAGATCAGGATGTTAGATTCAGGTCTGATTCCTACAGATCTTTTGAAAAATTGGCCTTGATTGTGAGTGTTCAGAAGTTTTGAAAACCTTGCCTACATAAATTAGGGGAAGAAAAGTGCAATATCAGCATGTAGGCTCTAAGTGGAACTCAAATAGCCATTGACACGGTTGAAAATCAAGTTAGATCAAATGAATTAGATCAACTGACCTTTTGACCACAAGGGTCTCTTCAGGAATAATCTGTAAAGTCAAATACTTTTTACTATTTTTCCTATATTCTTCCACATACAGATCACTTTTATATGAAGGCTTATGTTAGAAACTACATTATTAACACTACAGTTGTAATTGCAGTGTATATTCAAGAGAGCCATTTTGAAAAACGTCAAGGTATCATTTACAAACCCAGAAAAATAGACAGAAGACAAATAGATACTTCACTATTTGGTGAGCATTTTTTCAATATTTATGCAAAGTGCATTCACTTGCAGAAAAACCAAAACCAAAAAATAGCAGAGCTGTCTAATTTTTAAAATATTAAGATTTAATAGACATGCCTGGTTTGTTTAATATGTGTAATCATAGATTTCACTCATTTTTTGCTGTTACAGCCTGACTTGATGCTATGTCATACACTCCCCTGCATTTAATTTCCTCCCACTCTGTAACTTTCCTATCTTCAAAGCGTCTGACGAAGTGGGATTTTCTCCCACGAAAGCTCATGCGATTAATAAATCTGTTAGTCTTTAAAAGTGCCACAAGACTCTGTTGTCTGGGTTATGGTAACTGGTGGGGGGTTTTTTTGTTTGTTTCGTTTTTGGTTTTGTGAAAGTACACACCGGTACTGTACCAGCACCCTTTTTTCACAGCATTGTTGACTAGGGGTGTCACTGGCCTCCAAAAAACTCTCAGGGCCCGGGCCCAGGAATCCCCTGCCCCATGCCGGCCCTGACCCCCACAGTGCTCCCTCTCCCCCAGCCCTGATCTGGCCCCGGCTTCCCAGTTGGGGACCTAGGCCAGATTCAGCTCTTGCTGCCTGCGGCCCCAGCTTCAGTCACCACTGGCAGTGACCCCCAGGTCCTTGGCTCAGGCCAGGGCCGGATTTGGCGGCCCCGGGTTTCCATCTGAGGCCGGGGTTGGGGCCAGATCGAGCTGAGTACTGGCAACTTTTTTTCCCCCCCAAAAAATGTTATATTACTGTATATTGTTTCTCTAAACAAAAATTCACTATTGTAGTGATTACTGATTTCTCTCTGATATGTATATGGCACGGATCTGTAAATCTGTTAATACATCCTTTCCAAATAAATAATTTTAAAACAGAGTCAGTAGTTTATAGTTCCTTGTGTAAAATATTGTCCAGAGTTTAAATCCTAAAATAAGTCAGTAGAAGAAATTTTCCATTACTGTGAATCAAACACCAGCCAGGTCTCTGCCTGCTCTGTGTTGTATTGTGATTCGAGAGACAGGCAGATAGGAGTGAAAATAAATCTTGCATACTTTTATATGAGTGTGGGAATTAGCAATTATCTGGTTTGTATTTTATATTCCTTTTCAATTTGTAATAATATAATGTCTGAAAGTTTCAATATGTATAGGGTGACCAGATGTTCTGTTTTATAAGGACAGTCCCGATGTTTGCAGATTTCCTTATATAGGTGCTTAATATCCTTCACCCCCTATCCTGATTTTTCACACATCCTATCTGGTCACCCTAGGTAGTGATCACATTTCTATAATGTCTCGGTAACACTTGCTTTCATGGACAAAATCTCCTTGTAAGATGGTATCTCAAGTGACCCAATTCCATGTGCTTTTGATGCATATCTGTACATACCGTACATAGCGTACAGTAACACTATCCTGAACTCTTTGATATTCAGTGCGTCTGCTGGTTTCTCAGTCTACTTTTGTTTATTTTTCTGCTTGTTTCCCAGTGTGTTTGTTTAAAAAATGGAAAATGTCCTTCCTTAATCCAAACTTTTAGGAACAATGATGTTCAGTGTAGTTTTACATTGCAACATCTGTGGAATGTTAGTTCCTCATTTAGTTTTATTTTAAGCGCAGAAGGGGGAAAAAAAGTGATCTGTCAATTTTTGGTTTTATTTTTCATGCAATACTTGTCCAGTGGCTGAGATTTCTAATCATAACTTCTGAGTTGTATTCCTCTGTTCTGCTGACCATCTGTATGACTCTGGGAAAGTAATTTAGTCCTATTTTTCTTTCTTTCACAGCAAAACATGTAGAAAGAGTAGACACTTGACAAAAGATGCATAGGAAAAGGCATGAGAAAGAAATCAACCTGATCCATGTTTAAGCTGTAGATAGGTAACAGTGGGTGTGTCTAAAAGGCCCATTGTGTACACCAGAGGGGGCCAAATTTACTGACCCCCCTCACTCCCTCTCTTCTGAGCAGAATCCTTTAACCTGCAGCAGGGCAGAAGCTATGAGCTTCCCCACCCGCCCCGCTGGTAGGCAGAGTTGTGGGGGGAGGGGATAGGTGCTCTGCAAGCTACACTTTAAGTGTAAAAAAGCCACATGCGGCTAATAAGACATAGTTTGCCCACCCTGTCGGGGTGCTGACAATAGGCAGAGTATGTAGATCAGACTTGAAAAACATGGAGGTGCTGTAGAACATGACACAGCTCCAAAGTTCTGCCTTGGAAACCCACGCTGCAAAAGAGACCACACCAATAGTTAAAATCAGGCCATTTACTCAGGTGCCTAATTTTGCATTTTTGGCCTAAGAACATATTTTCAATCCCAGGCTAGTCCAGACGATGAACAATGTACAGACCTTAGCGACTGCTTACTAGCACAAGTTGTTAGAGTACTTCAGACATTCATTTTAAAGGCTAATTTTCATTTGTGCAAATAACTCAGAAAACACATTTGATAACATCAGTGGGAAGAGAAACCAATTTAAAAACATTTTTGACATAATAAACAAATATTGGCTGTAAAAACTGTGTCTGTGTTTTCCTCTTCATTTCCATGTTCAACTCCATTAATATTAATGGAATTTATGTGTGCAAACATTGAGAAATGTATCCTTAATACTCAGCCTGATGCCGCTTTATGAGCATTGATATGGGTGGGCCTGGGTGGGCACGTGCCCACCCAGTTGGCCAGCAGACCCACCCACCCCACACCACCGGAGCGCCTGGCAGCAGAATGAGATTTGCCGCTTCAGCCATGACTGTGAACCGTCCAGCAGCGGACAGCCATGAGTGGCTGTGAGCAGCAGCGCTGTGGGCAGACAGGCGGGGGTGGGCTGCTATCCTCCAGTGCAGCTCACGCCCTGGCAGTTGCTGCGGCCTTTACGCAGCAGAGGCCAGGCTGCTTTTCCCCCACCTTCCTCCTCCTGACACTGGAACATGGTCAGGAATCTTCCAGTCACATGACCAGAAACAGGACAGGATGGGCCCACCCAGGAGAGTCAGGGGCCTAGCCAGAAAACGCCCCTGTGCTGTTTACTAAGATACTAAACCAGCAGAAAAAATGTGATAAGGAATAAAGCAATCTGGGCTTCTCCTTGCAAAGACAATGTAAAGTTTTATAAGCCTACAGCTACCTATCTTTTCTTTTAGATTTTCTGAGGCCCCTGAAGCATTTCCAGGGTTGAGGAATGAGCATGCTGTGGGGACATAAAGGGTATTTCCAAAGCTTATGTTTTGTGTGTTTATTTACCACAGTTATTGTGGACCTTAAGAACATAAGAACATAAGAAAGGCCGTACTGGGTCAGACCAGAGGTCCATCTAGCCCAGTATCTGTCTACCGACAGTGGCCAGTGCCCAGGTGCCCCAGAGGGAGTGAACCTAACAGGCAATGATCAAGTGATCACTCTCCTGCCATCCGTCTCCATCATTACTTCCAAGCTGGCACACAGAAATTCAGTGACTATAGAATCATAGAAATGTGGTTATGGAAGGGATCTCATGAGGTCATCTAATCCATCCCTCCTCACTGAGGCAGGATTAAATATATCTTGACCATCCCTGGTAGGTGTTTGTCCAGTAAAAGCCTCCAGGCACATAAACACATTATCACAGAAATCCAGAGCCAAATTTTCAGTAAGATGTAGTTCTCTTTTCCAGCATAAGCTCTGAGCACATTTCTTGTGCCCAAAATTAATTTATAGGCACAAATAAGGTAGCGCGAATCACGAGTGCTCAGATTTATAGCTACAGTTCATGTCTTGAATACAGGTGTTTGAGACCCAACCTGCCCTTTTGAGAATGTTCTCCTTTGTGCATGCAGAAGCAGGATCCTATCAATGTGAGCCTCAGCGCTGCAAGATGTTCAGTAGTTGCCATTTAAAGCTTATCTTTTGTCATTTGCCAAGAGTCACCATGGAGTGGTATCTGAGCTCCCACTGTTACTACCTGTTCTTAGGATAGAGGAATACCATCTTATTTCAGATTCCACTGTGTGATAACTATTGAGAAGCCTGGATCCTTTATTGGTTTTCATTGAAGTTGAAGACAGACTCCATTTCCTCTTCCTCCTAAATTAGAGACTTTTCTGCTATTTATTAATCCACACAAATCTTCACTTGGGCACAATGAATGAGTCATAGCAAAATTTAACCACGAAAAATATGCCATTTTACTTTCAGCCACTGGTGAGAAATAGAGAAAAGTAATTTCTTATTTCATAAGGGACTATTGCTGCACAATTTAGTGCAGAGCAGTTTGTGATCTTATTTATGGAAAAAATAAGAAATTGAAGGGGCAGTGATTTTGGATGCCTAATCTAATCTAAGACATGTTAAAGGAGACTGATTTTTAGGGGGATGTTGCTCAGCACTTTCCAAAAATCAGGCCCCTTCAATGTGTTTCAGATTGGACACCCAAAACTATTACTTTTGAAAATCTTGGCCAAACAGTCTGCTTGAACACTGTGTGCTCTGGAGGCAGACTGAGCCATCCAGACAGTCAAGGAGATGTGCAGTCAGCTGAAAAAAAGCATTGACTTATTGTGACAAGCATAGTTTATTCCAGTGATTCAGGGACAAAGAATGATTACTATAACTTTAGATGCAGGGGGTAAAGATTATCTCATCTGAATGGAAGTGACGCTCAGAGAGACAAAAAAAATATGATGTAAAACAGAGTGGCAAAAGAAATAGTTATAAAACTAGCTTTCAAAGCTTTTACCTGTAAGTTCAAAATGCACTCCCATAGCTCATGAGAATTCTTCATCCCCTTTCCTAATGTGCAGGATAACATACATTTCGTGTTTATCTTCTGACCATATTATTTTGCAGTTGAGACCCAGGTTGGGGACTCAATACTAATGCACCAGCTTCTTATCTTGGCCTGAGACTCCCATACTACCAGAGAAAAATGAAGAAAAAGCAAATTCAGATTTTTTAAAAAGTAGCTGTGACTGGTTCTGGTACTGTGATGGACTTAGCTAGACAAAGGTTTCTTTATTCTATAAAATCACTAAATCAAGATCAGATTTCCACACATGGACACACAGGTATATACTTGTTTTTAATAATCCTCTGGAGTATTGCATTCACATATGTACATTTGGCATTTTATTATTATAAGCAAGGTCTGAAACAGCTCTCCATTGCCAGCTAGTAATGATCTGGGGGGAAGGCTTTAAGACCAGTTGATATGTACCTGAACACACCTATTCTGCCTAGGTATACAACAGATGAGACTATTTTGCCCAAGTGATCAATTTTGGCTGAGTTGGATTACTAATCACTTCCACCATGGGAATTGGGACAAATGCTGCAGGAAGTGTGAGTATAACAATGAAATCCTACCCCATGTCCTATGCAGCTGCAAACACCACTCGAGAGTCTAGCAGCTACAGCACAACACAGTCCAGAACCATCTAGTGAAAGTCATCTCACCTCATTTGGGAAAGGTCACAGTTAATTCTGCAGTCCCCGGAACTAACCACTCGCTGAGGCCAGACATCAGCATCACCAATGAGGACCAGAAGAAGATTGCCTTGGTAGACGTCATGGTCCCATTTGAGAACAGGACCCCAGTCTTTCACAAAGCCTGAGCACATAACACGCACCCACCCCTGCAGCCAACATCCTGAGAGTGAAGGGCTACAAGGTGCAGATGGACATCCTGATCATCAGAGCCCTGGGTGCTTGGGACCCCTACAATGAGGGTGTGCTATGGGCCTGCAAAGCTGTTTGGCACTACACCTGGCTGATGCAGCATCTCATGCTGTCTGACATCAGCAGGTGGTCGAGAGACATTTACATCGAAGACATCATTGGGCACCAACAGTACTGAGAGGAGTAAGCCAAAGCTCCACCGTACATCGATGTTCATCTTTCTACCCAACCACAGAAACTTATAGACTAAAGGACTAGCTACACTGTACCACTGACACAATGAGGGACAACCTTCTAGTACTGAAATTTCTACTCCCCATTAACTGCATCCTACATGATTTTCATAAAAAGTGATGTTCCCAAGTTATTGGACATTTGTTCTTTAACCATTTAACTGATCTGATGAGAGCTATCCCAATACCCAGGGGGAAGGTAACAATGAATTCTGGCATCTCCAGAATGGACAGTCAGCTGCAACCAATCACCATCATCACCGATGAGGAATGGAAGAAGATCTCATGGTAGATATCACGGTCCCTTTGAGAACAGGACCCTGGACTTCCGCAATGCCCACGCTCAGATGGAGAAATATATACCTATGGCTAATGCCATAAGAACAAAGGGCTACAAAGTATAAACACAAGTGTTGATCATTGGAGCTCTAGGCGCATGGGAGCTCTGCAATGAGTGAGTACTGCGGGTGTGCGGAATTGGTTAATGATACACTCAGCTGATGTGGCATCTCATGATTACAGACATCATCAAGTAATCCAGGGACATGTACACAGAACACATCATTAGGAAGAGTAAGGAGGAATGAGCCAGAGCTAAATGGAAAAGCAATGCAGAGACCTTTGTTTTGTGGTTTGCATTTCCTGAAGAACTAATATCCTGAATTTATCATTTAATGAAGGACAATCAAGATTCACCATTATATTTGCTTTCCACTAACCAACCTATTGGTTTTCTATGAGTTATGCACACGAATGTATGAATGATTGTATCTCAACTTCCGAAAGGGTAGCTGTGTCAGTCTAGTTCAGCAAAACAAACACAGAGTCTTGTGGCTTTTTTAAAGACTAACAAATTTATTTATCACATGAGCTTTCAAGGGAAAAAAATCTCACTTCATCAGACACTTGAAGATGGAGAACTTACAGAATGAGAGGAAAATAAATGCAGGGAAATGTTTAATACTATGTTTGCCATGGCACTAAGCAGACTGAGGTCTCTGTAGGCCCCAACCCAGTTTCAAACTGTTTAATTTATAACAGTTTCAGGGTCTTAAACTCTTTCGGCATGTCTACACTAGAAAAAGTTAAGTTCACTTAATAAGGTTGACTTTAAGTCAATTTAAAGTCAACCTTATTAAGTCGACTTAACAAAGTGGACTAAGTCGACTTAAAGTTAAGTCAACTTAGTCCACTTTGTTAAGTCAACTTAACTGGCCGTAAGTCAACTTAATAAAGTCGACTTAAGGGTTACTCCCCATCCACACCGACCTTAAGTTGACTTAAGGAGTCGACTTAAGGCTTAAATCAACCTAAGGGGCTGTTGTTATGAAGTTGACTTAAGCTTTCATTCAATTGACTTAAGGAATTTCTTAAGTCGACTTAATAAAAGTCAGGTGTAGACATGGAGTAATTTAGGTCAATGTAAGGGTCCTTAAGTCAACCTAAATTTCTAGTGTAGACTTACTCTTTGACCTTGGGACTAGTATATTCCATTTCAATTAATAATAACAGTCCAAGTCAGTAGAACGTAAAGAAATAAGACTTTTATTTTGCTACTAACAGTTTTTACACATATAATTCAACACCTATTAATTAATTAAAGGTACCACTTACAGATTATGCATTGCTTTCCTGTGTAGCTGAAAGAAGACACAGAAATGTGAGCGTTTCATATTAAACTCTGGAAGCCCAAGATATTAAGTTTAATATCAACCACCAACATGAAATAGCAATGTGATTATGAGTAATTTAAATCTACAGAATCAGGAACTCTAACATTAGGATTAACTTTCCATCCTCAATGCTAACAAAGAAATTAATCTCAATAGGTACAAATTAGAGACATAAGGTCAGATCTTCAGCAGGTATAAGTTGTCATAGCTCTACTGAAGTCAATAAAGATAGAAGTCAATGGAGCTATTCCAATTTATGCCAGTCAGATATCTGGCCTAGAATTCTTTGTACTAGTCAAAGTATAGTGCAGGGGTTCAGTGTGTCCATATTCTGTTTAGTTACCCCCAGTATATTAATAATTAAAGCATAATTAAAAAAAATATTTTAAGAAGAAAAACTAGTTCTGGCAGTTTTCAATTGTGTTTGAAATTGTTGAGACCATGTGTATTTCACATAACAAATTCTACATTATCACCCAAAACCAAAAACAATTAAGAGGGTCCTTGCCTTATTGAATATTTTTAAAGGAGCTACAAATTATTCGCTACTGCATACAGCTTTCTTACTCTCTCTATGGCTATGTCTACACTTGGAAATGTAAGTCAACTTTAGCTAAGTCGACTTAACTAAGTCGACTTTAAGTTGACTTAGTGAATCTACACTTAAATTCTAAGTTGACTTTGGGGGGAACTTACAAAGTCGACCTAGAGCATCCACATTGGATGCCTAGGTCGACTTCTAGGGTCTAGGAGACCTAGGGTAGGGCAGGGGGGCACCCCTTGCCCAGTGCCAGGGGGCTCAGCCTTTGCCCCATTGTACATAGGTACAATGGGACAAAGGGGGTCAGGGACCCTGGCAGGGCATAGGGGCAGGGTGGGCAGGACATGCCAGGGTCCCCCTGTGCCCCCCCCCCCGCCAGGGAGGGCATTGGTGTAGTCCTGGGGTAGCCCTAAGTCGACTTAGGGCTACCCCACGTCTACACTTGCTTAAGTCAACTTAATTTACAAGTGTAGACGCAGTCTATGATACCTTAGGTATATAACCCTCAACTTTAGCAAGTGTTGTAAATTTACCATTAAGAGTATTTGTGAGTAAGAGAGAGATGCTCTCCAAAATTGTCAGATTTTGATTGTGGATATTTGACTTATGTTGTTTGAGGTACTGTGTTGCAAGAGCCAAATAGAACTTTGATGTCCAATGAGTGGTAATCAGAATTAATCACAGATCTGTGTAGAAACAAAAACATGACATCATGGAAATATATGATCTTTTATAAAGTAAGAACAATCCTTCAGGATTTTGAAAATTAATGATGACATCTCAGACTTTCCCATACCACAGCTGTTTCTAAACTAAAACATTCTTTTGATGAAAAGTTTGATGAAATCTTGTCCCCTAGATCATCACCTGCAATGTTTTTGTTTTAAGGTTGTTCATTGTGCATTAAAGAACAGAAGAAAGAGCTCTGTAATCAGGTCTATTCCACCAGCAAGGAAGGTCAAGAGTTTTTGCATTCAACATAGGCTTCTGTGCAAATAATTACAAGATATGCAGTGGGAGAAAAAAGAAAAACATCTCTATGAAAGATATGAATGTGGAAGCGTCTCCTAACAGGTATGTAGATTCCTGGAAAAGTTCTTACTTTTTTCTAGCTATTTAAGCCATTTTAAATTTTTATTTAATGGCTTGTGAAAAATAGCAGAGTCATGAGCACTGGGAAAATAAGTGTTCATCCACAGGAAAAGTTCTGTGAAACATTCTGAGGTCATGTCAATGTGCCTCAATTCTTAGATGAAGTACCTTCATCAGCAGCCACAGAGTATTGTATTATACATTCCTATTCCATGCCTAGCTGCTCTGTCAATCAGAGTGCCCTGTAATTGTGGATCTTCATGCAGATCCTTCTTCAAAAGAATCTGAAATGACGTTACCAATTCATTTCACATAAAATACCGAGCAGCTCTCAACTAGCACTTACTTTTTACACTCCACCATATTGGGCCAGATGCCAAATCAATGACCTACGTTAGTAGTGATGGTTCCCTAATAATCCCATCTCCAATACCCCTCATATACTTGGAATCAGATTTTGACACTGGGTTCCTCTGTCGCCTCCCATATAAAAACAAGGGTGCAATTAACTGGACTTGCCATCTCAAGCAAGTGAAATAAATCGAAAGTTCTTTTCAAGCACCAAAGAAAGCTTTATCAAATACTAGCTTTTTTGTTGTTGTAGTTGTCTCATAATACATTCAAATTGAGAACAAATAACCTACTATTATGTAGAAAATTCAATAAAATTGGATTATTTTCCTACATATTACAACTATCAAGAAAGTTTTTCTTAAACATAATAGACCCAATTTTCACCTTTTCCCTGTAAAATGAGTGCCAATCAGGAGGAACTAGCAAAGACAATGACTTTACTCCTTGTTTACACCACTGCATGTGAGAGTTAAACTTGATCCAATAAGTACTTCATTGAAGAGCTGGAAAAATTTCTGATTTCATAAAAAGAAGCACTTTTCCAATTAATTACATAGTGGGTAAATTGCTGAGTGCCCTTGTCTTCTGTGAAGCCCAGCAGAAAAGGGAAGCACTCAGCACTTGTCAGTGCATGGGTGTTTAAAGTAGTTTCCCCCTGTTCTCTTTCATGGTTTATTTAGCTGCCTTTTGAAGAGAAGTCTCACTGTAACTCTTACTGGCTATGTCTACACTTGTTCAAATAAGTCGACTTTGCTAAGTCGACTTAACAAATTCGACTTAGCATGTCCACACTGTAAATTTGGGTTGACTTAAAGTCGGCCTTGCCAAATCAACTTAGAGCGTCCACACCAGATGCCTAAGTCAACTTGTAGGGGCTAGGTGGACCTGGGAGTGGTGCATGGTGGGAAGGGGGGCACCAGAAAGGTCCCCTCCTTCCCCAGGCACCCCTTCAAAAGTGCAAGGCAGCTCAGCATCTTCCCCATTGTACCAAAGTACATGGGGGCTGAGCAGGACAGGGACGGGGTATAGGAGCAGGGTGGGCAGGGCTGTGTCCTGCCCTGTGGGTGGGCATGCCAGGCTCTGGCTGTGCCAGGCACCCTGGGAGGGAGGTCAGTGGGGGAGCCCTGGGGACCCTTAAAGTCAATTTAGGGCTAAGCCACGTCTACACTGGCTTAAGTCAACTTAATAAAGTCGACTTAGCCAGTAAGTTGAAGTAAAACTAGGTTTTATTAAGTCGACTTAAAATGTCTTTAAGTCGACTTAAGCAGCAGCTTAAGTTGACTTAAGAAAACTGTAGTGTAGATGCAGAGTAAATTAAATCGACTTAAGCAGGCTTAAGTCGACTTAATTTACAAGTGTAGATGCACCCACTGTGTCTAGCTCTGTTTAGCTCCTTTTATCACTAGCCTTCGGTTTATGCTTTGTTGTACCAGGACTGGAACTTTAGCAACACACAAAGGAACACTGCAGTAAAAGAAAAGAATGGAGAAACAGACGCAAATGGTCTTTGGCACAAACAAAAGGAGATGCAGCTGCAACAAGATGGAGATACACAGAGAGTATGTGAGTAAATGAGGCTTTAAAAACAGTTTGAAAGTATTGCTGAACTGTGGCTCTACAGTAGATGATACATGACAAGGAAAAAGGTACTCAAAGGATCATGGAAATCAACATGACTGCTTATGCTACTGAACATCCTTGGGCCGAAACATGGTTAAAATACACTGGCAATTCAAAATCGTATATTGGGCAAAGTCCACAGCTGGAGTAAATCAGCATGGCTCTATTAAAGAAGTCTCATTAAAGTTGACTTATTAAAGTCAATGGAGCTAAACCCATAGTATTTTTAAAAAAGCAAGAACCTGATCCAAAGCCCATTGAAATCAATAAATCTTTCTATGGAGTTAAATGGGCTCAAATCAGGCTCCAATTTGCCTTAATTTACAAGAAGTTTATTGGATTAGTACCACTGAAAGAAATGTACAAATCGATTCTAATTTGCAGTGTTTGTTAGTTCTTTATTGTACATATTTCTTTCACCTTCAGCAATGAAATTAGACTAATGATGACTATTATTACCTATTATTTGTATTATGCTAACATCCAGAAGCACCTAGAGGGAGGAGGTCCCCATTATACTGCGTACTGGACAAACATAAAACAGGACAATCTCTGCCCCAAAGATTTTATCATTTAAGGCCCTGACCTTGCAACTGACTTGACATTGATGGAGCTCTGTGCCTTCACAGAGCCCCGTTGAAATCAATGTGTACAACAGTCACCACCACAGAGAAGTATGCAGGACAAGATAGGTAAAGAAAAAAGTCTAGGGGCTAGTGGGAAGATGGATGATAGTAATAGGAACTCAGAGTAGTATATATCAGTAAAAGATAACATTTGGATTCTTTGACTATTGAAAAGGCCTTGAAACATTTCTGTAGGCTCCAAGTTATTTTTATAAAACAAAAAATTCTCTTATAATGTTACATTAAAGGGAACAGATGACTGCATTGTGATATGTTGCACTGGGATTCTTTTAAAATGGAAATGCTCATTCAGATGTTTCTTTAACGTTCCAGTGTGCATTAGGGGATTTATTAGATCTCTGTAATGAATACGAGCTGGAAAATCTATATGTATGTCATTATGGCAGTCTGCCAGACAAGTTCAAAAAAGCTGACTTGGTTTGTTTGTTATACAACAGTACTATGAAAAAAAATCTGCAAAAACAAAAAGATTGTTTTACCTTACAGTTAATTTACAGTTTTACATTACAGTTAAGCTGCAGACTTTATCAGAAGCTATCTGTTTAACTGCTTGTGTACTGCACTACAATTATATCATGCGTCTTTATTTCTAGTACTGAATGTGGTTACATTTTATAGTAAAGTAGCAAGAATCATGGCTTCCCAGTAGTTTGATTCAATAGCTCTTGAATGAACAAATGCCTTTTACATACAAACTGTGAATTTTCAAATGTCATTTTTAGGGGACCTATACTGGTATATATTTCAAGTTTTCCAGCAAAGGAAGAACAAATATATGTAGTATGTGGCTGACATGACACACTGTAGCAAGGTCACCAAATTGCTAATTTATAAGTATCACAGAATAGTCAGTTCTTCAGGATCTGTAAAACTGCAATACAGACAATGTTCATTTCATGTTTAAAAAAGATACAAAGGAGCACCAAGTACAATCAGATGTGCCCACAGCCACTCAAATCTTGCCCAGATGAGTAATGACTGGAAAGTTATTACCATTGGACAGATGCTTGGGAAATGAGTTGGTAGTGTCAATCCAATTCCTAGAGGAGAAGTACCCACGTTAAAAAATAAACTATCATCAAAGTTAACACTTTGCTTCAGAGTCCTGAGCACAGAATGGACAAAGGAGACTTTTAAACCATCTAAATCATAGATAAGATCAACCCACATAATTGTTAAAAGTCATTGCCATTGTCTGTGCTTGTTGCACCAGTCCAGTGGACAAACATGACTCTGCAGTATGATCAGAAAGGTAAAAGATATCTTTTATGAGGACACAGCTACTACTTAAAGTCGACCTTATTAAGTCGACTTAACAAAGTTGACTTAACTTTTCTAGTGTAGACGTAGCCCCTTATTGACCTTATTAAGTCGACTTAACGCTTTAAGTCAACTTAATAAGGTCGACTTAGGCGCTAATCCCCATCCACACTGGCTTTAAGTCGACTTAAGGAGCCGATTTAAGGCTTAAGTCAACCTAAAATGAGGTGTTATTAAGTCAACTTAAGCTTTCCTTAAGTCGAAGGAAATGCTTAAGTTGACTTAATAAAAGCCCAGTGTCGATATGGCTTTGTTTAGGTCGACTTAAGACTCCTTAAGTCGACCTAAATTGCCAGTGTAGACGCACCCTGAGAGCCCTGGATGGATGGACGCAAAATAGCACTTAAATTAAGATTGTAAAATAAATAGCATAACAAGCGAGAAATACAACGGTGTTTTTCCAGTCACCTCCAAACATTTTTCTTTGACCTGTTATCAGGTGTTTTCACATTTAGCTCTTCCATGGAAATTTGTTTCAACTTCTTTATACTGGATATTTTAGAGTAATTTTAAGAGACTATCGGGGGGGTTGTTTTTGCTTTTTTGAGAATAGAAATCTTGACCTTTGTTTGTTGGGATAGGCCCAGATGTTGTTCACTTCTTTCTGTTCTTTTTCTCTGTAGCAAAAGTACCTCGGTTTTATCAAATTTTTAGATGAACATCAAAATGAATATTTTGTTATTAAGCTAATTTTGTAGTTAAAAAGCTGGGGCAATTCAAAAGAAAAGTCTGCAAAGAGACTATTCATCTGCCAACAAAAACCTACATGAATACCAGGAATATTCTTACTTTGTAGACAAACATATTTTTCCATGATATCATGTTCTGTTCTTATAAACAATTCTGATTACTGATGCGTAGACTGAAAATTTCTGCCAGTCTGTCAAGTATCCCTATTCATACTGTACTTCATGAATCCAGACTTTTATGTTCAACCCAAAACAGATTTTTTTTCAATTTCCTGATATATTTTTTATAGTTTGTGCATTTAGTTTGATCCTAACCAAAATGAATTGGAGCTTCAGATTCTCAGCACCTTGAAGATGGTGCTCAGCACCTAGGAGAATAATGAGCAATATAAGCAGGCCATAGAAACCATTCCTTATATACTGAAATGATTGGATTTGTGGATGCGGGAAGAGCCGTTGACGTGGTATACCTTGACTTTAGCAAGGCTTTTGATATGGTTTCCCACAGCATTCTCATTGGCAAGTTAAGGAAGTATGGGTTGGACGAGTGGACCGTAAGGTGGATCGAAAACTGGTTAGATCAACGGGCTCAGTGGGTAGGAATCAATGGCTCGATGTCTGGTTGGCAACTGGTAATGAGTGGAGTGCCCCAGGGGTCGGTCCTGGGGCCGGTTCTATTCAACATCTTCATTAATGATCTTGATGATGGAATAGACTGTGTGCTTAGTAAGTTTGCGGATGACACCAAGTTGGGGGAAATGGTAGATACTCTGGAGGGCAGGGACAGGATCTAGGGAGACTTGGACAAATTGGAACACTGGGCCAAAAGAAACCTCTTGAGGTTCAACAAAGACAAGTGCAAAGTCCTGCACTTAGGACGGAAAAATCCCATGCACTGCTACAGGCTGGGGACCGATCAGCTAAGTAGCAGCGCTGTAGAAAAGGACCTGGGGATTATGGTGGACGGGAAGATGAATATGAGCCAACAGTGTGCCCTTGTTGCCAAAAAGGCCAATGGCATATTAGGCTGCATCAGTAGGAGTATTGCCAGCAGATCGAGGGATGTGATAGTTCCCCTCTATTCAACACTGGTCAGGCCGCATCTGGAATACTGTGTCCAGTTTTGGGCTCCCCACTACAGAAAGAATGTGGACAAATTAGAAAGAGTCCAGCGGAGGGCAACAAAATTGATTAAGGGGCTGGGGCACATGACTTATGAGGAGAGACTGAAGGAACTAGGCTTATTTAGTCTACAGAAGAGAAGACTGACGGGAGATTTGATAGCAACCTTCAGCTACTTGAAGAGTTGCTCCAAAGAGGAGGGAGCTAGGCTGTTCTCGAGGGTAACAGAGGACAGAACAAGGAGCAATGGTTTCAAATTACAGCTGGGGAGGTCAAGGTTGGATATTAGGAAAAGCTTTCTCACTAGGAGGGTGGTGAAGCATTGGAATGGGCTATCTAGGGAGGTGGTACAATCTCCATCTTTGGAGATTTTTAAGGCTCGGTTAGACAAAACCCTGGCTGGGGTGATTTCAGGGGAGTGGTCCTGCTTTTTAGCAGGGGGTTGGACTAGATGACCTCGTGAGGTCCCTTCCAACCCTATTATTCTATGATTCTATGAAATCACTGCAGGTACAATTACATAAAGTCATTTTCCATCTACTTTTTAATCACTTGCAGAACTCCAAAAGCAGACAAAATAACATGGCAGCAGATTAGAAGCTACTTTGACAAATTACCTGTCTTTCACAATCCTCCATCTGGAAAATATATCAAGCCAAGCCAACAATAAATCAAGAATGCTTTTGACTTTAGAGACTAAGGTTAATTCAAATTAATTGTAAAATGGAGATTATATATGATCCTTCTTGCTCTGTTAATTTTTCCATGGTCTTTTGAATCTTTCCTTTCCCTTCCTCCCCCATTTCCATCCCACCCCATCTGGAGAATGAAAAAGAAGAAAAAGAAAAATATCATCATAGAATCTGGAAATCTTAACATGCATGTGTCTCATCAGTTGTATTTCCAATTACTTGTAGCCCTGGGTGCGGGTAGGCAAGAGAGAGAAACACCTAATCATTTTTTAACTCTATAGCCATCTATCTGTAATAATCAATCAGTCTAAATCCTGCAAAAAGCACTAAGAAATATCTTTACTACTTACATACCAGGGGCCTGATTCTCTTAAAGTTAATGCACAGTTTCTCAAATCCTGCTATGGGAGAATAGAACACTTAGTCATTACTTCCACCATCAGGAATGACTGAAGACTAGCCTTAGGTGTACAACAATTATTCTTTGAATTGTTTTAATTGTGGGTGTGTAAAAAATAAACTTGAATCATAGTGGTGCACAGTCTTAGTTCAGGCTATTAGAAGGCTTCTTTGTAAATTTCATTTGATTCCTAAAAGTAGTTAGACAATTTAAGTAAAAGTTTAAAAAAAAACAAACAAACCAGGAGTGCAGAGGTATTTACTCTGTTTTCCAAAACGGAATTTTGAAATGTCAGCTATTTTACAACACAGATACTCTTAACCTCAACTATAATTTAAGTTTAGAAGGAATAAGTATTTGTTAGGTAATATGGGGGAAAGAGAAAATAAACTTCCAAGATAATGCTTTACCAGTTTAAAAATTATATATATATATATATATATATATATATATATATATTGTTTGTAAAACACCAAAATGTTTTCATAAGGATCATAACATATATATTGGAAAACCATTGCTGCCAAAATAAATCAGTTCCTTCCTCCCCATCCCCCACACAGATACTTTACACTTACACTGCTAAATTCATTTATTTTTCAAAGCAGGATCCTGATAACTTCTAAATGATCAACTGAAATCTTATATAAATATTTCATTTTAAATGGTTAAATAACTGATTCAATGAAACAGAATAAAATCTTTCGGAGAGGAATAAGGTCTTGTACTTTAATTTTTATTTATTTATTTATCCTTGAACTCATTAAGAGCCAGATTCTGCCACCCTTAAATTCAGTAGCACCGTAGTTCTCCAATAATCCTGTGGAGGCCAGTAGGCTTCAATTGGATTCCTGGTATTGTGAGCATCTAGGGTGGCAGAATCTGTGGCTCTGAGCAATTCTCTTTCTCTTTTGCGGTATTCTGCATCCATTTATGGAATTGGCTCAAATACTTTCTGGAGTACAAATGGTCCTGAGTGCATGAGTATTTTTTTTTTTTTTTAAAAAAAGATTGTAAAGTTAGTATGGCTAAATAAAAGAACATGGCACCACATTGGCTGCTAATGTACCTTACTTCATTGTGGAAATGCTGCCACCCAGCAGGAGATACTTCATGTGTTTAGGGGACTTGATAACCTCTGTATGAATAAGCAACAAATCTGCAGGAAATAAGGGATGCCTAGAATCAGAAAGCTTGTAGGAAAGTTTATCCTGGTGTTTGTCAAGAGATGTGGATAGAGAACTCATGGGTTAGTGAAAGCCATGAAACTCTCCAAGTTCATGTGAGGTTTCAGGAGGTTTAGAAATCTGTAAATGTGGTATCAATATTCCAATGAAAGATGAAGAAAGAACCAGTTTAGAAAACTATAAACCATTAATTTAACATCTGTAGCCTATAAAAAGCAAGGAAATAATATTGCAGGCAAATCTAAAGAGAGCATATGTAGTAGACATAATGTAGTGGAAGATAAACAACTTGGATTTAGAAAAGAAATATTTAGTATTGTCTTATTTGAGAGGTTACTTATTGTATTGTATACAACAAGTGCTGAATTAATTAATTAATACTGCATATCCAAAAGGCTGGAATAAGAGTTCTAAATCAGACAACAGCAACAGATAAAACATATTTTTTCTTATTGTTTAATAGTACTGTATAGTCCCACAGAATTAAACAACTGAAATTTCTTTTTCTTTGGGGCCAAAGTGTGATGCCCTTATCCATGTTTACTAGTATCCTGGAAGTCAGGGAGACTAATTGTGATGTAAGATATTACTAGTCTATTTGATTTTGCATGTCATAGTGTGACCCCTAAAGAGAGAGGAGTTTTACACCATTTCTGTGAATGTAGCCTGTCATCCAGTGTGTATTGTATTGTGTTACTGGAGTCACTGTACCTTGTTGCAAGATGTAAGAATATTTAGAGCTAATGGAAATTTTCCCATGAATATTCATTCAGATTTCAAAACAAATTTTGTTTTGGTGATGTTCCTAACCTTCTTGGGTTCACTACCTAAGAATGTTAAAAGCACTGAGATTATACTTTACTAGGAAGACTGCTTGCAAAAAGCCATTTTTAAAAAAATTCAAATGCTCAAATATTTGCAAAATGCAAATTTAAATTTGTACATTTGATTTTAAAATTTTCAGGTTGTGTTATATTGGCTAGTTACATACTATGGTTTCTGTTCTGTCTTTGGATGAACTTATCTCCTGAAGTTTGTTTCTTCATTGGTGGTCTTTTGCACTTCACCAAGAAAATGCAAACTGCAAGTAGTGCTGCTGAGCCACTGTATTTATATAGGTACTTCTCCCAGGAACTGAAAAAATGGTGTATACTTGGGATCAAGTTATGGCTTAAATATCAGATTAGATCCCCTTGCAAAGCCTGAATAAACAAGCCTAGCCTACCAGCCATGCAGAGGGCTTGAAGGGGAAGGATGATATTTCACCCACTTCCCAGTCTGGTGGTAATTACAAAATCTTATGAGAGTCTTTGAACCAGTTCATCTATATAGTTTCAGGATCTACTGGCAACCCCTGAAACTCTAATAGACTAGAGAGCATTGGATAAGGACAATCAGGAGGCCTGAGTTGTACTCACAGTTATGCTATTGACTATGAGACACTGGGGAAGTCACTTCATCTTACTATGCCTTTGTTTCCCCTCCCACACTTTGTCTATCTTGTCTGTTAAGTGATTTTGGAGGGGAGACAGTCTTTTATTATCTATTTGTGCTGGGTCTAGCCCAATAAGGACTGACCTCCATTGGGATTGTTAAGCACTATAGCAATACAAATAATTGTAATCACTGTAGACTGAAGCCCTGGAAAGTAGCAAACTCATTGTTGAAAACCATTAGTAAACAGGGAGAAGAGATGCTTGGTAGTCCAGCTGGAGAGGGGTTCTAGTAGGAGAGGGACCCCTCTGTCCCCATCTGTTGGTGAGCAAAGGGAAACAATTGAATGGGCCAGGCCTCGTTTGCATTTCACTTATGTGATAGTTTAGGGCATTGTGTTTAAAATACAGTTAAGTTTTGAGTTTGGGGACAATACAATGCTTTTATCCCTACTGGGAAATGAAAAAACGAGATAACTGCACCAAATGTGCTTGGGATGAGAAATCGCCCTGAACAAGACCATGGTGAGGGACAGTTGAGTAACACTGTCTGGACAAGTCATGAGTATGGAGACTGACTCCTACCTTCTGCTAGGAGTGCCTTGCTATTCACAAGGACTCTATTAGCATCCTTTATGTCATTGATCCATCTTTGAAGATGCATCACAGAAATTACTTCAAGATGGTTGATGGCTTTGAGAGAGTGTACAGAGCTGAGCTGAGGTGGATTTGAGGAACTGGATGAAATTGAACTGAGGCAGCTTTAATGTGATAGACAGATGTGACAGTAAGACGGGTAATGGCTCTAAGAAGACTTAGGAGATGAGCAGTAGCCTGAAGGACTCTGGTGTAGTTTTCCTACCCAACAATCAAAACTAACATCACATCAGCTGGGTCAATAGTCCAACGCCTAGGGGAGCCCATGTAACACTGTCCTATCAGAATTCTTGGGCTCCCCAAGGCCAGGACAACAAACTGTGAATGGGCAGCTGGGGATGAGGAAAGAGGCTAGAAAGCATTAGGCACTCACAACTGCAAGAGAAAGACTGAAGCTAAGACTATTGCTAAGACACCCTGAGGGGGCAATAGTCCAACCTAATGGATATTGTCTAATTTGGCAATTAACTGATCTTTGATTACTAATGGTAAATATGCTGAACCGCCTGTGATGGGATAATAGATGGGGTAGGTTCTGAGTTACTTAGATAATTCTTTTCTGGTATCATGCTCAGAGTTTACCTGCTTGTCATATTTGGGGTTGGGAAGGAATTTTTCCCTGGGGCAGATTGGCATAGGCCGTTGGGGTTTTTTGTTTGTTTGTTTGTTTGTTTTTTGCCTTCCTCTGCAACATATAGCATGGGTCACTTGCTAGTGGATTCTCTGTATCTTGGCCAGGGCCCTGATTAGGCAGCCTTGGGGCCCTGGGCCACTCACCACTGTGGGCCACCCCCCAGCCTGGGACCCACCATCCCACCACCATGGGGAATCCCTGCCTGGGACCCCAGCTCCCCACCATGGCAGCCAGCAAGTGGGCTGTCACTTGGGGGGTGGGTCCTGGGGCCAGAAGATGCTCCTGTCCTGGCCCCAGTCTGGTCGGTCTTCCCCTGAGGCTCCCATCGCCAGAGTTGAGTGAAGAGGTACTGGCCTGGACAGACCAGCCAGCTCATGGCCGGGAGCATAGAGCCCAGCCTCTGGCCCCATGGCCCCACCCCCTAGTGCTAGCAGGGCAGAGACCCTCCCAGTGCCCCCCCAAACCCCACCAGTGCTGAGTAGTGTGGTGGAGGGGATCAGGCAAGGGATTTAGGGGCCAGATCCTGGGTCCCCCCTTTAGGCCAGGACTTCAGCCCCTATACCCCCATTAATCTGGCCCTGATCTTGACATCTTTGAACCATTATTTGAAGACTTCAATAACTCAGTCATAGGTTAGGGGTCTATTACAGGAGTGAGTTGTTGAGTTTCTGTGGCCTGTATAACACAGGAGGTCAAACTACATGATCATAATGATCCTTTCTGACCTTATAGTCCATGGCTATGTCTACACTTACTAAAGTTAGTTTGAATTAGTTAATTCTAGCTAACTAATTCAAACTAATTTTAGTTAGTTCAAATTAACTTAATTCGAACTAGAAAAATTTAGTTCGAACTAAGCAAGTGCCATTCTTGGCACTTGCTTAGTTCGAATTAGAGAATTGCATTGAGTTCAATGGGCCGGTTAGCTCGAACTAAGCAATTAGTTTAGACTGACATGGCCACATTGGTTAATTTGAACTAACTAGTTCGAATTAACCCTTAGTTCGAATAGCATATTCAAATTTATTAGTTCAAATTAAGGAAGCCCTTAATTCAAACTAATTAAAGCTTAGTGTAGCCATGGCTTTAGTTAGTTCAAATTAAGCTTCCTTAATTCAAACTAACTTGCCAGTGTAGACATAGCCCATGAGACTCTGGTAGATTGTTAATTTATTAATTCCCAAGTTTCTTCAGTTATATCTCTCTTCCCTCCCCACCCTGTTTGTTTTAATTCTCTGGACTTAGTGGTGCCAATAGCACTTGGCAGAAGCATTGTATGATTATGCTAATAATTAATCCCTTTCTCCCCCTTTGGAGACATGCAGATTCTTTCATAGAAGTTCCATAGAGCAATGCTCTTTGTTCAAGTGGCTTCTGCATAGCCTGCCCCAATACACAATGTTTCAGGGCTTGATTCTCTGAGTAGCAAGGAAGTGGGGAATGATGGGCGAGGGGGTGACATTTGGTCCTAATTCTACATGAGTTTAAAGTGCGTTTGAATGTTTGCTCAGAACATCTCAGTGCTGAGACATTTTCTGCTGGCAGTAATATTAGCTACCTAAATTATAGAGTCATGGAGTAAAAGGAGAATTGGCTCATTGAACTGACAATTGGCTAAGAGGCAGGAAACAAAGAGTAGCCATGAGCTGAACTTGTTCAAACTGGAAAGTTAATTCCATAGGAATTACTTAATAATCTCTAGCTTTTTATTTCTAAAATTAGATCTGTTGTTGGCTCTTCCTCTAGCTTTTTATTTCTAAAATGGTATCTGTTGTCCTCTTTACCCTCTACACTCTGGTTCTAGATAATGTCAATCACAAACACAAATTCAACTATCATCTCTATGATGATAACACCTAGATTTCCCTTTCTGTACAGGACTTGTCTCCTTCTATCCATTTAAAATCTCATCCTGTCTTTCTGACATCTCATAGATATCCAGATGGCAGCCTAAACTCATCATGACCAAAAGTGACCTTTCAGTGTTCCCCCTACCCTTCTCCACCCTTCCTTTTTCATTTCAGATGTTGACTCCTACAACCTTTCTGGCCTTGTCGAATGCTAGCTTACATCCACTGAAAATTCTACAGTAAAGATAATTTTCCTGACTTGTTATATTGATCAGATCACAACCCCACTTTGTATCCCTGTGTCCGGCACAATTGGGCCAGGCATTACCAAAATGATAATAATGAATAACGGAAGCAACTGCTTGATCTGAAGATTAGACCATGGAGTAAACAGATAGGGGCAATAAAATCAATTTGGAGGAACTGAAATCATTAGAAACTTCTTGATAAATGCAATAAATAAATAAATGTACTGTAGAAAGACAACAGAGTCTTGTGGCACTTTTAAAGACTAGCAGATTTATTAATCGCATGAGCTTTCGTGGGAGAAAATCCCACTTCGTCAGACGCTTTGAAGATAGGAAAGTTACAGAGTGGGAGGAAATTAAATGCAGGGGAGTGTATGACATAGCATCAAGTCAGGCTGTAACAGCAAATCAAAGTAGGTGTTAGGATTCAAAACACTGGGGAACAGCACATAGAGGAGGGGGGAGGTCAATTCACTTGATGTAATGCGAGAAAAATCCATAGTCCCTGTTCAACCCCAAGGCAACTGAGTCAAATTTGCATATAAGTTCGAGCTCTGCAGACTCTCTCTGAAGCTGTGGATTAGAAACAGGAAAGACAACCTTTTACTAAAATGCCACTGTCCTATTAGAAAAGCATTAGGTGAAAACTTTGGGGCTGCTGCTAGAAATATTCTCTCTTTGAAATTAAGTGAGTGGGTCACACATACAGGGCTAATAAGAACATGTCTTTTATATCCAAGTGTAAATCAGGTGATCCAAAACTGTGAATCCAGCAGAAACAATCAGCAAAACCCAATTTTAAAATATTGCACTTTAGGCAGTCCAAACAACTGCCAAATCAACAGATAAGAAGTTAACTAATGGTTAAAACTCTGATCCCAGCTGGCCAACACATTTGCTGCAAACAACAGGCGAAACTAGTCAGCTGCAGGTACAGGGCAGAGTTTGTCACCAGCTCAAACATTTATTGCGAATAGAACAATCACCCTTCCCCCAGTCCCATGACAGTCCTTGGGGCTGAAATTAAGGGTTAAAGGTTGTTCTTAAATGCATTCAGACTGAACATAGTCCAACATGATGGAGTGTTGATTTCCCCAACCTGGGTAAATTTAAAAAAAACCCCTCATACTTTGGATTTGAAACATTTAAAATGAGTTGGGGTGTTTTGGAATTACTAAATAAGTTATGCATTTTAAAACATCCCTTGTCTCCTCCTGATTCCTTTCAGACTGTGTCAGTGACAGATTCTCTCCATTTGGCAGATGAAAACTCGGGAATCCTGTTTTCAGATCAAGTATATTATCCAAGATGTTGCTTGCTATAGCAATTTGGAAGCATACTTAAAGAGAGATGAAGGAATATATACAATATACTAGAGAACCTGTCTTAAATTGTCTAGATCTGGGAAATCCAGTCCAGTGAATTGGGTTTGTGAAGTTCTACTTCACTAACATAATTGACTAGCTTAGGAGGAGGAGGAGTACAAAGTTGCAGAGGCATGATCCTGAAAAAGGATCCCCCACTGAGGAATATTATGATCTATGGAGTCCCATTCACCTGTGTGAAATGTGTTGAAGGTCTTGAGCTAGTGTCTAGTGGAAAGATACCCACATGACAAAATTATCATAATTGTTACTGCTAATTACCACCCTTGCTCATAGAGAGGCTATGGACTGAATGGGCTATGGAAATGGAATTGACCTTCTCATTCCTTAAAGTGTAGTACCTCCAGCTCAGTGTTCAGGCAAAGTGATAAGAAAATGTGAGGGAGACTTTGTTGCTCCCACTCCTGCTGTAGCTGATCAGTAGACAAAAAGAGGCCTTCAGTCACCTAGTCTGTCAATCCAGCCTTCTTGATGAGAATGGAATAAGGACAAACATAATTGCCATTTAGCTTTTATAATGTAAAGTTTCAATAACTTTTGTAAAAGTTAAGAAAAAGGACATGTACTCTAATGAAGTGTCATCGGGTTTAAATGCCATACAATTCCAACTGGAAGGTCTGGAGCATCTATTGTTCCATGATTGGTTTCTTCAGGAAATACTGATAATAAGAATCCTAAAGCTGAACTTCCACCGGGTGTTGAATAAAAATACTCAGTATTTCTGCTTTGACCATTCAGCTTGCAGTAGATATAATTACATTTTCATTTCTACTGGGCTATTTTTAAACCTAATAGACACAAAGCAGCACACAGTTTTACTCCTGGAATGGACCTCCCTTTTCACATTCTCCTTCCATCATCCAGCACATCAGCAGCCAACTAAGTAATTTTTCATTTGTGAAATGGGATAAACAATGTGTTCTGCAGAAAGACTTTTCAGGTTTTAAAGTCACAGATTTCTTCCAGCTGACACTAGGGATAGAAAACTACCCAGGTTAAATGTAGCAAATTGATTTTGTCAGGTACTACTTTAGATCCAAAACTGACTCTCCCCAGCACACTCTGGGAAAGCAGACATCACAAGTTCTATGTTCTCTGCCACAGCAATACAGCCAGCAAAGGGAGTTTTCCTAGGAGACAGGCTATGATGTATACTTACACCATGTTTATACATACAGCTGCTGCATCCCATCTGGTGAATATGTACTATGCTGACAGGTGGCATGATAAAACCACCTCCACAGGCAGCAAAAGCTGCACACGAGCACTTACGTTACACAGAGGAGGGCCCAATATAAATTATGCTGATATAGGCTGTAGTGTAGACATAGCCTTTGGCAACATATCTACTTATAGCTAAAGGTGCTAGTAATAATAGTAAGGCCCAGATTTTCCTGGATGTGATATCTGATGGATTGCTTCACCAAACAGTAGCTGAAACAGAAGGAGATGCGATTTTAGATTTGGTATTGGTGAGTATCGAGATCATTGAAGAACTGGTTGTAGGGGACTATGAATTAATTCAGTTCAAACTAAATGCAAAAATAAACAAAAATAGATCTGTGACTAGGGTCTTTGACTTCAAAAGAGCTAACTTTAAAAAATTAAGGGAATTAGCTAAGGAAGTGGACTGTACTGAAGAAATCATGGATCTAAAGACTTGGAAGTACTTCAAGTCAAAGTTCCAGAAACTATCTGAAGCCTATATCTCAAGGGAGGGAAAAAATTCACAGACAAGAGTTGTGGAACAAGCTGGCTGAGCAAGCATCTCAGACAGGTCATTAAGAGAAAGCAGAAAGCCTACAAGGAGTAGGAAATGGGAGAGATGAGCAAAGGCGGCTACTTCTTGGAGGTCAGAACATGTAGTGAAAAGGTCAGAAATGCCAAAAACCAAGAAGAATTGGACCTTCCAAAGGGAATTAAAATCAATAGTAAAAAGTTCTATAGCCATATAAACAGAAAGAAAACAAAGACAGAAGTGGGACCACTAAGCACTGAAAGTGAGGTGGAAGTGGACTTAAAGTCGACCTTATTAAAGTTGACTTAACAAAGTGGACTAAATTGACTTAGCTTTAAGTCGACTTACTCCACTTTGTTAAGTCGACCTAACCACCTTTAAGTCGACATAATAAAGTTGACTTAAGGGTTACTCCACATCCACACCGTCCTTAAGTTGACTTAAGGAGTCAACGTAAGGGTTAAGTTGACCTAATGAGTGGTAGTTATAAAGTCGACTTAAGCTTTCATTAAGGAATTTCTTAAGTCGACTTAATGAAAGCCTAGTGTGGAAGTGGCTTAATTTAAGTCGCTTTAAGTCGACTTAAATTGCCAGTGTAGACGTAGCCAAAGAGTTTAATGAAATTAAATCAGAGGTCCCAGATTAACTCCATCCAAGAATATTAAAGGAACTGGAACATGAAATTATAAGAGCACTAGCAAGAGTTTTTAAAGAATCTTTAAACTCAAGGGTTGTACCATATGAGCAGGGGGGAGGGGAGGGAAGTGATCTGGGTAATTACAGGCCTCTTAGTTTGACCTCAATAGTATTCAAAGTCTTGGAAAAAATGTTGAAATAGAAAGTGGTTAAGGACTAATAGTAATTGGGATAAAATATAACATGATTTTACAAAAGGTAGATCATGTCAAACCAAACTGATCTCCTTCTTTGAGAAGATAATAGATTTTTTTAGTAATCAGGAATGCAATTGATCTAATTTACCTTGATTTTAGTAAGGCTTTTTATATGATTCCACATGGGGAATTATTAATTAAATTGGAAAAGATCAGGATTAATATGAAAATCAAAAGATGGATAAGGAATTATTTAAAAGGGAGACTACAACAAGTCATACTGAAAGGTAAACTGTCGGGCTGGAGGAAGGTTTCTAGTGGAGTTCCTTAGGGATCGATCTTGGAACCAATCCTTTTTTACTGACATTGGCACAAAAAGTGGGAGTGTGCTAATGAAGTCTGCAGATGACACGAAGTTGGAAGGTGTTGCTAATTCAGAGGAGGACCAGAATGTCATACAAGAAGATCTGAATGACCTTGTAAACTGGAGTAATAGAAATAGGATGTAATTTAATAGTGAAAATTACAAGGCCATGCATTTAGGACTAATAAGAATTTTTGCTATAAGAATTTTTTGCTATAAGATGGGAATGCATTATTTAAAAGTGACAGAGGAGGAGAAGGACCTGGGTATATTGGTTAATCACAGGATGATTATGAGCTGCTAATGTAATGTGGCCCTGAAAAAGGCTAATGCAGTCCTAGGATGTATCAGATGAGGTATTTCCAGTAGAGATAGGGAGGAATTAGTACTGTTATACAAGGTGTGACCTCATCTGGATTACTGTGTGTGTAAATTCTGGTCTCCCATGTTTAAGAAAGATTAATTCAAACTAGAACACGTTCAGAGAAGGGCTACTAGGATCATCCAAGGAATGGAAAAGCTTCCTTATGAGAGGCAACTCAGAGTTTGGCTTGTATAGCCTAACCAAAAGAAGGCTGAGAGAAGATATGACTGCTCTCTATAAATACATGAGGCATAAACACCAGGAAGGGAGAGGAATTATTTAAGCTCAGCACCAGTTCTATATGGACACCAATGTGGACACAAGAACAAATGGATACAAACTGGCCAACAGGAAGTTCCGAACTGAACTTAGATGAAAGGTTCTAACCATCAGAGGAGTGAAGTTTTAGAACAACCTTTTAAAGGGAGCGGTGGCGGCTTCAAGACTGAGCTTGACAAGCTTATGGAAATGGTATGATGGGATGGCCCAGTTTCACAATTAACTGATCTTTGAGTGCTAGGGTTAAATATGCCCATCCAATGGCCAGTGTGGTTAGTTAGAGTGGGTGGATTCTGAGTTATAAGAAGGAATTCTTTCCAGATATCTGGCTGATGAATCTTGCCCACTTGCTCAGGGATTAGTTGATCACCATATTTGGGGTCAGGAAAGAATTTGCCCCCAGGGAAGATTGGCAGAGGCCCTAGGGTTTTTTTCCCCTTCTTCTGCAGCATGGGACATGGGTCATTTACTGGTGGATTCTCTGTACCTTGAAATCTTTAAATCATTATTTGAGGACTTTTGTAACTCATAGTTTAAAGGTCTATTACAGGAGTGGGTGGGTGAGGTTGTGTGACCTGCATTGTGCAGGAGATCAGACTAGATTATCATAATGGTCCCTTCTGACCAATGGTCATAATGATCCCTTCTATGGCTATGTCTACACTAGAAAAAGTTAGGTCAACTTTGTTAAGTTGACTTAATAAGGTCGACTTTAAGTCAACTTAAAGTCGACTTTATTAAGTCAACTTAACAAAGTGGTTTCCATGGATGTGGACCTAGTCCACTTTGTTAAGTCGACCTAACTACCCTTATGGTTGACTTAACAAAATGGACTTAAGCATCCACACTGTGCTTAGGTCAACCTAAAGAAGGATTAGGTTGACTTAAGGAGGGTTAGGTCAACCTACCCAGGGGGTCTTAAGTCGTCTTAAACTTTCATTAAGTTGACTTAAGGAATTTCTTAAGTCCACTTAATGAAAACCTGGTGTGGACGGGGACTAAGTTAGGTCAACTTAAGCCTCCTTAAGTCGATCTAACTTGCAAGTGTAGACATAGCCTATGATTCCCAGCTCACCTATAACTACTTTCTCTGTTTCTCAGCATTTCACTGACATTCAGTGAGACCTAAGTGCCTAAGTCATGTTTGAGGCTAGGACTTGAGCTACTACTCCGTATTCTGTGTTCCTGGAATATTTTATATGTATAAAGAATGCAGAATTGTGCTTTTTTTGTTAGGATCCAGTCCTATAGTATGCACAGTACCTCCTGCAAATTGTTCAGTATCTTCCCCTCACAAAGTGCCTGGGCTAAAATCTCAGAAGAACCTTAAACTACTTCCAGTAAATATTTTTTGAAGATTTATTGTGGTGTGCAACTGTCTGACAAGTTCCTACACTACATACAATATATTGTAACTTTAAAGTCCCTACACCATATATTGTCATTTATTTCTGTAATATTTTTCCAAAAACAATGAAAATATTTTTTGTTTCTTCTTGAGGCTTTTTTTTTTTTTTAGTTTCTTGGACTCATTTTGTCTTTCCCTGATGCATCTAAAGGGATCTGTAACTCTTTACTATAATCTACTCATTTTCTCAGACGTATACAATATGACATATAGATCTCACAACAAAAGCACATTTTATATATCGTTCCAAAAGAATTAAGTAATGACTGCATATCCGGAGGTCAGTTATTCTGTCTTGTGTTTATCTTGGCATTTTAAAGTAGCCTGAGCTTTTCCAGACCTCAAAGGTTCATTAACACCAAATGGAGGACATAAGTCATCTATATAAAAACAATTTACAGAATTAATACAGAATTAGGTTTTTCTGTATAAATATTTTAGGTTAGTTGTAAACTTAGTTTAGTCAAAAGATTTGCATGATTAAAGATTAAAAGAAAAGCTCTCTAAGTAGCATGCAAAAAAATTAAACATGGGAAAATTGACACAATCTTAAAAGAAACCTATATTATTTTTTATCAGCACAGTCATCTGAAATTTGAGGTTTAGGACAACTGGAATAAACTGAATGAATGGAGACATTTATTTTAAAAATATTTTTTAATTTCATTAATATTATCAGATTAGAGTCTACAAGCTGTCATTTTATTAAGAAAAAAAATAATTTAGAACAATGGCAGCTTGTAAAAACATGTAACAAAAGGAGAAAAATGTTCACTGGGTTTCTTGTTTATAATTAGGAGGCATTAATGGAGTGTACAAATGTGCATTCAGAGTTTTACAGTCCTTATTTCCTATGGGCCAAATTCTGCCTTCCTTCCCTCATCTCAGAAGGGAAATAGTGCCACCTGACTGATGGTGGTAAGGTAGAGACTTATATCCCTTCCTTCCATACCTTCACCTCTTCTTACTCCATGTCTGGAGTATGTGGGGGTAAGGTACAGGATTCACACTGTGATTGGCTGCTTTGGATGGGTGATTCAGCTCACAGGTCTTCTTTCCATTCCACAAAGGACATATGGCCCCTTCCTGATGCAGCACAGCACATTGACATTTTGGGGATAGGGAGAGATTTGTTCTCTGTATGAAATTGACTGTGTGTCTAGTAGAATTTTGACTTTCCTTATAGATACCTGGAGCATTGGTGGTTAGGTAAGGTATGAGGTAGATTTAAAATGTTGTCACAACTTGCTGCCCATGTCCAATGTGAGTAGGTTAGGCAATGGGGTTAATTCCAAGCATAAAGCAGATCCTGAGACTCCCAGGGGATTGTTGTCATCAACCTTTAGCAGTTTCAGGATAAAAGGATCCTTATGTCTTACATAGACTGAGTCATATCTCATCTGATTCAAAAAGAAGGTGGCTTGTCATGACTGTGGATTGAATACGTGGTTGAGGCTTGTTGGGGTTAGACCAGTGATTTCCAACACAAGGCCCACAGGCCAAAGTGGCTTGCGGGGGCTCTCGAAGTGGCCCACCATTCCCCTCCTGCTGGCTGCTGAAGGGAACCACTGCCTAAGGACCCAGGCGGAGCATGTTGCCACAGGCTTACAAGACTGGTACAGGCTCCTTGCTTCAGCCAAGGGGATGGGAGATCAGCAAAGTGCTCCACCAGTATCCATAGGTGCTGGGGACCCTTCTGGAGCCAGAGGGAGGGGAGCACTGATCTGCCCTTCCCTTCCCCCCCCCCCCCCGCCGCAGAAAGGGGCCCCCGCCCAGGGGCCCCGATGGGGGGTTGTGCCCTCCCTGCTACAGCCAGGGGAACAGGAGATCAGTGATAAGGGAAGCAGCCTCCTTGCTGAACTCCTTCCCTCTGGCCACAGTGGGAGGAGTGGGGGGAGTGAGGGGCTGCTGGCAGAGACTGGTCATCCTTCAGGGTTGTAAAAATGATATTTGTGGCCCTCAAGCAAAAGAGATTGGGAACCACTGGTTTAGACTAATCACTCCATCAGTTAAGAATGGACATGCGCCAAGTTCATCACCCCCTCACCTAAGCTGCTTAACTCAAATAGTCTGTCTCACATTGAATGCAACTAATTGCCTGGAAGCTGGTTGGGATGGGCGTGAAGGTTATCCCCCACCTCTCCAAGTTAACTGTTAATTAATAAAGTTGCAGCATACTGCTTAAGACTGCTCACTTGATTTTGGGTCAAACTTGAGTTTCTCACACTGACAAACTCTCACTGACATCTAAGAGAGTTGCACTGAGTTTAAAATTCCAGATCTAGGGCTTGTCTACACTGGTGGTGAGGTTGTAATTCAATTTTAGGCTGTCAAATTACAGAAGACGAAGGCGAGTGATCACACTAAATTGCTTGTTCGGAGTCTCGTGTCCCCGCTGCTCACATTACCTTCTGAAATATATTGCACGGTGTGTAATAGGCGCAGCGGCTTGTGAGGAGGCAGTCGTCCTCCACTCACTCCCTCTCTCCAATTCTCTAAAGAAAAAAAATCAGGAAAAGCTTTCCTTGCTGTTTCTCGGCTGTTGGTGCAACAGACGAGCACAGTGCTTCATGCAGAATGAGGAATTAATTGAAAACTTCCCAGACTGCAAGCAGGGAAGGAGCTATGTTGTCATGATAAAGGAGACAGAAAAAACCAGTAGAGCTACTTTCTGGCTACAGGGACCTAAATTAGAATTGCAGATTTCGACCTCAGTGCTATATTAAGAGATCAAATTACAGCATCGTTTTTTTTCAAATGTACTGCTCTGACAGTGGAGAGAGAGGCTGCAGAAGGTCGAAGTCAGCAGCATTATGTCGAATTTCACTGTCAGTGTAGACCAGGGCCTAGCCCCTGATGTGCACTGACATAACCTTTTCTCCTTGTTAGTTGTTCACTAGTGTCCTATGTTTCTGACCGCTGTAAATTTCTGTCTACCTTCCCTTGAAAATTACTTGGGTTAATAAATACAGATGATCTATGTTATTTAAAAATATTTGGATACTGACTCCCACCTTTTAAATGGCTGGAAGTCTTGTGATTTCAATAGCTGAAGAACATTTAATTAAATGCAGTAAAGAGAACTGGCAGTGACTGATTTGGAATATGCATTCCAATCCCCATTACATTGTACCATGATGAAAATAGGGAGCTGCTGAAGAGCAATAATTTCAGAGAGGCTTACAGCTTTATGCAACTATCAGCTATTCTCAAATCATCAAGTGTTGCAGCTTCTTACTCACACAAGTGATCATTTCTGTGATTGTGACATTGTCAATGTCAGACATTTAAAATCTTGAGTCAAGCCTCTAAATATCATTAAATTGGCTTATAAACAATGAGATTTTAATTTTTAAAAAGCCCAATAAATTTAGAGTTCTCATTATTTGTCTTTTGGTTTTTGAACAGCCGTAGTTTCTTTATTTATATTTTCAAGTTTTTCTTCCACAACCAACAGGGTTATATACTGCCTTAAAAAAAAGCTGAGATTCTCTTGAATTCAATGACTTCAGGAGCTGGGGCTTTAAAAAAAACCACCAAATTTCTCAAGACTCATAATTAAGTCATGAGATTGACCACAGTGGATTGCTTCATATCTTTAAAGTGACAGACTCATTTAATCAAATGCTAAATATTGCAGAACACTAGAGCCTGAGGTTAGATTATGCCTTCATTTGTTTCAAATCCTCTGATAAATATCAGAGTGTACAGAGCTCTGTGATAGACATCCCTTTCCTCTCTCACCTGAAAAGCCAGCATATAGCTAGCATGAAATGAATGGCACTAGCTAAAGAGTGGTTGTGGACTGTGCATTCATTTAACACATAGTCTCTTCTGTATCTGGAACACATTGTAAGCACTAAAGCTGACCACTTCATAGTGTAACTCATGGATCAGCTGGGTTGAATCTAGCATGAGAACCAAGTTTAGAAGGGTTTTCATGATAGTTCAAAGCTGAACTTCATTTAACTTTGATAACCTGAATTTCTTTAACCCCCATGTAAGCATTAAGAATCTGAAGAACAGCTGTGTAACCTGAAAGCATGTGTCTCTCACCAATGAAGCTGATCCCATAAAAGATATTACCTCCTCTCTCTAATATCCAAATAGAGTCCTGTAGCACTTTTAAAGACTAACAGATTTATTTATTGCATGAGCTTTCGTGAGAGAAAATCCCACTTCGTCAGATGCTTTGAAGATGTGATGCTTTTGAAGATATCCTGTGACCAATACAGCTACAGCAACACTGCACACACAAAATAAACCTGTCTGTCTTTCTCTGTGCTCGGCAAAAAAATTAAAAGCAGATAGCTATTGTGAGCTCTTTTACAAAGAAGACAATATATATTAGATATTTTTACTATTACATTAGATTAAAATTAAAGTACAATATGCAAAATCAATTAACAATTTGCATCATAGTCTTTATCATAAAAAATGGAATTGAAATAAAAAGAGTTCTCTGTAGATGTATCGTTATTACAGCATATCTTTATTATAGCAGAAAGCTATTAAACAAATGTCATCTATTTTCTTATCTCTTTACTGGAAGGGCTAAGGAGAAAATTGCTCAGCACAGAATATTAAATATTACATATAGATGAAAGTTCAGTTAAATAAAAGTCTTTTAATATCAAAATTAATACCCTGTTAAAGGATGAATCATACCCTAAAGTCAAATTATTCCTCCTCCAGGCAAGCAAGAACACATGGAAATCAAAATATGTAAGGTTCTCTGAGCAGTGAATTTTGTTACAAGGATTCATTCTGAACAGGGAGGCAGCATCATTTTGGCACTAATTTTCCTGGATCTTGAATTATCAGCTAAAAGTACCAGAGCATCCCACATGGAATCCCAGCTCTGGGGTCACCTAGATTTCCTCAGCTACTTAAAAGCATAGCTTCAGTGGAGGCTTTCCTCCTCTGCTATTAACCCTAGAAGGATGCTCTTCTAAATGTGAGGAGGATGGTGGTGCAGAGGGAATTTGGGGGAAAAAATTGATGTAGTCCCTTAATTTTACTAATTTTGTTAATGAATAGCTGAAAATGATGACAAACAAGGAGTTCTGTGGCACTTTTAAAAACTAACAAATTTATTTTTCGCATGAGCTTTTGAGGGAGAAAATCCCACTTTGTCAGATACGTTTTTCAAAGCATCTGACAAAGTGGGATTTTCTCTCAAGAAAGCTCATGCGATAAATAAATTAGTTAGTCTTTAAAAGTGCCACAGGACTCCTTGTTTGTTTTGCTGACCTAGACTAACACAGCTAACCCTTCAGAACTTGAAAATGATGAGTAACTGGAAAACATCACTTTGATTTCTTATGGTCTTTTGCATTTGAGATTCCTTTAGTGACAAAAAGCTTCAAGTTCTACTCCAACATTTCCAGAAGTAACTGGTAATTTTGAGTGCCAGAATGTTGGGTTTCCAGTCTGAGACATTTAAAAGCAACCTGATTCATTGGTGCTAAGGACTTTCTGAAATACAAAGCCACTGTAGGATATTGTTAAGTTGAATATCCAGAAACAAGGCACCCAACTCAAAGCCACTTTTGAAAATACTAACCAAACTTGGTACGATTTGTCATAATCCAAGTAGCATCCAATTATTTTTTTACAAACATTTTCAGATTCATCCTAGGGGCTTTTCTAGAAACACTCATGACTGTTCCATCAGGAGGAAAACCATGATTAGCCACATATTCCCTCATATCTTTTTCCAATCATAGTATCACTCACTGCTCACTTCCCATGAGATGCAGAGCCTCCTCAATGCCTACTGACTTTATCTTGCAGGATAAAAGTCCAAGTTTGGTGGATGAAATTATACTCTTAAAAGCAGACCATCAGCCAAGATTGGGTTAAAATAATCAGTTTTTTCTTCATAAAGATATAAAAGTTACTGAGAAGAGAAAATTCCTTTGGGAAATTTGAACGTGATATGTTTTCTATTTGCTTATGGAAAATCCCAGGCTCCTGTCAAAATTTTTCTAGTATGCCTAACACGTCTATTTCTCTGTACAATTCCAGCCAATCTTCAGTATATTGACAGCTTTGAAATAAGCCTCAAGCAACTCTTTCCTACTGCAAAAAAATCTGTGAACAATTGCAAATGCTTAGTTGGCCAACTCCATATGTACCAGAAGCCCTTCAATTTACATTTGCCAATTTATCTCCTGTAATTGAGAGATTTTGACCCCCTTTTCTGCTTCCTTGCTATTTCCACCCTTTCTTTCCATGTTTCCAGAATTGAAAATGAATGCCACTGGACACTTAGCAGGATCATTATTTAGAGAGAAGTCCGCAAACTATAGTTATCAAAGAACTTTATCTCTCTAGAATCATCTATGGTGCCTATCTTCATGATATCTGAATCACATATTAATAGAGGCCAAAATATTCACAAAAATTTTTGCTTCACTACTTACTATTCATAACCAATTTCTGTTTCCTTATTCACATACATTATGGTACGCTAGATTTCATGAACCAAAATGTTAACGAAAAACAAAAGCACTGTGAAAATTAGTGCATAAGAAAATGTTCTTCTCAAAAGGACTTTCATGGACTCTTTGGAAAGTGTTTTGTTTATCCATTCACAAACAGTAAAAAGATACAGTTAAAATACCTTGTATTTAAGATTAAGGCAACAAAACTAAAAGGAGCAACTATAAATCCCCCATTCATGTTTCTTCTGACAATCTGCATAGAGTTCTTAAAACCAGCATGGCTGCTGAACTTTACATATAGAAAGAATGCTAAGAAATTCAAAGGTACATGTCACAGGAAGCAGAGTCATAGATCTCCCAAAAAAGTTGAGGGGAAGCTTAAATAATTGTGAATGTCTGTGGAAAATTTTGTAGAGCTGATCAGGAATTTTCCATCAAAAAGTGGTTTTGGAAATGTAGATTTTGCACAAGCAAAATTTGCCGTGATGCAACCTGGGGTCCCATAACTATGGTGGATCATGGGGGATGTAGTCTGGCTAGAGAGTTTAGTCCATCAAGGAGAATGGGGTCAAAAAGAATCTGAACTGCAATTCCCATGAGGCACCACAGCAGCATAAGTGAGCACATAGATTTACGTGGTCTCAATATAAAACAAAACACTTCTACAACTCTATGGAAAATTTGATGTTTTTGTTCTGATCTGAGATGAAATCCAATGTCAAAATATCAGAATTTCCCATGGCACAATAGCCGAGGTTCAAACAACTCTCATCAAATGGGGAAAGGATTAATCAGATAAAATATTCAAAATAAATAATTTGATTAGTCCCTGACAGGGATGACTCTCTATGGAAGCTGCAGGACCAGCATCACATATAAACAAGAGGAACTGCTTTTAAATACTTTTCTCTTTGGAATGATTGCTGGTTGGGGGGGTGAGGGGGGGGTTGTCTTTAGTCTGTGAGGAGCAATTTCATTTGCAGCTTTTCAACCAAACGGTGCCTGAGCCAATTCAGAACCCCATCTTTTACTGTGAGAGAGGGTGAGGACATATGATCTTTGTTCTCAAACCACAAAACCTTTTCCTCTTAACATAAAGTGGGATTACAAAACATATGGTGCCCTTAAAATATGCATTTTGCATTAGAGAACATTTTATAATAAGTACCAGGCACATCTTGGTCAGAAACATTTTTATATAAACAGTTTTGCAAGTACCCATCAAATATCTACAGACATGGAGCAATTTACTTTCAAAAACCTGCTCTCTCTTCTCCGATGTGCCAGTCTGCCACACTGCTGTTTTCCCCCAAACTTATCTCTTCCTTAACCCATTTATTCTACAGTTCAATGTTGCTTTTAATCTGATAACAGCCTGTGGTTTCATTCCTCTGTTGCACCCATTCTCCACTAGCAGCTTCCTGATATTGGCAATTGGGTGGGGTCCATCTAGCCCTTAGGAGTAGTATGGAGGGGCTATCTACTGGTCAGGAACTGCTGGAGTAAAAGATTGCCTGATACTACATGCTGAAACCTCCCATTCTCATCCAATATTCCATCTATGTCATGTGAGGGACTGGAAAAGAGGTAATTCAGAGATGGCTATGCCAGCTATATACCTACACTGAGTGAATTCCTACATGGAAACATAGCCAGCTGTATAGCTGCATTCTGTGGCTTCAGTGGCACAAAGAGGATATAGCTCACAACTAGTACAGAATAGGATCCTTCTTTAACTGGGGCTTCTACGTGTCTGGTGAAATTTCCATGCTAAGTCCTAAATTCAGGTGATCATAACTTACTATTAATACTTAACATCACTTTCACTGACATCTCTCTATAAAGCACGTTGTGATAGTAAGACTGAAGGGCCACGTATAAAGGGGCTTCTAATGTGTTCCAGTCTTCCCATTCCTCCTTTCTGTTGATAACATTACATTCCTCACCCACACTTGCCTTTGTGCCTTTTATTGTGCCTCTTTAGCTCTGGAATAGTTTCTCAGATGCAGTCTGATATACCGTATGTCATCACTCCCTTTATTCAAATCCCTCTCCAAACTCACTTCTTCTGTTTCACCAGCCCATACTAACTATTATTGTCTGCTCTTAAGTCTGGCCTTGTTCTCTAAAAAAGAAAAGAAGATGAGTGGTGGAAAAGGAATCAACCAACAAATAAACAAACAATTTCAACTAACAACATCCATATGCAACCCTCAGTACAAATCACATGGTCTTTTATTTTCATATGATACTCATCTATCCCTTTTCTCACCCCCACTTTTTTATTTATTTGTATAGACTGGCTGTGATATGTCTTCTTTAGCTTTTCATGGCCAAGGCTTTGTCTTCTTAAGTATAAATAAATTAACCAAACTGTATTTATTACAACCATATATTCAAACCATAGAGACAGCAAACAAAGATTGCAGTTTTTCTCTAGCTCCACAAACTCCTTTAAATGGGAGGGTGAGTATTTCATTTCTAGAACCCTTAGTTTGACATGTCATTGCTCAGACTCCCTTTTTTCCTCAAAGTCCTTTTTGTATAAATTCTAGCAGAGTTTTTACTCCCTTTAAGAACCTGAGCTATGTCATTATAGAGATGAAAAGCTTTTCTACTCACAAAATGTTAACATTAGAGTTAGTCAACAATCAGGATCTCCATCCTATCATAAATTCCAATATTGTGACATTTGTTTTCATCCCAAACCAGGACAAAAACTTGAAATAGCAGTATTTTGGCAGAATGAAAAGTTATTAATAAATCAATTTGGAAATGTCTAAATGTTTCAGGTCAGGTTGATGTTAATCTCTGAGTTCACCTGAGTTCCTCTGGTGTCTCATGATAGTTGTACTTCAGGAGCTTTATGACTCCATTCTTCTCTATGTTCTGGATTCCATAACCTGGCTAAATCTGCAATGATGCATCTTGGTCATGGAACTCCCATGATACACTGCAGAAACTCAGCAAGAGAGCAGACCATAGTACATCATGGAAGATAGAGGCCAGCCAGGGAGCTCCACCCAGAGAGAAAAATGGGGACATAAACAACCTAAATTGATGAAGACATTAATTGGCATATAGAAGATGCCTGTGCCTAACTTCTTTTAGTGTGGGGATGTCGTTGCACACCAAAAGAAACATGGTCCTTGACAGATGAGGGATCTGAGTCCAATACCATGGAATACAAGACAATGTGAGACCCTTAATCTTCTGCAGCCTTTGTCCACCTTAACAGCCATTGAAAAGGGAGTTCCACTTTTCTTCTGCCCGGTCAGCCTTTGAGCTCTTCTTGGATCATTCTTAGTCAGGAACCTCCAATTTGACCTTGCCACCATGGATGACCTTACCAGGAGTCTGATGCTCCAGATGGCCTTGCTCTAGGGATCATTGGAACACACAAGCCCCTTTACCACTAAAAAGTTACAATCCTCAGAGAGGAACCTCTCTGTTTGTATTAAATTAGATGAGAAGCAGCTCATCTGACTCAGGCTAATGTAGAACTGACCAGAGTAAAATATTACAATTTAGTTCAACAATCATGTCTTGATTTGGGTTTACCCAAAACAAAACATTTAGTTTTGACTTTTCCAAACATCAAATCAAAAAATGTTGACAAAATTGAGATCTTTTTTTTGAAGAAATACTATTTCCTGTCAAAAAATATTTTGATGGAAAATTCTCAACCACTTTTAGTTAACATATGCTTTAACCTTTCAAAACACCCAGTCCAAGATTTCTCTAAAGACAGGCTCCTAAATCTTGACTTAGGTGCCTAAATGAGTGGTCTGATATTCAGAGCTGCCAAGTACCCTGCAGCTCTTGAAGTCAAGTGGAACCACTGGCTGCTCAGAACCACTGGAAATCTAGCCACTCATTTAAATGACTTAACCTGGTTGTAAGAACTTACATATGCACCCAGTTTTGAAACTCCTGGCCACAGACTCCATGGTCCTGACAATAATTTCTTAATTCCCCACATTAACATCTGGACTGTAAACACAACAGTCAGTTGTTTAGCTTAATATCATTTTAACCTCCTAATATATTTCTCTTTTCGTTCTGGTGGGGGAGATAGTTCAGCAGCAAGAGATTAAACAAAGGAAATATTGTCAATATGAAATGAAAATGAAAATTTGCTCTTATAAATTGCTCATTTCATGTTAAATGTCTAAAATTGAGTGCAAAGCTGTATAATCCACTTGCACTTGCTTAATAATAACTTCATCAACACACTTGTTCTGGCCCACAAGATTTTTGTAGACCACTGCTGATGCAAAGAGTAAAGGGGAAGTATGGTTGTTAGTTATGTTAGTCCTACTGCCTGTATTAATCTAACTGGAGCTTTTTTCCTCATGTCACCCCTTTATTGGATAACTTTGGTTGGATGAATCTGTCTGAATGAACCATATGTAGTATGTAGCCTCATAAAATCCTCCCAAGGAATAGTAAATATGCATAATCACTTGTGTTGCCTGACAATAATTACTTACATACTAACTTATAACCCAGAGAGTAAAAATTCTCTGGGTGCTTGGGTAGGAAATGATGAAGAACAGATGTGGTAAGCCAATTTTGGATGTAAGCTCCTTTGAAATAAGTGGAAGTTATATCTGCCAACACCAGGATGGAATCTGACCTAATATTTGCTTTGGTGTTACCAGTGAGTTATAAACAATGAGCTGTGACCATGATTGGTAGAGAGAGCTCAGACTTGCAAAATCAGCATGAAAATTTACAAGGCCAGGCATCAAATTTACTTGTCTACCTATAATGATGATATTAGAACTTAAATACGTAACATTATTTTACTTCCCTGGCCAAAAAAAAAAAAAAATTAACCTCTTCAGGAAGCTGAAAGAAAAATATATTCTTGTAAATTTGAATTATCTGAACACTCTGGAAAAATCTCTTGATAGGACAAATGTATGAAAATCTAAATATACAGAAGATCTGTAGGGTCCCCTCTCCTCAACCAGCAGTGACAGAAAATATAAGCTTCTACTTAAATGGCTCATCTACACATAGGTCTCCTATTCGTTTTCATATCATCTCCTGCCTTGATTTCTTTTGTTGAGTATTATGAAACAAGCATCTGCTCAGTTCCGTGCATTCAGTAGGGCATGTACTGTATGCTCTGTACCAGAAAGGTTCTCCTGACCCCAAAGAGTCAGCTACATTACCAAATCATTATAAGTTTGGGTCTTACCCAAAATAACACACTGCCAGCCAATCCCTTAGTAACTGAAACTGAAGATTTGTTATAAAAGGAAAGAAACAAAATATAATAGAAATGTTAAATGATTAAAGCAATAACATACATACAAATGATCTGCAAGTCCATGTATATGAATTGTGGATTTGCAGGCTTGTATAGTCCCTCTGGTATACATCCAGTAACTGGATGGGTCTCAGTCCTTTGTTTCACAGCTTCAGTTATAGATGAGTTGATCCAGAGATAGGTGAAGACTAACTGAAGAGAAAATAGATGTTGTTTGCCTGCCTTTTATGTTCAGGCCTTTTCCAGCTTCTTGGAGAAATTTAAAGAAATAAGATGGAGTCCAGGGTCACATGAGTAAGTCCTGGTGATTCATCAGGTGTTGCCCTGGTTTCTCCTCCTGGGCCCATTTGACCCTGTGATTTTCTTTAATGGGCCATTAAGCAGACTAGTGTTGCAGCATCCTGTCCAGAAGCACATCACAAGCTGAAATATAGACAGGGCCAACCCGGGGGGTGGGGGCAAATGGAGTGATCGCCCCCGGCCCTGCAGTTACACGGACCCCGCACTGTCCCGCTCCCAGCGGGGCAGTACGGGGCCTGCACCGCACCCCTCCCCCCCCCCAGTCACACTGTTCCCTGCTCCCTTCGGCAGGGAGCAGAAGGCGGCAGGGCGGACCGGGAGCACTAAGCCCGGACTCTGGGTTAGCCCTCCCCGCCCGTGGGGCAGAGCAGGCAGGCCCAGGGGCGGGGCAGGTGGCCGGGGCCCGCCTCTGGGCCGGCCTGCCCCATGTGGCCAGGGCTAGCCCTCACTGGTGGCGGCCTCGGGTCCCCGGCGGGGGCACCGGTCGCAGCAGCCTGGGGTCCCAGCTCCAGCCGGCTCCCCCGACCGGCAGTCCCTGTTTCCAGGGCTGGGGCTGGAGCCAGAGCCGGCGGCCTCACTCTCCCTGCCCAGACTGGCTCCCTGGGGGGGTGGAGCGGCCCACCTCCCCTCCAGCATGGGGGGGTGAGGCCCCGCCTAGGCCAGTTGGCCCTGGGTCCCAGTCCCCCCACGGGACAGCGCTGAATATAGATACATCAAACATATGCAGAACTTCCAATTCAAATATTGCACATCACATAAACAATATCATCTTTCTTAGCAGATTATAACCTTTCTAACAATACCTGACATAGCCTATCTCCTGTGAATTATTTTAATTTTGAAATATTGATATTAAATCACAATGGGTTTTCCCTTCTTTCCTATAATTTCTTATGCTTTCCCAGCTCGGACACCTCCTTTGAAAATACCAGCCTACATATTTAGCTCCTTTGCTATTGCATTTTGGCCAGTCTTCCATGGAGACCTCTATCAGATTGAACTATAAAGCACTTGTAAATGTAATCAATTCCTATCATTAAAATCTTGAGTTGCCCAATCGAAACAACCGTATATTTTTCACTAAATCTTTCCTTACCTCTTTGCATCAGTGTGCAATGTATTCAGAGAGCCTGATTCTCCACTTGTATTGATTTCATACCTTAGGCTATGTCTACACTTGGCCAAATAAGTCAACTTAGCATATCCACACTATAAAATTAGGTCGACTTAAAGTAGACCTTGCCAAATTGACTTAGCATGTCCACACTGGATGCCTAAGCCAACTTCTAGGGGCTAGGTGGACCTGAGAGTGGTCCATGGTGAGAGGAGAGGCACCCCTTTCAAAGTTCCAAGGGGCTCAGCATTTGCCCCATCGTACCAGGGTACAATGGGGGCTGAGCAGGACAGGGACAGGGGCAGGGTATAGGAGCGGAGTGAGCAGGGCTGTGTCCTGCCCTGTGTGTGGGCACTCCAGGCTCTGGCTGTGCCAGCCACCATGGCAGGGAGGTCAGTGGGGGAGCCCTGGGGCCCCTTTAAGTCAACTTAAAGTTGACTTAGGGCTAATCTGCATCTACACTGGCTAAGTCGACATAATAAAGTCGACTTAGCCAGTAAAGTAGACTTTAAAACTAGGTTTTATAAAGTCAACTTAACATTTCCTTAAATTGACTTAAGCAGCAGCTTAAGTCGACTTAAGGAAATAGTAGTGTAGACGCAGAGTAAATAAAGTCGACTTAAGCAAGCTTAAGTCGACTTAATTTATAAGTGAAGACGCACTCTTAGTTGCTCCTTTGGCTGTAGTGAAGTGACTCCTGTGAGAGAAGAATCAGACGCAGGTACCTTTTTTGTAATAGAAATAAACCAAACACATCTTTCTCCCCTGAAAATAAGACAGCACAAAGATAAGACTCAAGGTCGTAGAAGTCTCCCTCTTCCAGCACTTCATTCTCTCCCATTATACTATTTTCATTTCACTTGAAAATTATTACAGAGTTCTTCATAGTATAGAAATTGTCCATAAATGTAAGGAATACATCCCTCACTGTTTTACTGGGTGGGTGGGCAGTCTCTCTCTCTCTCTCTCTCTCTTTCTCTCTCTCCTCGTGTTTGTGTCTGTCTGTTTCAACCGTATTAAATCCTATAGAACCCTTCCATAAGTGAAAATTTCAAGGAATCTATCTCTTATTATTTTATTACTTGTATTACTCTATCTGTTGTCTTGGTAGATGAGCACCTTCCCTTAAAAGTAAACACAAAAATAAAATCCACTTAATCATCATCAGGAATTGAACCCCACTCTTCTTCATGTCAGGCAGGGATATGTAGTGTTAACACTGAATAAGAGAACTTAATCAAATAGCTAGTAGATGGTGCCTCAAACTTAGCTTAGTTCTGAGACAGAGAGGACTTATAGTCCACAGATGCTGTACAATAATGCATTGCTGGCTGAAATGAAGTCTGAATAATATGACATTTATTTTCTGTGTTGTCATTAAGTTATTACTCTGGAATATAAGAAAGATGCAATTTTATTGAGAATGTAGCCCTGAATAAATTCCAGCTCTGACATGTCATCAATTTTCCTGTATCCACATGTGAATTCCACAATGGTACTCACGTCACTAAGCGTTATGAACGTCCTCCACGTTTGTTTGTGAATGGTTGCACAATATAGTTCTTGAGTCCACACGTAAGATACATTTTGTAATGCCTATGCATTTATCTTCTTTAATTTTGTGAGCAAAGCAGTTAGGCACATACCTGAGTGCTTTGCCAAAAAGGGATGCACTTAAGCACATGCTTGAAATGTAGTATAGATTTAAATCCTCTGCTGAATCAGGGCTTAAAAAATATGAATTTCTAAAGGACTTGAAGAAGATTAAATCACAAATAATGCATTCATTCATTTATAGCAATGTTTTTGTATATAATAAACAGAGTATCCTTTAAATATATTGCAGTTACTTTTAACTATCTTTTATTACAGAAAAATGGATTAGGCTTATGTATTCAGATTCTCACATGACTTACATCTCAGACAACTAGTTGAAGTCTGGAGTGCATGCAAGAGCATAATTTAATTCTTAATTCTGGAAAGCCTTCTTACAGTAACTTTGGTTATAAAATTAACAATATTTAGTAATATTACTACCAGTGCTAATTAATAATTGCATGGTGCTTTTGAGATCCAAAGTATTTTATATGCACTCTGAGGCAAATCCTGCTATTGAGCGAGGCTGCCAGTCCATCAAGGATTACATATACATCCTCTGCTATGGCGATCTTGCCAGCAGAAGGCTCTGTAGTTAACATGTAAGAACCTAATCCAGCTAGCTATACCCAGCTTGATTCTTTGACTTCAGTAAGAGAGATTCTTCCCCTGCATGTGAGCTACAGTTTGCTCAAACTTCCAGCAAACACCATGAACCTTTACCTGATTTTAGTGCAAGATTGATCAATCCCTTAGAGAATTATTGTAACAATCCTCAATGGCAATTTCTCTTCCAGCCATTTCAATCAAGGAAACAGACAGGTCATGTATTAAGATTACAGTTACGTGAAGAAAAATATACTGTTAATATCTGCAAGTGATTTCATTGTAATGTATTACAAGATGTAATGTGGGCTAATGGTTACAGCACTGGTCTGGGACTGAAGTGAACTGGATTCTATTCCCTGTTCTGCCACTGACCTGCTGAGTGACCTTAGGCAGCTCATCTCATCTCTTTGTGTCTTCTCCTCCTCCCCCATCTTTCTTTTCAATTTAGATTGTGAAATCTTCAGGGCCAGGTTTCTCTCTTATTGTGTGTTTGTACAAAGCTTACCTCAGTGGGGCCCCAATCTGATTAAACAATGATGATAGCAGAGCAAATCCTCAGCTGATGTAAACTGCTATGATCCATTCATTTCAATGGAGCTATGACAATTTACACCAGCTGAGGAGCTGACTCATTGATTTTTGTATTTTTCAACTGAGAATCCCAAGTTTCAACTCAGAGACATTTCCTGGATAGTCTGGTCCCTCCAGACTTTAAAAAAAAAAAATCATCTTAATTGTATAGGGTACTCATTTCTCTGTGAAGTTTAATCACATATGTCTTTTGGCAGTGTTATTGTAGCATGATGGTACCAGAATATTAGAGAGACAAGATGGGTGAGATAATATCTTTTATTGGACAGACTTCTGTTGGTGAGAGAGGCAAACTTTCAAGTTTACACAGAACATCTTCAGGGGCTGGAAAACATACTCAGAGGCTATGTCTACACTACAAAAAGTTAGGTCGACTTTGTTAAATTGACCTAAAGTCGACCTTATTCAGTCAAATTAACAAAGTGCTTCCCCTGAACAGGAACTTAGTAAGTCGACCTAATTGCCCTTAGGTCGACCTAATAAAGTGGACTTGAGCATCCACACTGTGCTTAGGTCGATCTAAGGAGTTGACCTAAGGGTTAGGTCGACCTAACTGGTGGTTTTTATTAAGTCGACCTAACCTTTCATTAAGTCGACTTAAGGAATTTCTTAAGTCGACTTAATGAAAGCCTGGTGCGAACAGGGGCTAAGTTAGGTCGACATAAGCCTCCTTAAGTCGAACTACCTTGCAAGTGTAGACATAGCCAAAGTGTCACAGCTAAACACAAGGTGGAATAGAATGTTGAGCATACGAAGTTTGCACATATTTCAAGGTAAAGTGGCCTGTTAACACCCCTCCAAAGATAAGCAGGAAAGGCAGCTGGGAGGAGGTGGGATTATTAGTGGGAGATTATTGTTGTAATAACCCATAAATCTAGTGTCTCTATCCAGTCAATGATTTCTATTGTTTAACTCAGTTATGAATTTAAGCACCTAGGCTCATTTTTTAAAAATAGTTGTGCAGGTTTCCTTTGAGTATGAGGACTGATAGTTTTTCTATAGAGCAATTGCTTTGTGAAAAACATTGTGGTTGATAGGGTTGTTCAGTCTGAACCAATGGAATACAATGTACCTATAGTTCTCCAACCTGTGATGTCTTTTACACTGCTTTACTAGTGAACAGCAACTCCTTCAGACTCCGTTTATAAACTGCCACTAGCACATTAAATCACTCCCTGCTGAGCATGTGAATGCTGTGTCCAGCCATCATGAATTACACAGAAGGCAACACCCACATATTCCCCCATCCCAGCTTTGCTGCTCCTGAAATGAGCATTTTACATTGTTCAATACCCTCTTGGACAGTGTAAATTCATAGATAGACTGCCATTTCAGCAATGGAAAACGATTATATGCACCAGCCTTGTTGACCTAAGTGAGGGGTCGGCAACCCCCGGCATGAATGCCAAACGTGGTATGCACGCCTGTTCCCAGCGGAACATAGTGACAGCTCCACAGCTGCTCCCCCCGCTGGCCCCACCCCCCAGTGAGGTCTAGGACCACAAGAGCCATAAGCATGCCACGGCTACTTTGCCCTGCTGAACCCGCTCCTCAGCTGGGGGGCGAGGCCAGCAGGGAAAAGGCACCGCTATGTGTGGCTTCTGGCCCCTGCTGGACCTGGCCTCCATTGGAGGGGTGAGGCCAGCTGATGCCACAGCACACATGGCGTGCGTGGCTCCTGTCCCCTGCTGGACAGACAGACGGACACACACACACACACACACATGGGGAGAGTGAGCCAACAGGGGACAAGAGCCACATGCGGTGACAGGGCCAGTCACCAACATCTGCTGACCTCACCCCTGGCACCTGCTGAGAGGAGAGGGGCAGGGTTGGCACAGGAACCAGCAAATATTGCTGACCCCTGACCTAAGTAGAGATTCCCAAGCCTTTTAGCCAAAACACACTGGTTTAGATAAAACAATAAAACAAGTTTATTGACTAGAGAAAGATATATTTCAAATTATTACAAGTGATAAGGCAGAATTGGTTACAAAAGAAATAAGAGGATAAACACACGAACCAATTCCTAATCTTTACCAAGGCCAATCGGATTAAAAGTGCTAGGTGTCTTTACCTGAGAAATTGGTTTGTGGTTGTTACCCAGAACTACAACATACTTCCGTACCACTTGCATAGCAAAATCTCATAATTTTACAGGGTTGTTACACACATTTCAACAAGATAATAACATTCAGCAGATTTTTAGTTTTGAAATTATAACTCACAAAGCATACTTTGTACAAAATATATCATAACCAGTGTTTAAATCCTAACACCTATTTTGATTTGCTGTTACAACCTGACCTGATCCTATGTCATACACTCCCCCGCATTTAATTTCCTCCCATTCTTAAGTTTCCCATCTTCAAAGTGGGATTTTCTCCCACAAAAGCTCATGCGATAATAAATCTGTTAGTCTTTAAAAGTGCCACAGGACTCTGTTGTTTTTCACATAAAAGTGATGAGCCTAGGATGGGTTGTCACAGTGGTGTTTTTGTCTTTTATCATTTCCCCGTGAGAGTTCATTCAAGAGTGTCATGATTGTTTGATTTCACCTACAGAGTTGTTATTGGGGCACTGGATGAGGTACACCAGATACTGTGATAGGCATGGATATTGAAAGGTGTGTTTTGGGGTGGAAGGGGGGGCATTGATCACTGTATCAGTGGAGCTGTGACTGCAGGTTTTGCATCTGTTGTTCTGCCATGGTCAACTAAGGCTCTGAGTTATTCTTTCAGAATAGCGTTCCCATTAAGTATGAGTTATATTTGTTTTATGAAACCCTGTACGGTTCCCAGTTTGAAGTGGTAGGTGACAACAACGGACGTGCAATCGGAGGGGAAAGGGGCATTTCTGTATTGAAACAGGTTCTTTCAGGGTATGTCAGCATGTTCTCTTATGCATATGGCTCTAGAAAGCTTCACTGACTATTTTAAAAACAAGGGATTACATTCTCCATCTTTGTTTATGTCACAGTATTCCAGAGTCAGACAGGAAGAAAAGGCAGTTGAAGGAGGCAAATGTCTGGCATTTTGTTAATGCTTAGTTGTAGTACACTGGTGATTGTAGAGGGAAATCATTGACATGCTATGTATGAAAAGAGAATCAGAACCTGGGTTTTAGGACTCGGCCAGTTTCTTAATTTTTTTACTGGCAAACTTTCTTTTATTCATCTTCTGTTCAAATATCAGTTTTGAACGTGGTCTGTTAACCAAGAAGGATCAGTACATTGCATAAGTAATATATCATATGAATGTGTGCTTATTTAATTCTCCAAGAATGCAGTTAATATGTTCAGGGAATGGAGGGAAATTGAGCAGTAGAAACATACAGATGAAAATATTTAAACCTTGTAGCTAGGCATTTATTCAACATTGTTGGTGTAATTATTATTATTGCAAAACCACACCAAAAAATCATCTAACAAAAACTAAGGGAGTACGTTAAGATACTCTATGATTTATGGTAAAGGCCTTTTCTTTGTAATATTGTTTAGTGATGCTGTGTATACTTACGCTCCACGTTTTGTATCTGTTGTTCTGGCAGGGTCCAGTGCAGCTTTGAGTTGATGTGTCCTGGTCTGCAGGTAGCTTGCTTCTGATTATAAGCTTGGAAGGGTTGGAGGATTGTTTGAAGGCCAGAAGAGGGGGTTCAGGAAAGATTTCTTTCATGATAAGGTTCCCATCAAGTGTGGATTGTAGTTGTTTGATGATACCCTGTAGCGGTTCAATGTGGGGTTATAGGTGACAACAATGGCTCGGGTGACACTGATGGGTCCTTAAGAGATTTTATGGCATGATATAGAAGAAAATTGAATGTTAAGAGAAAAAAAATAACTCCATGTGAAATCCTATACATCATGGTGTTTCTAACCTATATTTTCACTTGGCACTAACTAAAGTTAACTAACCAGTGAGCTGAGTACCTAGTTTTTTCTGGCTTATTTGCAGGCTGAATAGATGCCCAACTTAACTTGCTGGCTAGACCAAGTTAAACACTTTTTTCATTTAACTGAGCCAAGAACTACTTATGCGCTATAGTGTGTAATGGTATTCTGTGCACAGTATGCCACTGTTAGAAAGCATTACCAGTATGTTTTTATGGCAATTAAAAACCCGCAGCTGGCCTGTGCCAACTGACTCAGGCTTATGGGGCTCAGGCAAAGGGGATGTTTAATTGTGGTATAGACATGTGAGCATGGGCTAGGACCCAGGCTCTAGGACCCAAATGTCTACACCGCAATTAAACTGCCCCTCAGCCTGAGTCCCGTGAGCTGGCATGGGCCATCCGTGGGATTTTAATTGCAGTGTAGACATGTTTTATGAGACTGGACTGTCAGGACTGAGTTTAAATTGATAAATGATGGAGCAGATTTAATAAAATAAGGTTGAAATGTTATTTGATCACTAGTTTGTATTTGAAAATGTTCTTAATAAAAAATTAAGCAAGAAGCAAAGCATGGGCCCTCTGAGAAATTGACTGCTGTTGTCTTTCAGATGTTCTACCCAATACTTGATTAATTAAAAAAAATTAAAGTATGTTAACATAACAAGGACCTCATTGTCAATAACATTTATGTGGAACTGTGCATCTAATTTGTACACAGTCACACTGAAACCGCACCTGTAAATCATATATTAAATTTATAACTAGGTATTTATATGTGCTAGATACAGATGCAACAATGGTAATTACATGTGCAAGATAAAGAACACCGGCATACACATTTTTGCATGTAACATACATATTGTTTATAATTAAGTTTTAACTACAAAATAGCAAGAGGCAGGAAATTGCAAGTTAAAGCAATCACCCTACTCTCAACAGACAACTCCGTGTTTGGAATTGTGGAAGTGAAATGGAAGTATATGGCACAATCTTACATCCTAAATCACTTTCACTGTACAGTCAATGATGATTACTATATTCCCTCTGATAGCCAATCAGCTACAGTTATTTCTTGAGTGCTTTTATGATCTGCTACAATGTTGGATACTCATTATGCTCTTCCTGATCACATGGTCAGTAGTATAATCTTACTTTTACTTTAGTATGCTTGTGATTTAGGATTTCAGCAATACACATTCTAGTCTCTGGGCCTCTCCACTCAGATACATGACCTTGCTTGATTCTATTGAATTCTTTAAGTAGAATACCACTCCCCCATCTCTGCTACCTCATCTACCTTTCCTGTAAATTTTATAGACTGGAATTACAGTTTCCTGTTGTCTTTTTTCATTCCACCATGTTCCAGCTAATGCCTCTTATGCCAAGATGGTTTTCTATTACCAGATAGTTTAGCTCATCTCTTTTTTTGTTTGTTTTAGGCTTCTTGCAATGCTATATATACTTTAATAGATTTTTTTATTATTATTTTTGAATGTGTGCCTACTTTTATTTAATAATTCCTCCTGCTGTCATCCTGTTACTTTCTAAGGACTTGACTCTGTGAGGTCGACTTACCGCTTCTCCAGTTTCACTGTAATTTCTGTCCTATCCTTCAGTGGCTACAAAATTACCTTGTTTTACTGAGAACACTCGCAGATGTCTTTCTTCTATTTGAGTGCTCCTTAGCACCTGTCAGTTCTCCCCCTGCTCCTACTTTAAATAATTCCACCAAAGGTTAATTTTCCTTGCCAACAATCTGGTTCCACTTTGGTTAACATGGAGCCCACCCCACCTAAAAAATTTCCACAACTGTAACTTCCTTCTCCTTATACTATCTTCTCCACATATTGAGACTTTACAGTTTCCTCCACTTTGCCAGCCTTAGGTGTAGAAGTAGAAGCATTTAAGAAAAAGCTTCCATAGAGGATCTAAAGCTTTTTTTCTTACCATTTGGTAATCCTTAGCCTCCAGGATCTCTCTTCTATAATGACTTTCTTTATTGTTAACAATATGTTCCAATGACAATATGTTCCTCCCCCATATTTACTAGAAATTTCTCTAGATGTCTGATGAGAATTTGCCACCTGTTCATCTGGTATACATGCAACTGAATGGTTCTCACTGTTGCTGCTTATCTAGCCCTCAATATAGCTAATGTTTATCTCTACTATCACTTTAATTATGCACTTCAGTGTAAGTAGCCTGATTTTTTATAAGTGCTGAGCACCCACAAAAGCTTTCAAAGTTAATGGAAACTGAAGATGCTCATTATATCTGAAAATCTGGCCACTTTTATTTAGGTGCCTGAATCTGAATGTAGGAAACTGACTTGATGCACCCATTTGAAAATGATACGCTACAGGTTTTTTTCCATCCTACAAGTGTACTAAAACCACAGTTCTTCTTGGACAAAGTTCTGTATCTGAATGCACTCTCCCTCTCACTTTCAAGTAGACATAAACACAGATGAGTACAACCTCAACAAATTCAGAACTTTGAAATGAAAGCTTATCAGACTGAATGACAAAGTGCAGTATATATTGTAGTTTGTTTTAGCCAATGCCATTTAAAGTGATTGTTCAACTAATTTCCACCTATTACTGGTGTGGATTAGTTTTCCCTTTCTTGTTACTGACCAGAGTAAAACTTGTTAGCATCAAAGGTGCTTTTGTAATTAGTTGACATACTCAAAAGAAGGGCTTTTCCAATACTTTTCTTAGTGACATTTGAGCATCAATTACAGCCAAAATATTATTATTTAGCATATATATTATTACTAAAGACTGGCATATAACCCTATGGTATGTAAAACATAACTGAATTCACCTTCCTTGCCACTAGAATACCTGATATTACTTCCCTAATAGTACCTTGCAAAATGGAAGATTTTTTCTAATAAATAAATTATCTAAGAAGTTAAAGAAAGTGGAAAAAGATCACAGTATAAGGCAGAATCTCCGTCTTCTCTCTTCTGTGTACTGTGGGAGAATTTAAACTGTATCTTTTTCTGTGCAGCCATATCACCATTAGCTGTGATCCTGTGAGATCCAACTAAACAAGGCCAAGAGGGATCAGTAGTTGGCTTATGTCAGTCTTAGTTCATTCTAAGGCACATGAGGCAGTGGTATCTAAACACCCAACAATGGTAACCATTGCATATTCATGCTCAAAGGGGACACTACAACCTCTGTCTCTGTATGTTTTAGGCTTTCTTTTTCTTTTTTTAGGAGACCTCTAAGGACAGCCCAGATGGCAGTAGGTAAGAATTAGTGATTCAGTCAGCACCATCTCTTGATCATTACTGATTTCTCATTACTCAGCACAGTGCAGGGAAGCACTAACTTTTGAACAGGAATTAAATCTCAGAACCTAATGACTTACATTAATCAAAGATCACATAGCTCTTTTGACAAAAGGATAATTGTTAATGCCACTGTTCCAGTCAAATTCCTATTTGAGTAACAATCACATTCTGCTTCTTTACCTTCTCTCTGGAGTTTACCCTGGACAGTGTATACTTCACTTCCTATCCTAAAGGGTTACTCCACGCTGTTCAAGTTCCAAAGGGGTAGCCATGTTAGTCTATTGCAGAAAAACAGAGTCCTGTGGCACTTTTCAAGACTAACAGATTTATTTATCGCATGAGCTTTCGTAGGAGAAAATCCCACTTCGTCAGCCACTTTGATTTTCTCCCACGAAAGCTCATGTGATAAATAAATATGTTAGTCTTTAAAAAAGCCACAGGACTCTGTTTGCTTTTCCACACTGTTCAGTGGCTGCTCTATTTCAACCCATAAATGTCTCCACTTCACTTGTTGGTGAACTAATTCCTAATGAAGATACTGTCATTTTTACAATTAGTTGGTTAAGCATTTTTCAATATACCTGGGTGAAAGGTGAGATAAGAACACTGGACCAAACTTTGCTCTGAGTTAAAGTGGCATGATATTGGAAAAATGCCATTAACTTCAGTAGAATTGCTCCAGAGAAGCAGAGATTAGTGTGTGTCCCAGAGAAAGTGAGAACCAAGAACAAGCTTCTCATGAAAAAGACCATCATGGCATCCTAACGACCATTTATCATTCATTCAATATTGCTTTCACTGAGATTATTGTCAACGATAAAAACTACTATTTTACTTTTCTCAATCATCCAATATCTGGAACTTCCTTGAAATTTCATATTCTTTTGCCTGAAACTACAGTGTTATTAATAAATATTATTACTAAAAGTACAATGAGTATGATATTTTTCCAAAAGCATGAATTTCCCAGCCTCATTTTATGAAGCATTTAAAACCAGATATTTTTCCTTTTAGCTTACCAAGAGATTAATAACATAAGAACTGGCAAGGAAATTGCTGTCTGCAAGCTGGAACTAATATTAGTTGATATATTCCAGATCTAAACTACTCTATGCAAGCCATTAGTTTTTGCAGCACAGAACTACATACCTGTGCAAGTGAAGAGCAAAGTGATTGTTTATCTTAAGCATACAGGTGTTTGTGCACAACATTTCCCCCCTATTTTAGGCAAACTACTTTTAACACTGACCAAATAGGATCTAAAAAATAAAAATCATCTGGGAAAAAAATTCTGTTTGAAAAAAATAAATGTTATATTTTCATGTACATGGTAACCCAACTCATGTTTATTCTGAACTGAGATGATTCAAGATTTGGTTGCTGCCATGTACTTCAGAATCAAAAGCAAAATTTGCAGTTTTCAAAAATGCCTGAAATAGGAGACACAAGGCTAGCAACTGAAGCCTGGAGACAGACGAGATAAAAAAAAAATCTATAACTACTCATGCTTGCGGTTAGTCTCAAAAAAAAAAGTAGCCACAGTTCTTTATATCAATGGGAATTCTGGTTGGGTGAAGACTGAAAGAGGCATGTAGGATTTAGCTCCATCTTTTTCTAATTTCCTGAGGGTACTCTCCAAGAACAGAATCATATCAACTCCTTAATATTTACATTCAACATGTAATGATATTACTTACAGGAACTACACAGGGGGAGGAAGAGCTTGTGATGGCCATTAGCTACTGAGCTTGGGAAGTGGTGGACTATCTGCCTTATATACTGTAGCCAAACTGCTTAAAAGCCTTCTAGTCTCAGCTTTAAATTCATCCCTTCTTTATCTTCCACCTCATCATATCCTTTGGTTAGCTGCTTTCTCAGCTACCACCCCATTTTTCCATTTGTCAGGGTAAATTATACCCATTCTCACTCACCAATCTGTAATTTACATCATCATTTCTGTCACCTCTGAATATGATTCAGGGATTTCAGTCTGTTTTATACATTTGTCTGAATGAGAAAATATCTGCAAAATATGAATACCCATTTTGAAGCTTGAGAATGAATCATGGTACACTGTTTTTGTTCAGTTAGCCTCTAAGTGCTGAAAAAAGCCATTTCAAATATTTTTCTCTAGTGGTTGCAATTGAAAGATATTGATGAATGAGGACACATCCCCACAGCACATTGCTGATGTATAAAGTCTTTGATCAATAAGTACTTACCTTTACCCAGGATATATGAAATACTGCCTCATACCAAACAAAGCCTTGTGGCATTTTTAAAGACTAATAGTTTTATTTATCACATGAGATTTCATGGGAGAAAATCCCTCTTCATGTTTGTTTTTCTGCAATAGACTAACATGGCTACCCTTCTGGAACTTGCTTCATACCAGCTCAACATCCATCCAGGGGTTGCGTTTCAATCTCATATTTGAATCTATAAAAATGGTTTGGGGAAGTTCCTTGTCTATATTACTGTAGGCTATTTTATGACAAAAATTGCAGAACAATGTTTCCCTAATAGAAAACACTCTTCTGAAATCATTAACCCCATCTATGTGGACAAACTCATTTATTCACACACAAAGTGAAGAACTATGAAAGAAGGCAAAACTCAGCCTGACTTTTTGAAAAAGGGAAGTGTTCCAGTTCTCTCACACAATAAAGCACAGATCTAAAAAAATTGAAACTAAGGATACATACAGTCTCTGGCCAGCTATAATGTTCATGCTAACAGATTCTGCAGCTTTATGTCCATATGTGCTCAGCTATTCTATGACACATGTATACATGCTTTGGCAAAATGTGTATCACATGATACAGCTACTGCAGAGAGACACTGAGAGTGCCTCCTTGAATAAAAATTAACAGCTTTGCAATATGCCACACTGATTCCTGTGCCATTTTAAAATTAGTCAAATTATAGTAAATTGGCACATATACCTTCTTCTACCACTTTAAAAAAAAATCAGTTCTCATTTAGTTTTTATTATAAAAAACACACCTGGTCCCTTTATGAAAGATCTTGAAGAATTTAATAGAGAATAATCCTTTTTAGGTCACTGTATAGAATTCAATACTTATCAAGGATATAATTTTCTACTAAATTCTATAGATTTAAAAGTTCTATGGCTTGGTTCTCATTTACTATTAAAGTATGCATGTTATTAATTCTTATTAATACCTACAGAATTATCTTGTTTTCTTACCTGTGGTAGGTTTGGTTTATGCCACTGAATGATAAAACATTAAATAGCACAACTTGGTATATTAAGTTACGTTTTCTTAACTAAAGATATGACAGTACACACAGAGAAAGGCAAAACTTACCTGATCTGTTCACTAGCACTGGTCCAATTTTGTTTACAACTACAGATCTACTATACATTATTTGTTATCTAATGATATAATTTGTGGTTATTCCATTTACCAATACACGTCTACTTTGCAACCAATTGTCTACACAGTTACATTTTCATTATCTTTCAAATCTCCAGTTACTGAAGAATCAAAACAGCTTTGATTTACGAAAAAGAGCTTATCATGCATTCAAAAAGAGTCTCAACCAGTCATTCCATTTGTCATAGAATCATAGGGCTAGAAGGGACCTCATGAGGTCATCTAGTCCAACCCCCTGCTAAAAGCAGGACCATTCCCACTAAATCATCCCAGCCAGGGTTTTGTCTAATCGAACCTTAAATATCTCCAAAAACAGAGATTCGACCACCTCCCTAGGCAACCTATTCCAAAGCTTCACCACCCTCCTAGTGAGAAAGTTTTTCCTAATATCCAACCTCGATCTCCCCAGCTGCAACTTGAAACCATTGCTCCTTGTTCTGTCCTCTGTTACCACCGAGAACAGCCTAGCTCCCTCGTCTTTGGTGTACCCCTTCAAATAGTTGAAGGTTGCTATCAAATCCCCCCTCAGACTTCTCTTCTGCAGACTAAATAAGCCTAGTTCCTTCAGTCTCTCCTCATAAGTCATGTGCCCCAGCCCCCTAATCATTTTCATTACCCTCCGCTGGACTCTTTCTAATTTGTCCACATCCTTTCTGTAGTGGGGAGCCCAAAACTGGACACAGTATTCCAGAGGCAGCCTGACCAGTGTCGAATAGAGGGGAATTATCACATCCCTCGATCTGCTGGCAACACTCCTACTGATGCAGCCCAATATGCCATTGGCCTTTTTGGCAACAAGGGCACTCTGTTGACTCATATCCAGCTTCCTGTCCTCCATAACCCCCAGGTCCTTTGCACCTGAGTATATTTTCAAATATAACATTTTCTGCAAGATGAGTCATGTCCCCAGTAATAAAATGTATCACAATTAATTAACATTATTTCCCCTTTCATGGTGTTTTTCTTTCTTGTGGTTTTTGTTTCTACATTATAACTTATTATACTAGACAGAGCCAATCACAAGCCCAAAACAACCTTCAGCAAGATCCAAAGACAAGTCACAGAAAGGTATTGTTTTCCATTTTAGGACCACTCTAAGTGCTATCTGCTAGTAATTCTATATTATGTCTCTTAGAATTACTTTACTATGATACCCTTGCTATCAATTTTAGTATTAGCCAAAAAGAATGCTGGGAAAATTAAGCTTGGATAATAACGCCTACTAATTCTACATTAAAAGTCTATTCCACAAAAGCCTGCTTTCTCCTTTTAACCAGTCTAGGAAAATGCTATAGAATTTAACAAGATGAAAACAGCAGTGTTCCATAGACTTTTTATAGAGTTCTATAGATGTTATTCTAAAAGTCTATACAATTTAATAGAGAATTATTTTTTTCTACTGGTGCTTTGAAGTATCATATAGTAATTTATAGTAGGTTAGAAATCTCCTAAAGATTCTTCCTAAAGAAGAAGGCTATCATATTCCATTACATTCTATGGAACTTTTCCATCAATGGCTTGAGATTTTAAAGTTTTTTATTTCATATGTTTTAAGAAACATGAAAGTGTTATAGATTTTGGGCTGATATTATATATTTTATTCAATACATAGTCCACAGTTCATCAAAATGCTTAAGCAAATGTCCATCTGTATGCCACAAAGCACTAACGCCTTTGTCCAAGTTCCAATGAGTAAAAATTTTTTAAAATGCCCAAGTGACTTTGGAGCTTAAGACCCACTGACTTTCAGGTCCATGATAATTACTTGAAGGTTAATGGGTTTATTCACTTATGTTAGGTTGAGCATGTGCATACATTTTTGACAAATAAGGGCTATTTTTGAAAATATAGACAAAATTTAGAAAGATTCACCAAACCATTGTGAGATTATTACATACTATTTTCATAAACATTTTACAGATTGGGAAACTAAGGTATAAAGAAGTCAACTGGCACCTCCAAAGTCACACAGAAATCCATCAAATCAAGAGGAGAAACCAGGTGTCCATCATCCAAATCCCCTACTCCAGCTATTAGACCACACACCATCTCTAATCTTCCACTTCCTCCTCCTAACCGTTATGCCAGTGTTTATTATATTCATTCTTTTACTGCTTTCTTTTTCTGGTAACAACACTTAGCATTTCTTTTTTCCAAAGCAGTTTTCCAATTTTAAATGTTATTGTCCTCATAAAGCAAAACCAACTAAACATTTCCATAAAAGAAAACCACGGAATCTAAAAACCGTTTTAAGCTATTATTTGTTTAGTTTTTGTTGGAATTCTGTATGCTCAAGCCTCATTTAGCAAGTTAAATGATAAATGACCTATATCCATAGAGTGGTTGGTGGATGACTGAAAACAATTTGGCATTGGTCTTTCAGTTCTGAGTTCAACTTGAAACCTTAAATGAATTATTTCTTTTCCCTTCAATTTAGTTCCTATAAATCACACCAGTGAAAACAGCAGAGATACTAAGGCTTACAACCAAATTCTTGTTTAATAAATCTGTGATCCACGAACCTTTCATATTTCACTATGTTCCCTCAAGAGAAAAAAAGCAAGGGAGTTCTGAATAAGAACTGCCACTCTGTGCTGCAATGCTGAGGTTTTAGAGAAGTGTCAGATAACCTGAGTAGAACATAGTGCTGCAATACCTCATGTTGGCTCACTAAAATGAGTAAAGACTCGAGTTTTATTGTAAGGACTGTCATACCTGTAGTTGAATCTCTAGATCTGAATTGCAAAATTACTTTAGTGTGATTACCAATATTTAATTTTATTTCTTGTTCTTTTCAAATTTTGCTGCTCATATTTTCAAACGGGAAATAAATATAATAATTAATTACGAGAAAACTTCTCCTGAAGCTTTGCCATACCAACTACACTGAGAGCACAGATACGAGTTTAGTTTTTGGGAAGGAGATTCCAGCAACTGAGGTGCAAATTACATATACAAAATGCAAGATCATTATGTGCCAATTTTGTACATGCAGTTACAATGACTGTACATGAAAATAGAGTAAACATGTTTGCAAATTTGGCTCTTTTACTTGTGCAGTCAGTTATCTGATTTACATAATCTTTTGAGATAATGACGTGTGCAAATTAGGCCTATAGTGGCAGAAGCATTTTGCATATCCAAATTGTTAAAAAACTACCAGGTTTTATTATGTTGATACAAAGAGTGAAAAACATGCTTGAAAATATTTTTTTAAAAGTTTCCGTTACCATATTATCATATTGTTATATGATAATATTATTATATTATTATGTGTAGCTGTATAAAGCACAATATCTTTCAACTAGAATGACACTAGTGTGATCGTATCATAATGTGTTAGCACTATTAAAATGGTCAAGACTTGAATTATTTGTTATCCATAAAATTAGGTAGAGCTTGGCATAGCGTAGGTAAGCACTGAAAACACCATCTTACACTTTTGAACTTGAATTCTGACCTTTGACCTCCCTGCTATTCCAGCTTTTGGTCTCAAGGGGCTCCTTATAGTGCTTTGAACAGCTCCTGTAAGCTGCTGAACACCATAAATGCCTACTGGTATTAATGGATATGGAGGAGGCTCAAGGCTTTGTAGGAATGGGCTATACAAAGCAGAACCTGTCAGTTTTGGCCTTTTGCATGCCAGTGAAAAAATAATTGAGGACTAGAAAGACACTAGGATATTCATTTACATAAGTCAGGATTTATACTTTATAATTAGTAAACGAGGGCTCTAGTAATACAAGAGAAGGGAAAGCTGTATAGATACAAGGTTATTTTTTTGACAAAGATTCTTCAAGTATAGTGTATGAGTATATCACAGGTGTTTTCTCAAAGTATCTACACCAAATAAATTCAGAAAGAAAGGCAGCCGAACATCTGTGCATTCTCTTCTAACTTCATCTGGACTAACTTTTTGATTAGCTTGTGCTGGAGACAAGCAAACGTGCTTTTGTTTATGCCTGAGGTTTGCAGAAAAAGGTGTTCATGGCAAGAGAGTTAGAAAAATGAAAAGGTCGTATTAATGAGAGATGTGTTAAGATCTGTGGTCAGAGTTTTGATCTCTAAAGTTTTCTGAGGGAAAAGTGAATAACCCTAGCTCCAATGAAAAAAATGTATGGTTAGGAATATGGACTAGAGAAATTGGTATAATCTAGATTTTGTAGAATATGTTCTTTCTACCTCATGGCCAACACCATTTAAAATAAACATGCCCATGGCTGACATGCCAATTTTCTTTTAAACTTATCACCTTGACTTTTTCTGTGGAATAGGACTCAAGGCTATTGTACTTTAGCAACGTAATCCAATAAAAATAGGTATGCCCCTATCTGCAGCACCTTTTATAATATGCAAACTAAGTACTTTCCAAAGATAATGCCAGCTTAGTAGCATGTTGAGGGAAGGGAGCATGCTTTCTTTTCCATCTGGAAAGCACCTAGTACATTGTGGATCAAATAGGAAAAAAAGTAGTAATAATGATAAAGAACAGATCCTCATTCTGCATCACTCTATTCCCAGACACTACTTGCTTGGACTGGATGTAACAAGAGAAGTAAACAGATGTTCTCCAGAATGAGTCAGCACAAGTCACCATTGCTTATTTATTTCTTCCATTTTCTGATGTCTGTTTCCACAAGCAGGATTCTTGCTTCTTTCCCAGAGAATAACATTTTTCTAAGAAATGCTACATTGGCCTCCCTTTCTGTCTCCTTACAGCCAGCCTATACCTCAGCTCACCCAAAATGCTGCCATCAAAAAAATCTAGCTAGCATGCTATGTCAAGAAGGTTCAGCTCTTCTTCAATCTCCTCCTCTGACTTCCCCTCACTCACCATATCGTATTCAAGATCCTCATCCTTGCCTTCAGCCTAACAGGATATTTTCTCAGTTTTTTAAGCCCTTGGGCCAGATCCTCAGCTATGCTGCTGAGATGGTGGGGTGAGATAAGGTGTGTTTAAGGTGGCTCTAAGTCACCTTTGTGCTTCTTTGAGCCTTGGGACTATAAGAGGGCTGGTTTGGGTCCAGGCACCAGAAGAGAGCATGGGTTTGTGATAAAGGCATCAACCTAGAATTTAGAAGACCAACCCTTGGTTCTGACTGTGGCACAGCTATAGCTATAGGGGAAGCTATAAGTTAATGCTAATACAATAGGCCAGGTTTGGGCCACAGGTTACTATGGTAATGGGGTTAGACTCTGCTTTCTAAAAGTTAGTGAAAGATTTATTCTCTTCCCTGTCCCAGCTCCCTTTCTCAAGGTCTCAGCTAGAAATGTAACCAACAGAAATTGCGTAAAAGCCTTGAAAGAAATACATTAACCAACTTTCCCATCCCTCTTCTCCTTGTAAAATGCTTGGTCAGTAATATTATGGGCGCTGTTGTAATACAAGTAACATGTGAGTTAAACGCTTGTGCATTACTAACCATAACAGTAAACAAATAAACAAAGGCGGGGTTAATTATATGTATGATGGAAGCAGTATTTGGGTGTTAAAATGACCAAATAAGGGTCTTTAAATTACTGTCAATCATAAAAGTATAAGCCATGTATTATCATCCTGCTTTGAATAAAAGAACTGTACTACCCCTCCCCCCCCTTGGTGCTCATTTGAGGCGTCGAGGTGGAACGAGCAGGCAATAAAGGGTAATGTTTGACCCACTCCACCTCAGAACGACCTGTTTGTTTATTTAACTTCCAACAGACAAGTTATGTGATCTCCCTGCACATTTCAACTTCCCAGGGGTGTTGTGAAGATAAATATATTAAAAACCATGAGGTGCTCAGATACTATGTTAATGGGGGCCAGATAAAGTAGATAATGTAATTTGGAGTAGCACCAGGCTGCTAGAAGTTCTGCTAGCCTGTAACAGCCCCTTGTTGCTGGGCATTGAAAGTGGCCCTTCACACCCTTGATGTACCGTCTATGTCACACATGCAGGGTGGAGATGGCAGAGGCCGTGTAGCCACCTATAGGTTCTCCCACGCTGAAAGTACCCTCAGCTGTTCTTCTAGGACCCTTTAGTACTGAGGAAACCATGTAACAAGGCCAGCGTGGCCCACAGCTTCTGTGCCCTTCGATCCCTTGCCTCTCTATATAGCAGCTAGCACACTCTGGGAACAAGAATAATAATAATGAAGCCTTTGTGAGCATTCAGGTGTAGAAGGTGATGGTTAAACTCTCTTCAGGGCAATCCATAAGCTACTGTTTTACCCTTCTGCCTTAGTAAGGCTCTGCTTGCTTTGCCGGAGGTTAGACTGTGTTTTTCAGTTGCCTACCATCCCACTCTGCCTGCTTTACCAGCAAACTATTTGAGAGTCTGCCTGTCTTAATCTAGCCCTGCAGGTAACAGTCAGTAAACCCATGTTCCCCAGAGACTTTTCTCTGCAGTGTCTAATCCCTATACAGGACTCTCACTGGGTGCGGCTACACGTATAAATTAAGTCGACTTAATTTAATCCACGTCTACACTGGGCTTTCCTTAATTCGACTTGAGCTGCTCCTTAAGTCGAATTAAGGAAAAACTAGTTTGAATTAATAATACCTCGTTATAATTCAAACTAGTGTCTAAGTCAACTTTAATAAGTTGACTTAGCCTGTGTAGATACCCTAAATCCACTTGGTCGACTTAGGGCAGGGGGGACAAGGGGGCACCACATGGCTCCCTGGCAGAAGGGAGTCACTGTGGCTCCCTTGTCCCCTGGGGAGCCCCTGCTCCCTACTCCCCAGACCCACGGCTTCCCTGCCAGGGGAGCTGCGGTCCTGGGGAGAAGAGCTCCCAAGCCAGGGCTCCAGCGGGAGGGGATCCCCCACTGGAACCCTGGCTGGAGAACCCAGGAGGCAGGCAGCTGATCCCAGCAGAGCCAGCTGTGCACCAGCTGGCTCTGCTGGGACCGAGAAGCCGCAAGTGGCTTCTCGGCCCCAGCAGAGCCAGCTGACGCATGGCTGGCTTTGCCGGGACCAGCAAGCTTTGAGCGGATTCTCGGTCCCGGGACAGCCAGCTGGCACATGGCTGGCTCTTCCGGGACCAGCAAGCCACCCGCCACTTCTTGGTCCCAGCAGAGTCAGCTTTGCAAGGATGGCTCTCCCAGGACAAGCCGCCCAGCTTCTTGTCCCAGGGAAGACCAGCTGACTCTCGCCTGGGCAAGCCGCCAGCAGCTTTCTGGTCTGGAGAGAGCCAGCCCTGCAAGGCTGGCTCTCCCTCCACCTATCAAGTCAACTTAGAGAATCTAGTGTAGACTCTCTAAGTTAACTTAATAAGATTGACTTGAAGTCGACTTAGTAAAGTCGACCTAAATTCCAGTGTAGACATAGCCACTGAAATTATTAAATTTGCGGCTTCCAAAGAGACAATGTATACAGCAGCCTGTTAGATTAGCAAGGACTCGCTCACTACTTCAATATAACAGCATTGACATGGTTTATAGCAGAACTGATATTCCTTTGTCTTACAACAAACTTGTTTATTTGCTCTACTCAGATTGCTTGATCTGAACATATTTTAGGAACATATTTCCAGCACACACACACACTTCCTTATGTACTAACTCTAAATTCACCACATAATAATATTAATGACCAGTGTTTCACCAGTTTTTATATGGAACCTCACCAATTTCTATATGGTACCTTATTTTAAATGCTGTTTGGCTAAATATTCTGACCAACAACAGTGTGTTGGATGCATTCTTTGCCAGTTAACATTCAGAGACCTTTAGGGTTATAGTGTTTTACTCTTACTATTTTTTTTTTAATTTTGCATACTTGACATCTCTCATGGAGGTGTAAATATTTCCTTTCTTCTTATCTGAGATCTTCACCCTTCAGGCCATTTCTACCAAAGTGAACTAGTGGATTGTCTCATAGCAGATCTTTAGCTGGCTGGAATTCTAGGTAGTAGCAACAGAAAAACAGTTCAAAAGTCTCTTCAGTTGCCTAGTGAATTGACTCCACAGAGCACCTGGTCCTTGCCAGATAAGATCATGAGAAATCACTAGCATAAACTGAACCTGGCATAGCAACCTGCATGCAACTTGGAGGGAAGTGCACAGGTTTCAGGAGGGGGAGAGTTTGAATGAGGCTTCAGGAAGCCAGTCTGTGTGCACATAGCTAGAATGCTAGCTGCAGCAGTTACTGCATCTGAGGAAAAAGTTCTCTAAATGAAGAGCTAGTTCAGATTAATACCCAGCACATGGGTAAATGGGGAAAAAAATGGCTGTCTCCCATAGCAGCACAGGGCAGTCAGGCTACTCAGCCCACCAGCCAGTCCTTGGGCTATTTTAGTTTGTGCTGAATACAAGAATATATATTCTCAGGGCTAGTTTTTTCCTGAGTGAGCAAAATGGGTCTGTGGGACACCAAAGAGGGTAATAAATACTTACTTAGTCTATAATTAGTGAACGAGGACTCTAGTAATAAGAGAGAAGGGAAAGTACTGCACTGGGTCATTTTTAGATGGATCCGAGGTTTATTTTGGCAAAGATTCTTTTAGTATATGAATACATCACAGCACCTAGGCTGCCTAAATTCATATGGAATGCCAGCAGAACATCTATGCATCTCCTTCTAACTGCATTTTGATTAGCTATAAAATGCTTCATACAGAACAAATCATTGCATTATTAGTTGTTTTGAATTACCCCCCCCCAAAAAAAAATCATAGATTAATAGATTCCAAGGCCAGAAAGGACCACTGTGAAAAAAGAATTAATCTTTGGTGCCAGGTTGATTCTGATTCATATTGTCAAATTTCACCCCATTATTAGAGAAATTATAGTCTAGTGGGCAAAGCAGAGGAAAGAGGCTCAGAAGATAGAGATTCTGCTCTATTGCAGACTTTTCTATGTGATTTCACGAATGTAAGCAAATTCTCACTAGCAATTACACACTATACCACAGAAACATTAAACCAGGTACCTATCCCTGTAACAAACCCCGTTGCCAACTCTGCCCGCATATCTACTCAAGTGACACCTTCCTAGGACCTAACGAAACCAGCCACTCCATGGGGGCTCATTCACCTGCATATTTACTCATCTTCCATACTGGACTGTCTCTACGCAAAAAGATAACTGAACACAAATCAGACATCAAGAATAGTAACATACTAAAACCAGAAGGGGAGCACTTCAGTCTCCCTGGTCACTCAATAACAGACATAAAAGTTATCATACTTCAGAAAAAAAACTTCAAAAACAGACTGCAGCGTGCAACTACAGAGCTGGAACTCATATGCAAACTTGACGCTATCAGACTGGGTCTGAATAGGGATTGGGGGTGGCTAGCTCACTACAAAAGGTAATTTCCCCTCTTTGAACATTCTCACCTTCTCATCAATTGTTATTAATGGGCCACATCTACACGGTTTGAACTGATCGTGTTAACTTCCCCTTCTTTCCATGGGTGCGTCTACACTGGCAACTTAGGTCGACTTAAGGAGGCTTAAATCGACCTAAACAAAGCCGTGTCCACACTGGGCTTTTATTAAGTCGATTTAAGCATTTTCTTCAGCCGATTTAAGGAAAGCTTAAGTCAACTGAATAACACATAGTTTTAGGTTGACTTAAGCCTTAAGTCGACTCCTTATGTCGACTTGAAGCCAGTGTGGATGGGGATTAGCGCCTAAATCGAACGTATTAGGTCAATTTAAAGCGTTAAGACGACTTGTAAGGTCAAAAAGGGGCTATGTCTACACTAGAAAAGTTAAGTCAACTTCGTTAAGTCAACTTATTAAGGTCGACTTTAAGTTGACTTCAGGTCAACCTTATTAAGTCAACTTAACAAAGTCCACTTAACTTTTCTAGTGTAGACATAGCCCATGTGTCTATATACCTAGCATATTGCAGTTTTCACTTCATGAATCTGAGGAAGTGGGTTGTAACCCACAAAAGCTTATGCCTCAATAAATTGGTTAGTCTTGATGGCTGTGTCTACACTTGTAAAGTTAAGTTGACTCTGATAAGTCAACTTAACAAGGTCAACTTTAAGTTGACTTAAAGCCGACCTTGTTAAGTCAACTTAACAGAGTGGCTAAACTTTAAGTTGACCTTGTTAAGTAGACTTACCAGTAGACATAGCCAACCACACTGGCTTTAAGTCGACTTAATAAGGTCGACTTAACACTATTCCCCATCCACACTGGCTTTAAGTCGACTTAAGAAGTCAGCTTAAGTTGACCTTCAGAGGTGGTGTTATTAAGTCAACTTAAACTGTTAAATCGACTTAAGGAAGCGCTTAAGGAAGCCTAGTGTGGATGCGGCTTAGTGTAGGTTGACTTAAGCATCCTTGAGTCGACCTACGTTGCCAGTGTAGACGCACCCTTTAAGTGCTACAGGACTCATTTGTTTATCTAAATCTATCTCTCAGTTTCTCCCATTTTGAAATAGGCATAATATTTTCCGTCTGTGTTGTCTACGTAAATGATAATCTCTTTGCAGCAGGGACCGTCAATTACTATGTATCTGTACAGTACCTAGCAATAATAATAATTATGATTATTAATAACCCCATGTGTAAAACAGGGATACTGCTTAGAGTATCTTGAGGCTTATTTTTCTGTTGTAAAGCTCTTTGATACCCTAAGATGGGAAATAGCTATGAAAGTTATTTGTGTTGCTAAAATGGGGACATTGTCTCTGGTATAAAGGTTGAATAAATTCAACTGCATTGAAATGTGGTGTGTGAGAGTTACATCATTCTAACAGTATTCATTACTCTCTGTGTTGTCTATAGGGTCCTGAAACAAAGTCAGAAACTCTCTTCTATTGTTGTGTGGAACCATTTATAAATGAATACCCCAATGAGTTTAGAGTGAGACATGTTAGTAATTCTTTTTGTGATTCTGTTCCAGAAATTACATCAGTCTACAATGCATGTTCATGCATATGAATTCAATTTAATTTGATTGTATGGATTATTTGGTTTAGTGATTGCGGTATATAGCCTGTCTAGTACTTGCAGATTACTAATATGTTACTGGAATGATATCACACAAGCGTAAGGATTGAAGATGTTTGGGGGGTTTTTTTTGTTTTTGTTTGTTTCTTGTGGTGATATTTTCACAGTAGTTTATTTATACAGATTGGTCTTCTAAACTAGCACATACTTACCAGTTGATTTAGCTGTCAACTGATGCAGAAAAATTTGGGCATAACCTTTAATGGGACATCACAAGGAATAACAACAGCCTCCAGTGATAGAGAGACTAGTTTTCCATTCATGTCTCTTCAAAGGGAAAGATAAATCAATAATTGTTTAAGCTATTGATATCACTTGATGGCGTACATTTTTAAAAGATGCTTTGCAATCCTATAAGTGGCTATATAAGAACTGCAAAAAAGTTCTATTATCATCATCATTTACCTATTTATGAGTTGTTCTTATTAAATAAGTCCAGATCCAGGAGTGAAAAAAAGCCTGATCCAATGGAAGTTAATTGCAATCTTTCCATTGACGCTCATGCAAGCTGAGTTACATCCTCAGGGAAACTAGAGAGTTGTTGGTAGAGGGAAGAAATAATATCCATAATGAACCCCATAGGAGCTCTATCTGTGGAGATTGCCTAGAAGTTGGCTCTCCAATAAGAACTCTGCCAACCCCTGTACCTCCCACCTATTTTTTAGCCATGTCCCTGCAGTAGGGCCTACTTTGCAGGTTGTGCTGGCTGTTTACAGTTCTTCCCACCCAGTGAAGGGGATGTCACAGGTTCCTTGTATTATTGCAGTCAGCCTCTGAGATGCTTTACTGCTGCTCAGGACACTTTCACAGGTGCAGAGTTTCGCTGAATCTGATGATGAAACCCTGCATGTACTAGGGACAAGCTGTGTCATGTCCCTGCTTTGCACTGTGCCTTCAGGTACATTCCAAAATGGAGGGTTTTATTGAATTAGAAACCTGCAAACGCACCTGAGTTGTGTCAATGACTTCAGTGGGTGACTTCAATGGGAGTACAGTTACCCATATGTACACATATTTGCAGTATCATCCTCTTTAACATGGAAATGACTAATGCAATCAGCATTGTAGCCTTGTGTTACTCATTTTACTATTAAACTCCATTTATTTTACTCTGCCCCTGTATTTTCAATGCGCTGTTGATTCATGAAAAATTGCAACGTAGAAGTGGGAGCCTGAAGGCTTTGATGCCCTTCAGGGTCTGCATTTCTACCCAAAATCAGCTATGTGGGGGAGTGTAGTCAGAGGAATGAAATGGAAGATTAAAAAAACCCTACCTGCTCCATGCTGTGGTACTGAGTCATACTTGGAGAGCTGCAAGTTAAGGCAGCGTCTGCTCTGTGCGAGAACGTAAATGTACAGAATGTAAATTGGTGTAAATTGGTGTCAACAGCACCTCTGCTTGTGGAACAAGTGCAGAATGTGCAACAGAGATTCAGAAGTGATCTGCTGTGAGAATCAGAACAGGATTTTGCCCTAAAACTGTGGAGACAAAGAAAAGAAACCATTGGAAAAGATTCTATTTTCATTTCAAAGTGATAAATAAAAATTAGTCTTTGTGCTGTAGAAGCACACTCCATTTCCTACAAGTATTTTAAATAATTTTCGGTCAGAATGTTAGTTGGAAGAAAGCAGTATCTAGGAGGACAAGGCAGCTTTGGGAACTCATGTCACTAGAGAGGAGACAGCTTATGAGCTGGCAATACATCAGCCTGTGTGCAGCCTTCTAATTAGACAGCAGCTGCTGTAGTTGCTGCTGCTGGGAAAATATCCTCTGTCATTTGGCATCTGGCCGCTGGGCTTTCTGTCCAAGTGGAAGAGAAAATGTACCACTGGAACAATTTACCATTGTATGCCAAAATATAGTGAATGAGCCCCTCCAAGCTGAGCTTATGACCTTGCTGGCATCTTCCCATCCTGCTTGTGCTAAAAGCTGTGGCTGACACATGTTTGTAGCAGTTAGCCTAGAAAAAAGCAGCAGGACATATTGGCTTCAGAAAATACAGGTGGTAAGCCTTTGCACGCCTAAGGCAGTGAGAGTCCTGAAAAGACTCTTTCCTTACCTGATTGTTGCTGGCTTTAATTATGTAGCATGCCACCAAGGCACAGATCCCTATTGCAGAGGGGCTTCCCAGTACACAGGAGAGAGTGATTTAGGAGCGTACAATATGCTCTGCATTCTGCAGGCAACCAAGGAGTTCGGAGGTGAGACCCAAGGAGTGTGGAGATGAGGCAGGGCTATGGCTCCTCCAACACTCTTTACGGTATCATGGAAAGAGTCCAGTGGAAGGCAACAAAAATGACTAGGGGGCTGGGGCACATGACTTACGAGGAGAGACTGAAGGAACTAGGCTTATTTAGTCTACAGAAGAGAAGACTGAGGGGAGATTTGATAGCAACCTTCAACTACTTGAAAGGGTTCTCCAAAGAGGAGGGAGCTAGGCTGTTCTCAGTAGTAACAGAGGACAGAACAAGGAGCAATGGTTTCAAGTTACAGCTGGGGAGGTCAAGGTTGGATATTAGGAAAAGCTTTCTCATTAGGAGAGTGGTGACGCATTGGAATGGATTACCTAGGGAGGTGGTAGAATCTCCATCTTTGGAGATTTTTAAGGCCCAGTTAGACAAAACCCTGGCTAGGATGATTTAGTGGGAATGGTCCTGCTTTTTAGCAGGGGGTTGGACTAGATGACCTCGTGAGGTCCCTTCCATCCCTATTGTTCTATGATTCTATGATTCTGTGTGTCTTAAGGTCAAGAGGGAGAAGCATTCCATGTAACCCCTGAGCACTGGTACATGTCCTTTGTGCAGAGTGTATAAGGGAGACAGGAAGGTCTTTGAGCCCTCACCCCATAAAGCACCAAAAGAGCCATGTCCAGCATAGCCCATGGTAAGCATTATGCTTAGCCATAGATGGGGAGGAGGTCAGAGAAGGCCATTGCCCCATGAACTGCCAACCTCATGCAGGCATGGTATTTGTCCCCCTCCTGTTGGCCTGACTAGAGCTGTCCCCCAAATATAGAAGTCAGGCTAGTTTCCTAAGTGCTCCCACATTCACACTGGCCATCTGACCATTTGCCAACAAATGCACTGAAGTTGCTGATGAAATTTCCTCAGACAAGAACTGTTACCAATCTCAGGCTATGTACACACGACCAGATTAAAGCGCAACATGGCAATCGTGCTATAAAAAACACGTGACCATTATTGCGGGAGAGCGCGTACACACGTTGCTCTTGCAACGCAACAGAATTCTTTGCAATAGCGCGGTGTAGCACAATGAATTCTGGACACCTATCCCAGAGTTCAATTTTCCCTCAATCGGCGCTTGGAATCATGGGATGAAGGAAAGGAACGCAAAGCGCCATGGGTAAACTCTCAGTTTCCTGTGGTGCACTGTGTTCCCCTTGCATCTTCCTCGTTGCCAATAGCAACTCGCGCCTATTTTCAACAGTGCAGTGACGCACTACTTGCGACCAATCACAACTGCGATAGCATGGATCCAGCTCTAATCTCCACTGTCGCCTTCAGCATTCTAAATACATCTCAGCTGGTTGCTCAGTACGCAATGAGCTCCGAATCAGACGAGGACACCGAGGAGCAGGGGCTGATTGATGCCCTGCAGAGCAACAGCACCACATTGCTCAGCTCCTTCACCGATCATCTGCACACGGTGCAATGCCGTTTCTCGTCGCGAGAGACGAGCACCGAGTGGTGGGATCGCATTGTTATGCAGCTGTGGGATGACGAGCAGTGGGTACAGAACTTTCAAATGCGGAAAGCAACCTTTCTGGAACTGTGTTCAGAGTTGGCCCCAGCCCTGCGATGTAAAGACACCAACATGAGGTCAGCCCTAACTGTGGAGAAGCATGTTGCAATTGCTGTCTGGAAGATGGCGACTCCTGACTGCTACCAGTCGGTTGCAAACCAGTTTGGAGTCGGGAGGTCCAATGTCGGATTAGCCCTCTCACAAGTGTGCCGAGCCATCAATCGCGTTCTGCTACGGAGGACGGTGACGTTGGGCAATGTCCGTGAGATTGTGGACGGCTTTGCTGCCATGGGATTCCCTAACTGCGGGGGAGCCATAGATGGCACACATATCTTGATTTTGGCTCCAGACCATCTCATGACCGAGTACATAAACAGGAAGGGCTACTTCTCCATGGTGCTGCAAGCACTCGTCGATCACAAGGGGCGTTTTACAGATATCAATGCTGGGTGGTCGGGAAAGGTGCATGATGCCCACATTTTCAGAAACACTGGACTGTACTGGAAGCTGCAAGGGGGTACCTTCTTCCCAGATCAAAAAATTACTGTGGGGGATGTGGAGATGCCCATAGTCATCCTTGGAGACCCAGCATACCCACTGATGCCATGGCTCATGAAGCCGTACACCGGGAACCTGGATCGCAGCAAGGAGCGATTCAATTACAGATTGAGCCACTGCAGAATGACTGTGGAGTGTGCCTTCGGCAGCTTAAAAGGGCGCTGGTGCTGTTTGTATGGGAGGCTGGACTTGGACGAGGACAACATCCCTGCTGTAATTGCGGCGTGCTATGTCCTTCATAACCTTTGTGAAAATAGGGGAGAAAAGTTTTCCCCAGGGTGGGCTATGGAGGCACAGCGCCTCAAGGAAGCATACGAACAGCCAGCCACTAGGAGTATTAGGGGGACCCAACGAGGAGCTGCTCGCATAAGGGAGGCACTCAGCGAGCATTTCAATGATGCCCTCCCGTAGTTCACTTCAAGGACGCATCAAGTGCACCTTATGAGATTTTCACTGTGTACAAATAAAGCCAGTCTTCAAAATTTTTATTACTGTTTTTATTAAAAGATAAAACGGGGTGGTGGTGGTTGGGGGGTTTTGGAGGGGTTACAGGTGGGTGTAGCTGCGGGTCTCTAAAAAGTAGCTCTGTGAGGGACTGGATGTTGCAATATAGCAGGGGGACGGGTGGCCTTCAAAGAAATGCTTTGAAGGACTACAGGGTGTGGGAGGCAGACACGGCTGAACTGTCTGGAGTGGAGCCCGTACATTAATTGCCTGGGTCTGCAAAGCAATCATGCTCTGGAGCAGTTCTGTTTGCTCCTTCATGACGTTTATCAGTTCGTCCCTGTGTTTCTGCCTCCTCTGTTGGGATTCCTCTCTCCAGGCTCGATTCTCCCTCGCGGATGCCTCTGTTGTTTTCAACAGCACCTGAAACATATCCTCCCTGTTTCTTCGAACACGCCGCCGAATGTTTCTCATGCGGTCAGCTGGGGTAGACACCGACCTTGTGAAGGTCGCATCTAATAAAAAAGATAATAATAAAGCTATTGTTAACACATAGCCTAGACAACCAATATAACCTTCCAGTAGCACATTCCACTGGAAGGTACAGGGCAGTCAACATCCTGTGCTTTGCTGACATGGTACGTCCTATAGAAACCTAACTGGGGGCTAACATTCTGCACAGGGCACACAGATGGAACCAGATATCTCTCTCCTCAGAGTGCCCCTGCGAGTTAGGATACATATCCTACATGCCACTGGATGCCAGCCGGGACCGTATGCTGCTGCCTTGTGTGCTGCCATGGTTCCCAGTGCTCTGCTTTGCAGCTGGCGAGGCCAAGTATCCTTATACGGGAGCATAGACACATACGCTATCCCACCTAACCTGAGTAGGAGGCTCTGGCAGTACATCGAAGAAACCTTTAGTGACCTTAATACAGATGATTTTTTGACAATCATTGCTTGTGTTGCTGCACTTCTAATGAATGCATAGTAAAGAGCGTACACAGCGGGGACCAAGACATCAAGCACCCCCGCCCCAGACAATGACTTTTTAGCAAGAGCCATAGCTGCATGGAAGAGAAACTTACCTGAACCCCCCTCTGCCGCCTCAGAGGACATGCTGCAATTCACGTCTCGGGTGGACGTCTCAGCGGGGGTGCAGAAGAGCTCCTGGCTGCACGCTGTTGTGCTCTCCTCCAGGTCATCCTCCATCTCCTCCTCCTCATCGATCACGTCCTCATCCTGCTCGGCTCTGGCATTCAGTGGATGGGGGGGGCAATGTGTCCACGGGACTCTTTGCACTGGTTGTGGGGTCCCCACTGATGATGGCTTCGATCTCCTTGTAGTACCTGCATGTAGCAGGCACTGATCCCAAACGGCGGTTTGCCTCCTTCGCTGGGTGATAGGTTATTCTTAGCTCCTTCACCTTTGATCTGCACTGCACAGTGTCTCTATCATAACCTCTCTCTGACATGGCCTGAGAAATTATGCCATATGTATCGAAATTTCACCTGCTGCCGCGTAGCTGTGCCTGCACAGCGGACTCTCCCCAGATGCTGATCAGGTCCAGCACCTCTGCCGTGCTCCAAAGGGGTGCGCGTCTTCCACGACGGGCCGCCATTGCTACTGAAGATCAGACCTGCACTCCACTCCACGAGGAAGAGAACAGGAAGTAAAACAGAGGAGAAATTCGAAAATTCCGGGAATTGAAACAGGGTGGGGACTGTTTTGTCTCGGCCACAGAGCGGGTGGGGGGAAGACCAGAGAGGACGACTTTGGAATGCTGGGACACTTCCGGAGGCCAATCATTGCGTGGTAAGCATACACACGAGTCGAAAGGCGCAACAGCTGTTCCGCGTTAACTGCTACCACCCTCGTCAAGGTGGCTTTTGTATTGCGCTACAACTGGGCTGTTGACGCGCAAGAGCCCTATTGCACGTGTTTACGCTGCTGTTGTTATCGCGCGGTAATGACTATTAATGCGCAATAAAGTGATCGTGTGTACATGGCCTCAGTTACTTACTACATTGGCCAGCAAACAATGCACTGAAGCTGATGATGAAAATTCCTCGTACAAGAACTGCCACCGATCTGAATGATTTTTTTCTCCCTTTCAGTTCATTGCTGTAATGTCATCTGATGTAAACAAATATTTTGTATTATTTTTCTAAATCAATCTCCTCCATTGTCAGTGCCTTTATTTAGTCCCAAAGTAGTTACTATCTAAGGTGCAGGAGCATCATGATACTAGTCCTATAGTAAAGTATATAAGTCCTTGCACTCTGAATTGCTTCTTAACTATGCACAGTAGGACAGTTAAAAGATGGAATGCTTCTCCCTCTTGACCTTAATATATATGATATCTTAAAGTGTGGGAGGAGCCATAACCCTGTCTCATCTCTATACTCCTTGGGTCTCACCTCCAGGAATGTAAGTTGTTCAGAACTGAAATGTTTGTAATCCCGAAGAAAGCATTACAGTACAGTACCCCGCAGTCAGTGTCTTCTGTAAAGGTGGTACCTGGTTTGCAAGCAGTTCCCTACCCTATTCCTATTCCTTGCCTTTGGGCTGAATATGTGCCTGCAGCACATCGTTGGCACTACAAGCCCCATCCCTCAGCTACCTCTCCCCAGGGCTTGCTTTGCTCTGTGCACTGCTCACCAGGATCCAGAGGCAGCACATGGTAGGGGGTTGGTGCCAGCCCATTGTCAGTGCCCCTCTTTTCTCTGCCTCTTGCACTCCCAGGGGTGCTGGCAGGATTGAGGAGTACAGCCATGGGCAAAGCTTGGGCCACCTCAGTGCACGGGCTGTAGCCCTTTAAAACTCCACCAGAGCACAACTCCTCCACTCCAGTTAGAGGTCAGATTTTGTCTGCAACAGCAGCAGTTCAATAACTGCTTGTGGCAGCTTCTTTCCTGGGCTCCAGACTGACCTCCCTGATGGAGGGGGTATGGGTGAAAAGAGCTTCCCCCTCCCACTGGGATGGTGTGGCAGGAGGGGGAAACAGCACCCTTGGATTACAGGAAACAGCGCACACCCCAGGCTGCTTCTGTTCTGCACATTTAAGATGCAATAGAGACACAGCATAGTTCAGTTCCAAAGGGGTAGCCTCTAGGGTTAGTCTATTGCAGAGAAACAAACAGAGTCCTGTGGCACTTTTAAAGACTAAAAGATTTATTTATTGCATGAGCTTTCGTGGGAGAAAATCCCATTTCGTCAGATGCTTTGAAGATAGGAAATTTACAGAATGGGAGGAAATTAAATGCAGGGAAGTGTATGACATAGGATCAGGTCAGGCTGTAACAGCAAATCAAAATAGGTGTTAGGATTCAAACACTGGGGAACAGCACATAGAGGAAGGTGGGGTCAAATCACCTGTTGTAATGAGAGAAAAATCCGTAGTCCCTGTTTAACCCCAAGGCAACTGAGTCAAATTTGCATATAAATTCAGGTATTTGCTTTTTTTCCCCTCTTCATCTATTGTTATTTACTTCTGTTTTCACATGGTGTTTGGTTGTCAGGTCAGTTCATAACTCTAGTGTTTGTATCTTTGAGGTTCTTCTGTATTGTGCAGGCAGACACTTGTGGGGTGATGGGTGGCCACCATCCAGCACATTACAGAACAAATAGAGGGAATCTATTTGGTCAAAGACATCAGCCCCAAAACTCCCTTCAAAAGCACTGTGGGATAGGCAGAGCAGACAAGACTTCTATCTTTAAAGATCTTATTTGAAAGACCCACACAACCAGAACTGCATTGTACTCAATTTTCCTACTTCAGGTGGAAGAACAGGTGAATTGACACTGCTGGGGTTTCAACCTGTCCTTTTAGAGAGCCAGGTCCCTTCATTATATCCTAGAGGCTTAACACACAAAACCACTAACATGTTTCTGTCCGCCCTCTACTAACATCACATTTGCCATTGACCCCACTTGACAGCTGTTACCAAGCATAAGGGAACGAATTTTGCCCTGTCATGTATGCAAACAGTAGCCACTGGCTCCCACAGCAACAGATTGAATTTGGCCTTTTGTGTACATTCAGTCATTCCAAGTGCTACCAGAAATTTGCAGGAAATGTTTTTGTGACTCCTTTTTGTTCCCTATGGATCTCAAATGATACCTCATTGGTGTTCCTGTTCTTTGTATGATTGTTGTCGTATTGCAGTACCAGAATGAGGCACAAATTCAGCACCTTCTTTGGCTATTTTCCTGCCTGAGCAGAAGAAATGGGACAGAGTGTTGAGGATGTCTACTGAACCTATGAGGAGGACTGGTTTCAAATGCCTTCCCTCTTCTTGAGCAGAGGTCAGCAGAATAGGCTTCCCTATACAGTTCATTAATGCTACTGCTTAAGCTGTCAGAGGTTCAGTGTTGAATTATGCAAATTACTCCTTCCTTCCCAAGTGCTGCTTCTGTATGACTGCTCTGCCCATTTGGGGACAATAGTCTGTGAGCAAAAATCACACTTATTCTGTGCTATGTGAGTTATACTACCCTGGGCACTGTAGCATTTGCAAGACAAGACAGGGTAGTGTAATGGTCTACCAGTCCAGTACTGCTTCCTGTATTTAAAAAAATCATCCAACAGGATCCATTTTATTCAGAGCCAGCAATTATTCTAACAGTTCATACATCAACTAGCTAGTTTTTAAGACAAAAAGATCATACTTCAGAAACTTAGTCCTTTGGACTTTCTTCTTCTTTTCATCCCAGAGCATCTTTACAGACCTGGGGAGCAGAGCAACCTCAACATTCATTCCTCTCCATGGCTTACTCCTCCATTGGTTGTGACCCTGCATACAACACCCCTCTATCTAATCAGTGGTTGGCCTTTAGGTCAGACTGACCTTGGTTGCATTTGCATTATTTTCTTTGGCACCTTCTGTTTCTCTTCTGCATTCTCCCCACCAGTATAAATCTTATCGATTATAGACAATCCTGTACCCTGTTTTCAGATCCTCATATCCCTCTAACTTCTTAATTTGTCTTAAAATCATTCAACTTTATACCTGCCATCTTTCAAAGAACTCTTATCTCCACTGTCTTCAGCCTTCTGATGTCTTTTTCATTTAATGCAGCTGTTTCCAGATCATAGAGCAATACTATTACTACGCTGATTTGATAAATCTTCAGTTTGGTTCTAAACATAATGTTTTCACCAGGCAGTAATCTCATCTGTCTTTGCTCAGGACTTGTGGCTAAGACACTTCTCCTTTGGACCATATCCTTGATAAAACCATCAGCACTGATCAAACGTCTTAGGTACACAAGACTTGACTTGTTCTACAATTTCACTGCTGCATTTCAAAACTTGATTCATTGTCCCTTCTCCAAGATGCAAATACTTCATCTTCTTGTCATTTGGTGTTTGTGCAAGTCAACTACACTAATTTTCCAAAATAGCGAAGAGCATCACTATTTAATTTAAACCTGTCTAACAGTTATGCGATACGCTATGGAGTTTAAATTGAGATTATCCAATTTCATGCCCTTCAACTCATCTATCATTCTCCATGTCCAATTTAAAAAAATGATGAAAAGCACCACCAATTCCATGTCCCCTTAGACCAACCTTTGACTTGAACCAGTTGCTTAATTTCCTGCTGGTTATTATGGCCCTTCAGAACTCTTTGTATACCTCTTTTAGAATTGAAATGATCTTATCTGGTACTCCATATGATTTTGCTACTTCCCTTCAAAACAAATCAAATGCCGTCATAAAGTAGAAGAAAAGAGAAAATCCTCTATTTTAATCTTTATTATAGTTTTTTTACTGTTTACTGTAAGAACTTTAATATCTGATCAGTGCAATTCTGGTGTGATCTAATGCCACACTGTTATTTACTTTCTTTAAAATTGGCCTTCATCTGTTAATAACTTTCATCATGATTTTTTCCAGTACTGACAATAAACTTATACCTCCATAATTATTTGGACTGGCAGGATCTCCTTTCTTTAAGATTAGTACAACTGTTGTTTTTAGCTAGTCAACTGGTACCTTCTTAGCTCCTGTACCTTCTTGTATATTTTTTCTAATGCTTTGTGTTAACATTTATCCCAATGACTTTTAGCAGTTCAACTGTTACATTCTCTATTCCTGAAAATATGCTATTTTTTAAATGCTTCAGTGCTCTTTGACACAGTGTTCTCTTTCCTACAAGGCATCTTAACTCTGCTAAGAGTGCTGCAGAATTTTGCAGCAGAAGGAAAATAATCTCCTAAAATGGAAACCTGATATACAAGAAAGAAAAAAGCAAATGAAATGCAAGCTTTTCCATCTGAAAAATGATCACTTTAAAATGAACTATAAAATATTGGAGTTGATACTTCTTATTATAATCATTTTGTAAAAATGTCCTATGTTGTCATAATTTTGAAAGCAATAATTAAAATTTGGCAGGTGATATTAAACTGTGAAGCAAAGGACCCCAAGGGTCTAGTACCCAAATTTTCACAGCTGCTGGTTATCTGGCCACTCCAGGCTGCCACCTAGCATGAACACAGATCTGCTTGCACTCTGCTTCCAAAGACTCACTGTAGACTCAGCTCATGTAAAGTTTCACCTCATACACTTGATAGACAAAAAATCTCATGACTCCTGATTGACTCACAGCCTATATAAAGCCAACACGCATTCTAAGGATGATCCAGGAAACAGTTTTAATCTCCTCTAGCAGTCATGACTGTTCCTACTTCTGAATTCTGAGCTTTGACCTTCACTTAGAATCATAGGCTATGTCTACACTTGCTAAAATTATAGACTCATAGACTTTAAGGTCAGAAGGGACCAGTACGATCATCTAGTCTGACCTCCTACAAAATGCAGGCATCAAGACCTCACCCACACACTCCAGCAATAGGCCACCAACCTATGTCTGAGTTATTTACCTCCTTAAATCATGATTTAAGGACTTTAAGATACAGAGAATTCACCGGTAGGTGAACCATGCCCTGTGCTACAGAGGAAGGCAAAAAAAACCCCAGAGCCCAGGCCAATCAGCCCTGGGGGAAAATTCCTTCCCGACCCCAAATGTGGTGATCAGTTAAACCCTGAGCACGTGGGCAAGTCTCAACAGCTTAGCTTAATTCGAACTAAAAAAGCCTCCTTAATTCGAACTAACTTGCCAGTGTAGACATAGCCATAGAAACTGGAAGGGACCATGACAGGTCATCAAGTCCAGTCCCTGCACTCATGGCAGGACCAAGTACCCCCATTAAACCACCCCTGACAGGTGCTTGTCTAACCTGCTCTTAAAAACTTCCAATGATGGAGATTCCACAACCTCCCTAAGCAACTTATTCCAGTGGTTAATCACCCTGACAGTTAGGAATTTTTTCCTAATGTCCAACCTAAATCTCCCTTGCTGTAATTTAAGCCCATTGCTTCTTGTCCTATCATCAGCGGTTAAGGAGAATAATTTTTCTTCCTCCTCCTCGTGATAACCTTTTAGGTAATTAAAAACTATTATTATCATCCTTTCTCACTCTCCTCTTTTCCAGACTAAACAAAACTAGCTCTTTCAATCTTCTCTCATAAGTCAAGTGTATCAGACCTTTAATCATTCATGTTGCTCTTCGCTGAACTTTCTCCAATTTGTCCACATCTTTCCTGAAATGAGGTTCCCAGAACTGGACACAATACTCCAGCTGAGGCCTAATCACGGCAGAGTAGAGCAGAAGAATTACTTCTCATGTCTTACAATACTCCTGTTAATACATCCCAGAATGGTGTTTGCTTTTTTTTGCAACAGTGTTACACTGTTGATTCATATTTAGCTTGTGGTCCACTATGACACCCAGATCTCTTTCTACAGTACTGCTTCCTGGGCAGTAATTGTCCATTTTGTATGTGTACAGCGGATTGTTCTTTCCTAACTGGAGTACTTTGCACTTGTCTTTATTGAATTTCATTCTATTTACCTCAGACCATTTCACCAGTTTGTCCAAATCATTTTGAATTGTGATCCTATCCTCCAAAACACTCGCAACCTCTCCCAGCTTGGTAACAGTCACAAACTCTATAAGTGTACTCTCTATGCCATCATCCTAAATCACTGATGAAAATATTGAACAGAGCTGAATCCAGAATCAATCCCTGCAGTACCCCGCTCATTATGCCCTTCCAGCATAACTGTGAACCATTGATAACTACTCTCTGGGAGCGGTTATCCAACTAGTTTTGCACCCATTTTATAGTAGCTCCATCCAGATTGTACTTCCCTAGTTTGTTAATGAGAAGGTGATGTGAGATCGTATCAAAACCCTTACTAAAGTCTAGATATACCACATCTACCACTTCCCCTCTATCCACCAGGCTTTTTACCCCGCCATAGAAAGCTATCTGGTTAATTTGACATGATTTGTTCTTGACAAATCCGTGCTGACTGTCACTTAACACCTTTTTCTTTTCTAGATGTTTGCTAATTGATTCCTTAATTATTTACTCTATTATTTTCCCTGGTACAGAGGTTAGACTGACTGGTCTATAATTCTCTGGGTTGTCTTTATTTTCCTTTTTATAGATGGCACTATATTTGCTCTTTTCCAGTCCTCTGGGAACTCTTCAGTCTTCCATGACTTCATTTGGACTTCATCTCCTGACTCAGACCCTAAAATTTGATTTGAACTCTAAACCTTGGCATTGACCCTGGCCTGAAAACTGAAGTCATCTACTACATCCAGCCTCAGATTTGCCCCTGTTCTGACCCTTGGCCCAGAATGGCCTTGCTGGGACCCTGTTAGGAAGCTGGAGTACTGAGTAATAAAGGGCTTAGATCATTTTAACATTGCTAGCCTAATTGTCAATTTATAAGTCCAATAGGAATTACAGGGGGGTTAAATGGAGGTGAATTGAATCTTTTGGGCTGTTGGAAGGCAAAGGAGATTTAATAACTTTGAAATATAAAAAAAGTTTTTTTTTTTCTTTTTTGCCAAAAATCAAACAAAATATCTCCAAAGAATTCCTATAGCATAATAAACTGATAGAGAATTTAGTGACAGATTCTGATATTCTAACGCAGTTCAATAATGTTACTTGCAAGAGTAAAGGGAGAAGGTTTTGGAACTTGTACCTGGAGAAATCTAAAGAATTTAGCTTTTCCTGAAACCACAGCTGAAAGCTGCTAGAGGAGCAGCAAAGAAACAGAGTATGACAAGTATCCCTTAGTAACTGTCACCATGTACTCAGAAGGCTGTTGATACCAGCTTTTCTTCATCTTTGGCCTTTGCTCGCACAAGTACCATTTACTTCAATAAAACTAATCATGTGAGCACCGGTAGGACTGAGCATTGCACAGTTTAACTCAGATTGTGCTATTGCACACACAGAGATCCACTGCCTATCAGACCAATTGATATATTGTTTGAGATGCCTTCTCTACTCAATGAAACAGAAAGTATTGTTAGCACCGTGCAGGTACACTGAAAGAGAAGTGGATCAAGGGAAGCCCTTTTCCCTCCAGTGCAGGGGGCAGCCACAATTTGATAGCAAAACGTTGGGGAATGCAAAGGAAGGGAAGTCAAAGAACAGCAGGCCCCAAGGGGTGGCTGTGTTCTAAGGCCTTGTATCTCAATCAGTAGATGCAAAGAAGCAGTGAAATGAGTGGTATGCTATATCTGAGTAATAAGTGTTTTGAGTTGTGCAGGTACCCAGAACCCCCATGGGCATTATCCTGCTCCTGCCTTACATAGTAACTATAGGGTCTCTATGGCTACATCTACACTTGTAAAGTTAAGTCGACTCTGTTAAGATGACTTAAAAAGACATAGCCATCCACACTGGCTTTAAGTCAACTTAATAAGGGGCAACTTAACGCTATTCCCCGTCCACTCTGGCTTTAAGTCGACTTAAAGTCAGCTTCAGAAGTGATGTTATTAAGTTGACTTAAGCTGTTATTAAGTCGACTTAAGGAAGCACTTAAGTCGACTTAATAAATGCCCAGTGTGGACGATCTAAGTTGCCGGTGTAGACGCACCCCATGTGAATAATGCCCTTCTACCCTGCCCATCCAGAGCAGCTAAAGCCTTAATAGTGTTAAGTTTCCATTGGCATCAATAAGAGGCTTGCGCACAGATAGAGCACATGGCCTAGTGCCTGCACAAATTCCTTTTAACACCTCTGTTGTTGATCTGCTTCAAATAATTCCAGCTAGGGAAGCATAAAGTGAAACAAAAAGCCTGGGAAACCGTTCCAGACTCCAAGCCTAAACTTTTCACTGAGTGGAAGAGGAAGTCCACCTTTACTCCCCAGCCTCCACAGGGGTATAATTGTGTCCTAGGGAGAACAAAGAAGGAAATTGTTCAGCCTTGTGGCAAGGGGGTAGAATATTATTAAAGCTAGGAAAGACAAAGAACTATTTTGATTTGGGCTCTTTGTTGACTCTCAAGGATAGGACATCATGCTTTGGCCAGAGGGCCAAGCTCCTGTACCAGAAGGGAAATGAGGCATAAACCAAAGCACATATACAACAGATCTCTAAACTGTTACTTATATTCTGAAACATACTTTTTATTGTGTCTAAGTACTGAGATTTAGTAAATGTTTGGGCTAAATTTATTCCAGTGTAATTATATTTCATTAATCTGAGTTACACTAGTTTAGAGCTGGTCTGGATCTGGCCCTCTGCATGTTTTGTGTGCAGTAAGTAAGGAGTAGTTTGATGGTGTATTCAAGAATAATTAAGCACGTAAGTGAATCTGGGTTTGAATGAATCACAATTGGTATTAAAAACACTGGCTACACATAATTCTTCTCATTGTTCTGAAATGTTTCATTCTGAATGTTTTATCTCTGAAAAGTAGGTTATGACTTTGCTATGAAACAGGCTTTGTAATTATAAACTAGCTATAAATCAGTTATAAAGTATCTGACTATACTAGGCTTTGGTTATCAGCTATGTCATGTTTCTCATACTGATTATAGAGGTTAGTCCATAAAGTAGTCAAAATTTGTATTATGACTAAGAAAGAAAGGCCCTGAGCAATTAGCACAACACAGACTCCCTATGTGCATTCCCCTGTGCATGAGCATACATTTATAATCGTAAAAATACATTGTTTCAATACCTCATATTTTGTGCTAACCCGCTTCTAGTATCTTGCATTTTTTGCAGTGTGTGCACTAGCTAAACAGTTCCAGTGCTGTCAATTTTAATAATATGCATTTTGAACCAGAGCCTTTGATCAGATTTTGCACAAAATACTCTTCGCTTCAATTGGAGTCCTACAGCTGGAAAGACAGCAGGCTATATGGTCCCTTCTGAGACATGGAATTATAGCCAGTAGGTAAGCAAAGTCAGTGAGGAGACAGTGAAGGATGCAAAGAGCCCAACTTCAGAAAAGTACTGCAGTGGGTGTAATTTCTTAGCAAGTGATTCTTATGAGAAGTTGAGAATTAAGCCTTAGCAAGAGCACTGAACCTTCCTTCCTGAAAGAGTATAATGATTGCATGGATTTTCCAAATGTCTTTCCGAAACCCAGATGAGTCCATAGAGGGCTACACATGAAACCGACACCATTTTCCTGGAAAAGAATATAAGTGAGTATTCCAGAATTCAGCCTTATTGTCAGGAGGATCATGAAGCAGGAAAGACTCTTTTGTAAGCAAAACCTGATCTGATGTGCTGCCGGAGGTGACCCTTGGCTATTGGGGGCCCCAGGTGAAGGCCCATTGAAGGGCCCTGATAGGCCCCAGGTCCCCGCTGCACCCCTCCTCCGGCCCCAGGTCCCACCTGTGACCCCAGCTCTCCCTTCCCTTCCCTCCCCCCCTCGCGGCCCCAGCAACCTGTTGTCCCACACCCCCACACCAGCCCCAGCTCCCTGCTGCTGGCCCTGGACCACTCTGCCCTCAGCCCCAGCTCCAGGCCCTCAGCCCCAGGGGCCAGCTTCTCCTCCTACTGCCAACCAAGGCAGACACAGCTTCTGGGGCAGGCAAAGCAGACAATGGGGCCCCTTACTGCTTGGGGCCCTAGGTGTGCACCTGCTTTGCCTACCCCAAAAGCCACTTCCATGTGCTGCAACGTGCGATGATTTGAGGGGTTGGAATGTGGTCCTTCTCAAATACTGAGAAATTGATATACATGGTTAGTTTTGATTGCCTCATGAAGATGCTGTTTCTATAGATTGCCAGTGGGTGCTTTTCATCCTCTAATGTCTATTAGCAGTGAAGGATAGGTCAGAACTGTCCAATTGCAGATGTAAAAACAGGGCAGATCTGGGAGGGTGCAATAGATAGGAGATTAAGTTGCTGTCACTACCATCTGATTGATTGGCCATGCTATCTTCCCTGCCAGCTGCCTTCTGCTTCAATTTAGTATTCTCCTGTAGCGATTGTGGAATTATTCAAAATGTCCTGAAATCTGCAAAACTAGGCTTGAAATCTCACAAGAGCAGCCTTCTCAGCATCTTACCACCTCCAGTTACCAGTGGGATCCCCAAAGAGCTGCAGACATTTTGCAGAAACGGAAAATGTGCAGCCAAATACTTCAGAACTTTGAAACAAAAATTGGCTCTAAAAATGGAAAAAGACTTGGAAGAAAGGCCATGGTATTTCATTACACTCATTTCACCTTTCTGTCTACTTACATCTGCATTGCCTGGAAATCAGGAAACTCTCATCATTTTAAGGGTTAAATCAATCCCTTTACTTTATATGCTCTCATCCTACAGATCCCAATTTCCTTCCCTATCTACCTGAAACATTTTTCTTTTGTAACATGGTATCACACTATGGAAACGGTTCAGAGATGTTGGTTTACTCTAATGAATTATAAGATTTTCATCCCACCCTAATGACTTTCAACAGAGACTCTTACATCCAAAAGAATCACATTACCACATGAGCTAAAACAGGATCTTAACAGTGCAAAATATTGGCACTTATGCCTCTTTTCAGGCATCTAATTTCTATGCAGAATGGCCATCATAGCAAGCTGGTAAATAGCATGTTTCTAAGTAAGAGAATTTGAGCCACTTGATGTTCTTTTCAGTTGTACCTTGGATAAAACATTTTCCCTTCATTTTATTCAAGTCATTAGGAATTGCCCTTGGTATTGGTATTTGCTAATGCAAATTAGCAAGTTGAAATTAAAGCATATGTTAAATCTTACAATCTGAAAATATTGGACCAGATTTTAATTGAAATAAATCACCATAGTTGCATAGATTTATGCCAGCATGCACTTGTTGAGAATCTAGTCTCTTGTATTTGTATTGTTCATTTCATTCCACGTCTAGATTCTTCAAGTGTGAATTCAAGATTAGTGAAAAGTACCATTAAAAATCATACTTTGACCATCCATAATATTTCATGTTCTAAGAAAAGGCAGTACTTTGGGAAAGTGAAATAGGCAGTATTATAAACAGCTATGTTTAATGGAGTCCATGTTAACTTTGATTTTTTTTACATACATACTTATACACATCTCTGTACTCACATGCATTGACAAAAGGAGATGATTATATACCATGCTGCCACTTATAACATTATTGATGTTAGCATCCAAAATTCTGAGTAGGAAATTGAAAGGTGTCAGCCTTTATATAAATGCAATACTAATCCATGAAATATACCTGTTCCATCAGCACTATTACAGTTATATCTGAACAATTAAAGCTTTAATTGCTATTTTGTAAAACAAGCTTCCTGGAAACAAAGCTTAATTATAGATGATTTTGCTATTGTGTTTTATATTCTCAAAATGGAAAAGACATTATCTAACAAATTTGTGCTTGTTTCCTCCTGCTTTAAAAAAAAAAGAAGAGGGAAGTCAGTGTTAGAATCATGGCCTGATCAAACAAGAATGAGTGGAAAAGTTCTCTGGCAAGTTTACTTTAGGAACTTGGCTTGTATACAGTGAAAATACACTACAGATGTATAAATTATGCAGGTTTGGACAGTGCTGTTTAAAACCTTCCATAGTGGAGTCATGTGGGAAAGAAAGTCTAGACTACATAGATTAATTTATTTCTTTTAAACTCCTGCAATCTAGAAACTGCTTAAACCAGCATCTGCACAAGTCCACATATAGAACTATGTAACAAATGTTCTTACCAAGGACAGTAAAGAGAGAACAATCAAAGGATTTCAGCCCGTTGGCCTATCAGCAATTGGTAGAAATCCCATAGAATCATAGTTATATCAAAACAAACAAGGAGTCATGTGGCACTTTTAAAGACTAACAAAATTAATTTTTGCATGAGCTTTTGTGGGCAAAGTCCCACTTTGTCAGATGCCAGAGTGGAGAAAACTTACATTGAAAAAAAACTTACAGTATGGAAGGGGAAGATAAATCCTGTGATTTATATTTTACTGCATCAGCTCAGATTACTTCAGCAAACTAAACAAGTTGTATAGATTCAAACAAAACATATCAGAAAGTGGTGAGGCTGAGAGAGGTGAGAATCACTGTTCCTAATGAAAAACAAAGGAGGATTTCTGCAGCACTTTCAAAGTCTGTTTATAGTGGGAAAGGCAGTTCATGTCCTTATTCAGATCAAGGTTGATGGTATCGAAATGACATATGAATTAACTCTGAAGTCTCTCTTTGAAGCCTTGATCTAGAGCAGGGGTGTCAAACATGAGGCCCACAGGTTGAATGCAGCCCTTGAACCTCTTCCATCCAGCCCATGACTCTGCTCCACAAGATCACACTTTCCCTAACAGAGAGAGGTATCACGGAGCACAGTTTCACATACACAGCATTCCATGATGCCACAAAAACGATGTAGTATTTCGATATATGTTATATACAGCCCACATAAAGTACATTTAAGTCAAATTTGGCCCGTCATAGCAACTGAGTTTGACACCCCTGATCTAGAGTAGATCTGTTTGAGAATACTTACAGATAAGTCTATTACTGAATGACCTGGGAGATTAAAGTGATTTCCTATTAGTTTTTGAATGTTCTTAATTTCTGATGTTAGATTTGTGTCCATTTATTCTTTTGCACAGAGATAGTCCATTTTGTATGATATATATAAACCGGAGGGTCATTGTTGGCACACGATGGCATATATTACACTGGTGGATGAGCAGGTGAATGAGCCCCTGATGGAGTAGCTGTTTTGATTAGGTTCTATGATGGTGTCATTAATGTTGATACATGGGCAGAGTTGGCGGCGGGGTTTATTGCAGGGATATGTGGCTGCCTTACTGGTTCTGTTGTATGGTCTGTAGTTGCTGATGAGTATCCATTTAATGTTGGGGGATTGTCTGTAGGTGAGGAGAGGTCTGCCTCCCAAGGCTTGGGAGAGAGAGAAATCATCTTGTAGGATAGGATAGGATAGGATAGGATAGGATAGGATAGGATAGGGTAGGCTTATCCTACAAGATGATCCTTCCAGTCACTAATTGTGTGTTCCTCCATTTCTTGGAGCCTGACTTGAGACCCTGAGCTCTGATTTGCAGACATGCTGAGCATTCATAGCTGCAGTTGAAGTTAATGGGACCTGTGCTTTCAACATATGAAGTGCTACATAATACTCAGGTCTCTGACAATGTAGACATACGTGTCACAAATCGGGCACCTGAAATTAGCGGATACTGAGCCTCTGTCCTTCTGTTTGCCACCTGTAAAATGGAGATGTTTATACCACCTCATCTCATAGAGATGATGTGAACATTGTTTGTGAGGCAATATTAATTTTGGCATTTGCTCACTTTTACGTGTTTGACTTTGTCTTTGCAATCTCAATAATGTTCCTTTAATGTAATTTCTGCATAGAATATTTTATAAACTGAATTTCATTCAGCTGCTATTTTCCATAATCATTTGAATGAAGCCGACACACACAGAATATCTGGTCTAATTCAGAATAAAACAGAAGTATGTTTTCACTGTATAGGATTCTCCTTTATTTAAATCTGAATTTTTAAGCTCTGTCTCAGACTTTTTTTTAGTTTATTTCCTTATTCAAAAGAAATACAAAGATGAGAGAGAATGAGGATGCACATACTGTTGTTTATGTACATTCTTGTACCTACTGTATTTTGAGACTGAGATTTACAGTACAATTCTGTGTCCATTCAAATCAATGGGAGTTCTGCTGTTGACTTGAATAGGACCAAAATTTCACACTCAAACTTTAAAAAGTTTCTTTAAAATAATAAGAAAAGATGTTCTAATGATCCAAGGATTTCAGCTTTGACATAATCTGAAGGTATAGTAGGTATGTCAGAGACACAGAAAAAATCATGAAGAGCATACGTCAGCACCAGAAATATTATTTCATTAAGGGAAGTCTGCCAGACTTGTAGATTTGCATAGTTGATTATTACTACAGTCACAACAAACCATTCATTGTGAAATCCAAATCTTGCCTGGTTTCAGGTATTATTACAAACTTCCAACTGTGCCCAGGTTACATGGGAGGTTTGCCAAGGTTTTTAAATGTTGGCCAGTGTTCAAATGAAACTTCTTCCATTGCTTCAGCGTCCAGGGTGAAAATTATAGGTCTGTTAGAAACCAAGCAAAGTTTGGCAGTTTCAACTGAAATTGGATTTGACTTTTCAGGTCAATTTGAACCTAAAACTCTGTGCAAAAGTCCAATAGTGTGAATTCATGAGAACTGCAACTGCTTTCTGACACTGATAAGAGGTTCCCTCCCCTGGCCCTCCTTTCATGAACCAAAACACAGGCATATCTAGACTGGAGAAAATGATTTTTCTTTAACATAGGGCTTAATCCAACTTCTTTTGAAATGAAGTGTGTTCTGGCTTCCATTGAAAGGGGGGCTGGAATGGATTTACAAAAATCACACAGCCAGTTGCAGAACTTAATTCATTGCCATTTCGGGGTTTTTGCCTTGCTTGTCACTATGAATGAAACTGCAATGGTATGTGTTTTATCTGCCTACAGAATGAATAATCCTTAAACTAATGGAGGATTTGGAGGCTCTTGGAAAATGCATAAAAGCCAATAAAATAGCAAAGCTTTGGCCAGATCCCTGCTTCCAGTGGAGCTAAACTGATTTACATTGGCTAAAGATCTGTCCCAAAGCCTCAAATGTTCCTATCTTTTCTTTAATGAACCAATAGTGCATCAAATCTACATCTTCTGTTTAATTGAAGATGGTGTATTGTTCTAATAGAATCATAGAAATGCAGGATAGGAAGGGACCTTGAGAAGTCATCAAATCCAGCCCCTACACCAAGGCAGGACTAAGTAAATCTAGACCATCTCTGACAGGTAATCTAACCTATTCCTAAATATCTCTAGTGATGGGGATTCCACAGTCCCCCTGTGAAGCCTATTCTGGAACCAGCTTCCCTTATAGTTAGAAGCTTTTTCCTAATATCTAACTTAAATGTCCCTTCCTGCAGATAAAGCCCATTACAATTTGTCCCACCTTCAGTGGACATGGAGAATAATTGATCACCATCCTTTTTATCATATCTGAAGACTTATCAAGTCCCCTCTGTTTTCTTTTCTCAAAAGCAAATATACCCTGTTTTTCTAACCTTTACTCATAGGTTAGGTTTTCTACATTTTTTTAAGTGATTTTTTGTTGCTTTTTCTGGACTCTCTCCAGTTGGCCCCAATCTTTCCTACAGCACGGTGACCGGAACTCAACCTTAGGGTCATCAGTGCCAAGCAGAGCAGAACAGGTACCTCCAGTGTTGTAAATACAACACTCCTCTCAATACGCCTGTGAAGCTGTGAATGGTGACTCAAGAGCAGGATTGTTAAAAACCAGTGCACAAACTCCAAATTGGTTGTGAATTCTAAACTTAGATTTAAACAACCAATTGCACCAAGTGCAAGCTCCTCAGGCACTTTAACAGCCTTAACTCAGATTCACAGGCAATCCACTTGGGAACTCCAATTTGTCCTGCCCCCCAGATGAGTGTAGTTCTGTGACAGATGGCTCTACCAGGAATTGCAGCAATATTTAGGTTATTCCTAATTCCAAAGGATCAGTCACTTACCCCGGTCAATTGTTCATTAGGTCTCACACCAGCTTGTAGCCAGTCTTATAGTAAACTTTATGAAGATCTATTAAATAGGAAAAGGAAACAAGAGAGTTATTTACAAGCATAAAGTAAATAAATATAGACATATGAATGAGTTACAATCTTAGGTTTCAGATGGTAATATAGGCTTCTATAATTACCAAGCTCTAAACTCTATTTGTCCTTTAGGGCTAATCCAGACTTTGCAGCTGAGGATCTTATGCCCAGAAACACCTTGCCCAAGATTCCAAGCAGCATGGAGATGTTTACTTCCTTAGATTTGGGGCTTTTTATCTACCTCCTGCCATGTGCTCTCAGTGGCAAATGCAGCTGAGGGGAGGAGTCCACTTGCATGAATCATGCATATAGGGAGGAGAGCTGAGCAATGAGTCTTTAGTCCTTTTGTTGACAGTTTCTGAATGCAGTTGCAGGAACTATCTAAGATTCCATGAACCATCTGCTATCGATGGGTCTCTTCTTTAGGGAGAGGTGCAACAATTTCTATAGAAGAACAGCTCTTCACATTAATGTCCCTCTCCTATATGGAGATTCACACATTCAAAGTTCACAATACAACTGCTCAACTATTATATTACAATATAAATAGCTGTATTACAAGTAAGATTAATTCATTCAACAACTCACAACTATCTGATAGTCTAAACACTTTGTTTTAATTTTATATCTATTTTATCAATATTAACCACCAAGTGAGCCAGACAGATTCCAGCTGTATATCTGGTGGTGGTCAGCTGAGACATGGGGACCTTGGCATGAGCTGGCATGTGGCCCACCAGTATCACTACAACCTAGAACATTAGCCTTTTTTGCAATTGCATCATATTATTGACTCAGTCAATAATTATTTATCTTTTTAAGGTCCAATTCTCAATGTGTTCAAAGTTCAGTTAAAATTGCAGTTACTAGCTAGTAAATATTCATGTAGACTTCTCATATATTTTTAAAGGCTTGTTATGTGAGTTCAAAATTATTTAGTAAAACTGTGTTTACTGATGGAATGTGTATTGCTTTGATGGCAATTGGCAGCCATTACAACAATGTATTCTGGATCATGAGATAATGACTGTTGGCAACATAAGGTGTATTTGCAAACCACAAAAACATTTTTATAGTTTCTCTGGCAATTTTCTTGGTATTCTTGGATGATTGTGATAATAGTAATATGTCAAAGACTGGATGCAGTATAACAATCGTATTAGAAGCAAACAGCAAAAAAATAATTATTCAAAAGATCTAATCTAGCTAAGACTTTTACACAACTTGTTTTAGGAGGCATGTTGAATATCAGAAAAAGTGGCCACAATTAAGCATTTACCAGTGTAAAATGTTTTTAATTAAATACCTATTATGCTCACAGTATAAGGGAAGATAGCAAAATGGCAAAAGACAGAAATGCAGCCACCTGAACTTTAAGTATAATTTTCCTTGCGTTTTATGGGATATCACAGAATCCTCAGGTTAGAAATACTAGAAATGGAAAATAATTAAGATGTACCTGTGTATAATTCAATTCTAATCTTCTCATATTTGATGAAAACCATGGTGGTCTGAATTTCTCTAATCCAAATGTTTTCATGTTCAGACACTTTTTGAATCTGATCCAATGTCCAATGAAATCAATGGGAATCTTTCTATTGTCTTCAGTGGGCGTTAGATTGGGCCCTCTGTTGCTAGGATGAAATTCACCCCTGTGCTGAAGACCAGTGCCAATCCTAGGCACCACTTAAGTGGCACGTTAGCCCTCAAAATAAGCACTTTATATGATCACCTGAGGGGGGGTTGCTGTCTGAGCTGTATCCTGGGTGAATAAATTTAGAGGCTGAAGCATTTGTAGCCCAGGTTTTGGTTCTTACTAGCATAATAGGGTACCCTTTCAAGTAATTATTGTACTGAAATGTTTTCCATCCTATCACTCTTGCACTTTGTTAGCTGCTGAGTACAATGTAGGATGTCATGGCACTTCCTTTCCACAACAAACTTATTTGCCTTAGTTTGACTCCCTCCCCACTTTTTCATAACACTGAACCTAAGTCATCAAATATCTATTTATTTCAGGAGTTCAGGGAGTGATATATGTGCTACACTAAAATTTGCAAGCAGTAATCCATTCCTTGCCATGCACAGCAGGCAAAGCATAGTACGTGCTGAGAATATTAGTCCCTAGGAAACAGTGGCTGGCAGATAGTCTCCCACAGATACTTTTTTAAGACACAGGAACAAAATACAATAGACCTAATTCAGACCCCCGATAACTCCACTGAAATCAAGGCACTGAGCTACAGCAGGCTATATTTGGACCAATATGTCTAGAAATATATTTTTACAGGACTTTGAACTTTGTCATTAAAATATTTGCATTTGATTTCCTAGCTAAGTCCCTTTAGGGCTAGTATAGCATACTATTTTATTTATTATTATTTATTATTATTACGGTAACTTGAATTACACTAGTGTCTTGAGGATTCATCTGAAATTGGAGCCATGTTGGGCTAGACACTGTGCAAACAGAGTGAGAGATGGTCTACACACAGGGATTATAATATAGATAGATCTTATTCTTGTGGAAATCATTTCACCTCAGTGCACCTCTGTTTTGTTTCCCACCTTTTATCTTCCCTGTCTATTTAGAACATAAGTTCTTTGGGATATAGATTAGGGGGTGTTTCTTACTATGTGTGTATATAGGATCTAGGACCATAGGGTCTTGTTTCATGACTGGTGTCCTAGCTGCTATTGCAGTATGAAAAATAGTAAGATAAGATAGACAAAGGAAACAGGTGCAGTGACTTGCCCAAGGATGACACCCAGCAAATCACAAGCAGCAACAAGAGTTGAACCCACATCTCTTGATTCCCACTCCAATACCTTAGCCACTGATTTTCTCTGCCACGCTATCATTACCTCTAGTCAGGCAAAATGGACACTGATCATGTTACTGCATGGTGTCAACCCTAGGGTGAAGCAGCACAAATGACCCCATTCAGTCAGTAACTCATGAGTCGGCATGATCCCCTATTCCAGGAATAAAAAACGAGAGTCCGGTGGCACCTTAAAGACTAACAAATATCTTCG
>ML685785.1:24275471-24287720 GCA_007922175.1 Pelusios castaneus
AAAAAACGAGAGTCCGGTGGCACCTTAAAGACTAACAAATATCTTCGGGCATAAGCTTTTGTTGGCTCCAACCCACATCTGATGAAGTGGGTTGGAGCCCACGAAAGCTTATGCACGAAGATATTTGTTAGTCTTTAAGGTGCCACCGGACTCTCGTTTTTTGCTGTATACAGACTAACACGGCTACCCCTCTGGAACTTATTCCAACAACGTAATCAGAAGGGAAAAATTTCTCTGGCAAACTTGAGACTCACACTTGGCTGGAAGGCTGCGGTGGGGGAGTCAGAGCCCTTTTCCCTCCAGCTCAGTGCCTTACCTCCCAGGGCTCTTGCTTCAGACTCTCTAAATTCTAAGGCCAGCCTATCAGGAAACCTCCTTTGGGCAGGCAGTGCCCCTGTCATAATGATAACAAGCACTAAAAAGTTATGTCCATTACCAAATTCTACTTTAAGAACAAGGTACCCAATGAATCCTTCCAGCTTTTCATGTACAAATACACAAAATTAAACTACAATAGATCAGTGATGTAACTCCCAAGCCTACTCCCACAGCCTCCTCTCTCCCACCAGCCTCTCCCCATTCCAGCTGAACAACTGGTTTCCTTCCTTTGATTCCCCAAATAAAAGTCTTACCACAGGCTGGCTAGTCAGCAGAAAAGCTGTGCCCAAAGTGCTCAGAGTTCTGTATATCTGTGTACTGTCTGCAATTCATGCCAGTTTCTGTACTTTGGGACTATTCTTTTTCTGTAGAGGTGAGTCCCCACATGGTCTGCTTAATATGAATGTGAAAGAAGAATGCATAAGTGGGTGAAAGACCACAAGTGGAATGAGGGTAAAAGCAGAGAAAATGCAGCGTAGGTATGATAGCACAGGCTGATCACATACTGTGGTTTGCCAGTTTTCAACTTGCCTATCAGGGACTTCTGATTTGCTATATAAAGTGCTAAAAACATTCTGGTAGCTCCACAATCCCACCTGATGCAGGCATACACTAACGGAGTTCTCATAATTGAAGACTGTGGGTCTTGCAATATTCCTTTCGCACAGATCAACTAAGGCATCAAGATATGTTTTTCATCAGATGGCTTTTCATTTCTCTTCTGCTAGTCATTGTTTTTAATTCCCCTACATCATATTAATGCAAGCTGAATGAAAAGGAAAAAGTACTAGGTGTCACTCCAGCCTTCATTTTTACTACATAGACTTCACCCTCACTTTCTAAAATTACAAGTAGATAGCGAATGGGTATTTTAATAATGACTATGGATTCCCTTTTTTTGTCAACTCTGACTAGTACCAGTGTGGTATGCACTGAAAAAGTAATGCATAACATGAAGGGATGCTATCAAGGAATACAAACCATTATTAAAATTGTTGATATTGTCAAGATAATATCCTGCATGGATTTAAATATCCAGATTGTAAAGAGGTTATAATTCTGTTGATAACATGCAGTTTATGTTGGAACTTTTAATAATTTTGCTCTGCAGAACAACCAACCAGCTAAAAAAAATTTTTTTTAAATACCAAAAAAACCCATTACAGCACAGTTTAGCTTCCTTAAGGAATGTAGTGAATTGTGGTAATAATATCAAACAAAGCTAGAAAAAATTAAATCAGTTGCCAACAAATTGTAGGCATACTAGGGAAGCAAAATGGGTTCTAAATGCAAACTTACAATGGAACATGTAGACTTCTGCACACAGACACCCCTGTGACTAAGCAAAATTAACTTTAGGAAAAAGTAGAAGCAGTTTATAAAGGTGAAGTCTTCCTGTCAAGGGCCAGAATTAATACCACATGACTTAGGTAGGTAATAATAAAGCTGACATTCTGAATATTCAATAATCAACTAAATACCCCCTACAAACAGTTAGCCAAAAAAATTATACCTCATACATGACTAAAAAAATGCCATTTATATAAAATATAGCTTGTTTGTGGCCAATTCATAAATAGAAAAAAGCTTACATTTATCCCTTTTTTTCAATACTTTGATTAGCTTGACCTATACATCCATGAAGAATTGAGGAAAAATTAAAAAGAGCACACCAAAGCATAATTCCATAATGCAATAAAGCATATTCCTAACTGAAAGCACATGAGTAGTCCCAAAGACTTCAATAACACTGCTCACACTCTTCAAGTTAAGCATATGCTCAAGTGCCTTGCTGGAGGCCCAAATGGGTAAAAGAGAAACATTATTTTCAAGCTCTGAAAAGGCATCTACCAACAAAGGAGAGCAGAGTATGAATAAGTACTTTCAAAATATTTGACACTCTTTAACTTAAGTTTATAGAGAGCTGTTTTGCATGACATACTTTCCAAAGGAAAGGTCTATGGTATGTCAGCATATGAGCAAGTTTACTAGAAACTATTAATAAATATTCTACGGCTACATCAGGATAAAAAAATAAAATGAGGCCAGCATGCAAGTATTTCATACCTCTGAAACAGTCACAATCATTCACTAGACTCTTTTAAATGAAGTAATGCAATAGGAAACCCAAGCAACGGTTCTTCAGTTCCAGAGAAAACTGAAATGGAGTCTAAGAACCACTACATATAGAACCAGAGTCCAGTTCTTTCCATTCCCTCTCTATATACTTCATCATTCCAGCCCCTCCACCTCCATGGAACACTAGCAACAAACCTGGATAGGAGCTGTAATTGTTTTCTTATCAGCTTTGAAGTGTATCGAAGACATTTCTTTTTTAAGGGTTGTTTTTTTTAAAAAATCTGTTTATTTTTACAAAACCTGTGGACTGTTTAGACGTCACATAATTAATGTAGCCTTGCACTTATGGAAACTTGGCTTTTGTTACTTGGGATGTTTTTGGCTAAGGGGACGTGCTTGCTTCTCTACTGGGGAAGGAATGGGTTGTTATTTATTACTAAGCAGAGTGGCAAATCCTATTCATAGTGTAGTGCTGACAGAGAAAGTATTTTCCCAGTTTGCCATTCTTTTTTCTCTTTCCATTGCAGTGCTTGTTCTCTCTCCATGAAGACATCCAAATAGGCAATGGCTGCTTCCAGCAAAATAAAGCAGTTGGAAAGAGGTAGTTATAGCATGGCTTTTCGTGTTCAGAAGGGTCACAGTTAGAGGCTAGATCCATAAAAGGACTTGGGTGCTTAACTGACACTTCAAGTGCCTAAATCCCAGAGCTGGGCCCACTGAGAATCACAAAATGATCACTCAGCTGCCCTAAAACTCTGTAGGTGCCTAAAAACATGCTCAGCGCCCAGGGGTTCAAGTAGGCCGGAATGCACAGGAACGGCTTTCCGGGGCCCACAAATTCAAGGGGTCAGCGTTCCGTGGCCCCTACAAATAGAAAAAGCAGGGAGAACGCACGTTCCGCTCTGCCCTGGCTTGGGACCTGCAGCCAGCCCGGGCTGCTCCTTCACGGAGAAACAGCCTCAGGCTGAGCCAGCTGGGAGCTGCCTCCTGGGTCGGGTTCCCTCTCTGTGTGTGCTGGGCTGCTCGGCCTACATAGACATGCAATCCTTCCAGCACTAGGACCCAAGAGGGAGCATTTAACTGCAGCACAGTACTGGAGCCCCTGCAGGAAAGGAAAGTGAGGGGAACTATGTGGGTCTGATCCAGGGGACCCCTCAATGTCCTCACCCGCACCCCTGCCAGGTGAGGGGGGGATGAGGCTACCCAGCTCCAGCCAGGGGCTTGGGTCCCAGCTGCAGCAGAGGACAGTAAGTGATGGGTCCAGGCCAGGCCAGGCCAGCCCTTCAAGGGGGTGGGGGTAAGGTTGGGATGGGGATAGGGAGTGGAGGTGGCAGTGTGTGAGGCCAGGATCAGGGGGAGGGGGCAGTGTGTGAGGCTGGGATGGGGATGGGGGTGGAGGGGGCAGCGTGTGAGGCCAGGATCAGGGGTAGGGGGTGGCAGGGGGAGAGTGTGAGGCCAGGATTGAGGTCAGGGAAGTGTAGAAGGGTGGAAGGGACAGCGTGTGAGGCCAGGATTGGGGCCAGTATTTTTATGGAGCGATAACCGATGTATATGGTACTGAGAAGTGGTTGCAAATGCCAACGTGGGCTGAAGTCCACACATGCATGAAGGGGGCCCGGACGATATGGGAAGGGGGCCCAGAGATTAGGAGGGTTCCGGGGCCTGCCAAATTATACTTTAACCACTGTCAGCGCCTACATTTTTGCTGTAAAAGTTAACTTGGGCACCCATGTTTCTGCTTGCATTCATGCGTACTGCAGCCCCAAGGCCAGTGGCCAAATGCCTAAGCCCTGGAAAGATGTACAAACTGAGGGAAGATTGGCATTCCTCCATCAAAATGTGTAGACCTTGTCTACCAGACAGAACACCTATTGATGATATTACATAAAATGGGTAGAGGAAGGAGCTCCCTCATAGCTTCTAGATAGCTCTGGGTTCCTGGAAAATCCCCAAATTCATGTAACCCCTCTAGCTGTGGGGGGCAGGAATTTGCTACCTCTCCACTGAGTACCCTAGCCACTGCGCTGTAGGATATTCTGATGGTGAAGAACCCTCAGTCTCTCCTTTCTGAAGCGTTTTCACTGTTGATAAATAACTAAACAGTTCATCGGAGCAGAGAAGCTAGGTCCTGGATCTCCGACCCCCCCAGATGAATGCTCTAACCAGGAAATTGTAGAGTCGTTTTCACATTTGCTCTTTCTCTCTGAACCAATGCTGAACCTGTTGCTCTGTAGATAAATAATGATAGAATCACTGGGCCTCAAGAAGAGACCCCAACTCTGGAAAGAGTGAGGACTCCTGATTCAAGGTGAGGCAATGAAGAGAGGTTGGGACTGGAGGGCCATTGTATAAGGACGAAATAAGTCCAATCCCAACATGGCAGAGATTTCATTACTGTTGTACTGTGAGGGTGAATTATTGAAGAGTCCTGTGAGAAAAGGGAATCTGGGACAGGATGCTGGAAAGGGCCATGGTAGAGCACTTGGGAGGCAGCCATCTTGTTAGACACCTAGAGCACCTTACAGAAACAGGGACTTCATAGTGCTAAACCCTGCACAAACACAGAGTAAAAGATGGACTATGCCCCATAGAGCTTACACACTAAATAGACTGGCAGAAAAGCAGCATTATTTAGTCCTGTTTTACAAGGGTGACACTTGGGCTTTTTAGAGATGGTTACAGGCCCAGAGTCACACAAGAAAAGCTGGGAAGTGAATCCAAATCTCTTCAGTGCCAGGCCAATGTATTAACCACAAAACCAGCCTTATTCTAGAAGGCTGACGAAAGCTCATTTTGAAATAGGTTTGAAAGGACAGGGAATGATACATTAAAGCAGTTTTATTTTACTGAGCCTTTTTAATCGGGTCTTTTGCATATAGACATAGTATCAGTTCTTAGTTTCTAAGCAACCCAAAGACCACATATGGCTTCTTGATTAGCTTTAGATCCCCAGTAGACATAGCAGTTAAGGGGTATTATCAATTCAGTTATCAAATCTGGGAACATATGACAATAAGTATTTCTGGTCCCTCTTGTGAACACTGAAATGTGTTCACTGACAGTTGCAGTCACAATTCTCTGGTCAAAAATGTGTTTGTGATAAAGAATTAAATAGTATTTAATATTTATGTTACAGTATGACCTAGAGGCTAACTACATAATTGTCCATTGTGTTAGACTTGATACATACATAGAATAAATGACATTCCCTGGCACAAGAAGCTTAACATGTGAAAACGTAACTGGTGCAGAAGATAAATAAGTGAGTTGAGAAAGGGAGCAGGGGAAGCACCTTAAAAAAATTAAAATGTCTGCATTTCTTACTTGTATCAGAAGACTGATGTTAATTCCAGTCTGACATTTTCTTTGACATTTTATGTAATGTTTGTCCCAGAGTTAGAAATAAAACCAAGAACTATCTCCCAAGCTTGTCTTTTAAGCATAAGATTCCCAATATCCAAACTTTTCTCTGTTATGAAGAGAAAGACAGAGATCATCCAGTCTTATTCCTTAAGTTTCTTTCACTTCTTGTCTAGCTTAGAGCATTGGAACTTCAGAATAGCTACAAGTTACCTAGAAATGAGGTAGACAAGCATACGTGTGACAGCTCCTGAAAGAAACAAATGTAACTGGAATCTGAAATGAAAAGGTACTGTTAAACTAAATTTGAGAGTCTATGGTGTGCAGATATAGTCCTAAGATTTATACCTTGGCCAGACAAGCATAAAGCTGCAGTGCCAGGGTTCAAGACACAGGTCAAAGGAAAGAAATGTATGTAAGATATATTTCCTTGAGTATTTACTTCCAGGATAAAAATGTGAAATGAGAGGAGGAAATGTAAACGATTTCCTAAGAGGAAGAAGGAGAAAGAATAACAAGAAAGGAAGAAACATCCTATCCAATGCAAAAAAGAAAATTATAATTCTTCTTAGACTTAAATATTTCAATTTGATATTTGAAATTGAATTATTTGATATTTCAAGAGTCTATATGAAAAGGGATCATATTAAAAATAGACTAGATTATAAGATCTTAGGCCAGGGACTTCTGGTTTTGTTCTGCGTTTGTACAATGGAGTCCTGATCCATGATTAGGGCTCCTAGGCACTACAACAGCTCAAATAGTAAATGAGCCACAGAAAGAACTATAATAATTATATTAACCAAGGTACTGGTGTCATGGCGAGGACTTGGACAGTCAGGACTAGTGGTCAGGAGTGATAGTCAGAAGCAGGAACAGCTCTGAAGTCAGAAACCAGAAATCAGACCAAAGGTCAGAGCTGGTGTCAGGAAGCTGCGAAAAAGCCAAGAGGTGGGTCCATTGCTGTAGCTAGCGGAGCACTCCACTTTGGGACACAGATACTTCCTGGAACTCTTCCTGCATGTTCCTGAGGAACATCACCAGAATGCCCAGACCAGTCAGGGCCATAAGGGAAGCAAGCTGTCAGTCTGGCCTTCTAAGGCAGAACTTATCACCACAGGATCCATGTGGAAATGCATGCAACCCTCCCATGGATGCTGGGTAGTGGTGTGGAAGCATCAAACATCCTGCAAACCTGATTTTCAGTCCAGTCCTCATAGAATGTCACAACTGGCTGTTTATGAATCTATCTTCTACCTCTCCATAATGTACAATATCAGTTTGAATACTCCAAATATATTTGGGCCTGGTGGTTCTTTCAGTTATACTGGTGTACTCTGTGGTGGTGGTGACATTGAGGAGATCATTCTTATCTCCACTGTCAAATCAATGCAGGGGAAAGAAGAGTCAACCCTAGGGTTAGCAGAAGCTGGATCAAGGAAACAGGGAATATATATAGATGAAGAAGCAAACCAGATCCTAATACGAATACAAATTGCAGGTTTTTCACTTCCAGTTCTTCCAGAAACCACCAAACTCCTCACTCGGAGCCCAGTTGTGAAATCCTTAGCTCAGCAATATGCTTTTTAAAATAAATGGGAGATGGGTTGAAGTTAAGAAAGACTTTGGGTTTGTCACAGATCATAGTTGCCAATGACAGCTGCTTCTTCTACAGGGCTGATTTGTCTAAATGTCAGGCTAATCTCTGGGGATATCATCCTCTTCAGCTTCTGGAGAAGTGTCTTGGAACAAGCAAACGTACAAATTTTCAAAAGTGACTTCAATTCTTCACAGCCATCATTAAAGGCAACTTTTTAAAATGTTGGCCAAAGATACTGCCCCAGAGAACCTAGAACAGTGTTTACAGACTCCTGCACAAGGTAAAGGAATTGGAGAATTCAGTAAGTCCTGATGCAGTGAAGACGTGACTGTTACATCTGATATACTATTGAACAGAGCTGGTTGTTAAATGGTAGTATGGGAATGTCCATAAGAAATTCTGCTTTTCATCAAACAAACCCCAAAATACTTTGGGTTTTAACTGAAAAAAAATTGGAGTTTCAGTTTTGATGAAATACCAGCTTCTTTTGAAATATCAGCTGATATTGTGAGAATTTCCTTCTGGCTTTCTTGAAACTCCTCTATAATTATTATAACCTTTATAATGATAAATTCTTTTACTTTGTAGTCTTCCTTAGGATTTATTCCCTATAAACACTGTGAGGACTTGTACCATCTCATCAATGTCTCCAGATCTCTGATAACAATTGTGGGCAAAACAAGATACTATACAAACTAACAACTATTGTTTCAGTGCCCCTGGGATGCAAACTGTCCAATCATTTCAGGAGATTGTGGACTATTGTTATGAAAATTGAACAATTGCATTCTTTTATTTATTTCCAAAACAAAATTCTAATAGGGATGCTTTGACTCTTCCCAGGAATATTGTTAAGAATTTTTGCCACATATTGGAACAAAATCTTGGTTTCGGTTTCAAAAGGTTTTACTACTATATAAGTACAGGTGGAGTTGTTAGGCAGATATAGGTAAGTAAAGGAAAGCCATGACTTTGCACTTACTAGATTTGACAAGGACATGAACTCTATCATCCTTTGTCATCAGACTAATAGCTCTGGAGATTAGAAACTCTCTGTCCTTTTCCACTGGTTGCTCAACTAATGTGCCTCCTCCCTGATCAAGAACAAGCATCATTTGTGCAGCTGAGGAGGGGGAGAGAAAACAACTCCTTCTCCAAGCCGATGCAAACCTTGGAGGTTCTCTGCTATCATATCCAATATGGGCACCAGTTGTGATATGGGCACTTGCCCATTAGGAAATTAACTAAATTTCACATTTAGGAAAATATAAACCAAAAAGATTTTTTTTTTAATTAAAAAGAGGGAAAGAAATGTTACATCAAGGAAAGCATGGACCAGATCCCTCTTCCCCCCTGAAAAATACCTCTGGACAGTGGGACAATGGGAAGGAAATCTCTTCAAGGGGTCCTGTTGGGGAATTTCCAATAGATTGTTTTTCTGGGTTTGCCCACTAAGGAATGGGCAGAGGTATAGATCCTGAGAATCACTGAATGCCAAGGCCGTCTGCAGAGAGGCCCACTGTGTGTTGGGTTTCCCTGCATTGTCAGCAATTCCTACACTGCTCCTAGATCATCTACCACCTTCTCCCCCCACCAGCTCCCCAAAAACCAAATTCACAACAAGAAGGAGCTCTGCTGAAAAGTTATTGCACCCCCAGATATAAGCAGCTTCTGAAGATTGCCAACTTGTTTATGGTGAGTGGGAAATAAAGGACCAGTCAGTTCCCTAGCTTCCTCCTGTTTCATGGACTAGATTTGGGGTAGGGGCTAACACCATGGAGGCAGCTGCTCTACTGCTACACAAACTGGGGAGCCCCTCCATGCATAACTAAGAACATAAGAAGGGTCAAACTGGGTTAGACTAGTGGCCTATCTAACCCATTACCTTGTCTTCTAAGAGTAGCCTGTGCCAGATGTCTCAGAGGGAATGAACAGGGCAATTATCAAGTGAGCCATGTCCAGTCCCAGCTTCTGACACTCAGTATATTGAGTAGAACTGACTAATGTTTACAATTCTCTCTGGTGTGCAAACAGTCAAGGAATGCTTTCCCCACAAGTCTTCTGAATTCCAAAAAAAGTACAAACTGTGGGTAGTTCTGACCTAACACAAAACATGAGCTCTTGGTTGCTATGGTGAATACTCCTATACAAACAAAATAAGTGCAGTAGTAACCAGAACCCCTATGTGTATAAATAAAACCAGCTGTTCATTAAACCAAGATATCCTTTCCCTCTAAAAGTACAGTAACCTATAAGGGTAAATATACTGTGATTCACTAGCATTTCGTTTATTAACTAAAATCTCCATTAAAAAGATTTCATTGTGATCAGAAGATTTGGAGATTCTATTTTTTTCCAGCTGGTGCCAGTCAACTGAATGGAAGTTACAAAAGTAAATAAAAGGTCCTGACTTGAAATTACAGAGGCAAAGGACCATTTGCTTCCGAGCAGCTGCATTACTGCTGTTCTGTTGCAGGATGGCTTTCACGTCCATAGACTCTAAAGGAGGGTTCTCCATCCCTTGAGTGTCATGACATGGTTTCCAGCCATGCGCGACACAGGAGCACCCCCGTCCTCTAAAGCCCACCACTACCAACGCTCCCCTGCTGCTCAGGGTCCCCTGGCTGGCATCACTTTTTGTGGCAGCTGAAATTAAAGTGCCGAAAGAAAACTGCCTTCAGAGGCAATTTTAGTGGTGAGAGGCTTGAAAAGCAACCCCTGACACGGCAAAAAAGTGGCTGCTCTGCACAGTTTCAGTGGTGGCACTTGAATGAGCAGCTCTTAAAGCAGCAATGGCGGCTGCAGCTCTTAAAGTGGCAACAACCTACTGCTGCCACAAAGGATTCTTTCAGGGGTAGGGGGCGTTTTCAGCAGCGGGCTGATTTCAGTCACTGTGCTGCAACACACTTTTGTTTCATGATGCAGCAGTTGAGAACGGCTGCTGTGAAGACTCTTAATTTATCATAGGAGGTGTGACTGCGGCGAGCTATAACTCAAAGTCCTGTGTTCAGAGTTGGAATATGCGGATAGGAGTGTTTTCCTGTTTCTTTAAGCCAGTCCTTTTTCCCTTCTCAGTTTAAAGGAAAATCAATAGTTGTGTCACACTGTTCCTCAAAGATAAAATAACCCATGTTTAGGCTTATGTGTTTCATTACTGGCTATACCCAGGAGTGTCATCAAGTCTTTCTCTGTGGGATATTGCTAGATCCATTAAGTACATAAGCAATCTCAATATCATCTTCTGTTGCTGTCCAGGAAAAGTAAGACTCCAAGAACAATGAAGTGGGAGTAGTCCTGCTTGATGTTTGTCAGATTATATCCTAGAATAGGCATATGGCTGTGCAGTTGTGCTCTAAGTAATGCTGAAATCAATAAAAACCGAAGTCCTTCCATTTCTAATGGCCTGTGCTAAACTGACTTGCAGCAGATGTTATTGTGAACTTTATAAAATAAGTACTTGGGGAGAGTAAGCATGGGAATTTCCACTCTTCTGAAATATCTGAGATTCACTTGTTCACTTTTGTGAAACAGGGAGGGAGTGACCGAAGAAATATTCATGTTCAAAAGAGAAAATGCAAGATGGAATTTTTTTCCACCTGGAAAATATTGCATCATTAAAAATGGCCACTTCACCACATTGCCACTAAGACTGCAAAAGTAAATCAGATCCAACAAGCTGTTTCTCTTGGATAAAGGCCAGGAAAAACATGTAAAAAACCTATGAAGACTGTTTGTCATACAGGTTTCTATTTAATGACCTTAACCTGCAACCCTTATTCATGAAATAATCCCGTAGGATTCATGTGAATAAAGGTTGCAGGCCTAGTCTCCAAATGACATGAAAGACTTATGAAGACATGCATAGGAAACTGTATTCTGATCACTAGCAGCTGGTGTTGAACCCCTAATTTCCACTGTTCCTATACTCTCCCATTCCCACCACTAGAAATACTATTGAAATATTTGTACTTCAGCCAAGAGGCTTTCTGCACAACTATACATACAAAACAATGGGGTCTAAATTAGTGGTTAGCACTGAGGAAAAAGATCTTGGAGTCATTATGGATAGTTGTCTCAGAACATCTGTTCAGTGTGAGTGGCAGTCAAAAGAGCTAATCATGTTAGGAACTATGAGGAAAAGGATAGGTAAGGCAATAAATATCAAGATGCCACCATGTAAATCCATGGTACATCCGCACACCTTGAATACTGCATGCAGTTCTGATCGACGCACCGCAAAAAAGATACAGTCAAGAGCAACAAAAATGGCTAGGGGTATGGCACAGTTGCTATACGAAGAGACTAGGACTGTTCAACTTGGAAAAGAGGCAACTAAGGGGGGGGGAATGAGAGAGGGCTATAAAATCATGGACAGTGTGGAGAAAGTGAATAAGGAAATGTTATTTACACCTTGTGACGGGATGCACATCCGTGCAGCTCTAGGGCATGACCTGTATAACTTTTCTGTTCAGTTTTGCAGTATAATTGTGTTATATGATGCCAATTACGCTATACCAGGTTCCTCTGTGAATGCTCAGAACATGTGCCACGTGATTACCAGGGTGCCATGTTCCCTGCTGCGACATGTATGTATAGATGTGAAGCATGTTACAGGGTTCAGACTCTCAGGGCTGTCTCTAGCACAATGGCTGATGATTTACACATTAAAGGGAATGCTAATGCCCTCCCCTGCTCAGGTAGGAGTGAAGAGAATCTCACAACAGGACAGTGAGGGGGAGGGGCTGTCAGCAGTTTGTTAAAACAAAGACAGAGACTGTGAAGGAGGAGAAGCTGCAGGCTTTCAGCCTGAGAAGACACCATCTTGCAACCAA
>ML685785.1:24288120-24314644 GCA_007922175.1 Pelusios castaneus
ACTGCTCTGTCCCCAGGGTAGGGCAGGCTGGCTCAGACGCCAGGCTCCATTTCACCACCCCGCCCCTTGCCTTCAGTTTGTTGGTGTAGAGGCTGGACTCTGCTACTTTTTAAAGTCGAATTAAGCCAGTGTAGATGTGGGGTAGCCCTAAGTCTACTTAGGGCTACCCCAAGACTACACTAATGCCCTCTCTGCCGGTGGGGGCACAGGGGGAGCCTGGCATGCCCCCCCACAGGGCAGGGCAGAGCCCTGCCCACCCTGCCCCTATGCCCTGCCAGGGTCCCTGATCCCCTTTGCCCCATTGTATCTAGGTACAATGGGGCAAAGGCTGAGTCCCCTGGCACTGGGCAAGGGGTGCCCCCCCCATGTCCCTGTGGACCTACCCTAGGTCCCCCTAGCTCCTAGAAGTCGACCTAGGCGTCCAGTGTGGACGCTCTAGGTCGACTTTGTAAGTTCCCCCCAAAGTCGACTTAGAATTTAAGTGCAGACTCACTAAATTGACTTAAATTTCCAAATGTAGACATAGCCATAGAGCCCAATAGATGTGAGTACTATAAGGGACATTGTGTTCGCAGCTGGTTTGCGTTACATGTAGAATGTAACAGTGTCTGACAGAGGTTTTCAACCTGTGGTATGTGCACTCTGGGGGTATATAGTTATCTTCCAAGAGGTACTCAACTCATCTAGATCTCCCCAGTTTTACAATGGGTTACATAAAAAGCACTAGCCAAGTCAATAGAAACTAAATTTTCATACAGACGCTGACTTGTTTATAGTGCTCTATATATTGAAATGTAAGTACACTATTTATATTCCAAATGAGTTATTTTATAATTATATGACAAAAATGAAATGGGAAATAATTTTTCAGTAACAATGTGAACTGACACTTTTATATTTTTATATCCAGGGGTTAAATAATTTTTCAGATCAGGTTCTCCAATGAGTACCTGATGACATTGTTTGGTACTTGGCTAGCAGACATCACATTTGCGCCCCCTCATGCCTCACACTGCCCCCCCCCACCTGGGCAGGAGGAGTTCCAGCCCCGTCCGCCATCTGCCCTGGGGAGGGGGGATCTGTACCTGCAGGGCGGAACGTGAGGTTGAGGGGACGAAAATCCACCCCACACACACAAGATTTCCCTCCCCTGCAGTTCCCCAGTGTGTGGCAGCTGCTGGTCCCCTGCAGCAGCCCTGCAACCCAGTTCTGGCTGGGACAGGGCACCCATACCGCTACTACCACCCCCTGCCTGGGCATAATTCAGCATCCTTCTTACAGCGGCTCTGGTTAGGCATTAAATACCGTTCTCTGCCTTGAACATGGAGAGGCCTCAGGGTTTACTCCAGGGGTGTCACTGGCACTGAGCACAGGGGGCATAAGCCCAGAGTATCCAAGCCAGTGCTCTGGGTCCTGAGCCAGCAAAGCAGGCTCAAAGGGTATGTCCATACTGGAGCCTTAGGTTGACTTAAGCATTGTTAAGTTGACCTACCGAATGCTGCGTCCACACTGGCTGCTTATTAAGTCGACTTAATAACACCACCTCTTAAGGTCGACTTAATGCTTAAATCTACCTTATTAAGTTGACTTAAGCCAATATAGATGGGAGATAGCCCTTAAGTTGACCTAACTGGCCTCCAGGACCCCCTTACAGAGTTCCTGGCCACTCCTCCGTCGACCTAGCATCTGCCAGTGTGGACACAGAGCTGTGGACTCTCTAAGTCGACTTAACAGAGCCTCCAGTGTAGACGTACCTTGGTGTTCCAGATCTTTTAAATCTCCTGCTCGGCGACATATAGCTGAGGCACATGGTGCAGAGCAGGAGAAGAGGAAGGAAAGTTAAATCCCTCCTCTCAGGTAGGCGGTGGGGGGCAAGCAGCTCCCCCGGTTCAGGGCCCACAGTGGCTGGCCCCAACCTCGGTGGGCGGGGGGGAGGAGGCTGGTCACTGCATCTGGCCCCAGCCAGGGACTGGCAGGGCCAAAGGCAGGAGCCAGCTAGGGACCCGGGACCTAGGACCAACAGGGCCAAAGGCAGGAGCTGGCCCAGGACCTAGGACATGGGGCTGGTGGGGCTGAAAGCAGGAGCCGGCCTGGGACCATCAGGCGATGGCAATAGCCAAGGCCAGGATCCAGATCCAACCTGGGAGCTGGGGCCAGCAGCAGGGGATGAATCCGGCCAAGGGCCAGAGGCAGCAGTGGCTGGATCCAGCCTGTGGCTGGTGGCGGCAGCAGGCACCAGTGTCTAGATCTAGCCTAGGAGCCGGGCCACCAGCAGAAGGGGCTGTGGTTTTGGGCCGGGGGCAGGGTGGGTGAGCCAGGGGCTGTGCAGGGTATGCTGGCATGCACATGAGCCTTTGGGGGAGATTTCAGTACACTTTTTGAAAGGTTAGGTGCTCATGAGTACCTGACTATCACTTGTGTTAATACCTTTTTATATCTGATATTGCAAGCAAGTGGTTTTTAAGTGAGGTGTAAAGTGGAGCTAGACAAGACAAATCAGATTCCTGAAAGAGGTACTGTAATCTGGAAAGAGTCAGGCTATGGGGACCAAGCATAATGAGTGGACCACTACAGACCAGGGCTGTGTACTGTTGATCACTGCTCTGCATCTTCACACTTCTCTAATAGCTGTCCATGATAGAGTGGTATAGCAACCCTACAAATTGGCATGCACAGGTTCCGGCAGAAGGTAGTGAGGACACAGCAATCTCTTGTGATGTCCCCACTTTTCTAGGTCAGTACTTAAAGAAACTGCATAGGCTTGTCAGCTCCTCTTAGCAGACCACCATTGAGTGGGAAGTGTGGTTTCCTACACACAATTACTATTTACCAAATCCACTTTTGCTGACTATAGAACTAATAGAACTTCCTTCAATGTAGCTGGTGCCCACCTGACATTGCTCTCACAGAGTAAAGGTGAGGGTGAGATTGTGGCACTTCCGAGAAAGTGTCCAGTGTGACCTCTACCAGTCCTGCCTCTGGAGATGCACAGGTTGTTTTGCTGTTAATCTCTCTACCCCACAGGGTCCTGTGCCCCGTCTCTTGCTGCAGAACAGTAGATTCCATTGTGAACTATTTCATTCTATGTTTAAGCGTTTAGTGGAAGGAAAGGACTTGTATCAAGTGGTGTCTGGCCGTTTGTTTAGCCCCAGATGTTTGAGCAAGATAAATGGATTGCATTCAAACACAAGCAGAAAGCGCTGTTTAAAGTGGAGGAAATGTAATTGGCTTGCTTATTTGATGATGTCACTCCTTATGTTCTTCCTTTAAACTTATCAAAGAAAAGGAAATAGCTACAGCCAGAGAGCATGCAGATGCAGCCATGCTCCTGAACTCTACACACAGCTTCAAAATCTATAACTAATACCTAGCACATACAAAGCCACAACCAGCAAAGCAGTCACAGATCCCAGTGACATCAAGGGGAATTGTGTCCACTTGCACCGTGGCCAAATTTGGCCCACTAAATTCAAAGGCATTTTAAAAAATAAACAAACCTAACTAATCTTCAGAATATGCAGTAAGGTACGTACATGCTAATTAATAATTATTCTCATTCTGCAGTGGGAACTGAGGTGACTTCACCAAAAATCACAGTGGACTCATAAATTACTATTCACACTCAAGAATCTATGAATCCTGCTTCCAGTGCTGTGCTCAGACCATTTCTTCTCTGACAACATTGGGTTTCTGAAAGAGATTCGCTCAGCCTAACTCCAGAGCAAATAGCTTTTAGTGATAAATACTTGGTTATTAACCAGGTAAGGTACTGGACATACAATGAATAATAATTCCATTATATAAAATGTTCTCAGACTAGTGCTTGGCCTGATCAGATGGGCTATTTTAAAAAATAGATTTATTAAAAATGATGATGAAGTATCAGGTATGTTTAGCTCCTGCAGTCTCTGAATGACTTGCCAACCCTCTCTTCAACCTTCTCTTAAATGCTCTGAATGAAGGCCATTTGCTACAAAATATACTGCCTGTAGCTCAGTATGAGCACCACCTTGGATCCAAAACAATAGTAGTCAAGGGGAGGGGTTTTGGTTTCAAATTTCATGTGTTTGACAGTGTACATCTGTAGAGACCTTTTTTTATTTTATTGCTGATCCAAGTAAAGTACAGCAAATTAAATGAGCAGTTACACAAGGCCCTGGTATTTCTGAGTTATCCAATGCTGGAGTATCCAAGCATGCCTTGGGATCCAATAAAACTTTCAGGAGAGGATTAGAAACTCTCTTTCATACCAGAGAAGTATATCTGTGTCACATGATGCACACTGGGCTATGATCTATGTAATTTTCATGTTCACTTTTGCAATGTAATTTTATGGTTTGATGCCAAATATGCCATGCAAGGAGTTCCTTTATGAATGCACAATACATGCTCTGCAGTATTGCTATTGGATCATGTTGTGTGCAGCATCATACATGTACTTATGTGAAACATGTTCCATGTATTTCCCATGTCAGGAGGAGGGTGCACAAGCAGAGCTGTCTCTCAACATGTAGGCTGAAGAGGTACATGACAAAGACATTGCAAATTGAGCTCTCTGGTTCAAGTGGGGAGAAGAATGACCTCAGCCCAGGACGGAGGGGGCCAAAAGGGGTTTGAAAAGGACATGCTTTATACTGTGAGTGGATTTCTGGCCAGCGAATCTCCATCTTGAAACATCTCCATCTACAAGAAGGGTTGGGCCCTGCCTATGGGGAGGCAGAGACTGGGTGCAAAGCATCATAGCAGAAGTTGAGTAGTAAGCTGAGCATATTTGTAGTAGTGACTTTAGGCTAGAATGCATCTTGTATCCTTTATTTGCTTGTGGTAACTCCTGACTACTTTATTAAATGATTTGTTCCAGAGGGGTAGCCGTGTTAAGTGTGTGTGTAGCAAAAACAACAAAAGTCCTCTGGCACCTTAGGCTGTGTCTACACTTAGGAATTTAGGTCAACTTCACTAAGTCGACTTTACTAAATCAACTTTAAGTCAACCTGATTAAGTTGACTTAGAGAGTCCACACAGGACTCTTAAGTTGATTTAAAGCTGGCCTAACTAAATCGACTTAGAGAGTCTACACTAGACTCTCTAAGGGTGCATCTACACTTATAAATTAAGTTGACCTAAGTAGGCTTAAATTGACTTAATTTAATCCATGTCTACACTGGGCTTTCCTTAATTCAATTTAAGATGACCCTAAGTCGAATTAAGGAAAAACTAGTTCGAATTAATAACACCTTGTTATAATTCGATCTAGTGTCTAAGTCAACTTTATTAAGTCAACTTAGCCAGTGTACATGCCCTAAGTTGACTTGGTCGACTTAGGGCAGGTGGGACAAGGGAGCCCCACATGGCTCCTTTGTTCCCTGGGGAGCCCCTGCTTCCTTCTCCCCAGACCCACGGCTCCCCAGCCAGGGCTCCAGCAGGAGGGGATTGCCCGCTGGAACCCTGGCTGGCAAGCCCGGGAGGCGGGTGGCTGGTCCCAGCAGAGCCAGCCATGTGGAGCTGCCACTTCCTTTTTGCGGGGACCCGCAGGGGTCCTGGAAAGAAGGGAGCCCCACGGTCCCTTCTAGCCAGACTCCCATGGGCTTCCTTCTCCCCGGGACCACTTGCTCCCAGCTAGAAGGGCTCCCTTCTGCCCGGGACCTGAGCAGTCCTGACCAGAAGAGAGCCAAGCAGTCCAGGGCAGAAGGGAGCTCCACACTCCCTTCTCCCCTGGACCGTTCCAGGGCTTGCTTAAGTCGGAAGGAAATGCCAGTGTGGACACAGAGTACATTAAGTCGATTTAAGACTGCTTAAGTCGACTTAATTTACTAGTGTAGACGCACTCATTGGGAGCAGCTGCTTTGTCTGTCTTATACACAGGGTTATATTTTGAGCTTCTGCCTTGGCCAGGGGGAATGTGGTGCCAACACAAGAATCCCACCATTCCCTTTCTATTGTGACCCCTGGAGTTTAGCAAAGTAGGTGCAGCAACATGCAGTGGTAGTTGGAGAGAGTCATAAAAATGACTGGGGAAAACACTGGTGCTGCAAATTTCCAGGCAGTCTCCCATGAGAGGTTCTGTGAATCCACAGCTGTGTTTCAAACTTACTGTCTCACCTGATGGTCCTCAAGTGTGGATGATGATATAAATGACACCTGTCCTCCCTTAGGTCCTAATCCTTCTTCACTTCAGATTATACATGTGACTAGCCACACTGAGTTGAATAGGACTACATACATGGCGAAAGCTAAGCATGTGTATAAATCTTTACAGGAATAGGGCCTTCAGTCCCCAAAGGTACATGTGATGAATGGAATCAAGTTCCAAAGGGGTAGCCATATTAGTCTTGGTCAGCCAAACAAAGAAGGAGTCCTGTGTCACTTTTAAAGACTAATAAATTTATTTATCACATGAGCTTTCGTGGGAGAAAATCCCACTTCATCAGCTACTTTCAAGATGGGGAACTTACAGAATGGGAGGAAATTAAATGCAGGGAAATGTATGACACAGGATCAGGTAAGGCTGTAACAGCAATCAGAGTAGATGTTGGGATTCAAACACTGGAGAACAGCACAGAATAGGTTTGCTCTCTTTGCATCTGAGCTATTGTCAAATTACTCTCCAACACACTGGGTGCATCTACACTTGTAAATTAAGTCGACTTAAGCTTGCACTACAGTTTCCTTAAGTCGACTTAAGCAAGTTGCTTAAGTTGACTTAAGGAAAATAAAGTTGACTTAATAAAAATTAAGTCGACTTTATTAAACCTACTTTTACTTCGACTTAATTCTAAAGTTGACTTTTTAAAGTCAACTTAGGCCAGTGTAGACCTGGAGTAGCCCTAAGTCGACTCCACCACTGCCCTCCCTGCTGGGGGGGGCACAGAGGGAGCCTGGCATGCCCCCCCTCCACAGGGCAAGGCAGAGCCCTGCCCACCCTGCCCCTATGCCCTGCCAGGATCCCTGTCCCCCTTTGCCCCATTGTACCCAGGTACAGTGGGGCAAAGGCTGAGCCCCCTGGCACTGGGCAAGGGGTGCCCCCCTGCCCCCGTGGACCTGCTCTAGGTCCCCCTAGCCCCTAGAAGTCTACCTAGGCATCCATTATGGACGCTTTAGGTCGACTTTGTAAGTTCCCCCCAAAGTCAACTTTAAATTTAGGTGTAGACATGCTAAATCGACCTAAATTTACAAGTGTAGACATAGCCAATGTGCCTACGTATCATCTGAACAAATTTGGGAACTGTAAGTAATGTAATCTGGTAACCAGGAATAGATGGATGAAAAATGGAAGGTGGCAGTGATACCATTGGAGAATAAGAACTTTTTGGGCCAGGGAATGTGTCCATCTTTCTGACTTTAATAAAGCTTTGGGTCTTCTAAACATAACATGCTTTGACAAGCTGTAAGAATAACATCCTGGTTCCACTGAAGTCAGTGGAAGTTTTGCCTAAATAGTATTTTCTTTGGGCATTACACGTTATTATGGAACAAAAAGAAGACTCTTTTGGACTTGCACTACTTCCTGCACCTCACCAGATGAAATTAGTCATGAACAGCTTTTGAGCCTAAGCTATTTTACACAACAGTTAAAATAGGACCTTCCAATAACACTAAATGTTTAAACACTTTCTGGTGTCTATCCACTAGTTACTAGCCAGGGGCCATTAATTTCTTTCATTTCTGCCATGGCTGGTTTGAGTTCTAATTCCATTGGTGAAAGACTTCTTTCATTATCCTCATATTCCCTTTCAACCTGGATGCTACAGCTTTTGCTTTGCATGATACTTGTTGATTTGGAAAATATTAGTTTTCAGAGCACGTTCAGTGACAGCTGATCCTGTTTTTCTGTTTTAATTTCTTTTTCATGCCCATTCTTTGATTTTTTTTCATTGTCAGGCTGGATTTCTGTGCTCGGGTGGGAGTGACAGAGGGGAAATAAAACTGTTCCTTGTATGCACTTACAAGTATACAAAATGAAAACACTTTGCTGGGATTTCAGACCCTGAATGTTTTTAATCTAGATTTCTAAATGTTTTTAGAAAATCATAGAGATGATCAAGTATAAAAATGTAGCTAGCATGAACAGACGGCACTGGAAATTCCACATAATAATGTTTTGAGGAAATCATTTGAGGTTTTGAAATAACTTTTATTTCGCTATTCCACAAAGCAGGTTTTGCTTTTTAAAAAAAAAATACTCTAAAAGCATCCACCATGTTGTAAGAATTTTTAAAAGAGCTGTTCCATGTAGAAATGTGTTTGACTGAATACACCACAGATAGGCAGCAGGAATACAGTGAATACAATAGCAGAGACATCCCTATTTTGGAAAACAGCCTCTGCTTCTGAGGCAATTTCCTAGCAGAATCTGAACCCCCATGAAAAATGAAAATGTCTCTCTGGTAAATGGTAACCTTCCTCTTTGCACCTGGAATGTCTGACTGAATTTAAAATTAGAAACACAGGTGCATGCTCCTGAATACAAACAGAAAAAGTTATATGAGTGATTGGCTACATATATGGGAGGGGGGGAATACAGGAAATATGGTCTAGTGATGAAGTTGTTAATATAATACATGGTAAACTTAGAACAGTAAAAATAAGAAAGAGGCTTGAAACAAAACCTTTCATTCCAACACTTCTGAATTATGTGTTTGAAATCTAGATCCAAATGTTGCATTCAGGTCTGATCAACAGTAAAAATGTAAGTAAGGTAAAGTCTCTGTCCTGAAAGATTTATGATCTTTAAAAGGACCTTGTAAAATCTAGTAATCTAGTTATGGGAACTCTGGGTCAGGGCTACTGTGTTTCATTCCAGGCCTTACTTTTGGTTTGTTTCCAAAGGGATAGCCGTGTTAGTCTATTGTAGAAAGACATAATTACATCACAGAGATGAGGAGAGGTGTACTTTTCATGTTGATGAAGTATTTCATCATATTTATATCAAAGGTGCTGTATACATTTAAAGTGTCATTAGCACATGCACTATGCAGTATGTATACTTTTTTCTGCTTTAACTACTGAGGTCTGACTCTCCTTCATCCCAGCCTCTTTGTACTACTCTAGTAGCTCAAAAGGAACCAGAACACCATCATATGACATTTTTCCCAGTGTGGGGAAATCCTCAGCTGGCACACTTTATAGCAGTTCCTAAAGAGTCTCCCAAGCAACAATCTCCTGCTACAAATCCACTTGTTCCAACAAACACAGCACCTATCATCAAGACAGACCAGAATTCCAAGTTGTGGAAGGAGCTGCCCAGGCAGTCTGCTGCTTTTTTCACTAATGCATTACATTGCCAGCTTACTTGTTGCTGTAACATCTGGCCACAAAAAAGGTGTTTGGTAACTTGTACAACAAGCTGATAAAATTATGTATCCAGTTGTAGGGTTTCACTTGCAATTAGTTATAGATCCAGATGCCTTATATTTGAAAAAGAAATAAAGAGTAAATATTGAGTCAGTAGGAAACTGTGAAGACACAAGCATAAAGGGAGATATATATCCAATAGTTTAGTTCCCAAATTAGATTTGATTTAACATTGTTATTGTTAGAGTTGATTGAATAACACAAACAATTATTCATGCATATTTCCTGGGTAAATGTGCTGTATTTGTTGTCTTTAATGGAATTGTATTGCTAATTGTTTGTGTTTGGATGATTGAACACGTTCATGAATCCCAAGACTTTCATACATTTCAGCAGAAATCATTAATCATAAGAAATTTTTAGTAGAAGTTCTATAATATTTACTTTCTATTATTCTGTCATCCAACAGCGTGTAACCAGCTTGCTAATCACACATCACTAATTATAAGTGTTTGAATAGCAAATGCTCGAAGAGAACAGTTTGTGACCATTGCATAGACTGACATTTGTTCACATAAACTATTTAGCTAACACTAATGAATAACATACATTTCCATAAATTGGTATTGATTCCCAGATTATTCAGAGTTAGTTCCCAGATGAGTCACAAAACAGGACTGCATTTATCAAATTTATTTGCAACGAATAATTAGACCAGCTCTGGTTAGAATCCAGTGGGAAATGTTCTTTACATTCTAAGGATTTTCAACAGTGCTCAGTATTGCCCTAACTTTACTCCTCCTGTTGAAGTCAGTTTACATTGGGTTAAACTGCCTCCAGTTTCAGTGGGATCAGAGTTAGGCCAACATGAAGTGCTTCGGAAAATGCAATCCCCAAAATCTGTTCATTTTAAATCCACTAGTTTGTCACTAAAGCTTACTAGTTTTTGCTTATGTAAAAGCTTTGCAAAAGCAGTATTTTGAGCTTGCATTCTCTTCTCTAGAACTGCAGCAGCAGTCAACACAAAACACTGTTCCAGATGTGTGCTCTACGCTCTTGCCATTTCAAAAAAACAAAGAAATACTGAAAAAGGATATGTTGATTCCTTAGCATATAGTCAAGGGGAAAAATAGCATGTGCCAAATGGGATAAGCCAAATGGAGATTTTCAAAGGCACGGATAACACTGAGGCACTTGATTACCACTGTGTCAATGAGAGTTAGACACCTAGCTGCCATTTGTGCCTCTTGAAATCTCCCCCAAAGCCATTAAGGAAAGTGAATGGGACCTGTGTTCCAAAGTCAGTAATGGTATGTTAACATTGTAATGTAAGCCAAGGCTCAGACTCAGGCTCAAGACCAAATCCCCCTTTCCATCTACACACAAATCTAACATCAGGACCAGGCCCTAGGACCTGGCAAGTGGGGGTAGGTCTAATGGTCAACCATACTTCATTTTATAATGGGGACACAGCTTGGGCCCGGGTCCCCCAATCCCATGTGCTGAGAGTCTACCAACAGTATCCCACAGTCCCATGGGCCAGTGTCCATAGCTTTTCTATCCCAACACACTAGCCAAATAACTCACAGGAAATGGAAACAACCTCTTCGTTCTAGTGCAGCTGTTAGACTTTTAGCCTTCCATGCTGTTCTGACTCCTGAGCACCAAACAGAGTGAACCATCTCCTGAGTTAGCTATAGCCACCAACCCGACTCTTGTTTGCAAAACCTGTTGCTACCTAGTCATGGAAACAGAGACTATGTCTACATTTGCTAAAATTAGTTTGAATTAGTTAGTTCGAACTAACTAATTCGAACTTTTAGTTTGCCTCATCACAACATAAAGAGCTGACTGTAAACAGTAAACTGTAGGGGAGGGGAAAATGTAGTACATGAGTGACCAAATCAATGTCTGAAATAAAACTGGGTTTGTATGCAGTCCCGATATGTGCCAAGACAGGAGGCCTGGGCATACAGTTCTTTGAGTGTCTGTATTATGGTGTGTGTGTTTGCATGTAGTCCATAGTTAGATATATTCAGAGCTGGCTGGATAGCAAGCTGTAGGGAGGCAGTCACTGTTCCACTTGTACATATGTTGTTCCTCAGTCACCATAATCTTGAATACCTCTGTGGTATGTGTGACTGACTTTCCTTTGGTATCTTGGAGTAGTATCCCTTCACCATTCAGGACCATTCAGTTTAATAAAGTCGACTTAATTTTTCCTTAAGTCGACTTAAGCAGCTGCTTAAGTCGACTTAAGGAAAGTGCAGTGTAGACGCAGAGTAAATTAAGTCGACTTAAGCAAGCTTAAGTCAACTTAATTTACAGTGTAGACGCACCCATAGGGACTATATTTATCTGCACTAGTTTCACTTAGCTGTATACTTTGTTACTGGGTTGGGTGTTGGTTAATTACTGGTGTATTAGTGTTGCGGGTGCGGTTAGTCTGCATTCAGTCTTTAATATGAGGTGTTTGTAATACATTAACAAATAAAGGCTTTTATTTTAACATATTTATTACCATCACTGCATCACATGTTTCCTTCAAAGAATAAAGAGGCACAATGAGGCACAACTGGGAAGTAGTAGCCAAACACAGCTTCTAAATACATCTATTCAGATCAATCCATAATGAAAATCCTCAATTCATGTCACACAAATCATAATTTTCCTTTCCCTGCTCATTGTATAAGCAGTAATCTCATTCACAATAAACACTTCGTGACAAACAGACACCTCCATTTGTAGTGTACAGTGACAGTATTTCGATTACTGTAAAAATTTTAGGATGCAGGGGTGGGACAGGGGATCCTCAGCAGTACCAGCCCCCATAAGGCCTCCACGGGTCTTTAAGCTTAGATTAGCTCTAGGGCAGTGGTTCTTAACCTATTTACGGTTGTGGGGTGCATGTGCACATCTGTATGGCTCTGAAGATGTCACATGGGCTGTAACTATGTGCTGACTAGGCTGTAGGTTGAGAACCCTCTGTTCTAGGGCATAGGATCTTGGGGCCTCCCCTCCACCTTGGGGATTGGAGAAATGGAGGAGCAGTATCCAGCCCCTTTTTGAGGGGACATGCTGCCATCTCGACATCTAGTCAGTAACAAAAACAGTGTTTAGGTCCTCTCTGTGTGTAGTGAGGTGGATGGAACTTGAACTGACCACACCCAAAGTGAAACTTTAACAAACTGTGGCTCCAACTTCTTATAGGCCTTCTCCCTCCCACTGCAAAAAAACAAAACAAAACAACTTTCTTATGGACTTCATTAAGACCAGCTGCCATCAATCTGTATGCAGACCTCGCATTAAAAGCGCACGGGGGAAGGTGAGTTTTTCGCATCTATGTTAGGGTAGAAGCAAGAACTAAAATACATATCTCAGGGAACACAGAGTTAGGTGAGAATGATTGTTTCAGCAGTTTTGACATTCACTCAACATGTTGCCAATGTACCACAAGAGTACAATTGTGTACATGTTTTTGTGGGAGCGGAACATGAACATGATATTGTCACGTCATAGAGGAAAATCTATGCCTCTGGATGTGGCTACATTAGACCAATTGGAACTTGTGGTTAAAAAGGGTAAATACTATCATTATTCATCTCTGCTTAGCCATTGCAGTGCCACCTGCAGATTTAGTGCCAGAAACCAGAATCTGCCTGCTCTTCCAGCTGGGTAGCCAGGAATCCTCCCCACCCCCCTTCAGAAGGCTGCTGAAGCTTAACAAACAAGATGTATTCCGCTCATTTAAACTTGCAGAAGGTTTTCGGGGGGGGGGGGTTGTTTTGTTTTGTTTTGTGATGGCAGGGGGGAGGTTGGTAAGTTAAATTCATCCAGAGTAGGAGTCACTCTCCCTCTTTGATGCTGTTTCTAGAATGTACCTCTGAGTTTCCAATTCAAACCATTATCTAACTTTTGCTTTGGTTTAACTTTCTAAGCCAACCAATATCCCAGCTTCTTATATACCCATTGTGAAACAAAGGCACTTTTGTTGTGCCAGAAAAGCTCCTTGATTCCTTGCTCATATGTTTTAAAACATTTGGTTCCTTCAGCAAGTTCCCATTCAGGTGGCACCTATGTAACCTCTACCCCCCAAGCATTGTGAAATCTAGTATGAACCAATAGAAGCTCTAGACCCCGGCAATCTCACCTCTTCCAACCGACTCCACAAAAGAATTCTCACAGTGGGAGTGAATTCTCAGGATACCAACCAAGGATTCAACTCAGGCCTGATCTACTCAAAGTTTTGCTGGCATAGCTATGTCAGGTAGGTGTATCGGGGGAGGGGAGAAATCACACCCCTCAGCCAACATGATTATACCAGCAAAACACCCAATGTAGAGATAATAGAACAATGTTTCTATCACCATAACAAATGTTGTCTGGGTGAAGGGACGGGTTGATAACTAAGCCAACAAAAGTTAGTTCTTCTGCCAGTTTATGCTGTATTTTCAGTAGAGATTCTTCTGGCATTGCTAACGTGGCCAATCCGCTGCAGTGTAGACAAGCCCGCAAGTGCCTAAATGCAGAGCTGTGTTAGAGATCAGGAGGAGATGTAACACCAGAGCCATAATTGGAGGCCTAGGGCAGGAGCAGCCATATATCACTGCATTCTCCAGCAACGCTTGCTATATCTTGAGGAACTGTTAGCTTCTTAGGACTGTCCTCTTGGGAGTATGTAGGAATGTACTATGATGGCTCCACCCAACCTGCGCAGACTGTTCAGTACTGTTGGCATTTCTAGCTGTCCCCACTCACCCTCGTCCTCAGAGGCTCCAATTCAGAAAAGCTCTTTAGTAGGTGTGTAATTTTAGGTGCATGCCTAAATCCCACTGCCTTCAATGTGACAAAGCACAGGATTGAAGTCAAGCATGTGCTTAAATGTTTGCTGAACTAGAGGCAGCGGTTGTTGAGAGCAACATGAAGGCTATCCACTGCATACTTTGCTGTAGGCGTCCAAGCTGAAACAGCCATAATGTGATCCCAAAATTCTACCTAATCCTAAACTCTCCTATAACCTTTGTTCATTCTCATTGCTGTTCATAACAACATCCAGTAACCCATCTTTTCTTTTTATGTTCTCTATAGAGATTGGAGCAGGGGCATTGTCTTCATCCATGCCTTTAAAGCACCTAATGCTCTGTTGGTGCTATAAAAATAATAACCAATAACTGTGGGCTTAGCCTGCAGGTTGTGTATACAGAGGCATGTTTTTGTGGGTGCAAAGGGTTCATATACAGTCTGCCCATTGCACCCAATTTGGAAAAGTCCACAAAGACTTAAGTAAATCACGTTAAATACCAGTTCCTAAATCATGCTGTTATAGTAAAAGCAGTAAATTGTAGCAGGGGGCATGAATTCCCAATCAATATTCTATCTACACAAACTTCTGGGGCAGCAGAATAACACAGTGTTAGTCATAATGAATGAAACCCTGTATGTGCAGTCATTAAAAAACTGGAATGGTCAAACATGAGTGTACAAAAATAAATATAGAACTGACTGTAAATACCATTTCTTCACCTGCTTCTTAACCAGTCATCATGTAGAATTTTATGGGAATATTTGTTAAAGCGAGAGATTTATTTACAAGGAAATATTGGTATATTTCAATTGAAACCATATGTTTGGTTTTATACTATTCAATTACAAAATGTGTCTAGTTTTAAATTTAATGCACTATAAAAACACCTAGAAATAAAATGACAGAATGAATGTTTTTTGGCTACAAAATGGATAGTTTCTAGCCTTTTGAAGACAGAAATGGGAGTTAAAATGAATTTTACTCTGGCAGCTTTTTAAATATTTGCTATATTGCAGAGTGATCTGGGAGAGAGGAGATTCAAACTGCAAAGTCAATAAGGTCCTAGGATATTTGTCACTTTTTATCTTCTCATCTTTATAATGCTGTTGACTTCATTTGTCACTGTGCTGTGGCATGATGGACTCTATGAATCCACACAGAGGATGGGAACAGACCATAGGCTGACCTGGGAAATTACTTATTAGAAGCAAAATATGGTGGATACTGTCAGGTTATTGCAAACGTGACAAAGAAAATTTATGTGCCTGATAATCGTTTACTCTAAGGCAGTGGTTCTCAACCACTGTTCCGGGACACATTACTGTGTCGCCACACAGTGGTAAGTGTGTCACAGAGAGCCGGGGAGATGACTAGATTTGGCCTGGGGGGGCGGGGGGGGTGTGGAGGGAGGTTGGTGTGTCCTGAAGGGCGGCATATTGCAACCAAGTGTGTTACAACCCGCAAAAGGTTGAGAACCACTGCTCTAAGGTACTCATTCTAGGTTCAAAACCAGGGACACTTAAGTGATTGGTGAAAAAGTCTATAGGGTGACTGAGTAATCAATGAAAATTTTGTCATAACCTAATTTTTCCTGATATGTTTAGTTTAGGAGCCCTTCCAACTACTTCATCAACATAGCTCCTCAACAGGAAAGGCAACAACAAAACTGAGGATTATATTGAATGAAAGCTGTCAGGGCTCCAGAGAGACAAGTGGACCTTAAAAAATGCTCATGTGGGCTGCAGGCTTCAGTAAGTTGCAATTTATGTCATGGCATCAAGATATTTCGGTTACGTCAAATCAAGCTACTTGCCAATTTATAAAGAATGATAGTGTACTGATGAATTTTTTTATTTATTCTTCAGTTCCTCCTACATGAAATTGAAGAGGGTAGAAATGCTAAATTTACTTTCTTTTAAAATTATCTTAGCATCATTTTCTTAAACATGCTGGGACAAATTTGGCTCTTGCTTATGCATGTTATCCAGAGTTACTACACTGAAGTCAGTGTGCTAATCTGGATTTACCTCCGTGTAAATAAGACCAGAATTTGGCCACCAGACTTCTTAAACTGTTTGCTGTGTTTCTGTTCAAATTCCTTTTTTGCCTCTTCTTGGGCAGAACATGTCAAATTTTAAAATGTGTTGTGTTTCCTATCCACCCTACTCTACCCTGCAAATATCTTGGTTTGCTCCTATCAGTTTCCAGGCAAGAAGACAATGATTTTACATTCACCCAGTGAAATATGTTTCTGCAACATTTGCAAACTTGGTGCACAGTGTGCTAGAAAAAAAACAAGATTAGCATTATACCGTCCATTTGTTCCCTGGGGGAGGTAAATAGGACAAATTGCAAGAATCATTTCTCCCCATTAGATACCATTATCCCTTAAGAAGGAATATCCAATAGGCAGTTTTACTCACAAGCTGCAGGTAATCATTGGTGAATTGGTTTTGACTGGAAAACATTTAATTATATAAATTAAATAAAGATATAAAATAATATGAAATCTATACAAAACTGTGCTACATATTAAAAATCACCTATTTATAGCAGGGGTGTTAAACTCATTTGCTATGGCGGGCCAGATATGACTTAAATGTACTTCAAGTAGGCCATACATACCATAAATCAAAATATTACGGTACTCTTGTGGCATCACGGAGTGCCGTGTATGCGAAACTGCACTCCACAATATCACTCTCTCTCTCAGTTAGGCTATGTCTGCACTTAGATAGGTTTACTTTAAGTCGACTTTATTAAGTCGATTTAGAGAGCCTATACAAGACTCTTAAGTCGACTTAAAGTTGACCTTATTAAGTCGACCTAGAGAGTCTACACTAGATTCTCTAAGTCGACTGGTTAGATTCAGGGGGAGTGGCGGCAATTGCCGGCCCCACGCTCCAGCTGACAGGGAAAACCCCGGGGATCCCCTGTCGACTGGAGCGTGCTCCCTTCTTGCCCGGAACCCATAGGTCCGGAGAGAAGAGAACAGGGCTCCCTTTTGGCCGGGACCACTCTGTCCCAGAAAAGGGAGTTCAGGCTGCTGCTCCCTTCTACCCAGGACCCAAGCGGTCTTGGAGAAGAGACCACGGGGCTCCCTTCTCGCCGGGACCCGAGCAGTCCCGGCCAGAAGGGAGCCCCATGCTCCCTTCTCCCCAGGACCTGAGCAGTCCTGGCCAGAAGGGAGCCCCCGTGCTCCTTTCTCCCCGGGACTGCTCGGGGCTGGCAGCTTCCTGGTCTCAGGGAGAACCAGCCCCGCGTGGGACTGGCTCTCCCTGGGACAAACCACTTGTGGCTTACTTGTCCCTGCGGGGAAAGCCAGCCATGCGCGGGCTGGTTCTCCCCAGGACAAGCTGCGAGTGGCTTCCCAGGGAGAAGGGAGCCCCCGAGGCTCTCCAGCCAAGGTTCCAGTGAGGGATTCCCTCCAGCTGGAGCCCCCGGGACTGCGGCTCCTCTTGCAGAGAAGCCATGGGGCTGGGGAGAAGGGAGTAGGAGCTCCCCAGGGGACAAGGGAGCCACGGTGGCTCCCTTCTGCCAGGGAGCCATGCGGGGCTCCCTTGTCCCCCTGCCCTAGGTCGAGTTTTAGGAAACGTCAACTTAGGGTGTCCACACTGGCTTAAGTCGACTTAAGAAGTTGACTTAAGTGCTAGTTTGAATTAAAACAAGGTGTTATTAATTTGAACTAACTTTTCCTTAATTTGACTTAAGCTGCTCTTTAAGTCGGACCTTTGAGCATCAATGAGTGCTGTCCAGAATTTTCTGCTGAGTTCCCTACTTTTGACCCTCTGATCCCTGCACCTGTTCCTGTTTATTCATTAGTTGTCACCCATAATTAGTTGCATCCTGGATCTAGTAGCTCCTTCCCTTAGGCTGGGAGAGGGGCCTTCATCTCCCACCCACTTCTCAGAACACAGTAGGACATTCTCTAGCTGTCTGGTCTGACCCTGTCACAGCTTATATAAAATCTTCTTTTGAGACATGATCTTCTTATTCATGTTAGCATTTTGTCAATAGGACATCTATTGACAATGCTCTTATTTAATTTAATCCAGTGCTCTTTATGGCAGATGATAAGCGTTATGAAAAGAAGATTAAATAGTATCACTTTCTACCAGGTTCCTTGTGGTTAGCACCAGAATGACTGGCAATTGAAGAGAGAAGATAAATGCAGGAACATAGGTCAGCAATTACTGGAAACCATGACTGGTGGAGGATAAACATATATGTTGTGAATACCCCTCTAATGTGCTATTTTAAATTCCATCCAGAACGCCCCACAATTAGAAAACATACACAGCTATTTGCTGGTCCCTTTAAATGAAGAGCTCTTTCTATATAGCAGTATAACAATTCATGACAGAATAGCAGTCAGAAAAAAAGTTAAGCTTTTTCCATATTTCTCTTATTTAAAATTCCTGAGTTCACTAAAGATTTTAAGTCCCTAAAACCTGTGGGGCCTTTAGGACCTTACAGCATGCATCTGTTCTCAAAAGAGTGATTGTTTACACCCAAGACTTCTGATGCTGCAAGGGAATCCCTGTCAGGTTGCCATGACCCAAGGATTACTCAGCCATTGCAAATAGCAAGACAACAGAGTCCTGTGGCACTTTTAAAGACTAACAGATTTATTTATCACAGCACTCTTCCGCCCCCCCCCCCCTTTGGAGCCTAGTACTCAAGATGAAACTCTGCTTTAAATAACAAATAATAAGAGCCAATTCTGCCCTCAGACAAGTATGATAACGCCTATCAACTTCAGTGGCAGTCGTATCACTGTGTTTATACAAAACTAGGCAGTGATTTCAATGGTATTGTACAGTGAATCAGTCAAAGCAGAATTTGCTTAGTAGCTCAGATTCTGCTCTCATTTACATAGTTGTAAACCCAATGAGACTGTCCAGTGGAGTTACTCTACATTTAAACCAGCAGAATCTACTTTGCCAAATGTTTGTAGAAGGAAAATATCAGTTTGTTTTTTTAATTGCTTGTAATTCTGTTACACAGAATGAACTGAACACAGTTTGGATAGGCACAAGGGGATAAATTCTGGGCCCGCTGAAGTCAACGTGTGTTCCCATTGACTTTAATGTAGCCCAGAATTTATTTCACTTAGAATCTTCATGGGAGCAAACCACAGAGTACAGCTACTCCTTGGATGCTCCCAATAGTTCCACAGAGTCCTGATCTCACAAAGCTCACACACAATGACTTTTGTGTTGTCCCTGGAAGGAAGGGAAACATACAGCAAAGACACTGCTCCCCCATCCAGTACTTTTAAGGTATTCTTATTCTGGTTTGCTGTCCTCTGACACCTCCACCCCTCACCCCCCGGCCCCCAGCAGAGGAGACAGCTGGGCCTTTGCCTTTAGGATCTCTGTACCACAGAATTTCATCTCAGTGTTCTGTCCACAACTTTGGTATTGCTGCTACCATGAGCAGTGGCAGGGAAACACTGAAATTCAAACTCGGGTCTTGGTAGATAAGTAAAGCAAGGGCAGGGTATTATTTTCAACTATTTTGTTTTCAAATCTTTTCTCTCATTTTCTTACGTTTAAATATGTATAGTCCTGGAGGGCTGGGATATTTGGAGTATTAAAATGTATGTATTTTAGAAATGCTCCTTTCAGTTCATCTTTAATGCATTTGCCTTCTTTACTGAGGAATGCTCAAGAGAAAATGAATATCCCAGCAAAATATTATTCTGCCTGACAGCAAAAGCATAGGAATTTTTTAGTTTGTTTGTTAATTACTTTATCTGTGTTCTGGATCAAAAACTAGGCTGCTGCTGTGTCCCAGTTTAGAATCATGTAGATGTTGCCTCTAATAAGGTAGCTGCCTGTTTTATTACAGCAAGCTTTGTCTTTTATTCAAACTTCAGCTATTGAGTCATCAAAGTACCAGAGCCTATAGTATTATTTTCCTACGGAAGCAGGCATTCCAAAAGCATTCCATAGGGAGCAGAGTTGTATTTTGATTCAGAATTTAATTAAGAGCTTGGACAATACATGAAAGATTGAAAGCAGCTAGGGACTGACAAACTAGTAACATTGTAACACTGGCAACAGAACTGAAAAGGAAGCACTTAATCTTCTACAAACAAAGAAGGCAAAAATGCTGCTAAAATACCAGGATATTTTTATGGGATTAATACATGCAGAGAACGGAGTCACAAAAGTATTAAGAGTGAGTTTTTTGCCTGTTTCTGTAATTGTGAAAGCACGTGCATGCTGACCAACCTATGCCTAAGTGCTGTTCCAAAGGCGTAGCCGTGTTAGTCTATTGCAGAGAAACAAACAGAGTCTTATGGCACTTTTAAAGACTAGCAGATTTATTTATCTCATGAGCTTTCGTGGGAGAAAATCCTACTTCATCAGACACTTTGAAGATGGGAAACTTACAGAATGGGAGGAAACGAAATGTAGGGAAGTGTATAACATAGGATCAGGTCAGGCTGTAACAGCAAATCAAGACTGACAAAAAACAGAGCTCCCCATTAACCCAAATATCTGCCAATCCCACAGACTGGCAATGGCATTTGTTTGGAAGGAGACCTGGGCAGATAAAGTAGTAAGGATGAGAGAAAGAATTTGGAACCAATGAGAATTTGAGGTACAATAAGATCCTAGGATTGAGGCTGTGTGAGGCCGTCCCTCCTGACAAGCACCAATCAAAGGACAGCTGCCAAGCAAGCTGAGATGAAAAAGCATTAAAACTTTCACAGATACCCAAGGCACAAAAACTTAAACCAAGCCACCCAATGTCATATGACAGTTTTCTGAACTTAATCCAAGCATTAAAATGTTTCTGGGTGTATGGGTATTTTGGTTCACTGGTTCTTTTGGATATGGCTTTAAGCAACGCAGAATAAACGGATTAAAATTAAGGGCCTGATTCTGAAACCCTTATTTACATATGTCCTAACTGAGCTTAGTGGTCTGCTGGTGTGAGTATACTCAAGGTATATGAGGGGTTGTAAATATTATCCTTGTTATGTTGATTGGTTTCATTTGTTTGCTAGCTTGCGTTGGGCAAAGATCAACAAAGTGAGATCTGTGAAGAGACTTCAGCATTGCAATGCTGAACATAACACGGACTGTTCCATTGGGGCTACCTACTTAAATAGTTAATGGACCAGAGAGGAAATGAAAGAGTGAAAGAGAATGACTCTGTAGTACAGTGATTAGGCACCCACCCAAGAAGTGGGAGACTCTGAGTCCAATCATTATTTATTCACAATAGAACTGCTTCAATAGGAGAGATTGAGGAAGCCCCACATCACAATATCCCATGTCTCAATAGTTAAAACACTCTCCTAATAGATCAGAGATTCCTGTTCAAATCTTTTCTCCCTGCCTTGGCATAGATGGGGAGTTGAACTTGGCTCTCCCATAACCCAAGTGTGCTAGCCACTAGGCTAAAAGTTAGGTAGGGGAGACACTACAACCTCCTGGATATGTAATGGGACCTAATCCAGTAAACAGCTTCTGAGCACATCTACCAGATTGGGTCCTGCATGTGAGTTAGGTGGCTGAATGTCTGTCTTCCCCTTGTTTGTGAATTGATCTGCCTTAGACATGAGATATGCATCCAGGAGGCCAGAGTCAGAAACACAGGTGCCCAGGGAACTTGTATGGCAAAAAAGTTAGGCCCTGAGTGAGTTCAGGTGCCTACAGGGTTCATTAGGAGCTTTGTGGATCACAGTGAGCCTAAACTGGGACGTAGGTGCTTCAACTCAAGACGTAAGTGACTAAGTACCTTTTTGGACCTGGGCCTAAAAAACCAAAATAGTTATGAGAAATGCAGATATCCTGCAGAGGGGCCCAATCCAACTCCCAATGCACTCAGTGGGAGTTATAGCGGGTCCTAAGTACCTCAGAACCTTACAACATGCAGAAAGCCCCACCATTCGTCTGTAGTTGAAATATTTATATCAAAAGGACCACCTAAACATTTCTGAAGGCCTTCTTTAGGTAAAGCTCTCATGAATTCCTGTGGGAGTTTTGCCTGCCTATGACTGCAAGATTTAGTCAGTTTGTTCTGGAAATTTGCCAGAATGAAAACATTTGCCCGGGTAGAGGGGGGGGAAATGGTGCAAAAAGAGTTGGGGCAGTTCCAGAACCTACATGAGTGGTTACATACTATCCACGGTCCTCAGTAACCCAACTGCTGAAACCAGTCAGAATAATGATTGATTAAAAAGGTTCAAAGTGTATACTATTGTCTCTAGAAGACAGAGATTAACTGTATTTTTCAAAACTTCCCCCCAAAATGAACCCAGCATTTCACAGAACAGATTATATTGCCTTACTAGATGAAATTTCATCTTTCAGCTTCAACCTAGAAAGTTTTATGGTATTAAAGCTTTATTCAGTACCCCTTATTTTCTCTTTCCTGTCATCAGTGACTGTGTGCTTTGAAAGAATAAGTAACTTCTTTTTATCTTTCCAGACCACTCATCCTGTATTTATTTCTCCACACACTGAAGCATATATGGAACTATTGTGAAACCCTTTTAAAAATACTATGATTGCTCAATTTTTAAGGGGCGAGGGAAGTGTAATCTGTTTTCTACCTTCAATAATCAAGCCTGCTAACTTCTTGCTTAAATGGAAGCACATGAAACACTGCTGTTTCTGCAAATAACTGTTTAGAAAAATGTTTACACAGATTGTAAGTGAGAAGATATTAGTTAAGTAGGAAATTGATTTGGTATTTCTGTCTAATCTTTTCAAATTTAAATATTCATTGCTGCCAAAACTTTGACTTAGTAAATGGCTGGTGACATTTCTCTTTGAATCCCTGTGTTAACTTTTTCAGCAAGATCCGTAGTGGTACACACGTATGCATGGTACTGTAGCTTTAATAAGGGAGTTCTACTGTAAGGACTCTTTCCAAACTGGCTTCTTGGCTTTTTTAGTGACGGAACCTTGGTGTAATTTGAGAGCAGAGAGATCCTAGGGATAACATTAGCCAAAAGCAAAGCTCCACATTAGATTTCACTTCAGTCCAGATGTGAAAGAAATAGTAGCAAAGATCTCCGGAGCCCCAGCCAGAGCTATCTGATCTCAGCCTTCCTCTATACCCCCTCGGCTTTGCTACAGAATTTCATCAGCAAGAAAAAGGAGGGGGGAGAGAAAAAAAATTCACAACGTTTTACTTGCGCCTGGAAAAGGGGAGAGGGATCCCTGATGTAAGTCAGTGCAGTGGAGGATCTTCTAGGGAGGGACGGACAGCGTCTGGCTTGGATACGACTTGGAGCAAAGTCACTGCCTTTCTGCAAGTCCAAATGAAGCATGCTGAGTCTGTGAAGAGTGGCTGGAGGAAGCAGACTGTGTTAGCTGCTGCTCCCTAAACTGCACTGATCAGGAGGGGTAGCCAGGCACGGTGGTGTGTGTGTTTGCTTAGCTGATCCCTCTACGACCTTTCAGAGTCTCCTCTTGCTCTCTTCCACACCCAGGATGCTGGTGCTGTGCCTGCTGTGGGTCAGCTGCCTGAGCAGCCTGTGCCAAGGCTATTTTGATGGCCCCCTGCATCCAGAGATGTCCAATGGGACCCTGCACCACTACTTTGTGCCAGACGGGGACTATGAGGAGAACGACGACCCAGAGAAGTGCCAGCTTCTCTTCAGGGTGAGTGAGCACCAGCGCTGCAGCCTTGGTGGAGAGCGAGGACCAGCAGGCAGCATGCCTAGCCTCACCCTGCGGGAAGAGTTCACCATCCTAGGCAGACAGGTGGAGGATTCGGGGCGGGTGTTGGAGGGCATCAGCAAAAGCATCTCATACGATCTGGACGGGGAGGAGAGCTATGGCAAGTACCTGCGCAGGGAGTCCCACCAGATCAGCGATGCCTACTCCAATTCCGACAAGTCCCTCACTGAGCTGGAGAGCAAGTTCCGGCAGGGCCAGGACCATGAAAGCAAGGAGGAGACCCGCCTCAATGATGACTTCCTGGGCATGCTCATCCACACCCGGGCCCTGCTCAAGGAGACCCTGGACATCTCTGCCGGGCTCCGGGATAAGTATGAGCTGCTCTCCTTAACTATCAGGAGCCATGATGCCAGGCTCAACAGGCTAAGGAATGAGTATCTCAAAGGGTGAGCACCCTGCAGTGGCAGAGACCTTGATATTGTATTGGGAAACAGCTTCTGCTGGTGGCTACTATTTTATAGGTCATTTGGGGAAGCTAGCCCATGGCCCCATTGCTTCCACCTGAGGCAACACCCCTTCCACCCTCTCCTTCACTGGAGGAGCCCCGCCGCAGTCCCAAGCCATCAGCCTCGGAGTCGGCCCCAATCCACCCTATCCCCAGTACGGCCAGCCAGCCCCAGCCTCAGCCCCCGGTGGCCCTAGTCCCAGCTTGCCAGTCTGGCTGAGCTGCCAGCCTTGGCCTGTCTGAGCACCAGGAGGCCTGAATCCCACTGGACCACTGGTTGGTCCACCCCTGCTGAGCCCCATTCCCTGCACCTGTTTCTGGGGAGAGGCTGAGCAAGGGTGGGAAGCAGCACTGGGCTGGGGCCCTGGGAGAAGAGCAGGACACAGCAGGAAGGGGTGGGAACCTCGAGGCAGATCATGAGCAGGGCCACACCTGGCTGTTTGGGGAGGATTTGCTGTCCCTGGCCTACAATAGCTATCACCCATTCTACTATTAGCAGTAGACACCATAGTCTGAGTCCCATCTGGAGGCTTTACCTTGGAAGGGACCAAACCAAACCAAACCTATCAGCCTAAAGTCACATCAGGGCCCATCATGGCGAGAGGGACTCTGCTTTTCATCCCCCTCTTTGCATTCAACTGTGGTCCTCTCAAAGCTCAAGTGCTACAAATCATAGGACAAGCTAACAAGGCAGCGGAAAATCAGGCAAGTTGGTGAGCATTCACTGGCAGGATGTATCCCAGTGAAGTCCTGCAGGTAACTGCTCAGTACACCAACAAAAAAGTTGCATTCTGGACCTGGATTATGCCCAACACTCAGATCTGCCCAGAATGGAGGTTTTTTTTTTTTTTTTGCATAAATTCTTATTTAGATAAATATTGGAAAAATTAAAAGCAAATGTCTGATGAGAGATTTAATACATTGTTATTAAAAGTAAATATCATGGGCCTGCTACGCTATTTGCCTTGCAATTCTGTTGTCACTTACACCTATGCAAATTAAGTATAAAATGTTGCCACTGAGCTATATTCTGCCACATTTATTCCTCATGCTTTACACAATGAGTAGCTCCTTATTCCAGGAAAAAGTCTTTTGGTTTCAAAATAATAATCTTACTTACAGAGCAAGGGGCTACTCAGTATAAGTAAAGGTGCTGAAACCTGGCCTTTCTGGTATTTTACATGCACTTTGCACAAGTGTAAAATGGCTGCACAAGCTACAAAACAGCAGAGGATCAGAGCTTGTTTTTTCCAAAATCCTAACTGCAATTTAATAACACATGGAATGTGTTCTGAAGTTCTGTAGATTTTATTATGTACCCACTGACACACAACTTTCTTTCTGGGACTATATTTATTAGACTTGATTTCTGGTTGATTTTTCAAAGATATGGGTTGTTAATTGTAAACAAATAGTGCATGTATACAAAGCTGAAGTTTAAAGGTATGTTTAAATTTTGTCCCAATATTTAAAAAATATTCTGTATTATATTGTGCATCTTTGATGACAAATGAAGTAACTTTATCATTTTAGATTTTGTACCATTAGAACATAAGAATGGCCATACTGAGTCAGGTCCGACTAGCCCAGTATCCTGTCTTCTGACAGTGGCCATTGCCAGATGCTTCAGAGAGAATGAACAGAAGAGGTAGTCATCAAGTGATCCATCCCATTGCTCATTCCCAGCTTCTAGCAAACAGAGGTTAGGAACACTTCAGAGCATGGTTTTGCATCTCTCCATCCTGGCTAACAGCCATTGATGGACTTACCCTCCTTGAACTTATCCAATTCTTTTTGAACCCTGTTATAGTCTTGCAATCCCCAACATCCTCCGGCAAAGAGTTCCACAGGTTGACTGGTGTATTGTGTGAAGAAATACTTCTTTGCATTCATTTTAAACCTGCTGCCTATAATTTCATTTGGTGGCTGCTAGTTCTTGTGTTATGAGAAGGAGTAAATAATACTTCTTCACACCTGTCATGATTTTTTAGACCTCTATCATATCCCCCCTTAGTCACCTCTTTACTAAGCTGAAAAGTCCCAGTCTTATTAATCTTTCTTCATATGGAAGCTGTTCTATACCCCTAATAGTTTTTGTTGCTCTTTTCTGTACCTTTTCCTCTTCCGATTAACTTTTTTGAGATGAGGCAAACAGATTCGCTCACAGTATTCAAGATGTGGACATATCGTGGATTTATATAGAGGCAATATGATATTTCTGTCTTATTATCTATCTATCTATCTATCTATCTATCTATCTATCTATCTATCTAT
>ML685785.1:24314654-24326219 GCA_007922175.1 Pelusios castaneus
TATCTATCTATCTATCTATCTATCTATCTATCTATCTATCTATCTATCCCTTTTCTAATGATTCCCAACATTCTGTTAGGTTTTTTGTTTGCTGTTGCACATTGAGTGCATCTTTTCAGTGAACTATCAACAATGACTCCAAGATCTTTTTCTTGAGTGGTAACAGCTAATTTAGATCCCTCATATTATATGTGCAGTTTTGATTATGTTTTTCAGTGTGCATTATTTTGCATTTATCAACATTGAATTTCATTGGCCATTTTGTTGTCCAGTCACTCAGCTTTATGAGATCCCTTTGTGTATCTTCACAGCCTCCTTTGGACTTACCTGTCTTAAGTTGTTTTGTATCATTTGCAAATATTGCCACCTCACTGTTTACACCTTTTTCCAGATCATTTCCAGATCATTAACCATTATTTAGTGTAAAACAACAGAGTCCTGTGGCACTTTTAAAGACTAACAGATTTATTTATCGCATGAGCTTTCGTGGGAGAAAATCCCACTTCGTCAGACGCTTTGAAGATTTCTCCCACGAAAGCTCATGCAATAAATAAATCTGTTAGTCTTTAAAAGTGCCACAGGACTCTGTTGTTTTTCTGCAATAGACTAACCTGGCTACCCCTTTGGAACCTGACAACATTATTTTATGTGTCATCTTTTCTCAAATACATTCTTGCTTCAATTACCATAAAATGGACAAAATAAGGTACTTTGGATCCACATTCAAATGCATATGTATGGAGCTATGGATCTCTTGAATCGCTTTTGGATTTTTTCTCTTGATTTCTTTTTATTCATTCAAATATAGTCCCTCTTGCCTGCTAATTAATCCTTAGCTTTCTTGGTGTGTTAATAACACATATATTCTGCTTATGTAAAAAACTGTTCTACTAAATAATTTAAAGCTGTGATTTTTCATTTGTATTCATTTTGGCAGACCTTGTACTCTTTAAGGCTTGCTTTGTGACTAATTTATCAACCCCCCCCCAAGAGCCAGCTGAAAAGGCATTTGAGAATCAGATCCTCCAAACACTTATTCACATGTGTAACTTTACAGTAATAAGCACTACTCCCAATTGTGTTTGTAATATCAAATGCTACTTTTACAGCTCTGAGTCTTATTTTTCTAAACCCGAAAAGAGGTTTTGTGTGTTCCAAGACAGTGATTTGTATTTGTTATTACCCCTGTACTTTTGCTAGCGAATCTATTATTAAAATTATTTGTGCTCCTAGACAATAGCAAAAGTGCATAGCAGGTTTTCATGTTGTTCTTAAATCTTTATTACCATCATTATTTAATCAGTTGGGTGGAATATTAACTACTACATTACTGGTACTGCAGGCAGGATCACTGTTTGGATGAAAATAATAATTGTTCATGTGTTGTTTTAATAAATATTTGAACACAAAATTGAAGCACATTTTTCTTTTATAGTTCTACATGAATCATGCCTGATGTTAATTATAATGTTGTAAAACTTATCTTTTTAGCAAAGCCACCGGAATATTAAGCTCCTACCTAGGTAGAACTTGCTTTCTATTAAAAAATATAAAATTCTTCAGCACACTATTATAGGCAAGTTTCATTACAAGTAATACTAAAAAGGAAGTGGCGAGAGCAGATTCTTTGGCCCTCACAATCATTAAAATAACCAATATGTAACTTTACAATTTTATGGACTTGCAACAAAAGTTGTTTTGAAACCATTTTAGGCCCAATCCTGCAAACCACACTCATATTTAGTAGTGCCTTACTCTGCAACTAGTCTCATTGGGTAAATTTGTCAAAAGTGCTCAATCAGGGCCAGATTTTCAAAGGTATTTAGACACCTAAAAATGCAGACAGGTAACTAATCAGATTTTCAAAAGCACGTAGGCACCTAATTCTCATTGAATCAATGGGAGGTAGATGTCTAGACACTTTTGAAAATCTTATTTAGTGATTATCTATACCTTTATGTGCCTAAATAACTTTGAAAATCTGGCATTACGGCCTCTCAAAATTTTCCTAATTTATTTCAGTGGGACTGTTCACAGAGTAAGATACTATTTAATGTAATAAGTAACTACTTAAAAGATTGTAGAAGATAGCCCGAAAGGAAATATACTTACTTGTGATATTTTCTCTTGAGTGCATGTTACCCCTTCTCACCAGTATTTCTGAGTTAAGCTAGTGACCATACTTCAAAGAATTTGGGGGATTAATTCATACTTCACCACTTTCCTATCTTTCTTCATCTCATCTTCTAAGAATTTTGTGCCAAATATATCCGTACTATAATTTTATTTAAGCTAATATTTAAGAATAATTTTGTAGCTAGCTACTGAGGCCAACAAAGTTGCACCAGAGATTAATTTATCTTTTTGCTTTTAAATTTAATGTAAAGGCTCACTCCATGATCTCTCACCATTTTGAAAAACAGTATTAAAGCTTGAGTTTTACAGTCTCAACTTACTAATTTTCAATTTGCTGGCCACAATATAACTCGTAAACCTTGTTAAGGGAAATGAGGTGGCAAAAATGGCTTGAATCCACATCACAGAGTGTTAAAAACATTTACTCCTCTGTTCAAACCCTATTAGAAAGATAGTGTCAGACATAGTTCTATTGAACATATTTAAGTTAAATTGGCTTAGCTGTAGTATGGAGATGATTTGCTGTACCACAATAGCTGGTCCTTCCAAGCAATCCAACAACACAAAGCACAGTGCCAAGAAGGTAAAGGCTTGCAGAGCAGCTACTTCGAAAGCAGAAATTATATGGGGAGGTTTGTCATAACTGCACATTCAGATCAATGTCTCTGTGTATATATGCAATCATTCAACTATGTACATCTAAAGTTATTTGAAATTCATGTTAGTGTATGATCAGATTTTCTGTGATAAATCTCTCCATTGGAGATTTATATCACAGCAAAAGTGTTTTAAATATACTCCAGATTTAAATGATAAATAAACCTTAAGTCATTAACACAAAGTTGTTTATGTAAAGTTTGAAACATTCATACAGTGCCATTTTTTAAGATGCGTACCGAATAAAATGAAGGTCTGATTCTGCCAGCAGTTAGACCTGGATAGTACCAAAGTTCACCTGTTTAATTTTAAGATGTGATTCTTGAACCAACGTAGTGCAAAAAACTGTGGCTGGACACTTAAATCTATTTAAATTGGATTTAATCTACTCAGCCAGTATCAGTAAATTTGTAGGCACAAACTAACATGATGCAACCATTTAAAAACCATTATAAATGCATCAGTGAAGGACTGGTTCAAAGGCTTTTGCAATGGGCATAGAATTTATTACTGTAAGTAATCCCACTGAAGCCAGTGGTAAACTGTGCTGGTACAAAGTGTTCACAGGAATGGATCATCAGTGATTTTATCTAGCTTTCAAGGGTCCTTGAAATTACAACTAAGGCCTTTTTATAAGGCAGAGGATTGTAGTCCACTTTGTAGTCTAATTGCTTTTGTTTGTTTTGATCTGCTTTCAAACTGCAGGTTTCATATGTTGAAAGGGTTAACCTACACTTTCAGGCTTCTCAATGAAAATTCCTTGAGGATTTTAAACAGGGGGCCTGACTGAATGATTGCAGCACTTACTTCAACCTAGTAACTCATACTTTTATGGCAAAATATCACAGCCCCAATGGAGCTCAATCATTAACAGAAAAAAAAAAAAGTGCCATAGACTGAAAGAAGAGCAAGCTGCCTTTGTCTGTTAAAACTACATCCACTACAGCTCATTTTAAAGCTGGTGTTGCTTCATCAGTCTGTCGAAGAAGAGGAGGAGTCAGTGGCGTAGTGAGGATGGGACCAAGACCACATTTGGGTTCCCCCGGGGCACCTTACACCACCCCATGCCTTGCAGGGCACCCCCCGCACAGGGAAGGAGAGGGTCTCACCCCTACCCCCCAGGTGCTCCAGGTAGGGGGGATCTAGAGAAGCCAGACCTCCAGGCCCCTCGGAAGGGCTGCAGGGGAGCAGCAGGCCAACCCTGCACCAGGGCTGGATAAGAGGGGTGCTGGCCCTGAGTTGCCCACTTCTCCCCATGTGGGCCAGAATGGCGGGTGGGGGGGGTGGCTGCAGCCCCTGGCATTGGAGGGGGACCCCGTTCAACACTGCAGGGGAGGGGTAGGACCAGAGGCCACCCTCTTGGCCTCCGCTGCTCTTGGCGCAGGTTCCGCCCCACCCCATACATGGCCCTCCCCCAGCTGGATGGTCTGCCGCAGGGGGTGGAGCGGCCCACCCCCAGGCCCTGGGGAACAGCGGCCACACACTGAGCCACCCCACGCCCAGAGCAGACCAGCCAACCAGGAGTGGGGTGGGCCAGATTGCTGTGCTGAGAGCAATGGAGGGCAATCTCAGGCCCTGCCCCTCCCTCGCAGCATTGAATGGGCCCCCACCCAGCGCCGGGGGCTGCCGCTGCCCCCCGCCATTCTGACCCGTGCAGTGGTGGGAAGCCAAAAGTGGGCAGCCTGGGGCTGGCAACCCTCTAATCCAGCCCTGGTGCGGCCAGTCTGGCGCCCCGCTGAAGCCCAAAGACTTGCCCTCCCCCACCCAAATTTCTCTTGCTACGCCACTGGAAGGAGTAAGGTGAGTGGTTTTGTTTTAAGCTAATTCATGTATTTGGAATTATCATAAGGAAGCTTATTTGTCCCTATTTCTTTGAAGGAGCCCAAGTGATGTCAGTTGACACAGCAGCAATAAGCCGACCCACCTTTCAAAACAAGACCATCCCACCCACCGAAAAGAAGGCCAACGCGTTTGTTTTGAGGGGGAGGTTATATGTTATACCACACGCTCATTGGTTGCTAAGTGTGATGACACACGTTCGCCACACCCACAAGCCCGCCCTTTGCCCGCCACCCTCGGCCTGCAAGGAGTGCAAGCGCATGCGCAAGCCCAAAATGCAGGTCTCAAATTATGAAGCCAATGGGCTCCCAAGCAAGGCCAATTTGACTTCTAATCAGCCCAAAAAATACACTGAGAGTGCAGGTCTCGAATTATAAGCAGATGGGCTTCAAAACCTGAGTGACATCATCTCCAAAACTTTACAGAGGATGCTGTCAGTCAACAGACCATCCCCTCCCACCCCCCATCCCTGTCAAATAGCTTACCTCTCTGGTCACTACTATGCCCTAAACATTCTCATCCCTTAGGTGTTTTCTTCTCAGAGATACAACATTCAGTGGGGTATGCGGAAAACCATTTTAACAATACAGGGCAGCTCTGAAAGACTTGAATACGGTAAGCTTGATGTATGAAAATTGTTTAAACTGGGCTCATATCCATAGCAGAGCACAGCAGTTCATCAAGGTGTGCACCTGAAAAGAGAAAAATACACTCTTTTAAGCATTACCCTATGTAATGTATCAGTAAGGTAGTAGTCAATAGGACAATATAATCTCTGATTCTTAGCCTGAGCTCAGAAAATCCTTGTTTTTGTGTGTTCCATATGAAACCCTCTGTGAAAGAAACTTGCCAGCTATCAATAATGAAGCAAACATTTATGCTTAAAGTTTGGCTAACAGCAAAAAAATGTAGTTTGCCTAAAGACTGTTAAGGAAATTTGTTTCCTGAATCTTGGCCCAACTAATAGCCATAAAATGAGCAAAGTATGGGTGTATGTTCAGTTCTTGAAAAGTATGTCTCACTGGCAAAAATAGTGAATAAGCCACATAAACCAAAATAACAATGTGATTTTTTTTTCATTTTCTTCATAATCTTGTTGTTTACAACATTAGTTAACAACTGGAGAATTCCAAGTTTAAGGAATAAACTATAAATAAGAAAACCAGTATTTTACATAAATATTGTAGCTCCTAATGGTGTGGCTAAAAATTCTTTTACATTCCAGCTGTACTTGAGTTCTGCTGAACCTTGAAGAGGTACTGCTGGTTCTTTGCAACATGTCAGTAAAATTCTCTCATTTAAAAATTCAATGCCAAGTGCACCTTTTCTTCTCAAAAGTTAGCCTTGTACAGTATGTACATCCCTTTTCATCACTTCTTTACTTTCATTAGTTAAGTCCAGTGAAGAATCACAAAGGGATTTCACCAAACTGGTGACTGGGCAACAAAATGGCTGATGAAATTCTATGTTGATAAATGAAAAGTAATGCACATTAGAAAATATAATCTCAACTATCCATGTGGAATGATGGAATCTAGCTATTACCACTCAGAAGAGATCTTGGAGTCATTGTGGCTAGTTCTCTGAAAATATTAGCTCAATGTGCAATAGCAGTCAAAGAAACTGACAATGTTAGCAACTAGTAGGAAAGAGATAAGACAGTAAATATAATGCCTTTGTAGAAATCCATAGTGCACCCGCACCTTGAATACTGAATGCAATTCAGGTTTCCCCATGTCAAAAAAGATATATTAGAAATAGAAAAGATACAAAGAAGGGCAACAAAAATTATTAGGGATATGGAACAATTCCTATATGAGGTGAGATCGAAAAGCAGTGCATGTTCAGCTTGGAAAAGAGATGGCTAATGTGGGATATAATAGAGGTCTATAAAAATCATGAATGTTGTGAAGCAAGTGAATAAGGAAGCTTATTTACCGCTTCACATAACACAAGAACAACGGGGGTCACCTGATGAAATTAATAGGTAGCAGTTTTAAAACAAACAAAAAGAAGTATTTAATCATATAACACATAGTCAACCTGTGGAACTCATTGCTGGGGATGTAGTAAAAGCCAGAACTATGTGAAGGCCAAAAAAGAATTAGGTAAGTTCACTGAGGATAGCTCCATCAATGGCTATTAACCAAGAGGATCAAGGATGCAACCTCATGCTCTGGGTGTCCCTAAACATTTGACTGCCAAAAGCTGGGAGTGAATGAAAGGGGTGGGTTACGATTAATAACTGCCTTGTTCATTGTCCTGTTCTGTTCATTCCCTCTGGAGCATCTCATATTGGCCACTGTCAGAAGACAGAAAAGTGGGCTAAATGGACCATTAGTCTGACACAGTATGGCCATTCTTATGTTCTTATTTAGAAATACATCCTAAACCTATTTTCCATGAGAGAACAGTTGGTCAGGTTTGAACTTATTTTGGAGAGAAAACCATCCTTAGTGTAATGGCTGGCTTAAAGAGTGTCATTATTCAGAATTAAGACTGGCAAGTGCGGGATGAAAGAAAAATTCCCATACTTAAATCATATTTTCCATATACTTTCCATATTTCATATTATGCATTCCACATTTCACTACAACAGCAGTTGCCATCATAAATTTTGTTTCACTGGTAATAACACATTTTACAATAAACAGACTGTCAGCAATTCAAGAGGTTTTCAGTCTTCTTAACAGATCATCTCTTCCTAAAAATATACCTAGCCACGGCAATTGGTGCAATTTTAGGATTTGTTCTAAAGTCCATGAATTCAACAGAAAAAATGCATTGGACTGTGAATCAGGCTCTTAGTTTTTAATCATGACTTATTTTCCTCATAATGTTATTTGAGAGCATAATAGTCACATTGTGGACATTGACAAAAAAGATCCTTCCTGTAAATTGTTATGATATAACTGAATGGTTCTTTGATAACATGTAGGTATTAAAAGGACAAAATAAACTTCTTGAACACCAGACACTGATCTTTCTTACGAATTAGAACCTTTCCTAGTTTAATATAAATTTAGGTTACAATATGTGATACATTTAAAACATTTAAAATAGAATAACATTTAAATAAATGTTAAATATAGTATAATTATCTAATAAAATAGATACAATTTTAAATAGAATAATAATGGATGATTCAGTCTAATTTCTTCTGAATTATTTTGATATTTTGACATGAAATATGAGCCTTATGCCTTCTGGAATCCCACGTATTTTGCACTAAATATATTTGCAAATAAATGCTTCATTGAGGCTACATGTAATAAAATTAATAAAATTAGATTCTTTTTGTGATATTTGCTCACTTATTGCACATAATGTGTATATTCCATTCAGATTAACTGTGTTAGGCCCTAAACCTACAAACAAATTCTCACATGAGTAGGAACTAATTACATAAGTAGCCCTATGGGCTTCAGTGAGAATGCTCATGGAAGTAAGGACTATTTGTGGAAGTAAAGATTTGTAGATTCATATTAATATTTTAGATACAGGTTTAAAGACTTAACACAACTTTCAGCCTCAATCTTGCAAACACACCCATGGACACTTTTTGGATCTGTTAAAAAAATTAACGTTGTTTCAGAAAATTTGCATCATCTCAATGCATACCCACAGCCCATACATGAAACTCAACAGGTTTATGCATGACAGTTATGACCCCTTTGACTGTGGAAGAGGACCCATTCCAAAAGAGTTGAGATTGTTCGTCACCTGGTAAAGACCAAAGCTCTTTGGACATTTTAAGGGATGCACTGGTGGGACAAGGAAATAACTGAGGTGTGTGCAGAACTTATCTTTGCATTCATTGTGCCATATTCAATTGGGAAGGGCTGCTAAAGCAAAACTAAGCCCTAAGCAGGTACACTGCACACATTTTTTTCTTCATAGATTTCATTTTTGTCCTTAACAGACACATTTGTGCATGTTGCATCTTTCAGTCTTTTCATACTGCTTTTTATACGTGTATCTAAAGGACCATTTCTAGCCTCTTTACAGTTTACATGATCACTTTTGCTATTACTAATTTTGAATGCCAGGTCTCACTGTCAGTTGTTTAATCCAAATATACGAATCAATTATTAATGCACTCTACACCATGCTATACATTTTTCATTTGATTTTTTTTAGACTAACCTTAAACCAAGCCACACTAGAGAACAGATGTTTAAAAAAACCCGACTCTTCATGAAAAGAAATAAATCCCGGAAACCATTGTTCCATCAGCATGTCTTGTAACAATATAGTCATATATCTGGAGAATTTTTTCCCTGTTCGGTCAACTATGAATATCATATCCAAGAGTCACTAACATTGACTAGTAAGATATCACTAGATACTTACATATCTTATTAATGTATACAGTTTGTCTAACAAACCATCCGTAACACCATATTAATAAAGGTTCTACAGTAGATCTTAACGTGTTGTATCCTAAAACTGCAGGTTGTGTCGTTGGGTGACTTATAATAATAAGATGATGTCTTTCTAAATGCCGTATGACTTCAAGCATCAGCTTAATCTTGGAGTGTGTATTAAATAACACATAACACTTGCTGCCGTTTGTACTGTAAGTGTATTGAATCACATAAACAATATTTTAAGAACGGTGAAGATTTTCATCTTTAAAATTGTGCAAGTGATCTAGCAAATCTGATTGCTATATTTCTGTTTCTTCAAAGCAACAGTAGATGCCTTGGCTTGGTATTTGGAATTCTGAATAAACCTAAAAAAAAATTTCCTAGGTCAGTAAAATGAAGTTGGCTCTTGTACTCATGTACTGTAAAACTCATTTACTCAGCTTGAGCGAGCAGTTCTATTCCCAGGGAAATGTCTCAAATAAATAAAAATCACAAATAAAAATGTGTGGTACCAAGGTCATTGCCATAGTCAGCTTGAAACAGACCTAAAAAGACATTCACATATCAAAGAGTTGCGATGGTAAGTGGACATTGTGGGCTCAATTCATGCATGTTACTCATTTTATGCCAATTTCAAAGGACTTATGCCAATGTAAAACTGCAGTAATACAGCGGTGAGTCAGATCCAGTTTCTGTACACCAGACTGCCTTTTGCACTAAATTAAAAACAGAACTCAGTCACTTTTCCCTACAAATATGGTGCTGATCCTGCAAACCCAGACTCTCCTGCACTGAAGTCAACCGACTATTTGCATGAACGAGGATTCTCAGGCTCATGGCAGAGCAGCTTGTTCCATACACCCCTGAAGGTGTTAGGCACCTCATAGTGGGCAGGGTCCTGCTAGAGTGGGAACAGTTCACATAGGTGAGCAGGTTACACTGCCCAAAGGAGCCCAATAGCAGGCACACACCCTCTCAGAAAGCCTGCCACCTAGCAGGTGGCACAGCTCCACTATGCCTCTTGTGCTGGGCTGTCCCTGACAGGCATGATCTGACCCTTTTGCTTTAGAACCGTTAGGTATGTCTACACTGGCGCCTTAACGATGCTTAAGTAGACCTGCAGAACACTGCGTCTACATTGGGCGCTTATTAAGTCGACTTAATAACTCCACCTCTGAAGGTCGACCTGAGGCTTAAGTTGACCTTATTAAGTCAACTTAAAGCTAGTGTGGACAGGGAATAGCCCTAAGTCAACCTAATTGGAGTTGGGCTGGAGAGAAGGGGAGAGCCATAGTCAGGAAAGATAGGGCTGGGGTGAACCGGGGCCAGGGAAGATCAGGCTGGGGTGAAGGGGAGAGCTGGGGCTGGGGAGAAAGAGAGCTGCAGCTGGGGAGATGGGCTGGGGAGAAGGAGAGCCGTGGCTAGGGAGAGGGGGAGAGCCATGACTGGGGAGAAGGGGAGAGCCGCAGCTGGGGAGAAGGGGAGAGTTGCAGCTGGGGAGGTGGGCTGGGGAGAAGGAGAGCCGTGTCTGGGGATTGGGCTGGGGACATGGAGAGAGCCATGGTCGGGGGATCAGGCTGCAGAGAGCTGCAGTCGGGGGATCGGGCTGGGGATGAGCTGCGGTCAGAAGATCAGGCTGGGGAGAAGGAGAGCCGTGGTCAGGGGATCATGCTGGGGATGAGCTGCGGCCGGGGGATCAGGTTTAGGAGAAGGGATGCAGGGATCGGGCTGCACAGGTATCTATGAGAGATGCGCGGGTGTGCGGCATCCCCTGCACTGCCGTGCACTGGCGCAGATTTGAGAAAACATAGCTCCAGGCCCCCACAACACTCCTCCGTCAACCTAGCACCTGCCAGTGTGGACGCAGGCAGTCGACTGGAGTATTTAGTGTGGACGCTCTAAGTCAACTTAACAGAGCTTCCAGTGTAGATGTACCCTTTGTCTATCATTGTTCTTTCTGACCTAATCTAAAAGCCCAAGAGTTTGTGTAGGTGATTTGGAGACTGAGGCCTCAGCTCTTGTCTGCACAGTGATAAGTCAGGGCAGGCAGAGGTGGTTCCTTCCCATATTCTGAAGCTGGCCAAGGCTGGCCTCAAGGCTGCTTTCATCTGTGCGCAGGACCCACATTGTCCATTCTGCTGCTGGTAATAATTGGAGTGCAACTGCATTCTCTCCACACCCCTTCCCCCCAACAACCCTCTGTGCTAGGGCTGTAGGTGGGGCTGGTGTGGAGCTACTTAGCCCAGGGGAATCCCCAGGTAGTCAAATATAGCAGCTTTACAGCACTTTAGTGCTGTTCTGTTGCTCTATCTTGGAGAATCAGTCCCATTATTGTTTTTAACATTTATATTGCATTAGCAATTAGTAGGGTGACCAGATAGCAGGTGAAAAATCAAGATGGAGGATACTAGGTGCCTATATTAGAAAAAGCCCTGAATATTGGCACTGTCCCTATGAAATCAGAACATCTGGTCACCCTAGCAATAAGAGACCTCAGCATCTCTTCTGCTAGGCACTACATATACATATACATATACATATACATATACATATACATATACAT
>ML685785.1:24333276-24440109 GCA_007922175.1 Pelusios castaneus
CCTCTGAGAGGGAATGCTACCTTGTATGAGTCCAGAGTTGTGCTAGAGCTGATGTTTGCAAGTTTCTACATATGCCAGATCAGTTACAGGTGGTCCTGTTGGCCCCTAAGGTCTCAATGTAGTTTTTTGCAGAGCTGGAGTACAAAATGCTGTAGCTGTGTTACCTTGCCAAGTATCACTTTGTAAAGGACTTCAAATGTTCATAACTAGTGGGAGAAAAAGAAAGAAAGATTTTAGCATGTTTCAGGAAAACATAAAATCTTACCTCATCTATTTGGAATTCACTTTCTGAAATAGTCACACCTTAGCATCCTAGTAGTGAAAGAATGAACAATGGCTCTTAGTAGGCCTTATTTGCTTCATTTATGCATATAAGGGAGAAGGCCAGCCTTGGTGCTGCTTGCAGCCCCACAGCAGGGCAGGACAAGGCTGGCAGCTGCTTCAATGTGCAAATCAGTTGTTTTTAATTCTTATTTTACTTTTACTTTTCAGATAAATCTTTACAGAAGATTTGCCAGCATAGTGTTTTACTTCCAAGCTGTAAATGATACATGTAAATCAGGAAAGATAACTATTTATTGTTTATTGTATTAATTATATTGATTCAGAAGGTAATGCAGAGTTGGAATAGAATAGAATCCAGACACCGTAGTTATATATACACACAGACACGCAAACACAGAGGCAAATAAAATGTCAAACCCTACAGACGTTGGATATTACAGTGAAATATGATCATACATGAAAGATCTTTCTTTGCCTCCTTTACTGCAAATAGTTTTCCTCTGCCTTTTTTTTTAAAAATAGTTTTGGAGGTACATTCACCAGTATTATACAGATGTTCCCTTATGTAGCTTTTCTAGGTATATTATTATATACATTGTAATCAAGTGGAATTCCCATCCTGCACCAAAGAGATAGCACACTCTTCGGGCTTGATCCAAAATGAGATGCCCTAACCATTGGGTTATAGAGTCATTCTCACTCTCTTGTGCCCTCACCAAATGACTATAATCATTTCCATAGCCAGCAGCTCTCATGTGAAGAATAAGGAACAAAACAGACTCTCAAGAAATTAAGATCCTAGGCCTGATTCTGCTTTGGTACCAATGCAAAGCAACAGTAACTCCACTGAAGTCATTGGACTTACACTGGTGTAGAACTTGTGTGTATAAGTGAGAACAGAATCCGGCAGGCCCCTTCCTGCTTTATGATTTTTTTTTAGTTATAAGATAGGGGAAGGAAATGCAGAAAATCTCAGGCTGTAACTAGATGGGGACTCAGGAAAATTAAGGCAGATTAACTAAAAGTGAGCAATCAATGAGAATTCCCTGTGAATCCAGTTGAATTCCTTCATTCAGAAGTAAAGTGGCCGTAGTTTGCTGTAACTTAAGGGTTACGGTATATGTTCAATACATTGTAGTAACATAAAATGATTATTGTAAATATTTTCTTTACAAATAATGGATCAAATTCTCAACTGGTGTAAATTGTTGAGGCTCCTTTTAAGTCAGTAAAGCTATGTCAATTCGCATCAGCTAGGATTTGGCACAGATTCTCCTAACCCTTAGGCTGTTGAAAATTAGGAGTAATTCCGCTGCAGTCAGTGGTTTACACTGATGTACGTGAGAGAAGAATCATAGACGTTTTTGTAAATGTATCTAGTGAAAAATAATATAAGGGGATTTATTTTGCCAGCTGTTTCTAAAAGGAACTCCTCATTGGCTTCAATTGAGATTTGTTTTAAAACCGGATACTGTGATATGACTTGTGCAAAACAATAAACAGCCTTCTTATTCATTACACAGTTAATCTAGCCCAGGCAATTGCTCCATATTAAATAGATAAGCAGAGGGATTTGGCAGCAGGAACCTCTGTATATTTAAAGAAGCAAATGGGTACTATCACAAAGGAAATGTTTTTTCCACTCTCAGCTGTTCCAGAGATCTTTGGCAAATTGTTAGCAAATTGAATCATACTAGAATTGAAAGCAGTTATTTTATGCTGGTATAACTCCACTGACTTCAGTAGTTACTTCAGATTTACAACGGGGGAGCGGATCAGAATCAAGCCCCAATATTGGGGAAATTAGCAATAGTGTGTGTGCACCTTTAAAAAAACCAGGCTAGAATATTTTCATCACTGAAGAAAATTATTCTGGTAGTTTCAACAGAATTGTTTTCTGCCCAAAACATGCTGTTAAGCAGAGCAACATGCTGATGTCTGGTTTTGCCACAATTTTTGAAGCATTCCTTCTTCCCTTTTGAGACAGCACCAAAGTTTTTCTTAGTTGCATCCACAGTAAGAAACTAAAGTGAATGAAGAAATGTCAATATATGCTGCTTTCAAAATTGAGTAGACTTTTGCTGACTCTTTCAAAGAATGATTCTGGGCTGCTTTTAGTTTTCCTAATTAGGGATAAACCTGTGTAAAGAGAATGACCTTGCATTGCTTTCAGAAAGTGTCTAAATTCTGGATATGAAGATTGAGTATTTTTAAAATGTTATATGTTTAAATTTAGTATTTGAGAAAGGGTCATATTGATGGCCATAGATACTAAAGTCCTCTGTGCACGAAAAAAATGCAGCACCTCCCATAGTAAAACAAACAAGGAATCCTGTGGCACTTTTAAAGGCTATCATATTTATTGTGTGAGCTTTCATGAGTAAAATCCCACTTCATGAGTTGCGTGAAATGGAAACTACAGTATGGAAGGGAATATATAAATGCAGAGAAGAGTAAGTCACAAGGTCAGTTCAGATTTTTTTCAGCAACCCAAGCAAGCTGTATTGATTCAAACAGTGTGGAACAACAGATAAGAAGGTGGGAAGGTTAAGAGGGGAAAACCACCTTTTGTAATGAGAGAGCCAGCCCAGATCTTATTCAGACCTAATGTAATGGTGACAAATTTGCATATGAATTCAGACTCTGCAGTTTCCCTTTGGATTCTTGATTTGAAGTGTTTCTGTAGAAGCACTGTAACTGTCATGTCTTTCACAGAATATGCAGGGAGGTTGAAGTGTTCCTGTATTGGTTTTTGAATGTGACCATTCTTGATATCTGATTTGTATCCATTTATTTTTTTTGCAGAGACAGTTCAGTTTGGCAAAAGTGTAAAGCGGAGAGGGGCATTGTTGGCACATGATGGCATATATCACGTGGATGAGCAGGTGAATGAGCCCCCAACGGAGTAGCTAGTTTGGTTAGGTCCTATGATGGTGTCATTTGAGTGGATATGTGAGCAAAGTTAGCAGCGGGGTTTGTTGCAGGGATAGGTGCCTGCCTTAGTGTTTCTCTTGTATGGTGTGTAGTTGCTGGTGAGTACCTGCTTAAGATTGGGGGGCTGTTTTGCAAGTGAGGAGAGGCTTGAAAGCCTGAGAGATTGTCTTGAGGGTAGGCTGTAGATCCTTAATGATGTGCTGTAGAGGTTTGACTTGGGTACAATAGGTGATAACCAGTGGCATTCCATTGTTTTCCTTGTTGGGCTTGTTCTGTAGTAGTTGACTTCTGGGTACCCATCTGTCTCTGTCAATCTGTTTCTTCACTTCTTCAGGTGGGTACTGTAGTTTAAGAATGCATGATAAAGATCCTGAAGGTGTTTGTCTCTGTCTGAGGGATCAGAGCAAATGCAGTTGTATCTTAGGGCTTGGCTGTAGACAATGGATTGTGTGGTGTATGCCAGATGAAAACTGGAAGGACATAGGTAACTATAGCTGTCAGTAGGTTTCTAATATAGGACGGTATTTATGTGTCCATCACTTATTTGTACTGTAGTGTCCAGGAAGTGGATCTCCCATATGTTTTGGTCCAAGTTGAGGTTGATGACGGGGTGGAAATTGTTGAAATCTAGGTGGAATTCCTCAAGGGCCTTCTTTCCATTGGTCCAGATGAAGATGATGTCATCAATGCAGCGTAAATAGAGAACTTTGGACCAAGAGCTAAGGTATCATAGAATCTTAGGGTTGGAGAGACCTCATGAGGTCATCTAGTCCAAGCCCCTGCTAAAAGCAGGACCACTCCCACTAAATCATCCCAACCAGGGTTTTGTCTAACCAGGCCTTAAACGTTTCCAAAGATGGAGATTTCACCACCTCCCTAGGTAACCCATTCCAATGCTTCATCAACCTCCTAGTGAGAAAGTTTTTCCTAATATCCAACCTTGACCTCCCCAACTGCAACTTGAAACCATTGCTCCTTGTTCTGTCCTCTGTTACTACTGAGAACAGCCTAGCTCCCTCCTCTTTGGAGCACCCCTTCAAGTACTTAAAGGTTGCTATCAAATCCCCCCTCAGTCTTCTCTTCTGTGGACTAACTAAGTCTAATTCCTTCAGTCTCTCCTTGTAAGTCATGTGCTCCAGCCCCCTAATCATTTTCGTTGCCTTCCGTTGGACTCTTTCTAATTTGTCCACATCCTTCCAATATTCCAACACAGTATTCCAGATATGGCCTCAACGGTGCCAAATAGATGGGAATAATCACGTCCCTCGATCTGCTGGCAACACTCCTACTGATGCAGCCCAATATGCCATTGGCCTTTTTGGCAACAAGAGCACACTGTTGACTCATATCCAGCTTCCTGTCCTCCATAACCCCCAGGTCCTTTCCTACAGTGCTGCTACCTAGCCGATCGTTCCCCAGCCTGTAGCAGTATATGGGATTTTTCCGTCTTAAGTACAGAACTTTGCACTTGTCCTTGTGGAACCTCATGAGATTTCTTTTGGCCCAATGCTCCAATTTGTCTAGGTCTCCCTGAATCTTGTCCCAGCCCTCCAGCGTGTCTATCATTCCCCCCAGCTTGGTGTCATCCATGAATTTACTGAGTGTGCAATGTGTCCCATCATCGAGATCATTAATGAAGATGTTGAACGGAACCGGCCATTGGACCGACCCCTGGGGCACTCCACTGATTACTGGTTGCCAACCAGACATTGAGCCTTTGATTCCTACCCACCGAGCCCGATGATCTAGCCAGTTTTCTATCCACTTTATAGTCCATTCATCCAACCCATACTTCCTTAACTTGCCAAGATGAGTCCTATGGGAAACCGTATCAAAAGCTTTGCTAAAGTTGAGCTATATCACGTCAACAGCTATTTCTGCATCCACAAATCCAATCATCTCATCTTAGAAGGTGATCAGGTTGGTCAGGCACAATTTGCCCTTGGTGAATCCATGCTGACGCTTCCTGATCACTCTATTTTCTTCCAAGGAATTATTGTTCTAAGTCAGCCATAAAAATGTTGGCATATTGTGGAGGCATCCAGGTACCCATAGCAATGCTGCTGACTTGAAGATCTTTCCCACTTGTACTGGAGCTCAAGATTCTCTCAGCAGCAGGTGGTAGGGGAAGAATATAGTACTGTTAATCTGATAGTGCAATGTTTCTCTGTGAACGAGTATCAACAATTTTTTTAAAACAAAATTCCGTAGCATGAAAGAAAAAATCCAAACAACCCTAGTAGTTGATATCTGATCTCACACCCAAGGAAATGACATCACATGCTTCTTAAATCCAATGAAAATTATATTTTTAAATTTGTATTTGGGTTTTAGGTGTCCTCTTTACAACATAAATTACGCCCAATGGATAGTTTCCAGAGTCTTTAATATCCCTTTTCCAGAGCCTATTCATGACATGGTTGGTTGCTTCTCTTTTATTTTGCATGCTGGCTTTGCTTTCCAAACCACTTGAGAGGTTTACTGCCATCTATTTTAGAACAGGTCTGGCTTGCCATGCATTTAAAATGACTCTGTTATCCATAAACAGACACCAGTTAAGCAATACACATTGTGAAGCTGGTCTTAGGCTCTTGCTGGACAGTTCCTGTTGCAGTTTTCCTTGTGGTCAATTAGACATCTGTAAAACACACATCTTTTCTGTGTACACACTTACATTTCCATAACTGGAACACAAACACAATGCAGGTCTCTTTTAGGTTGGCTGAATGGGGAAGCAGCTAATCCTTTCCTGTCCTCACAGTTGTGTGTGGAGGATGCTGTGAGGCCAGATAAAAGGTTCTAAAAAATAGTCTTAAAAAGTGATTTGGTGGATGAGTAGGTTAAAGATTAAACATGTGGATGGTGTTTAAAAAAAGTGAGTGAATTAACAGTCTTTGACTGCAGGAAGATGCATTGTTGACAGGGTGCACTGCTGCACAGGTGAAAATGTGCTTGTAAGAGCTATGATACATTCCTGCAAAAGGTTTATAATGGCAGCTCAAAATGCACTTGTATTATTTGTTACTCATAGGGCAAGATCATTGGCCTCACCCTCTCCATTATAGCTGTCAAGTGCAAGATGAGGGAATGAGGAAATTCCCCCCGCTTCCTTGACACGGCCTCCATTAATGTTCAAAATAGCAACCCCTGCACAAGTAGTTACTACTGAATTACTCATTGGAAACAACTCATCAAAAAGAAGCCAAGAGAGGCAGGACCACAAGTGGAGCCATGCTCCCCCACCTCCCTCTCCCCCAATACAGCAGCCAACAAACTGGTCAGCTAAGCACCGAAAGCCAAAAGAGGTGTCACAAATTACTGTGCCTCTTCTGTGGAGACAAGAAACTCCAGCTCTCTGAGGCACAATGATCCCTGACATTTGCACCGGGCAGCAAAGCTACACACCCTTACATTGAGCTGGGCTTTAAAGGTACGGCATAGCCTTTAGCCATCATGAATTTTCCAGGTACAAGAACTTTTAGAAATGCAGGATTGTATGTAGTACAGCTGACTGTTTTTTCAAATAACCTTAAAGAACCTTAGAGAATAAACAAAGAACTAGAACATCAGCTGGTGTAGGTCCACTGTATTCAAGGAAGCTATGAAGATTCACACCAGCCAAGGAACTTGACCCAAGGTTTGCAATGCCGTAAAATAGCTATCTTGTTCATGTCACTGTTTTCACCTTTGTTTGGTATTCAGATCTTCTAGGATTTCAATATTACAGAAACCCTAATTGTTTTCCAGTATTTGCTGAGTAAATCTGGGCATCAAAGCCATTAGAATAAATATTCCATGTTCAAAATAAATTAAAACATTCGAAGTTCTTCCTGCACATACACCCTGAAGCTTTGTCTCGTTTGTATTTGATAAAGAGATTACAAGCCATTCCTGTGGTGATGATAATTTTGCAGTAAGTATGAAAATCTTGGCATTGGAATTAATGTTTTGAATAAGTGATGACTAAACACATGAGAAATGATCATTCTAGATATCAGCCATTGCTTTAGAAGAGGGAGAAACACACACAAAATGTGTGTGCATGTCGTTTAACAGCTCACAGCTGTAACTGTGCCTTGCTTGTATCTGCTGTTATACAGACATATTAAAAATGAAACATCCGAGGCTGCTAATAGACAGTAAATGCATAGTTAGAATCATCAGTGTGCCCGGGAGGGGGAGGGAGGGAGAAATATTTTACTTTAATTTTTTTCGTTTTGTTTACACTAGGTAAAAACCAGAAGAGGCACAAGGATCCCATGCCACACAGTTCTCACTCATAACCAGTGGGGAAAAAAACTAAAACTCTGAATCAGTTCCTGCAGTCCTTTCTTAGAACACCTTTTGAAGCTATTGTAATTTCTTCTGGGTAAAGACTGAGGGTGAAGCTCTGGCCCCATTGACATCAGTACCAGTTTACCATTGATTTACTGGGGCCAAGTTTCTGAGTGAGGACATCAAGATTTGCCCCCTTTGTCTGAAAAACAAACAAACCAGAAACAACTGCGAAAGCTTTGAAGTGGTGAGACGTTCTATAAAAAATAAACTGGAATTGTTTTATTAATCCAGGGAAAGGAGTAATCGCTTTTCTGAATAAAATACATATAGAGTCACAGGTTCTGTTCTCAGTTTACTATCTGATGCATCCTGTACCAATAGACTATCCTTCTCTTGGGAGGGGATGATTCGGTCTTCTAACTAATAGCCTCATAAATTATATGAGCTGAGATAGGATACGGGGACATTAATGCCTAAATTTACAAAACTGATTAGTGATTTTGAGTACCTCAATATTTGGGTGCCCAATTTCAGATATTTAGAAAGAGCCTGATAGTCTCAAAGTTTAAGCTCACTGAAAATCTGGCCCTTTTAAGATATGTCAATTTAGGGAGGTGAGGTACCATACCAATTCACTAGTCACAACTGAAAATTTAGGCCTAAATTGGGTCCTGTCCTTTTATCACTATTTTTTCCCACAATTAATCCTGTTCTTATTTATAGTACTTGGAGGAACTTCCACTGAGAAAAAGGCATTCTTGCGCTGAAGTTTTTGTAAGAGTTGTCAACATGTGGAATGCTGTGGCTAAAAGCCTGTTAAGGACCAAAGTCCACCAAGACTATTCATGCGCTCTGCTGCTAGTGCAAAAAGGCAGGAGTATTCTTGCAAAACCACCTTCCTCTAGGAATTGTTGGCAGCATACAGCTGGAGCAGTTCTGCCTTTCAACATGAGTGTAAGAATCCAGAAAGTGGAAACTTTGGATGTGAATAATTTTGTCCGCATTCACTGGGAAGATGGGAGTGAGAGCCTTTACCCTGCTGTATGGCTGAGAGACAATTGCCAGTGCCCTGACTGCTTCCTGCATTCTGCTAAAGCACGCAAACTGCTTATGGAAGACCTGGATGTAAACATTGGGGTAAAGGAGGTCACTTTGACAGATAGAAAAAAGGTATTTTTAAAAAGCAATTTTGCTGTCATATGACTTTTGTGTAGTAATTATTCCTAGTCTGTTGATTAGTAGCCTGAACAGAGAGAATAGCACTGCAGCTCAAATATCATGATATGCCAGAATTCTAGAGCCATAAATTATACTGTGTATTGCAGGAGTTTTAGGTATAATTGTAATTTGAGGAATCCAAATCCTTTCACTTTGTCAGACCTACTGTAAAATCCACTTTAAAAATTCTAAGCATTCAGTGTAGGACTCCCCCAAAATGTGTTTATCTAGTTTTTTTTCTTAATTACTTTTAGACAGAATGACATTCAGATAGCCAGATAGATAAAACATTTTTACCTTAATCACTTCTTAATCTCTAGAACAGGTGGGAAAATAAAATTGCAGACTCTCAATACCTCAATCTTTCCTTCCCTCATGTGTCTAACTCCTTACCCTTTGGCACCTTTTCCACCATGACTCCTTTATGGAGTAAAGACAGTCTGTCTCCCCCACAAAGAAAATAACTGACTCGTAGCAGGTACACTTTCTTCCTTCCCACAGGAGATTTCTGCTTGTGATGTCAGAGTCAAGCGTTAAGTCCTCAAAGGCCAGGACAGTGAAATTCTTTACTCAATCTAACAATAGTTTCTAATTTGTTTGGTTTTTTTAAAGATTTTTTTAAAATGTATTTGATCTGACATTTATAAATGTATAAAATAAAATTTAAGAAAAGAACCATCTTATGGGTCAGAACTGCCTTCATTCTCCTCTGTGGAAACCCAGTGAAACCGTAGTGAAACTTGCCTGGCATATTGCGAAGGAGGTAAAAAAAGACACGCAAACTCCATTCCTTTTATTTATTTTATCATTAATAATGCTGCTTAGCATTAGAATCTTCAACATGCTTTATAAAATGGAATGGAAATAAAGGTTAGTCTCCCCATTTTGCAGTTGAGGAAGCTCAGGTGCAGAATTAACATGATTTGCTCAAAGCTATATGGTGTCTGGGTGGCAAGCCAGGATTAATACTCAAGAATTCCTGGCTTCCAGTCCTGTGCTCTATCAATTAGAATGTATTGTCTCTCTGAATTGTCTTAATACAAGGGAAGCTCCTACTTTACCTGTGTACTTGAATTATAATTATGTGTTAGACCGTAAGGTCTTCATGGAAGAGCTTGGTTTACCTCTGTACAGCACCTAGCACAGGGGGACAATAATTCCAATGGAGGCTTCTGCATGCTATTGTAATATAAATGAGAAATGATAAATAATATTATGATGGTGGGAGTTAGTAACTACAGACTTAGTAGTTAAATGGATTTTTGAAAGTGTTTGCAGTTATATAAATCAGGAGAGATTGCCCATAAGAGACAATTAATGGCAAAGTAGCAAGTAATTGCAAATTTTCAATTTCAGTAAGGAGACTGAATTTTTTTCTGCTTTCTTGGATGGGTATTTCAGGCAGGCAGATTTCACTGACTCATTGTTATCATTTTGTATATTATGTTTTAAGGTGTATATTACCTGGCCAGACAAACACACCAGTGAATTTGAGGCTGAATGGCTGAAAAAAAGATGCTTTTCTGAACAAGCCAGAGCAAAAATGCAAGAAGAATTATTTTTACCAGGTAGGGATTAATTAAAACCTAATCTGTTATGCATTGTCTTAAAATTATATAGACTATCACATATCTAAAGATCTACAGGACAGCATATACATACATTATCTAAAACCCCTATTTTATTTTATGTTTTGAACAGACTTTTAAAGGCATTGTAGCTGAACTGAAAAGAGCCCTTTATTTTTCTTGTCTCTGTGTTAATAAGTAGCTGAGTGACACATCAGTGATCCTGTGCTAAAGTTCGTCAAGTTCCCTTTACATCATGATGTCTAGAGTTTTATTGTCATGCTCCACTGATGTGGTTATGTTCTCAGGAAAACTTGCACACCATGCTGTATAATGCAATTTCTAGTGACACAACATGACATTGGTGAACAAACAGGGAACACTGTTAAAAACCTAGCTCTTACTCTGAGTGACCCACGATCACCACCTCAGGCCACTAGGTTTGCTGCAGATAGCATTAGCCTCTCTCTTCTTGCTTGTTCTATCATTGTGAGCAGGTAAAGTGCTAAAGCTGACAAGATTTCTGCACTCATCCTTGACAGGGTATCTTTGTGTCAGTTCTGCTCAGCAAGAAAAGAGATTCACTCTGGATTAAGAGTTTAAGATTTTATATGTTAAACCAGGAATTTAGTGTTTTGAAAAATGATTAGAGATGGGCTGCAAAAGTCATATCTGAATGTGAAATTGCCGCGTGCAGGTCAGGGGTTTGGTTCGGGCTCATTTCTAAGCACAACAAAGGATGGCTGCTGGAAGTATTTTAAGAATTGTATTTTAAGAAGCTACAGAAGAAAAAAGAAAATTCCAATGCAAGGGGCTTGAAGTTCTCCAGTCTCTGAACTGTGCTCAGCACAGGAGTTGGATGAGCATCAGGGAACCAGTTACAGCTTCCTGCTTCAGTAGGTTGTATACTGGAGTTAGCTTGAGTTAGAGCACCCTAACAGAGTTCTGCTCCCTCCTTTCAACCACCTCTGTCCCTGCCATGGTTCCTCCAAGGGGGTGAGTTGGAGCAGTTGATGCTGACAGATTCCCCACTAACAATGGAACTCTCAGATGGTCCCAGGCATATCCAGAATCCAGCTCATTGCACCTCCTGAATGGCACATGGCGTCTGGTTTGCAATTGAGATCCTTGTACCTGGTGAAAAGTTATACAGCAATAATCGGTAAACACAGATAAAGTATTATTTGCAATCCTATAAGGAAAAAAATCTTGGCAATAGGTGGCATAGTCAGGGAAGACAGAATATACTTCATTTTCTCACAGTTGGTTAGTAAGTTTTGCCATGTGACAGGATATTCTGTGGTTGTCTGCCTGTCTCTGCAAAAATATGGGTTTTACTTATAATAAAACAAACATACATGGTGAGCCAGATTCACCTCCAGTAGCTCCATGGATTGCAAACTGCAATTTCTTGGTAAGAAATCTCAGGCATACTATAATATTGCACCTAGGCATCGTCTGAGGTTTTTTTGGCTTTAGTTTTAATTCTCTGTTCAAAGGCATACACTGCTGATTTCTGGGCATTTTGTGAAGTCTTTAAATGATATCAACCGTCAAAGCTCACAGTCCAGTGTTTAAGTCAATTGATATCCTCAATAATTCCATACATTAACTATTCTCAGGAGAAATTGAATATAATTTTATGTTCATGCTTAGCACTTCCTTATTCTTTTCTCAAAACCTCTTATTCTTTCTTTACAGTATCTGACATGAGCTCAAATAGTTTTGAAATATCTCTTCACATAAGAAATAGATGCTTCCCTGTGTTCCCTTCTTGGAGCCTGATTCAGAGCCTATTGAAAGTAACGGGAGGCTTTCCATTCACTTCAGAGAACTTTGGATCTGGTGTTTGAAACTTTCAGAATGGGAACATTTATTAAGATAGGAAGTGAGTCTCCTGTCTTTCCCTAGAAAACTATTCTAGTTTATTTTCTGTTTGGGGGATGTGTCTCCCTGAGATCCACATGTGGAAAAGATTTATGTTTGTGGATGTATCCCTCCCATGAGGAAGTGTTGGCAGGGCAGTCATCTCAGGCACTTTTTCCCCTGCAAAGAGAAGGTGCTGGGCTGGTTGGATTCTATAATCCAAAGACCAGGTGAGCAGACTTTAATAACTAATGAAGGGGATACTTTGTTATATAGTCAATATTTTTCAGAAACTTAGTTTTCCATGATACAGATGAGAAAATATATTTCAATAAATTATATTAAATAATATAAATTACCTGTAGTAATACAGCAGTGATTCTGATAATTGAGCTAGCTTTATGTTCTTGTGGTGTCTTTCAGCTCTTCGTCATTTTCCAGAGGGGAAAAATGGTTGGATACAGTGAACAGCTTCTTTTAATTTTCCTCAGATTTCTTTTGCAAATGGGAGCTTTAATTATGTGAATTGGGAGTTTGCTTTCCAGACATATAAGGCCTGATTCTCTTCTTACACTATTATAAATCACAAGTAACTCTCTTGAAGTCATTTACTCTGGTGCAAAACACATATAAATTAAGATGAGAATCAGATCCCAAGTGGTATAATGTTACTGATGGCTGTCTCTCATACCAAACCAATACTCTTTCTGTACAATTGTAATAACTAGTTTAATCCCTAACCATTATGCCTTAGGTTAGAGGTTAACCTCTACTGTTGATATTGTCACAGTTGTGGCATATCTTTTACAAGTAGTTATTAGCTTTTGGTGTTGGACAGTTTCTCTTTTTTATGATAGCTGTTGGTCAAGAACAACATTTCTGGTTTCAAAAAGTAGGTGTCAGAAGCATGTCAAAATCATAAAGAGGAGGAAAACATTTAACTTATTGAATGATGTGAATTAGTGAATTAAGTCAAGTTGTTGTGTATTAATTAGTAGGACCAAACAATCTTTATTAATCTTGACCAAATCTTGGCTTCTGGTATGTGGGTGAAGTCCCTTATTCATGTGTAATGAGATCCTTTATTGGGCCAAATGATCCTGACTAGATTAAGCCCCAGACAGAAAGGGAGCGAATGAGCTATCTGCCTACCCCATGCTCTGAATCTCTGGCGGTACTTGAAGAGGAGGGGAGTTTCTGTGAATGCCCCAAGCACATCCCATCCCTTCCCCAAACATACACCTACGTCAGAGTAGGTTTGGGAGAGTGGAATAGGGCTGAGGAATCCCTTATACCTCTTGGAGCCCCTTGGGGAGAGGGACATTAAATAAAACAAGAACAAAATACTGACCAGGAGAGATCTGCAGTATGGAGTAGTTTTTTAGGTCTATTTTCGCCCTCAAGTCCCAGTCTCTGGCTATGTACACACGACAAGATTACAGTGCGACAAGGCAATCACACTTTAAAAATTACGTGACCTTTATTGTGGGAGAGCGCGTACACATGTTGCTCCTTATAACGCAACACAGCTCTATGCAGTGTCGCGGTATAGCGCAATGAATTCTGGGCACCTATCCCATAGTTCAATTTTCCCTGAATCGATGCTTGGAATCCTGGGATGAAGGAAAGGAACGCAAAGCACCATGGGTAAACTCTCTGTTTCCTGTGGTGCACTGTGTTCCCCTTGCATCTTCCTCATTGCCAATAGCAACTCGCGCCTATTTTCAACAGTGCAGTGCCGCACTACTTGCCAGCAATCGCAATTGCGACAGCATGGATCCAGCTCTAATCTCCACTGTCGCCTTCAGCATTCTAAATACATCTTGGCTGGTTTCTCAGGACGCAATGAGCTCTGAATCAGATGAGGATGCTGAGGAGCAGGGGCTGCCCGATGCCCTGCAGAGCAATAGCACCGCATTGCTCAGCTCCTTCACAGATCATCTGCACACGGTGCAACGCCGTTTCTGGTCGCGAGAGATGAGCACTAAGTGGTGAGATCGCATTGTTATGCAGCTGTGGGATGACGAGCAGTGGGTACAGAACTTTCGAATGTGGAAAGCAGCCTTTTTGGAACTGTGTTCAGAGTTGGCCCCTGCTCTACAACGTAAGGACACCAACATGAGGTCTGCCCTAACCATGGAGAAGCGTGTTGCAATAGCTGTCTGGAAGATGGCAACTCCTGACTGCTACCAGTCGGTTGCAAACCAGTTTGGAGTTGGCAGGTCCGTCGCATTAGCCCTCTCACAAGTGTGCCAAGCCATCAATCGTGTTCTGCTACGGAGGGCGGTGACATTGGACAATGTTTGTGAGATTGTTGATGGCTTTGCTGCCATGGGATTCCCTAACTGCGGGGGAGCAATAGATGGCACACACATCCCGATTTTGGCTCCAGACCATCTCGCGACCGAGTACATGAACAGGAAGGGCTACTTCTCCATGGTGCTGCAAGCACTCGTGGATCACGGGGGGCGTTTTACGGACATCAATGCTGGGTGGTCGGGAAAGGTGCATGATGCCGCATTTTCAGGAACACGGGTCTGTACCAGAAGCTGCAAGGGGGGACCTTCTTCCCACATCAAAAAAATTACTGTGGGGGATGTGGAGATGCCCATAGTGATCCTAGGAGACCCGGCCTACCTACTGATGCTATGGCTCATGAAGCCGTACACTGGGAACTTAGATTGCAGCAAGGAGCGGTTCAATTACAGATTGAGCCGGTGCAGAATGACTGTAGAATGTGCCTTCGGCCGTTTAAAAGGGCGCTGGTGCTGTTTGTATGGGAGGCTGGACTTGAACAAGGACGACATCACTGCTGTAATTGCAGCATGCTGTGTCCTTCATAACCTTTGTGAAAATAGGGGAGAAAAGTTTTCCCCAGCGTGGGCTATGGAGGCAGAGCGCCTCGAGGCAGCATACGAACAGCTAGCCACTAGGAGTATTAGTGGTGCCCAGCATGGAGCTGCTCACAAAAGGGAGGCACTGGAAGCATTTCAATTATGCCCTCTCATAGTTCACATCAAGGATGCATCAAGTGCACCTTATGAGATATTCAATCAGCAGTGCATGGATAGGATTGAAGACCTGATTTGTGCTACTTACATGAAGCAACATAGGGGACTAAGATCATAAATATTCACTGTGTACAAATAAAGCCACTCTGCAAAATTTTTGTTACTGTTTTATTAAGAGATGAAATGGGTGTGGGTACAGAATCAAAAAGCATGACAGTTGTGGGTTAATGGGAGTTGTTACAGGTGTGTGTAGCTGCGGGTCTCTAGAAAGTAGCTCTGTAAAGGACTGGATGTTGCAGTATACCAGGAGGCGGGTGGCCTTCAAAGAAATGCTTGAAGGACTACAGGGTGTGGGAGGCAGACATGGCTGAACTGTCTGGAGGGGAGCCCGTACATTAATCGCCTGGGTCTGCAAAGCAATCATGCTCTTGAGCAGTTCTGTTTGTTCCTTCATGACGCTTATCAGTTCATCCCTGTGTTTCTGCCTCCTGTGCTGACATTCCTCTCTCCATGCTCGATTCTCCCTCGCGGCTGCCTCTGTTGATTTAATGAGCTCTTGAAACATATCCTCCCTCTTTCTTCGAGCACGCCACTGAATGTTTCTCATGCGGTCACCTGGGGTTGACACCGGCCTTGTGAAGGTCGAATCTAATAAAAAAAATGAATAAAGCTATTGTTAACACATTGCGTCGATAACCAATGTAACCTTTCAGTAGCACATTCCACTGGAAGGTACAGGGCGGTCTACATCCTCTGGTTAACTGAAGTGGACAAGGTATGTAGATTTTCCATGCATCCCATGAAGGCATCCGTTCTGAAAGGGAGCTGGGTAAGGGTTGTCTGGAGGGCTAAACTCATACAGTGCAGTCCTAATAGTAACATAACTGTGGGCTAACATTCTGTACAGGACACAGAGATGGAACCTGATATCTCTCTCCTCAGAGTGTCCCAGCAACTAGAATAGATATCGTACATGCGACTGGGTGCAAGCCAGGACTGTACGCTGTAGGATTGTGTGCTGTCATGGTTCCTGGTGTGTGCTTTGCAGCTGGCGAGGCCGTGTATCCTACGGGAGTGGGGAGACATCCGCTCTCCCATCTAACTTGTGTAGGAGGCTCTGGAGGTTCATTGAGGAAACCTTTAGTGAGCTAAATGCAGGTGATTTTTTGACAATTACTGCTTGTGTTGATGCACTTCTAATGAATGCACACTAAATACCGTGCACAGTGGGTACCGATACAGCAAGCACCCACGCCCCGAACAATGATCCTCATTTTAGCAGGAGCCATAGCTCCACGAAAGAGAAACTTACCTGAACCCTCCTCTGCCGCCTCAGAAGATGCACTGCTGTTGATATCTTGGGTGGATGTCTCAGTGGGGGTGCAGAAGAGCTCCTGGCTAGACACTGTTGCACTCTCCTCCAGGTCATCCTCCATCTCCACTTCCTCATCAATCATGCCCTCATCCTGCTCTGCTCTGGCATTCATTGGATGAGGGGGCGCCGATGTGTCCACAGGACTCTTTGCAGTGGTTGTGGGGTCCTCACTGAGGATGGCTTCGATCTCCTTGTAATACCTGCATGTAACAGGCGCTGCTCCCGAATGGCAGTTTGCCTCCTTCGCTCTGTGATAGCTTATTCTTAGCTCCTTCACCTTCGATCTGCACTGTACAGTGTCTCTATCATAGCTTCTTTCTGACATGGCCCGAGAAATTATGCCATATGTATCAAAATTTCGCCTGCTGCCACGTAGCTGCGCCTTCACAGCAGACTCTCCCCAGATGCTGATCAGGTCCAGCACCTCAGCCGTGCTCCAAACAGGTGTGCGTCTGCCACGTTGGGCTGCCATTGCTAGTGAAGATCAGAGCTGCACTCCATGAGCAAGAGGACAGGAAGTGACGACAGAGGAGAAATTCAAAAATCCCAGGACTCGAAACAGAGCAGGGACTGTTTTGTCACGGCCATGGAGAGCAGGTGGGGGGAAGACCAGGGAGGACGACTTTGGAATGCTGGGACACTTCCAGAGGCCAATCATTGCATGGTAAGCGTACACACGAGTCGAAAGGCAGAACAGCTGTTCCGCGTTAACTGCTATCACCCTCGTTGAGGTGGTTTTTCTGTTGCGCTCTATTGCACGTGTGTACGCTGTTGTTGTTATTGCGCGGTAACGTGATCGTGTGTACATGGCCTCTGTCTTCTCCCTGGCTAACAGTACCTCCTGTGGGACAATGTATTTCCTAATGCCATCTCCTCATGTATGAATTATTATATATGGAAGAAGTGGGTGTTGATAGCACTCAGGAATCTGTTTTACCTTCATGGGCACAGAGAACAGATAGAATGCTCTTGAGGGCCTGACTGTGTCATCTATAGTCAGTTTCACTACAATAATTTCCTACGTTACTTTTGTTGGGGAAGTCAGGTTAGAGAAAAGCATATTTCTAAATAGGAAAGTATAATCGTGATAATTCAAAAATTAAAATAAACAGGAGAAATCGGGGCAGAGATAATATCTAAAACTACTTATAACAAACTCTTTAACTTCACTGGGTTTCAAGTTGAAGATGCCCATTTGAAGCAGAATACTGTAATTAGTGTGCTTGTGTTGGGGCTAATTCTGGATGCATTTCAATAGGAATTGGGATTTTGCCCCATTGTTTATTTTTCAAATAGTTCCCAACATATGAAGATAAAAATATAAGAAAGAGGTTAAAGTTAAATGAATCTAGTAATTTCAGTCTACTGCTACTATAAATCATACTAATGTGAGTTATAAATAGCTATCCCCAACCCACTAAGGTGGTTAGGCTGCTGCACATACAATTTACAATACAATGACAAATAAATTAAACTTACAACACAAACTTAAGAACAAAATATTTAAAAACTAAGGATGTGATGTCAGTAAGGCATGAACAGTTCCTAAAAGAGCCAACAGTGATTAAAACTGAAACTTCTGATGAGTAATGTTCACTCACTGATTGTTTATCTTCCTTGGCCAACTAAGGAAAACCCAATGTTCATATTTAATAATGGATACAGAACTTCATATATACACTTCTTTTTCACTGTGATTTCTTACTCTTTTGTTCTTTTACATGGGTGTATCCCAATAAATTCAAGTATTTTTATTCCAAAAACAAGCCCCATGAATTGGGGAGGAGGGAGCACAGACTTCCTCACCCATCCTTTGTGTGACATCTCTTCAGGCTTACCAGTTAGAGTGCTCTGTGAAGCACTATGTTCACCTCTAGTGCTGCATTACACAAAAATGATAAATAATATTAAGTGGTGGTTGTCATGGCAGATGTCTGTCCATAAAGAATAGGCCTGAGGCCACTTGTACATTTCCCACAAACCACTGAACACCCATCAGATGGGCACTTCCTGTTACTACTCACAAAGGCTAAATCTGAGTTTCTTGTACCTTCTATAGAAACAGCTGTTTCCTGTCATGGACAAGATATTGGAGTAGTTGGAAAACTGATCAGTTCAGTGTGGCAGTTTCTGTAGTCCAGTGAACTGGCAACCTTGCACTGAAAGGCAGTTTACCTCATTAATAAGCCCATGAGCGGTGCAGTGCTCCAGGTTTTTTTAAGCACATAAGTCTGTTTTGTATCAGCCATACCATAATTGGGTTTGAAAGTCATGAATGAGCTCCATTGGACTTGCATTTCATTCCTTATGAAATGCTCAACTATTAAGTTTTCCTGTAAAGGGTTTAAAAAATAAACAGTTTTCAATGGAGCAATTTCAGCTCTGCTATGAAAGTGAGAATGAAGACTGTCAGAGTGCTGATGGTTCATCTTTAACATTTCTTAACTGCTCAGCTTTTATAACTTGGATCCTTCAATCCTATCCTATGGTAACAAAATGGAAATTATATAGACTGTACTTAAGTAGTGGAAAGAATGACCTGATAGAATAATGAATAACGTGAGTGGGACTGGGTGCCACCAGGAAAGAACACAAGCCCTGGTTAGAACAGCTTTTTAATAGTGTCTCAAGCTGTAGAATTTCTTGGATAAGAAATAGTGCTCCCAGTTGTTCAGCGAATGGGAGAATAACATGTTTTGTGTGAAATAGAATTTTACAGTGTATGCGGTAATTAAAAACATTAGTGGAAGAATATATAAATATTTTTAAGTCTCAGCTTCTTTTTGATTTTATAATTTGGAAAATGTACTTAAATCTAGGTACATTCCGTCCCTCTCCCCCATCCCTTCCAAAATAAGAGCTTATAGAGCAGCTAATTTGCCTAAATGTAAAGATATGGGCCCCTGATACCTGTCCTGTGGGAGCGGGGCTGAAGAGGAAATGTCTGGAAAGGTATCTTTGCAGTTCTTTCCCTGTTGTTTGTGTCCCCCAATGCATCCTGCACCTATTAGAACCACTGTACCTGCAAGTCCTCTGTCTGTGGAGGTTCCTGGGACTTCAGAAGTAGCTCCGCAGGTTGAGAAAAGAGAGTTTTGCTGAAAAGATAGTACAACCCTTGCCGTACTATGAGTCCGGGAGGCAAAAGAGGGGGAATGATGTGCCTGTTGATCTCAGTTAACCCACGACTCCCCTCAGCCTACCTATTGTCTGTGTCCATCGTCGTTCCCCCCCTCCCCCCGGCATAGACCCAGACCCACAAAGGACCTTGATCACGGCACAAGGTTGGGGGAACAAAGCCTACAAGTGCAGGTGGAGAGAACCACATGTTGAAGGTCCCCTCTGCTCTTGTACTAGGATGCACAGCCATGGCAGTGACTCAGTAGAGAAGCCTTTTATTTCTGTTAATGCATATATACTTAAATTAAAAGTGATGCACACTCATATCAGAAATATAAACTGAAAATTATGGGTCTGATCCAAAATACTGTGAAGACAATGGAAAGACTTTTGATACTGGCAGAGTTAGATCAAATCCTAAAAGATCTTTGGTAGAAAACAAAAATTAGCAAGTAAAGCATAACAGTCTTAAAAGCTGTAGGATATTCTATGTTAATGCTGTGAACAACTATCAATTCAATTTAATCTATGGTATTTGTAAAGTACTTATCATTACTTTGGTTATAAACAGTAGTCCAGTAGCCCAACTATGGAAAGCTTACGAGATTGTCAGCCAGTTTCTTCTTTATATAATGGTAAAAACAGCCTTGAACTAGTATTTAAATACATTGAGTTACTCCTAATTTTTTATATGTTTATTACTGTTGTTTATACTGTTGTTGTAACCAAGTTGGTCCCAGGATATTAGATGAGGTGGGGGAGGCAATCTCTTTTATTGGACCAACTTCTGTTTGTGAAAGCAACAAGCTTTTGAACTTTGTAAGATTGTCACCTCCTGGTGCATTCAGACTAGTGAGAGATTGTGTCACCAGGTGTCCTGTGATGCCGAGAGCTAGTCTTCACTGATGGTGGCAAATTTGCCACTGTCAGATCGATCTTCCCAATCGAGTGATTGGGTCTGTGAAGACCTGCTCAGCCAGTCAGGAAGTTGATCCATGAAGACCATCCCAGCAGATGGAGTAGTGCTGAGTCGAAGGAAGGGCATTTCCCTTTAACTCAGCGCAGTGAAGACATCGCAATAAGTAAGCAGTAGGCAAATGAAGGGAGATACACAAGGTATTTTAAGTACTTTGCATATGTCCCTTCAACTCCCACTGAAATCCCATCACGGTATAGACCAGCCCTGAGTGACTTAAAATGCTCTGCTGCTTTAGCTCCATGTGGATTTGTCTACACAGCAAAGAAAAACTCTCAACTGGGCTGTGCCAGTTGACTCAGGCTTGCGGAGCTTGGGCTACTGGGCTGTTTCATTGCAGTCTAGGCTTCCAGGTTCAGCCTGGAGCCTGGGCTCTGGGGCCCTCCCATGCTGCAGGGTCCTAGAACTAAGGCAAATAGCTCTGGAGGAAGCCTACACAATTTTTTAAAAATTATTTTACTGTTGTATTAAAGCTAGGAAAGAAATATTTTAAGCGCTAAATCCTTCACTGTATTGATGTGCTAGTGGGGGAATTGGAAATTAGGAGCTTCTTTCTCCTGTACAGTAGCAGACTTGCACTCTATATACACTACTAGGGCAGCAGCACCTTTCAAAAGAGTAAAACATTTCCCTGAAATCATGTCCTAGACGACAGTCTCTGTGGATCAGTGAATACACTGGGCGGCATTCTTGTTACCCCTGACTGCACTGCCCAGGGCTGGGGTTAACTGTGTTTGACACTTCCAGTAAAAGTCTTATTTTTTACACATTCATAGAATAATAGGGATGGAAGGGACCTCACGAGGTCATCTAGTCCAACCCCCTGCTAAAAAGCAGGACCACTCCCACTAAATCACCCCAGCCAAAGTTTTGTCTAACCAGGCCTTAAAAGTCTCCAAAGATGGAGATTCTACCACCTAGCTAGGAAGCCCATTCCAATGCTTCACCACCCTCCTAGTGAGAAAGTTTTTCCTAATATCCAACCTTGACCTCCCCAGCTGTAATTTGAAACCATTGCTCCTTGTTCAGTCCTCTGTTACCATTGAGACCAGCCTAGCTCCCTCCTCTTTGGAGCACCCCTTCAAGTAGTTGTAGTTTGCTATCAAATCTCCCCTCAGTCTTCTCTTCTGCAGACTAAATAATCCTAGTTCCTTCAGTCTCTCCTCATAAATCATGTGCCCCAGCCCCCTAATCATTTTCGTTGCCCTCCGCTGGACTCTTTCTAATTTGTCCACATCCTTTCTGTAGTGGGGAGCCCAAAACTGGACACAGTCAGTGGTTAAAGTATAATTTGGTGTGCCCCGGAACCCTCCTAATCTCCGGGCCCCCTTCCCGTATTGTTTGGGCCCCCTTCATGCATGTGTAGGCCCCAGCCCAGGTAGGCATTTGCAACTACTTCTCAGTACCACATGCATAGCACATTATCGCTCCAGAATAATATTTATAATTTTATACGTCATTTATGTCTATAGCAATTATTGTCACAAACTAGCAAACACTGCATAAACAACAGTGGGGCGTAGGACCTGCCAGCAGCCAGGGCATGGCAGAACATGTGTTCCACCGGATTTTTCTATTTTTAGGGGCTCTGGAACTCTGACTCCTCAAATTTGTGGGTCCCGGAACAGCGTTCCGATGCGTTCCCCCTTACTTTAACCCCTGGACACAGTATTCCAGATGTGGCCTGACCAGTGCCGAATAGAGGGGAATTATCACATCCCTCAACCTGCTGGCAATACTCCTACTGATGCAGCCTAATATGCCATTGGCCTTTTTGGCATCAAGGGCACACTGTTGGCTCATATTCATCTTCCCGTCCACCGTAATCCCCAGGTCCTTTTCTACAGTAAATAAGAACTGAAAAATCTAAGTGTACTATTTCCAAGGATCAATGTGTGGTTCTTGGTTGAGAATGAGAATGCTTCCCAGCTTTAATAATCGGCATTATAGAATCAGAGAACATTTCAGTTTTCTTGGAGTTACGCACTTTCCAGTGCTTCACAGATCTCGCCTAACTCCTGGAGGTATTCTGAAGATGAATTCACTAAGGTCCATTCAATGCTGGAAAGATGTTGAGCATAATAAGTGCTAAAAATTAGAGGTTGTATATGCTGGAAAGAGTAGATTTCCAGCTTCCCAATTGAATACACAGCACTTGCCATTTTTTGCATACAGAAGAACTCTTTCAGCTTATTTATAAAAGTGCTTTAAATGTGTTTGTTCTCTCCCTTTTGAGCTCTGTATTTAGATACTTGAAGTCAGAATGCACCCCTGCAGCAGCAGACCACATGGGAGGGTCTAGTGGAGAGAAAAAAATTGCAGCTTCCACTCCTGGAATTTCCCTCCACAGCTTACTGTGGGTTGGAATTTATTGGGGATCCAGAAGAGGCCAGGACCCGTGCACTCATAGGATCTGTGTATCTCCAGGAAGTCAGAAACCTATCACATTTGCTAATAGGATCTCTCTTATTGTTGTCCCTCAAGACTCTCCTTAAAATACCCTCCACCATGTTGGAGGCTGCAAAGTAAGGGAATATGTTTTCAGGCTTCCTGGAAGGGAAGGGGGAGCCAGGACAAACTTCCTCATCTTGAAGCTAGGGTTAAAATCCAGACACATCTTTCTGAGCTGTTGATCTATCAAATAGCCCTCAGAATGCTAATGTTCCTATATTTCTCTTATAAGATAGGTTCAGGAAATTTTTATTAGTGAGACCATTAAGAAAAATTAAAAAGGAAAATCATCTTACTTAAATAGTCCATCATTTTTCACATGCTTATACTGTTGCACCAGTGTCTAAAACTTAAATTTGTCTTTCACAAGACAATCTTGACCTCTCACTCAGTGGAATTCAAATATATTTTAATTTTTGAAGCAAAGGCACCTTTTTTTCTGGGAAAAGAAAAGGAAAACATTTGCAATTTTTTTTTCCAGTTTTGCAAACTGGTGAAGGGACGTATATTTTGTTAAAACACACGAGAGCAGTGAGTAAAAGGCACTGGAATGGCTCACTAAGGAATTTAATGATATGAGATTATATTTCTCCTCCAAGCTTGCACTGTTTTTCATTTTGTGAATATTTTGAGATATTCAGCAAGTTGTCAATTAAACCCATGGTTATTTTAAAAGAAAGGGTAGACTATAAAAGATGGTCTGTGTGGATGGCTTATATTAGGATATGTGTGTTGTATTTTTTGGACTCTGTCTCTAATGTAGCTTAAGCCAGAGGAATCAGAAATGCTAGTTGTGGTTGGAAATTTGCAAACCTTGCAAATGTTGAAAATGGTTGTAACTACACTCTATAGTCCGTTAGTTCAACACAGCTTTTACTTACCACACTGCAGTTTACATCTAATATCATCATATACATATGACCAAAATTTTCAAACTTTACCACCCAAAACCCTAAATGTAGGCATTTTGTTTCTGTTTGCCACATTTTCCAGAGTACTAAAGAGAACCTGTCTTTTAAATCCACTTCGGCTCCAGAACCCTGTGCGGCATCAGATAGGATTTCACTCATGGGGCTGATTCTGTAAGCTGCAAGTCGGTGTGAATATAATTCTGCTCATATAGAGCCCATTGGAAGCTTATGGCTCTGGTTTACAAAGGGCTTTTGGGTCTGTGAGAAGGAGGGTTCTAAAGATATTTGTTGTTATAGCCATCCTTTGAAGGGAAAATGGTGGGCTTTGCAAATGATGTAACTTGCATTTTCAGCCGCTGTAAGATCTGCTTTTATAGTTGTTATGAGATTCTGACAGATTAGCACCAGGTTAGCTAAAATGTTGCGTTAAAATACGCGTGTTAAATAAAACTATTAGCCTGTGAAACTGTTTTAAACTTTTTATATTTTATTATAAGTTCTTTAATAAACAATCAAGTTTTGACATAAAAATATGAAAAAAAGGAAAAATCAGTTATGGCTGGAATTTCATGCTTAATTCTTATAGAGGCTCTGATTCAGCAAAGCACTTAAAGCACATGTATAACATTAAAAATGTCTAATGGCCATGGATGTTTAGATACTGGAAAACTTAGAATTAGTAGTAGCATTGAAAATTCAACATTTACCACCCCAAGTACCTGTAGTAACATGTTATCTTCCTAATATTAGTAGATACCCTAGTACCACAATCTCTGCATAATGACAAATGCTTTATTTCTTCATGACGCCTATAGCCTAGATACGTTTAGATTATCCACTGTCTGAAGACTCTATGGCTGCATCTACACTAGTAAATTAAGTCGACTTAAGTAGGCTTAAGTCAATTTAATTTACTCTGCGTCCACACTGGCGTTTCCTTAAGTTGACTTAAGCTGCTGCTTAAGTCGACTTAAGGAAATTTAAAGTCGACTTCATAAAACCTACTATAAAGTTGACTTCAGTGCTTAAGTCGACTTCTTAAGTCGACTTAAGCAGTGTGGACACCCTAAGTCGACTTAGTGACTTAGGGCAAGGGGGGAAGGGAGACCCTGCTCCCTCCTCCCCAGGAAGCCGCTAGCAGCTCATCCCGCTCCCTTCTTGGTCCCAGGGAGAAGGGAGCCCCATGCTCCCTTGTAGCTGGGACCCATGCGGTCCTGGCCAAAGGGAGCCCCGCGCTCCTGCCTGGCCGAGACCGAATGATCCCATCAAGAAAGGACCTTGGGACTCCCTTCTCTCCAGGACCTGGCAAAAAGGAAGGTCGTGGAGGGAAGGGAGCCCTGCGGTCCCTTCTTGCCAGAACCGCTCGGTCCCGGCTAGGAGGGAGCGCGAGGCTCCTTTTGGCCAGAACCACTCGGGTCCCGGCTAAAAGGGAGCCCTGCACTCCCTCCTAGCCGGGACCGCGCTCCATCTGCCGGGAAGCCTCCAGGCCTCCCCAAACAGCTGGAGTGCCAGCTATTGCCGGCACAGCTGGCAGGGAGACCCCGGAGGCTTCCCAGCAGCTGGAGCGCCGGCAATTGCCAGCATGGCGGCGCTCCAGCTCCCACGCAGCCTCCGGGGGCTGCCTGGCAGCTGGAGCACAGACCCAGCCAGAAGGGAGCCGCCAGCTTCCTTCTCCCCGGGACCACTGGGTCCCGGCTAGAAGGGCTCCCTTCTGCCCGGGACCTAAGCAGTCCTGACCAGAAGGGAGCCAAGCGGTCTGGGGCTTGCTGCTTCGGGGAGAGCGAGCCCTGTGCGGGGCTAGCTTTCCCTGGACCTAACTAGTTAACTTAGAGAGTCTAGTATAGACTCTCTAAGTCGACTTAATAAGGTCCACTTAAAGTCGACTTATTCAAGTTGACCTAAATCCCTAAGTGTAGACATAGCCTATGGGTTGGTTTACACCACAAAGTTAGATTGACTTAACTACATTGCTCGGGCTATGAAAACCTTCATGCCCTGTGTGGTGTAAGTAAGGCAGTCTAAGCCGCAATGTAGGCATCGTGGGGTCAATGGAAGAATTCTTCCATCAATTTAGCCACTGCCTTTTGGAAATGTGATTTACTGCAGTGATAGAACCCCTTCTGTTGCTCTAATAAGCATCTATATTTCAGTAGTACAGTGTAACATTTCTAGAATGCACATTTCCAGAATGATATTAAGCACAGACATTCGAGTTGATGCAGGAATTAGAGTAGAGTTAAGGTTAGAGATGTAGTCTTAGCAATGAATTTCCTAGCTTCTCTGTGTTTTTTAGGCATGCTCTGCTTTAGAAACAGCATTGTTTCCCATACTGGAAAGGGGAGGGAAAGCTTCTCCCCACCACCGCCATCTCCCATTGAGAAGAGTGATAAAGGGATCCCCATGGTTCACTATTTAAGACATCAAATTTCCCCACTGTTTTCTCATGCTAATATAAATATTCTTTAGCTAAAAACAGAATACCGAAGAAAGGAAGCAACAGCAAAATGCTGATGACTAAGGTGGCACGGGCGTTATATTTGTCATGAGTCTGACAATCTATTACATATAAAACTCCTATGAAAAAAATGAGGAGGAATATTGTCTTGTATTGGGGAGTACATCTTAAATCTGAAGAAAAAAACCCTCTTTTTTTGTACAAGTCAAAAGCAGTTGCCCCTAACAACCATTTATATACAGTATGGTCTTTCTGCAGATGTTACCTGAAATAGAAAACATATGGTCAGTTGTCAGTATGAATCACAAGTCATTGCTTTAAAAAAAAAAACAAGGGACCAGATCAGAATACATTTCCTGGTTATCATGAAAATCAATGTGGAAAATATTTAGTATTAAAAAACCAATATGTGAACCTTCTAAGAACCAGGGGGCAATTTCTCAGCTTGTATAAATTGTCATAGTGCTAGCTAGTGCCTTTGAAATCAATGGCACTATGGCAGATTATGCCAGCTGTGGATCAGCCCCTAGATTCAGTGAATATACACTGGAATGTGCTAAGGGAAGAAATCCTAACTGCCATTCTCTTGCAAATAGTCCCATTGACTTCAATGAGACAACTTGTGTGAGTAAAATTAACAAAATGTTGTCAAGCAGAAGTTTTAAAAACATCTAAGTAATGTTTATTGGCTCTTTAATGGCTTAAATAATGAAATTTTACTGTTGTGTTAAAGATAGGAAATAAATATTACTTCCAGTGTAATCCTTTAATTATTTAGAATAATACAAAATCAGCTACAGCATTCTAGATATAAGAACAGCCATTCCCAGCAAGACCAATGGTCCATCTAGTGGCTAGTAACAGATACATCAGAGGAAGTTACAAGGAAATCCCATATTTGACAATTATATGATTTCAGGTGATCCATTTGTTTAATATGTTCTTCTCCAGTCACTTGCAAATCAGGTAGCTCATAAAACTAATTCATTTTTTGTTCTTGAAGAGCATATGTAAGATTCTCTGTTTCTCCTTGGTAGAGCATCTGTATTAACCACTGAGCATGTGTAGGACATGGGAGATTTCCCCAGTCATACAATGTACTGTACTGTAAAGAGTAGACTGTGCACCAATAATGTCTCTTCATCCTCTTTCCACAAACCATATTCTAAACTTGAGGTGTTCATTTCTGTATGGATTATATTACTTGGGCCCCACTTATGCAATCAGTTTCTACTGATGAAGCATAACACTTGTTTGGAGCTCCCCCACAACTTCTCTGGAGCTCCATGTAGCTATCTGCACAGATCCAATAACAAGATCAGGGAATGACAGAGGACTGCCAATGATACTGCTCCTCGTCAGATCTGTCTCTCCTCTCCACACACCCCCACTCTTTCCTGGTCCCTCTGGTTCCTACTCCTAGCTTCCTTGCCCAGCCAGTCACAATGTTCCCTGCCAGCTACATGTCTGATTAGAGTCATTATCCCCCAAACCCTTAGTCCTCTCCAACCAATCATTTCTTCAGTTCACTACAACTCTGGGTACCAGTTTCAGCGTGGAAAGTTTCTGTCCAAATGGTTTATCGTACAACCTTCATAACAATCTCCCCACAAAACAAAACATAGATATAAAATATGACAGAATAAGTAAAAAGGAGGAAGAAAAACTACTTGCTGCTTTCTAGAAAAATACAGATAGCTGTTGTGCAAGTCAGATCTTGATCCCAAGTTTTTTTACACTAGTAAAACAATAATTGTTTCAATTTGCTAACTATGAATGGAGACAGTTACATAATAATTTATTACAATAAAGGCAATGTATTAAATGTAAGTAGCAGCATTGTGTAAGGCACACTGGCAGCAAATTGAATTGGCTTTAATAAGTATATTTTAAACTTAAAATTTAAAAAACAAACCAGAATGGGTCCAACATTCTGAACAGTGTGAACAATATTTTAAAGCAGTGTTTTCTGTAATTGTGCCTACTTTGGAATCAAGTTAACCAGTAATTGTAAAGTATAAAACATAATCTGGCCCATAATTCTAAATTTCAACTTGCATATACCAGTAGTATAGGCAGACTCCTAGATTAAAGTAACATTTAACATCAACAGTTGTCAGACTCCTAAAAGTAGCCTGTTGAAAAACTGTGTTTTGAGTTCCATGATTAATTTCCTGTCTTTGCAGTTTCTCTTTACATTACTATTCCCTTGGGTGCTTAGCTGAATGCACTGTAGCCATTAAAATTTAGGTGATAGAACTGGTCCTTGTGGGATAAGCTTAAAAAATACTCGATTCTTGATTATTTTTACAAAGTAATATTGGCAAAGGGATTATGATGTTACAATGCAGATAAAATCCTAGCATTTGTTACTTACAGGGTATTTGTGCTTGCAGTAACAACTACAACAGTACTTTTTCTCCTAGAAAATTTATGTAATGATGGAAATTACAAATCTACAAATCTTAAGAAGTAGAGCAATTTTGAACAGATGGTTCCCAAAGAGATTATTTGCCTAGCTGTGCCATGTGGCAGAGTACAGTAACTATAGAAAGTGGAATAATAAGGGTTAAAATAGTTGCTTTTTCTATACTCTGTGGGGTACTGGTATGTTCGCTACAAAATTACATAGGAACCAACAAGTATAAACATTGAACCAATCCTCAGCTAGTATAAATCAATTTAGCTACATTGAAGTTAGTAGAGCAATGCAGATTTTTATCAGCTGCAGGTAAGGGCCAATAGTTGTTATATTTTCTTATTCATTAACTCTTATTTTTTACTCTTAGAACTTTTGATGCATTCTGGACCCCCAGCCAAATAAATGTTTGAGGAAATACCTATATCCATCAGTCCACACTCTCATGTCAGTTTATGTGGCCCCGATTCTTCTCTGACTTCACTAGTTTTACACTGTCGTAGCGTCATTGACTTCCCAGGAGTTACTCCTGACTTTCCCAAGTGCATGTAAGAGGAAAAGATTTTCTCACCCCCTGCATCCCATGCTCAATGCAGACAGAATCTTTGGAGCATTTAATCACCAAACTCTACTGAGCATATGCAAACTGAGATTTTTTTCAAAGGTTTATAACTTGGCCAGATTTTGGGTAATTTATAACAGGAGTGGCAAAAGGCACATCCCAGGCACCCAGATGACTCCCCTGCCAAATTTCAATCCATTTCTCCAAAGCCTGGAGGTGCTGCAATTTCTCAACTGATCAGTTGTATAAATATTTTTAACGTAGCAAAACTATGTATTAGTCACTAAGTTCCTTCTCAGAACATCTGAACTAGTCGTGCTGAAATGGATAAAGTTTTGCAAAGTTATAAGCAACTAAAAACAGGTTCTTGTAATGGAAAATATTGGGCCACCTTCACACTGGGAATGCTGCTAACTCTGCCTCTAGTAGTAGTGCTTGAACTTTTAGTGCCTCCCTCCCACCCCCCCGCCTTACCAATAGTGGAATCTTTCCTTGCCCCCACCTCTAGCATGGCACAGTTGACTAAGCAGAGGAGTTTGGGCTGAAGGTGGAGCTGGGGGTAGGCTTGAGAATGGAGGAGGATCTGGAGCTAGAGGCAGAGCTGGCCTAGGAGCAGGGAAGAAATGAGGTCAGAGCTGGGTTTGGGGCAGAGCAAGAGGCAAAGTAAAGCTATCACCAGAATTGTGCTGGAGCCAGACTGGAGCTGCAGTTGGGCTGGGAGCAGAAGAGAGCTGCAGTTGGAAGCAGAGCCAGACTGAGTGTTGCTCCCTCCTTAACGCTCATGGGAACTGACCTAGGCCCTGCCACACCTCTCCATCCCTCTGTGACTCCCTTGGTTGGCATGCCCCACACCGTGGAGACCACTGACTAACAGTCAGCAAATTGTAATGAATGTGGACAGGAGAAACTGATAGTACTGGCCACAGTACATGGAAGCAATATACAAGCTTCATCATAGACCTCTGCCAGAAGAACTATTTAATCTAAAAGAGTTTTCCCTGTGTTTGAAGAACATTTTTAATTTTGTCACCTGTAAGTCACACAGTCTGCATATGGATAAAAGGAGGAAAAAAATCCAGCAAGAGCAGTGCTGTCTAGGATTTTTGTACATGTCAATTGCTATGTCAGAAATGATCATTTGGAATAATCCTTATTTGTATCCCTGGATAGTGTCATCATAATTTCTTTTCTTTTCTCTCACCCATTGAATTAAAGAGGTCTTAGTTTCAAAGGCTATGTCTACACTTGCTAAAATTAGTTCGAATTAGTTAGTTTGTAAGCAAGGAGAGGTCTGTCTCCCAAGGCTTGAGAGAGTGAGGGATCATCTTGTAGAACAGGCTGTAGATCTTTGATGATGTGTTGAAGGGGTCTGACTTGAGGGTTGTAGGTGGTGACCAATGGTGTTCTTTGGTTTTTTTACTTAGGCTTCTGCTGTAGTAGTTGACTTCTGGGTACCTGTCTGGCTCTCTCAATCTGTTTCTTCACTTCTGCAGGTGGATACTGTAGTTTTAAGAATGCTTGATAGAGATCCTGAAGGTGTCTTTCTCTATCTAAAGGATCAGAGCAAATGCGTTATATCTTAGGGTGTGACTGTAGACAATGGATCATGTGGTATATCTTGGATGAAAGCTCAAGGGATATAGGTAACTATAGTGATCAGTAGGTTTACAGTATAGGGTGGTCTTTATGTGCCCATCACTAATTTGCACATTAGAGTCCAGAAAGTGGATCTCCTGTTAAGTGTTCCAGGCTAAGTTTGATTGTGGAGTGGAAATTGTTGAAATCTCTGTGGAAATCTTCAAGGGCATCCTTACCGTGAGCCAGATGATAAAGATGTCATCAATATAGCATAAGTAAAGTAGAGGTGCTTTAGGGTGAGACGTGAGGAAGCATTGTTCTAAGTCAGCTATAAAGATATTGGCATATTGTGGGGCCAAGCGAGTACCCATAGCAGTGCCGCTGACTTGAAGGTATAAATAATCTTCAAATTTGAAGTGGTTGTGGGTGAGTACAAAGTCACAAAGTTCAGCCACAAGTTTAGCTGTGGCATCATCTTGGTTCTTCTAATGGCTTGTAATCCATCTTTGTGTGGGATGTTTGTGTAAAGAGCCTCTACGTCCATAGTGGCCAGGATGGTATTTTCTGGAAGTTCACCAATGGATTGGATTTTTCTCAGGAAATCCGTAGTGTCTCTCAGATAGCTAGGCGTGTTGATAGCATAGAGTCTGAGGAGAGATTCCACATAGCCAGATAATCCTGCTGTAAGCGTGCCAATGCCTGAGATGATGGGGCGTCCAGGGTTTCCTTTTTTATGTATTTTAGGTAGTAGATAGAATATCCCTGGTCGGGGTTCTGGCGGTGTGTCTGCCTTGATTTGTTCCTGTGGTGCTTTGGGGAGTTGGTGTTGCAGTTCCTTTTGGTATTCCTCAGTGGGGTCAGAGAAGTGGTTTGTAGAACGTTCTGTTGGACAGTTGTTTATAAGCCTCCTGATCATAATCCGATTTATTCATGATAATGACGGCGCCTCCCTTGTCAGCCTCCTTAATAATAATGTCAGAGTTGTTTCTGAGGCTCTGGATGGTATTGCTCTCTGGATGGTTGAAGTTATGGAGTAAGTAACGTTGTTTGTCCATGATTTCAGCCTTTGCCCGGTGGCGGAAACAATCTATTTAGAAGTCTAGTCTCTTGTTCCAACCCTCAGGAGGAGTCCACGTCAAATATTTTTTCTTGTAAAGTTGGGAGGAAGGTATCTGTAGGTCATTGTGTTCTACATTGGTGGCGGCGGAATATTCCTTGAGTCTGCAGGAGATACAAATCAGTTCCATCATTGTAATGATTTTGCCCTTCCCTGGCATAAATTTACAGTTCTGTTTGCAAGTTATATAAAATGTGGCTGTGTTCTTTACTATACTGCATGGATGGGATTTTTAAAAGTCCTCAACATTGGCCTCAGTCTGCTCCCATCAAAACAGGAGTTTTCCCAAAAGGACCAAAGTTAGGTCAACACTAAGCACTTCTGAAAACCTCACCCTATACATTGTGGACAGAATTCAAACCATAAATCATACAGAAGTAATCTGTTTCTGTTTGTTATTGATATTAGTATTCATGGAGCAATTTTCCAAGAAAGAAGTCACAAATAGTAGAGCTCTTCAAGCGTAAGTTAGAAGAATTCTATTGCTAGCAGATGAATGAGTGAAATTTTCTCTCTCTAAATGTGATGAATACTACCTCCAAAGAGTTCGGGAAGAGGTTGGGCCATGGCTTCCCATTCCACACCAGCTCACAGAGTGAGTTTACTACGCTGTAGGGAGCAGACAACAGTATCTGCAGTCCTCCTGCTCAAGAGGCAGCGTGGGAGCAGATTGTGCCTTTAGGATGTCATACTATTAGTCTGGTTAGAGGCTAAATGTCAGTTTTACTCTTAAATTGACAGCCCTTTGCTGATAGGAATCCATCTGTGTTTGAATTAGGAAACACCATGCACATTCATGGTGCTATGAAAATATGAAGTAATAAATACATCATTATAAATAAATGAATAAGGATAATTTCTTGTGGGGTTCAGGAAAATTAAATACAGCAGGAGACTTTGAGATAACAAAGTCTGATTATTTTACAAGAATTTACCCATTAATCTCTTGTTTCTTTGGGAATCCTGAGTTAAAGGAAGGAAAAGCCAATGAGAGACAATCCCAGCATTACCAGCGTCTAAAAGGAAAATGACTATCAAAGGCACTTACAGACATTACCAAATCTTGAAACAACAAAAAATTAAAGTTCCACTGTTGATTTAGAAATCACACTTCTGTCTTGAAATGTTTCCATTTTGTGTAGTTACAGATAAGTGTTACTGCCAGAAATAAGCAAAAATGATATTTTTTATTTATTTTCAGTTTTTGTATATCTGACAGTATTTTGTACATAGTCTCTTTTGCTGTTTCCACTGCACAATCAGAAAGTCCATTTTTCCTATAATTTTTGTGGGTCTCAGCAACAGGGGAAAGCAAACAAAAAAAAAACCCCCTAAAACCACAAATACAGGTAAGTGGGTAAGAGTTAGTAAGCTACTTTTAACTCCTTTTTTGAAAGTGACTAGATTTTAAGTTAATGTTTAAATCATATGGAACTAGAACCTCACCTTACTAGCAGTAACAGAGAGTTTCCACAAAGCTCTCTAATTATAGTAACAACGAAGTGCCAAGCCTAAATTTAGACTTGGAAATCTTGAAACCATTACTAGTAATTCATCTACATTTATGAATATATTTCATTGTTTGAAACTGCTAGAACGAGTAAATTGGTTATCTGTATGTACAGAGTTTTTGCCCAGAGTATTTTCTTTCTAGCTCAGATGACTATTCCACATCAGGTTAATTTATATTATTGCTGTCAGACATAATACAAAAAATAAATATTTATAGCATTATTCACCTTTTCAAAAGATAAATATGAGATACAGTATGAACAATTGATATAATTTAAGATTGGGAACAATGCCTCAATGATCACCATTATATAAGATTGCTTCTACATCCCAGCAAAACTTGAGGAGGCTTTCAGAGGGACTGAATCAGACATGGAGCTCAGGAGAGGAAAATCTTGGCAAGATCTATGGAATATGTAGAGATATATAATGATATATAAAGCCCACAATCTACTGCCAAAGCTGTCCAATCTGTGTTGCTGAATTTAAATAAGAAGTTGTAGACTATTGTTGAGAAATTTTTATTAGGGGTCAAAAAAAACTACTTTGCGGTAATGGAAAAACTGCATGAGGCTCAGAGCCGAAGAGGTTTTGCCTATATCTTCTCTTGTTAAACTTTATGCTACTACCAAAGTCCATCTCTTTTCAGAGGGCTCCTTGTCAGGCTACAAAGGCTTTCTGCATTGTGGCCAGTTTGGAACAATTATAGTACACTGCTGTATAGCTTATTGTCAGGGCTGGATCAAGGCCCACAGTGACTCAGAGCTGCCACCCTTGTGCGTGCCCTCTCCCCCCCCCCAACCCCCACACCATTGGGGTGGTGCCCTGCCGGTGCTGAGGGAGCAGGGTTAGGGGCTCCAGGGCCCTTGCCGGTGCTGCTGCAGGAGGTGCTCTGGGGAGGACCATGGCTGGTGCTGCTGTGAGGGGCAACTGAGGGGGGCCTGCTGCAGGGATCTCCAGTGGGGGCGCAGGCCAGAGGCCACAGTCCATGGCACTCCTGACCTGCCCCTGGGCTGGCTGGTCTGGAGCAGACCACCCAGCCTGGGAACTGAGTGTGCAGGCCAAGGTGGGAGGGGAACAGAAGCCACCCATGGCTGGATTTTCGGGGGGGGGGGGGTCATGGGGCTTCTGTTTAGGCCGGGGCCTGTGGCTGCAGCTCCTATCTTAATCCGACCCTGCTTATAGTTTACTGAGGCCATCAGCAGTCTCCAGTGGCTGCTGTCCCACTTCATACTACTGAGTGATATCTTCTTGATCAGGAACATAGTGTAACTTGGGTATTCCTTTGAGAGTGGTATTGCAAAAGTGTTCCTGGCTATTTCCTGCAAAGAGAGCCTTGTTCATTTTAGGATGGGCCACATAAGTCCAACATGGGGTTCTGTGCAATAACAACATGTGGCCTGAGGAAAAGGTTTCATTTGTCAGCTGCTTGTGTTACAGTTACATGCAGGTATTAGCAGAATGAAGCAAAACTGCATTTCTCCATATCTCAGATTATTACAAAGGAGGCTGAGTATTCTTATCTATCTCCCTGTTTTCTTGGTATGGTCATTGAGGCAGAGAAAGATCAAGTTCATGACTGCACTACCACAGCAGTATCCATGAAAAGGAATTGAAACACCAAGAGTCACAGTTCTCCTCTGCTTTCCTCTTGCTCCAGGGGAAGTAAATTAAAGCAGCCCTTTAAAGAGTGTACCTTTCTTTCTTTTCATTCCTGAGCAGCGAGTAGAAGGGAGTGAGCCAATGCTGAATCCCCATCCCAGCTATTTATTCGCATGGGGTTGTATACACAGAGCAGAACTCAGGACTCATGTAGGTCACCAAAGGTGGGAGGAGGAGGGGAGCCTGACTCCTTTTTATTCCCCTACTCATCTGAGTAAAACGAGGACTCAGTTTAGCCCACTGATTTGAATAGAACACTGTCTCTGAATTGATTGGTTAGGCCCATTTGTGCAGTGAAGCCTTCAGATGACTGGCTGACTATTCATGTGTAGATTATGGAGCAGTCAGGTGTAAACGATATATTAAAACAGTCCATATTTTGACTGTGACCCATGATCCTCTCCAAATTCTTTTAGTGTATTGCTTGTCATGTTAGATTGCAGGCTTTTTGGGACAGGGACTGTCATTTCTTTTTCATGTGGACAGCAACCAGCACATTGTGAGTGCTACAGGAAAACAAACGCAAAACAAGAATAATATTACAATGGATTCAGTTAGCTAGAAGAGCATGAACTATATCATTCCCTCCTGTACTCTGTGGTGGATATTATGTGACCAAGGACATGGATGTCTATTTTAGATTCAGTTTACACAACAGGCAGTGTTATAAATTCACTCATCCCAGAACAGAATTCTTGGGAGGGTTCCCGAGAGTTACTTTAGAAATTAACTTTCTGCATATATAAATAATTGGAAAGGTTTTCCCTCAGCAGATGTAATAATCTCCTTTCATAGGTTGCTGGAAATAGAGAGCAGCTGCGTTCTTTTACTGAGCGCTGCCTGACAGGGAGGGCTTCTACAGTCATGCAAGCTAGCTCAGTTCTTCTACTTTTTATCTTTATTTGTGAACCAGAGTGTGTGGGGGACAGGCAGGGGCAAGAGAGAAGTACAAATTGTCTTCTCCTTTGTGTACCCAGTGTAACGCCTTGTCACAGAAGCAATTCCTGCACTCAGGAACATGGAGACTGCTCCCTGAGAGGGTCCTTGGGATCGCTTCACCACAAAAGGGGCTATCAGAAGACATGTCCATAGTAAGTTGCAAAAGGGTAGCCATGTTAGTCTAGTCTAGTTCAGCAAAACATACAAGGAGTCTTGTAGCACTTTTAAAGACTAACAAATTTATTTATCACATGAGCTTTTGTGGGAGAAAATCCCACTTCATCAGATGCTTGAAGATGGAGAACTTACAGAATGGGAGGAAAATAAATGCAGGGAAGTATAAATCATAGGATCAGGTCAGACAGTCTGAGCCCTGGGTGGTATGCTAACTAATAGTTCCCCTCAATCCTGCAGTACAGGGAAATGGCTGTCAAGAACAAAAAGACCCTGTATAAAATGAAAATCTATCACTAGACACAGATGAGAATCCCTGTGTTCAGGATGCCGGGAAAAGGAGAAATCCCACAGTTGGGACTCCTTCCACGCACTTATCAGTGTCAGACTGTCTGTAGCGGCTGACAAGCATGAGTGCCAGCCCCAGGGCAGACTATCAAGAAGCAGGACACAAACCCCAAACTGATTGTGAGTTCTATACTTAGATTACACCAATCCAGCAACAAGTGTGAACTCCAAACACTACAGCCGCCTAATTATGGAGTCACAGGTGATCGCCCTGCATACTACGTTCTATCTAGCCAGCTAGGCAAACTTACCTTTGTGATGGGCAGTCCCTTACCAAAAATCACAACCATATGCATGTTATTCCCAGTCCCAATGGATCAGTCATTTAATCATGTCATGTCAATTGTACATTAGCTGTCTGACCAAGATACTGCATGTAGCCAATGCTGTAATAGAATCATAGGGTTGGAAGGGACCTCATGAGGTCATCTAGTCTAACCCCCTGCTAAAAGCAGGACCGTTCCCACTAAATCATCCCAGCCAGAGTATTGTCCAATCGGACCTTAAATATCTCCAAAGATGGAGATTCCACCATCTCCCTAGGTAACCCAATGCTTCACCACCCTCCTAGTTAGAAAGCTTTTCCTAATATCCAACCTTGACCTCCCCAGCTGCAACTTGAAACCATTGCTCCTTGTTCTGTCCTCTGTTACTACTGAGTACAGCCTAAATCCCCCTCTTTGGAGCACCCCTTCAAGTAGTTGAAGGTTGCTATCAAATCCCTCCTCAATCTTCTCTTCTGCAGACTAAATAAGCCTAATTCCTTCAGTCTCTCATCGTAAATCATGTGTCCCAGCCCCCTAATCATTTTCATTGCCCTCTGCTGGACTCTTTCTAATTTGTCCACATCCTTTCTGTAGTGGGGAGCCCAAACTGGACACAGTATTCCAGATGCGGCCTCACCAGTGCCGAATAGAGAGAAATAATCATATCCCTCGATCTGCTGGCAACGCTCCTACTAATGCAGCCCAATATGCCATTGGCCTTTTTGGCAACAAGAGCACACTGTCGACTCATATCCAGCTTCCCGTTCCTCATAACCACCGGGTCCTTGTCTACTGTCTGAGTGCAGAATACATTCCTCCTCAGAGAAACCCAAAGAAAGAACTCAGTGAAGAGACCAGGAGTGTTTTCTTCTAGTCATAGTCCATTAATTTACTTTTAATTCATTTTGAACACAGCTCTCCCGTGGGACCCACATATCCCTCTGTATTAGGAAACTTATTTGTTTCTGAACTCTCCAACTCAAATAAAATGTGGTTGCTTTAAGACTTATTGAGGGCTAAAGAAAACAATATCCTTAAAATGGAAATCAGCAACCATTACTGAGTTGTTGGATTAGACTGTAGGCTTAAGGATCTGGCACTCTTAGAATGTCCATGCTAGATTTATGAGTATTTGGGCAGCTGAAACTATATAAAAGCAGTTGAGCAAATAGCCTTTAATTTTTAGGAGTAGATAGCATTTAGTCATATTTATCCCATCAGGTGGGTAAAGTCTAGGTATCACTTTGAAAAATTGGAAAGTTATAGAAGTTTTCTTTCCTCTGAACTATGGAATAGCATAATACTTAGCTGTTCTAATTGTCCTGTTCCCCCTGTCTTTGGCAAGAACCTCCCCTGTAGACAGATTTTGGAGCTTGTGTGTGGCGCTGCCACTGGAGTAATATCAATGACCGGTACGTTTGAGCACTATGTGTAGAGCAAAACAGAATCCCACTGTCAATGACAAACATGGTTTAGAGCATGTTATGTACAAATATTCAAGAGCTGATTGTATCTTCAAGCCACAGTTCTGCGGTGGACATAATGCAGAGTTTAACCCACTCACTGGAGCTCCAGGTAAGCAAAGTGCCCAGGCACAGTGGTCCTCAAAGAACAGGGAGAGAATGGCTGCCAAGCCAACATTTTTCCACATGTGGTTTGCACTCTTTCCTACCCTCCCATGTTGGTGATGCAAAGGGGAACAGCCTGGCAATGGTTTAATCCCTTTCTGAGTCCACTGTGGGGGAGGGGAGCAGTGCAGTAGTTGCCCTTCCTAAGTTCAAGGATACACTGTGCTTGGCCCTTTCACCAGGATGGAAGTGGAGATGTGCCTGTTTTCTATGTTTATACAGTGGTGAGGTGGTTTTCAGATTGTTTTGTGTCTGAATCACATAGAAATCTATGTGAAACAAGCAGTTTTGGGCAGCCTTTGATTTATTGTAGTGGGCCCTTTGTTTTTCTTTGGCAGGGTGGGGGCTTAGATTGGATCAGGGCTGCTTTTAGTTTTAATCCACCAGCGATGGAGTCGAAGTTGCAGAGTGATAATAACGAGATGTTATTCAGAATGTTTCTGGGAGCACTCTCAGAAGTGGCATGAAAAAGAGCATTGCCTGTGATCCCGCCAGCCAGCTCACCTGATCGTGTTACCTTTGGAGTAGGGACAGTGCTGGGACCAACAATAGTCTCCCTCCTGGACTCCAGGAGCACTTAATTTAGCATTCTGGATGCCTTCTGCTTGGAGACAGAGGGAAAGAACTCCCTGTATTCTCTGCCCCCACTAAATTAATGTCTCTCCCACTGTTTGTCGTTTTAACAAAACTCTTTGAGACAAGGAGCATGTCTTTCTCTGCATTTGTAACATCCAAGATAAATTTACGACATGACATTAATAGTATATTTTGTACAATGCTTAGTAAAAATACAATAGACGTACAGTATAAGAGCTAGAGAATAATCCACAGACTCTCTATTTGGTTCATGACTATTATCCTCTCTTCCGCTTCTCTATGTAACTGGAGGTGATTCCATGCACTAGGGTGGATTAAACGTAGGGCTCGCAGAAATTTCTTCTAAGATTCTCTAGTTAAAACCTGTTTAAGTATTTAAAAATAGAGAGGGGGCAACCAAAAGAGAGGGAGAGTGTTGTAGATAAATGGAAATCCTGGCCCACCCAGGTAACTTGGAAACCATAGATGTTGTTGATCTTCAGGTGCAGACACTATTAATAAGTCAATATTTGGCATCATTTATTACAGTAAGCTATCTGAGATATTGCAGTTAGAACCTGATCTCACAGCAAAGTCAACAGGAGTCCCTTTTTTCCTCATACTTCGAATGAGAGAATAACCACAGTGCCTCAGATACTGTAGCATAACTCTTCATAAACAGCATTCACTGTAGCTCTAAATAAAGTGTAATGATTAAAAATCCAAACATTGCTCAAGGCCTATATTACCCCATTTTTATTTTTCTTCATCTCATTTTTACCTACAAGATTTTTCCTAGTATGAGTACTAGAAAATGAAGTTATGATAATTAGAATTCCCTTACTGAAGAACACTGAAAATTTGTAGAAAACAGAGGAATGCACAATATTAAAATAACTTTTCATGGTGTTGTCAGTGCTTAATTACATTTCATAACTTTGTTCTCCATTGTTTGCAATATCTTCTTACATGCTAGAAAATAATCATTTTACGTAATAATATAAAATAATAAATCATCATAATAAATTAATAATATAGACCCAACATGAACTATCTTCTCTTAGAATTCATTTCTGGTGACAGTGGCCAGAACTTAATATGTTCCTCCTCACTGAGTCATTACCAAGTATGATGTGCTCTCCGTATTCTAATAAAGTTAAGATTTGTTAACTTGTTGGGCCTAAATTACCATAATCACATCTATATGAAATAGTGTTAAATGTCCACAACAAATCTATTTAGGAAGACACCGTAAGGAAGGTACTGTTTGTCCACATATTATAGGCACTCCGTACTGTAGATTTTAACTCTGTGAATTCTAACTTTTATGTGTTATTATTGAATTTTGGTTTTGTTGTTGATGTATTTTAGACCACACATATTTATATTATAATCTAATTATTTTGGTTTTTAAAAACAACTCTCATCTTGCCTGTCCTGGTATGTAAATTGTGAACTCTTCAAGGAAGGGATTCACTTTTGCTCTGTGTTCATATGTACCTAGCACAATGGGGCATCAGTTTGGTCTGGGACTGTAGGTGCTATTGTAAAAATATTAGCAGAGCATGAAAGAGAAAACATCAAAGAAATTGAGTACTGACAAATTTTACTCTAGTCCATACCTGCAGAGAGAGAGACATTAATTTCTTCTTTATGTTTTGCAACATAATATTCCTTTCAGATTTTACGTGATTAAAATATCATTTGTTATTTGCTTATTTGATGTATTTTGCTTCCAAAAAGCTGTTTGTTTGTGATGTTTATGTACCAAGGCACCACATGGGTCCAGTCCTGCAGATCTAATTACAGGACTGGAACCATGTTCAGAAAGACAAAAACCGAAGTATTACTTTAAAGTAGTTTAATATCATGACTGGGTCCTGACTTTGAACATGAAAATTACTATAGTTGTACAAAGATGATAACTAAAAGTCTGCTTCAATATTTTTTTGTCTTGCAGAACGTAAATATTGGGGCTCAGATCTGCAACTCCCAAATATGTCTTTTGAAGAAGTCTTACGCAGTGATGAAATTGCCTACAAGTGGCTTTCTACCCTTAAAAAAGTAGGAATTGTGCTGTTAACAGGAGCTGCCACTAGACAGGGAGAGTTGGTTAAACTTGGCAAGAGAATTGGTTTCCTGCGTCTCACATTTTATGGGTGAGCTAGTTTTTCAAATTCACTAGTTCTGCCATCTATATAATTGCCTTTGATATGTTACACTTCAGGAGGTAGGTCCTTTCTTGGGGATTAATTTATTTTAGCTGGATACAAAGTTTTCTTGGCTTCACATCAGAAAATATGATCACCCATAACACTCTGTGTATGTGGGTTGTTTTGCTATGTCGGACAAGATATATGACAAATAGCATGGTACCCAGACACAAACTGTAATGACAGCAGTGATTAGAATAAAAAGAAAAGAGCATAACAGAATTGAAAACAAATCTAACATAATTAATCAATAACACTAAGTTGTGGATGAAAATAGCCAATCAAATACCCTGGATCCAAGCCCCTGAACTGTGGATCAGCATTTGCATTCAAACTTGGTGCATCAAGCCCATTTCTAGTCATGGAAGCAGAGGAGGTTTAAGTGAGATGATTGTTTTTCAGGTCTGTTTTAAATACCCATTTCACCACCATTAAATGACAGTTCATTAAAACTCTGCTCAGAAGTGTCAAAATCAGCTAAACGGAGAGTTACGGTGTAAATAGATAAAAGATATATTCAAAGCTGACTAAGGCACAGTGGTTCTATACCTTTTCTGTACTAGGATCCACACCAGTTCTCATCTTCTACCTAGCCAGTATCCCATTTAGCAATATGGGAAGAGTAGCGTGACATCTCTTTGTGACCACCCAGTTGAGAGCTCATGAACTAGAGAATCTAGATATCAAATTAGTGTTCATCTTAGCACAGATGGTCACGGTCAAGGGTCACATCCCCGGTCTGTCCCCAACCCCATTTCCACAGTGAGCCATGCAAGACCAGTGCAGAGCCCAGCTCCACCATGTGCATAGGGTGCAGATCTCTTTATATGCCCATTTCAGAGCCACTCTCAGTAAAGCAGAACTCCTGCAACGATGGCTTTCTCCTACAACCCAGGTGGATTTCAGCCTGAAAACACACAGATACATACAGTGTTCCACTGACTTCATGAATTAGGAGCCTAAATCTCCACCACAACGATCAGCACAGAGGGGTAAATAAACAACGCTATTAACCAATGTCTTGCTGAGCTCAACAGTCTTCCTCTGCCACCCACTCACCTCATGAGAATAATTTTCAGAATTCTCATTAGCACATATTCTTCAATGACTTGTGAAAAAAATAACAAACTCATAGCATTTAAATGTTACCATCTGAAATTCTGTCATGTTTTGCCAGTTGTATATTATATCTTGATGCCTATATAGCAACTAAACCCAGGACGTCCAAGCTTTTTTTATCTGTTTCGAACAATACAAATTCCAGCTATACATGTATTCTTATTTTGAGCGCCTCAGTTCAAAAGTTAACAATATGGGTGCAACAATGAATGTCTCCTCCTTTGTCTGAAAAGATTTAAAAGAAATAGAAGACAAGATTCAAACCTTGGCTGGAAAGCCCACATTCCTTCCACATTAGAACACAGAAGCAAAGATTTACTTCCCTCTAATAATGTTTTTGTATGAGGCTGCATTTAAATCATGTTGGCTTATGCAAGGCTGGCAAGATCGATAAGAATAGTACAGGGATAATGAGGAAAATATGTTTATCTGAAATGTTAACTTGTGAGAGGAAGGGATGGAAGGTGGAGAAAAGATTCTTCTCATTATTCTGCCTCTTGTTAATGAAGAGATACTGTGAAAGTCTCAACCAAGTAAAAAATTCTTAAATAAAGCCAATGAAGTCTTAATTTTACTAGACTGAAGTAGCTCTATCATTGACTGTGGTGGGGAAAAAAAATTATTTGGGATGCTACCATCATTTAAGTTTACTGAAAAAGTTCTGAAAGACAGAAAATTAGGCTTCATGATCCAGTAGTTCATTTCTGACACTGGACAAATTTCTTCTGATTTAATTTCCATTCTGTCATTTTTTTAATGTCCAACCAACAACCGAGCCCCACTTCCTGGGTCATGCTCTGCTCTAAGTTACATTGATGCAACAGCATTGAAATCAGCAGGGCTGTGTGAATGTGACGGGAAAGAATTTGGCCCACCTATATAAAGCACCAGTAACTGGGGTAAACATACTAAAGGTAGTTTTATTTGCCTTTTTAAACATTTAAAGAAACCTAACATGATTAACAATTCTGTAGTTCTAAGAGAGAGGAGCTAGATATAAAATCTAGGGCCTCTCCAAATTTCACTGCATTTCAAAATGATGCCTCTGAGCCAAACTAGGCATCATTCTATTATGGAGATTCTGGCTGAGAAAATGCTCTTATTACATGATCTTTGGCCCAATAAGAGCACATAAATTACTCCAGCCATCAGCACTTCCTGCTGGTTGACCAGAAAAGAGTATTTGCTTTAAAACAGCTACTGGGCTGCACTTTACTGGATTTACCAAAGGAAAATGTGCTAGGTAGCAAGGATAAAATGGAAGCAAAATAACCAAGTCTGGACATTTACCTAAGGTTTGTATCAAAAACTTGCCAATTTCCTCAGTTAGCTAAATAATGTGACCACAGTAGACAACCACCGTAGGCCACGTAAGAAGATGTTATTTCCTCTGTCAAATAGAACATTTACAGTGGCCAAACTTAACACATTTTCTTTTGTTTTGAAAGACTCCCCCAGTCTGAGAGAGGGGGAATAGCGCTGTAACAAGAAATCTCAGTCTAGCCAACAGAAACGTTTTAAGTGAACTCAGTGTGTGGACTGCTGAATATCAGACTAGTTAGAAATCAGACATAACATCTTTTAAAGTGTTTTACCTATTTCGTCAATACAAAAAAAGAGAAAAAAATGTTGTGCAATGCACTGAAACTGGTATTTTAAAGATGTATTTTATTGTGCTTTCCTAGGGCCAGGGAACCTCTGTCTTGTGTTGACTTTTACCTATTTCTGATACAAAAATTTGGTATATTTTCTCTGAGCTAGGCTTAGCCAGACTTTTCAGTTAGTAATAAATCATAAAACGAGGGGATTTCAGTATGGTGTCAGATTTCAGTGTCAATGACTCCCAAAGGTCATGTCACAGCTGACAGGCTAGTTCCTCATGTCAGCTAGGCTATAGTGTATTGCTATGTTGCATACAAGATTGTTGTACCTGCACAGTGCTAGATTTTCTCCCAATGCAGGCTGCGCAACTGAGGTTAGAATCTGACCCATAGACCATTCCCACCCAGCTCATTTTGCTCTCGGTTGAGGGAGGAGTACACTGGGATTACTGCCTTTTCCTCCTTTACCTCTGGTACCAGCATTCTCATCTGACAGCAGTTCTCCCTTTGATTGAGTTCCACCTCTTTAGCAGCGTTGAAGTTTGAATTTCCTAACTTCTGTGCATAACATTTTAAGCTGGACATTGCACTGATGTAGCTTTTTGCAGTTAATCAATGTTTGTCTAAGTTAGCAGCTTGATCTTTGATAGAATGTTCTTTCATGGAAGGAATGTTCTAGTGGATTAACTCCCACAGCACAACCTTGTTTAACAGCGCGAACATTCCTTTTATGTCTTTTTATTTTACCAGAGATACATATTTTCTCAGTAGCAAGACCATTACAATAGATTAAAGTGCTTTGGCACCATTAAATTGCTCTGGGGCCTAGCAGGACAAAGTTACCATCAACACTAATAACAAGGATGATATAACACATTTTATTTTGACCTTAAAATTAGAAACTATGCACATGTGGTTGAGGTTATCATATTTTAGAACTGAAGTCGCATGTGATATATACTTAATATGCCATATAATTAAATGAGTTTTCCCATGACAGTTAAACACATTTGTTAATATTATTCAGTTCTTTTCAAGCAATTTTATAAATATGCCTTTAGGATTTTGTGGTGTTACTACACGTAAAAATCCTTGTTCCAAACCAAAAGTCTTTGCATACAATATATAAATCATTTTAACTGTGTTTTCAAGTTTAACCTGGGCATTTTATAAACAGAGCATTATGTTCATATTTTAAATGGCTTGTGTTTTGTATACTTGGCCTGCGGTAATTCGCAAGGGGAAATGAATTTTCATATTTTTCTTTTTAAATCATGTCTTCTTCAGTGATTACATGGACTGCATATGTTAACGTACACTTCCCAGACAATGTCTGGATCTAGCTTACACGTCTGCCATGAACTGTGCTCAATTGTATGAACTTTGTGTAAAGCAGAACGTGTGGTTTTTGGCCTTAGACTTTGCTGCATGGTATGTCACTTGAAACATATTTTGACTGCATTTCAAAGTGATGTCTATGTGTCTTTGTACTCAACTACCTTACAATATATAATTTGTTGCTGTTGTCAGCAAGATTCATGTTGATCTCAGTTCACCCATCTTGAAATTTAATAAAAAAATTGAGACCAAAAATAATGGGACTAGCTAGCTCTCAGAAGGTAGAAAAGGAAAGGCAAGAAATTATTTCTTGATGTCTTTCATCCAGACATTTTTCTTCTAAGGGAATATGGCAAAGACTGTGTTATAAAGGGTACTCTCTGTATTTGCCATTTTCTCTGTAATGTAAAGGCTTAAAATTCATTGAAAAAGAAATGCAGCATACAGTGCTACAATTTGTCTTTTGTAGCACAGTCCAATTTGGGGAATGGAAATGGCAAAATTGAACAAAGTCTGCCTTCCCTTCGCTGCCTTCTCAGTATAACAATAATTTTATATTCTGCAAATTTTAATAGTTCTTTTGTAGTGAAATTTCATAGTTTTTTTGTACTTTGCTGGCTTTAATGGCAGACAATTTTAACATGTTTCCCCTTTTTTTGTTTCATTGTAAAGACCTACTTGGCAAGTGCAAGACAAAATGGATGCTAACAACGTGGCTTACACAACTGGGAAGCTGAGTTTTCACACTGATTACCCTGTTCTGCAGCATCCACCTGGGGTAAGAGGAACATCCTGACTTTTCCACAAAGCAAAGGGAAAAAACTCATTATTCCTATAGTTTGAAAAAACAACAGGTAGTGTGCCTGCTGAGCAAAATATCTGAAATTGATTTATTTCCTTTTTTTTTTTTTTAAATCATCAGTCCATAGAAAAAAATGATTATTTAGTCTGAATTCTCATACAGCAAACTGTAGAATTACACCAAGGAATTCCAACGGTGGAGGGAATTACTCTTCCCTGTTATTTGAATGAATACTATCAAACTCAATAACTTGTAACTGAACTAGAGGACATCTTCTAGAAAGACATCTGATCTTGATTTACGTACTCCAGATGATGGAGAATTTGTCATTTCTTTTAGCTGTTCTGATGCTTACTCACCCTCACTGTAATTAAAAACTGCACCTTCTATCCAGTTTGAATTTCTTTAACTTCAGCATCCAGCCATTTGATTTATTTATGCAATTGTCTGCTAAATGAAAGGTTTCCCTTATAACAAACACATTTTCAGTGTTATTTATGGCCTGTAATCAAGTTACCTCTTCACTTGTCTAAAAGTTGAAAACAATTTACAATAATATTTAAGAAAAACTTGTTCCTAAATTGTACTGAATGCGATGACACAGAAAGGATCGAGTAAACTCGTTGTCAGTGATATTTATTTCCATCTGTTGTAAGTCATTAATTTTGTTTTAACATCAGATGTTCAAAATGGGAAAAGTTGCTGCACCAGTATGCTGGAATTCTTTGAGAGTCAACAAAATGAAGGCAAATTGGTGGATGTGATATATTTGGACTTTTATAAAACCTTGACAAGGTCCCTTACATGATGCTATTAAGGAAATTAACTAGCCATTGGTAAAGGTAAAGTTCTGTGTCATGGATTAGAAGTTGGCTAAGAGACAAAAAAGAGCAGGGATAAATAGTCAGTTTTCCACATAGCAAAAGGTGAGCCATCAAGCTATATTAATGGTTATGTTATGTAGAATATCATTAATGATCTAGGAAAGTTGGTGGACAGGAAGAAGGTACAACATGATTTAAGTAAGTGAAGAATGAGAGGCACTCCAGTGTGGCCTAACAAAACCAGCGGAATGAGATGGCAAATGAAATTCACTTTTAACAAATTTAAGGTAGTGCATTTGAAATACTCATGCAGCTGGAGAATAAATTAACGTAATTACATAGTAAAAAGATCAGGGAGCCGCTGTGGACCGTTCAGCGAAAACCTCAGTTTAATATGCAAGTCAAAAAAAACAAGTTACATGTTAGTATGCAGTATGTTGTGCATTAGGTAAAAATGATACTGAATATATTACAGTGTGCCATTATCTAATTCGGTATATTCCCCCATCTTATCTGAAAATAATATAAAAAAACAGAAGTTCAGAGATTGGCAAAGAAAATTATTAGAGACCCAAGGAGACTTCCACGTGAGGAGAGATTGAAAAGATGAAATCTAATGGCACTTGGGCATCCTAATTCCTAGCCAATTTTGAAAATTTTATTCTAGGTGTGTTTAATTCAGAGAGGAGACATGATCAAGATATAAAACTTATGAATAAGAGAAGGTAAATCAACACTTCTCTTTACTCAAGCATAATACAAGAGGACATCCCATGAAATTAAATAGCAATAACTTTAAACTAATAAGAGGAAACGCATTTCATCCCGTTAACCTGTGGAACTCTTAGTTACCATGATGTCACAACACGATTCTCATAATTCACCGTAGACCTGAAAGAGAGTAGCACAAAGAATGTAAAACAATAAAGATACTAAGGCAAACATTTGTACCTCCAAATTTCATATGTCCAGTCCCTCTGTCCTCCCCCGCCCCCAAGCTTGAAGCAATCATTTTGTTAATGAAATGGACAGATCAGCATGATCTGTTTCTGAATAGGTGCCAGAACTTTCACATCCATGTGCTACCTGCTGAAAATTCATTTAGGTGCTGTTGGTTAGTGTGGAGTAGGAAGAGTGGTAGTTCATTAATAGGAAACAGATGTGCCTACGCTCACTGTCTTATCTGTGCCAAAACCACAAAATCAAGCGCTGCCATAAAACGTACAAAAAAAGCACAACCTGTTCGATTCAAAACCCTTGTTTAAAGTCAAAAACTTTTTAAGCACATTTGAAACATATTTACCATCTAGGTTCATAATGCATGATTGTACTAATTTCCTAATTATTATACAGTATTTAGGGACTTTTCAAGACATATCTAATAAAGACTATCAGGAACTATGTCCCTAACCCTGGATGATTATTAGTTTTTGAGGCTGCCTATGCTAATATCTGAGGATTTTTCCAACTTTTGATTTCATTCATATGATAATCCTGTTTAAAATGAATACTAATTTTGGTTGCAGTTTCCATATCGCTAGACTGGAAAGCTGAGGTCTCATTTTGTGTCCCTTGTAGTATTGTCACAGTGCCATTATTACAATGGGCTAGGCAGTCACAACCCTTCTCTGACCATGCACGACCCTGTGTGCTGATGCAGATTGCAATTCTGCCCAGGATGGTTAGAGAAGAAACTGCTTACCTGCTTTCTCCATTGTAAGCAAGTGAGAGACCTGGCTCTTTCGCACCTCTACATTCTGTCCAGATTAGCCGGTCTGGGGTAGGGAGTGGGAGCAAGTTCTTCTATAAAAATAAAGGTGAAGTGACATACTCCCTCCCCAGCACACAGAAAGAATGTGGTGGGAATTGCGAGTCTCTGAGTCACATCTGGGCCAGTACAGCCAAGCACCATCCCTTACCTAGGGCAGGTTGTAGTTAGAATCGAGTCTTGTTTTGTTTGCAGTTATGTTGATTGATTCCTCTTTTGTCTCAATAGTTACCCCCATTTCTCCCTATCATCACTGCTATACTATATCACCCCATGCTCCAGGGGTGGCTAACAATACCTGAAGCCATTTCCTCCCCTTCTCCATCTTTTCCTGTTTTCTTCAGATCTAGCTCAATTCCATTACATGGGTGCAATCTTCAGTGACTTCAGTGGGAGTTGCTTTCATGTAAATGATGGCCAAATTCTGCGTTTAATTACACTGATGTAAACTGCAGTAAGAGGACCTGATACTGTTCTCCTTGGTGTCACTGGGAGTTTGCTATTAACATCAGTGTGAGCAACATTTGTCCCACTAGAGCTACTATGGATTTACAATAGCCCTTCAGCTCCATCTTGCCTAGCTTACTGAGAACTCTGAACATGCCATCAACAGAAGTGTACCTTTCCTGTGAGTCCATTATTGCTATAGATATTTTGGACTTGCTATCTTAATGACATCCTTGATTCCTTGATAAGACAATCTTTCACAACTAATTATGTTATTTCTGCACATGGAAAATAGTCCCTTCTATTTAGATAGTCTGTAATGGCCACAGTGTGTTTTAAAATTATATGGCAACAATAGCTAGTTATGCCAACCTGATTCAAATCAGGAGAATATTGTGGAACCAGAGCTTTGTGTCTTTTCCCAGAGGAAGTAAACACAGGATTGGGGGGGGAGGGGTTGCTTCAGAACAATGGATGCGTTGGCCCTAATTCACCACCTTATTACTTTAGTTTTAGCCCATGGTGGCCATAGAATCAGACTGGTGTAAAACTGGGGTAATATTGTGAGAATGCAGGTCCTTTTGTCTTCGAAGATTTTTTTTTAATGATGGGGAGATGAGTAAACTGATCATAATGAATCATTAAGTATACAAGCTGTTTCTTACTCTAATGAGGTGTTAATTTATTATAGATTCAGTTTCTTCATTGTATAAAACAAACAGCTACTGGAGGTGAAAGTGAAGTTGTAGATGGATTTCATGTATCCAATAAGCTGAAGAAGCAAAACCTTCAAGCCTTCCAGATCCTCTCTTCCACTCCTGTAGACTTCACGGATGTTGGGGTCGATTACTGTGATTTCGCTGTGCAGTCTAAACAGAGGATTATAGAGTGAGTAATAGTCAAGGGTGTGATTACCGGTGTATCTAAAAAATCCCAGTAGTAGCTCAGCTCATATTGCTGGTTCACCAGGAATTACAAGGTTGCACGGCAACAATTTGACAGAAAAAGTTCTGTTTGTTCCTATTACAGGAAGATGTTAGAGGGTCTATGTCTGCCACCTTGTGGAAAAAGTGTTTCAACTTTGTCTTGATGTCATCAATTGTATTATTTTATAGTATAATGTATGTTATTCTTTATTATTTTTAGTATTGAATGTATTGTTATGTCACAGGTTTCCCTACTCATTCTTTCCACCACCCAAGGACTCAAAGCAACCATAATAACCATCTCTTAATGTCCCTCACAACTCTAAATAGAAGTTAGGAGCAGTTGGCTCTCCAGATAAATTCTATGTAAAATGTGCACCAGTGCTGGGGAAATGCCATGATTTGAAACTCCTAGTTAGAAAAAAAAACCCTCTAATGTTACATAAAATGCTGTCTTGCTGTATTATCATCTTCTTTTAATCTTGCTATATGACAGGGAGGTCAGGCTAGATGTTATAGTGGTCCCTTCTGGCTGTAAAATCTATCAATTAAACCATGTAAGTACATAAAGACAGAATAAGGACGGTATATTCCTAAATTCCAAAATATTTAAAATATAAGTTCCTTTGATTATTAATCTTCCCAATTAGTTTTAACTACTAAATCCTGAGCCAATGATAAACTTGAAAGCAGCAGCCTAATACTCAATAATGTCCAATCCTTTGTCATAGCACTGCACTTCTTGTAGAACTGTATTGTAACAGCCAGCAATTGAAAAAGAAAAATAAACCTGTCCTTACCAAAACAAAAACATGCTAAAAGGTTTGAGTTACAGGATATGCTGTCTGTCTGTCTGTCTCTATCTATCTCTGTCTCTCTCTCAGTGTAGATTACAAAGGCCAGGTGGTTCGTATTAATTATAATAATGCAACAAGAGACACTATATTTGACATACCTGCTGAAAAAGTACAGCCATTTTATGCTGCTCTGAAGGAGTTTGTTGATCTGTTGAACAGCCCAGAACACAAGTTTACCTACAAGATGAAACCAGGTCAGTGAGTAATTTGCTTAATTGGAGCTGTGTTTTGAACCCATAAAGTACTATAAAAATGCTAAGTACTCTGGAAAATTAGGTCATAGGTATGTCAAATTGGACATCCAAAATTAGCGGACATTTTAGACATCTCAATTTTAATTTCTCTGTGCCTCTGTTCCCTACCTCTAAAATGGGGATAATAGCACTGCACTACATGACAGGGGTGTTGTGATGATAAATTCATTAACATGTATGAAGCATTCACATACTCTGTAGAGAGTATTGTAGAAAAGCCTAGGAGAAAATTAATATTTTTGAATGATCCCTAATGCTGCTTTCTCCTCCTCCTCCTCTGTGCAAACTCTTGTAGTCCCTCATCTTCCACATAATCCATTGTGGTCCCTCAGCATTGTCCTCACGATCTCTGGTGGTCCTTACTTCCCACAATCCCTTGTCCTTCCTCCCTTGTTGTTCATCTTCCTGTTTCACATAATCCACACAGTCCCTGCTTCTCCCCCTGTGTGCAATACCTCATGGTGCTTCCTTCTTTGCTGCCAATTCTTTGTGTTCCTTCCCAGTTCTTCTTCATGATCCCTCATGGTCTCTCTTTTTCATCCTCCGTGCAATCCCTCCTCCTCTGCACAATCTCTCATTGTCCCTGCCCCCCGCCAACATGGTCTATTCCAGTCCTTCCTACCCACCTCCAAGTCCATCCTCCCCTTGCTCCTTGGCTCAGTCCTTCACTATCCCACCTGTACCCATCACCCCAGCCTCCACTGCCTCCTCCACCCATCCCTCCCCCCATTGCCATGGCCCCTGCTGCCTCCTCTAGCCCCCTACCCATCACTGGGCACCATTCCTTCCCCTGGCCTTTCCCATCACCCCTGGCCCGCCCCCAGTACCTCCCCAGGCTACCCACCCAAACCCACCATCACCCCTTCTATTTCCCACTGCTTCCACAGTCCCCCACCACTGCAGAACTACTCTGTGCCTCCTCCCACTCAGTACCCATCTCCCCGAGCTCCCTTCTGCTCACCCCAGGCAGGCAATCCCAGATGCATACTTCAGCAGATAACTGCGTCTACTGACAAGGCAGGGATGGGACTCAGCAGTTTCTCCATGACCCCTCTGGCCAAGAATCTGTGCTGCCATCCTAGTCTCGCTTCCCTGCTCTGGGCTACACATAGAGGGGCTCAGCGAGAGTGCTAGTTGCTGGTGTCTTTCCAAGGCACGTCCCTTCAGCCACACTCAGCCCAACTTTCACCCTGGCAAGAATCCAGGGGAGGGGCACGTGATCCTGTGTGGCCCTCCACAGACACATCACCTATGCTTCATGATGTTACTTTAAGGTAGTGGTTGTGGATGCCATTTCCTAATATTAAAAAACATGAAAACACCGAAATTCCATCATGTAGCGCTGTCCACGCCAGCACTTATGTTGGTGAAATTTAAGTTGCTCGGCGGGTGTTTAATTTCACACACCCTAAGCAACATACACCAACATAAGTAATAGTGTAGAATTATCCTCAGTCCCTCTGTGTCTTCCCCATATGTAAGAAGCTGAAGATAGCACTTCTCTACCTTACAGGGCTTTGTGAGCATCAGTATATTAATGATTGAGGTTCTCAGTTTACCCCAGGAACAGGGGGGCATACATTTTAGTGGACAGACAGATGTAAATGATGCAAAATTGAATTTTCTAGGAATGTTGACATTTCTTAATTTGGGGGAATGGGTTTTTTGGAGGCTGGCTTTTAAGAGAGACACGGGCAAATGCATGCAGATCACAACAATGTGTTCTATATTTGAAATGATAGAAAGCATGAGAAAATTGTGAAATACATTCTTTAATCTCATCACAGGAGACATAGTAACATTTGACAACTGGCGTTTGCTTCATGGTCGCCAGAGCTACAAATCAGGAGCGGAGATATCCCGTCACCTTGAAGGGGCTTATGCGGACTGGGATGTGGTAATGTCAAGGCTCCGATTCCTGAGGAAGATTCTCCTGAATGGCAATTAAACTTTCTTCTGGTTTAGGATTATCAAAGCCTAGAATGGTTCATATTTGTTTTAAAAAAATGCAAAATATATTTGATTTCCAACACTGTGTACTTTTTAAACACTCACTACTGTAGCCTTTGAAAGACTGAACATATTTTTCAAAAATGTTTTGTTGAAAACACTATATCACACAGTATATCTTTATTCTGTGGCCATTGTAAGTGGTATTTCAACCTGCTGTATTAGTTTATGAGACTGATTAGATACCAGTACATCTTGGTTTAGCATCACAAATAGGCCTTCCCATCTCAGAAATCACTTTCTCCCATGGGAGCATCAAGAAAAGCCTTCCATGTGTCACCCATTCGGGGTTTGTAATAGACAGCAGCTTGCTGTGAATTCCACTATTTTCAGAAATATAAAATCATTTCATATATAATGGCTCATTTTCTTTACCAGAAAAACCCCACAAACAACATTAGAACCTGAGTGATGCTAACAAGCAATTTTACTCTGAAAAGAGACTGTACCGAAATAGTATCTTCTTACTCAACAGAGCTGTTCTTTATGTATATTCAGGGCCACTTTTGCTTAATTTCACACCCACAACTTAGGTTTCACAAACAAGGAGTCCTGTGGCACTTTTAAAGACTAAGCAATTTGTTTATCGCATGAGCTTTTGTGGGATGCTTGAAGACAGAGAACTTACAAAGTGTCTGATGAAGTGGGATTTTCTCCCATGGAAGCTCATGAAATAAATAAATTGGTTAGTTTTTAAAAGTGCCACAGGACTCCTTGTTTATTTTGCTGAACTAGCTTAACATGGCTACCTCTTTGGAACTTGGGTTTTAGTCCTTTTTACTCCAAGTAGCTCTAAAGAGACCATAAAGCTATAGGAAAGGCTATGAATTCATGTCCCTCTTTATCAGCAGTAGTATAATAATATGAGACGGACTCCTACTGCGTAGGTGCTGTGCCTATATATAGTAGAAGACTCTTCCTGTCCTGAAGATTTTACAGTCTATATAGATGAAGGAAGTGTTTTTGGCTCCATTTTACAGCTAGGACTAGATAATAAGGTACTAAGAGATTCAGTGTGAGAGTCACAAGGTGGACTAGATTCAGCATAGCAAAGACTAACTTGTAAGCACCCGGCCAGCCACCCAAGTAAAATTCACAGCCGTGACTTAGGCAGCCAAGCTCCCCATACATTACATGGGGGAGAGTTAGTTGCCTAAAGATGGGATTCACAAAAACTGGCAGATTGAGTGGGAAGCTGCCTTAGCTAAGCAGTAGGAAATGCCAAGGATAGGGGTGTGTCCTACACCCTGCTCTTCAGCAGGAGGTAGGTGTCTAACTCCAGTGTGATACATCTACACTGGAGCCTTAGGTCGACTTAAGGAAGGTTAAGTTGACCTACAGACTGCTGCGCCCACATTGGGCTTTTATTAAGTCGACTTAAACGCTTCCTTAAGTCGACTTAATAACACCACCTCTTATGGTCGACTTAATGCTTAAGTCAACCTTATTAAGTCGACTTAAGCCAGTGTAGATGAGGAAAGCCCTTAAGTTGATCTAATTGGCCTCCAGGCCCCCTCCCAGGGCTACCCACAATGCACCACTCCTCCATCAGCCTAGCACCTGCTAGTGTGGACACAGGCAGTTGACAGGAGTGTTCAATGTGGACTGTCTAAATCAACTTAACAAGGTTGACTTTAAGTCGACTTAAAGTTGACCTTGTTAAGTCAACTTAACAGAGCCTCCAATGTAAACATACCCCAGGCCTGAGGGAGATACCTCCCTCCACTCAGGGTTCACAGCTCCACCTGGAGTTCAGTGCCCAACTAGATCAGCCCTTTGTCAGGAAAAACAGAGGAGGACTCCCCCCACCCCTCCCACCACCAATAACTTTTAGCCCACTGGTAGTCATGTGGAACATGGAAGACCCTGGTTTAGTTCCCTCTTCTGCCCTATGTCTCCCACATCCATACTCGCCAACATTTCCAAATTCATTTCAGGGAGATTTGTGGTGGTATTTTATTTGTTGTTAAAGCATATCTGAATAGACACACCATATAAGTTTCCTTATGATAGTTTGCTAAACAATAACATGGAGACATATATTTATCTTACTAATGATCTTGCTGAATTACTGTGATTGTAGCACCCTTTGCTTTCTTCAGCCTGTCCTTGCTTGGATAAAGCTGGTAACAATGCTGTTTGCAAAACAAATTCATTTTGGTGGCAAGTATATCCCTTATGATGCTAGCTTTCATTTTACTGCTCTGATGGGTGCAAATTTTTGCACATACACTGAAAATCCACACATGCATTGCAAGGTGGCAAAATTTTTTCATAGTTATAGAAAGCAGTAGAAAGTGCGGTGTCCCTGACACTGAACTTTTTAGTTCACTCATCTCATTTTAAAAAAAAAAAGCATTCCTAGCATTGATTCTGTTTCAAATTCAAATTTCCTTGTTGACTTGGAGTTAACACATTCATTGTTGAGGCTGTCCGTTTCTTCTGTGGGGATTACTGGAAAGGTCTTCAGTAGCTTCACAAGAATAGGAAACTCATGTCTGCTTTCCTTCCTGAAATGTGACACAGAAATTGTAAAACGTCATCCTTGCTGGGAGCTTTTTCCAGAAGAGCTGTCATAGCTTCACTTTCATTCACTTCACATCAGAGTGGAATCTTTTGCTGATAGTGTCTCAATGGCTATGTCTACACTTGCTAAAATTAGTTCGAATTAGTTAGTTCGAACTAGAAAAAGTTAGTTCGAACTAAGCAAGTGCCATTGATGGCACTTGCTTAGTTCGAATTAGCGATCCCCATTCATTTCAATGGCCCGTTAGTTCGAACTAAGAAATTAGTTCAAATTAACATGGCCACATTGGTTAATTCAAACTAGTTAGTTCGAGTTAAAGCCTTACTTGTAAAGCCCTATTCGAACTTATTAGTTCGAATTAAGGAAGCCCTTAATTCGAACTAACTAAAGCCTAGTGTAGCCATGGCTTTAGTTAGTTCGAATTAAGCCTCCTTAATTCGAACTAACTTGCCAGTGTAGACATAGCCAATGAGCACAGCATTGCTTTTTTCAAACTTCAGGAATTGGGAGGCACTAAATCCAACAAACAATAGGTTACTTTCTGTTTGGTTTTCTGGGTAGAAGAAATTGACCTCTGACGGGTCTTTTGTTTCTTTGAGACAAAATAGCTTTATGTATCTTCCAAAGAGCTTTTGGAGCAGTACACCATGCTCTTGTGCAAGCTGTGGGTAAGAGGGGCTATAACTTTGCAGCATCTCATACCAGCTGTTAAACTCAGGCAAAGACCATGCAAAAACAGGTAGTCAGTTCAGTTTGTAGATTTCCAAATATTAGTTTGAGATTTTACAGCAGGATCTTTATTACTTTGGGGAAAAAATATGGCTTCAAAGCAGGATATTGTTGAAGTAGTCCAGTTAAACAGTGCTGCAAACTTAGCCATCAACCTGGCTGCGCATGCTTCAAAATTTTTCTGCTTTCTATACAGATTCCTTCAGTATTTTTCTTTTCTTTCAAAGCTTCTTGAGAAGTGTCCATATATGTTAGTTACTGTATCTTCATCATACACTGCTATCTTCTTTGCAGCTTTGTTAGCAACAATATGAATCAAATGGTATGGACCCACAACATTATTTATAGACATTTAGGTTGCTATCCATTTAGAGATTGGGTTGCTTTCTGTTTTAACAGTATGATTAACTTGCTTCATTACACAAGCATTATCTCTGGAGAATTCTGTTACATTCTTTCATGGAATGAAATGTTTCTGAAAGCATTCATTTATCCTCTCAGATATGGATACTTCAGTCCCTATTACATTCATTGAAATCTAGGTACCTCTCCACTACCATTTCTTTCTCTCCGTTAAATGCTATACTAGTAACACCAATTCTTTGCAAGTTTCATCTTGCATGATAAAATACCTTCCCCATTTGTACTGCAGACTCACTGTAGCGTCAAGAATACAGGATATAAGATGCTGCGTAACAGAAAAGCACGGTCAGATTGCTTGGGTACTATACATCACAGAAATTAATTTCCTTTGTTCAGGGGTTAATTGGGAAAAAGGAGGTTTAAAAAAATATATTCTCCTAACCAGCAACATATTTTGTCCATTGGGCTACACCCCACCTTACTAGAAGACTGTGTGCCTGCTTGTGATGAGACACATCTCCTGGGCAAAAGAGGGAGTCTCCTTTGCCCTGTCAAGGTGTTCCATGTCCTCCTGTGTGTGGCCGTTAGTGGACAGGACTGAGTCCATAAAATCTCATCCACTGCCCAGTGAGGTACATGGGAAAACTCTGGTACAGGACCAGGAGTACGGGGAGCATGAATTCAACCCTTTGACAGGTGTTGGAGCTGTGGATTTGCTTGCATATGTTTTTTGTATACATCTATGGCACCAAGTGCAAAGTGGCAGGTAAATAAAAACGAATTACCCCTCATCCATGCCTTGTGTACATTTGTTTTTGTGTGATTAGTCATGTTACCCCAAAACAGTAAATAGGAACTTACTTGAAAAGGTTTTAAATAAAAACATATAATTGTGTCTAAGACAAAGCGCATAATACAGGTGCTCTACTACTGCACAAACACGACCTGGAGTCCACACCCCACCTCGGTGAGATTGACTATGCTATTTTCATAACTTTACAGATCAGAAAAGTGAGGCATGGAGGTTACATGAGTCCCAAAGCAAGCCTGTTATCAAACCAGGAGAACAGCTCAAGAGTTGCTGATGGCTAGCCTTGTGCCCAGCCCACAAGATCATGCTCCATCATAAGTTTCAGCCCGCAACAAATTTTACATGCCAAGAATGCCCATTCTGGGAACAGACCTTTTGCCTGCAGCTCACAGATTACTTCAGTCACACATGGTGGTTTTGTTTCATGGCACAATTGTTCTCCAAAAGCACTCTTTAAACGAGCAGTGGTTAGAGCTAGTCTACCTGCCAATGCAGCCCCCAGCACAGAGGTACCATTCCATGGTATAAACCCCCCCCCCCACCTTGGGATGGGACCATGTTGGTGAACAGCGTGGCCAGAGAAAGCCGGCCATCAAAAGGGGTAGGGTCAATGCACACAGTGAGGCCGTCAGCAATCCTAGGACACTGCTTAAGATACTCTAGTCCTAGTATAACGTCTAGTTGGGAGGTTGACACCTGCAGGGCCAACAAAGCCAAGTTGGGGGGGGAGGGTCGGATTTCACATCTGCCTGATGCTTGAAGGGGCCGGGCATCTGCCCTGGTGTTTGCTTAGGTCTCGTGGAGCTGGCAGGAATTTAGCCAAGGTCATGGGACGGCTAATGGACTGGAGCCCCTAGCTGGGGAAAGCAAGGGGACACCTTGGAAGCCATGTGTGGATACACCCCAGCTGGTAGGAGCTTGAGGGGGTTGGGGGGGGCTGAGGCCACCCTGCTCCTGCACATGGGCTCAACGCTCAGTCACTTAGTGCCGCAGGGACGGCCAGAGCTGAGCCAGTCAAGTGACTTCAGAGGCCAGGCGAGCTGCAACCTGCAATGCCTCGGAGAGAGGCCACAGGATGCACTGGGTGGAGCTATTTGGGAAGCACCTGACCATTTAACTGGAGAGGATCCTATGTAAAAAAAACGTGACACTTTGAAGCGCCCCTCCCCCTCCCCCCCCCCCCCCCCCCGCAGCTTGCTGGCAAGACATCAATTCCCCACTAGCAGAGCCAATGGGACGTGACACATGGAGCAGCCTGGGCTCCTCAGGCTACCACACAATCCAGCAGTGAGAGGGGCATCATGGGGCAGCCCCTTCCCCTGCCTCCCCCTGAGAGGATGGCCGTGCCCCTCCCCCCCCCACCCCCCCCCCCCACCACCACTACCCGCAGCCTGCTGAGTGCCTTGAGTAGTAACCTCGCCCCAGTCGCCCACCCAGCACCTTGGCACAGCTCAGACCCCTTCCCCAGGAATGAGCACAGGGCTCAAACGGAAACAGCCACGTGGGTGAGTCCTCACCTGGCTGTTACCGGCGTAGTTCAGGGGGCCACTAATGCAGCACTGCAGAGCCCCCGTGCCTGGGGAAGCCATGGGGGCAGATACGCCCAGGGCCCAACAGCCAAAGAGTGCAGGGGGTGGCGGCGTAGCACAGGAAGGCTAGACCCCTGCCAGCATAGCTGCCACACTGAGGTGTGCTCACAGGGCCTCGGTGTTTTGGGGGGTGGGGGTGGGCGGGGGGCTGAGGAACAACGGGTGTGTGTTACATAATGTTGCGCCATCTGGGTGCCCCTACAGCCTTGCTAGGCTCTTTTCTGAGCAGCACATGCTGCCTCCTGGACGCGGCACGCAGCTCAGTGTGCAGCAGCACCCACAACCCTGTCCCTGTGCTGCGCTCAGGACCGCGCGCACCTGCATGTGCGCGCGCACACACACACACACACACACACACACACACACACACACACACATTCTCTCTCTCTCTCTCCCCCCGCCCAGTTCACCTGCCTTGGTACCACCACCTAGTGGAGGGGTGCATGAATTGCCAGACGGCAGAGTACGGGTATAGCTGCTCTGCGAAGGAGACAGCATGCTGCAGCGCCAGCATAGTGGATGGCACAGAGTCATTGGGGGCTGGCTAATGGTTTTTGCCCCCCCCCCCAAAACCCAGCCCACCACATGCCTCAGAAGTTGGCGGATGATGTGAGAAGGGGAATGCTGCTGGACGGGTGACACCACCTAAAAACAAACACACACACCCATTGCGTTAGGGGGCTGCTGTTTGCAGGCAAGCATACACCCCATACCTGCCCTATAGCCACAGTTGTGGGAGGGAAGGAAACGGCAACACCTCAGAGTCATCCATGCTAGACAGCTCAACTCCTGCTTAGGTTACTCTGCATTACATAGGATTGCGTTGGGTGCCCAGTCATACCTAGGATTCGGGGGGGGGGGGGGGGTTATAAAAAAAATAGCTGGTTTCAAAAATATAGCTGGCGGCTGGGCTCTGTTCTCCCACTCCGTCCGTGGGCTGGTCCTGTGCCCTGGAGGTGGGTGGGCAGGCCAGCCCAGAGCCCCAGAGCTGGCCTCCCCCTTGCCTTCAGCAGGAAGCCGAAGGCAGCAGGGTGGGGAGAGCCTACTGCATGGCAGTGGGGGCAGGGAGGGGCTGCAAAGCCATGGGGCTCACTCAGGGTGGTTGTCCTGCTTGTCCCCCCCTTCAAAAGGACAGCCCTGGGGTGGTAGATATGCTGACAGGGTGTGGCCTGAGTTATATTACAGCAAATTCTTTCCTGGATCTCTGACTGATCAGTCTTGACCACATGCTCATGGTTTAACTGATCACCATATTTGGGGTCAGGAAGGAATTTTCCCCCAGGGAGATCAGCAAAGGGCTGGAGTTTTTTTGCCTTCCTCTGTAGCATGGGGAATGACTCAATTGCTGGTGGATTCTCTTACCTTAAAGGCTTTAAAATGTGATTTGAGGACTTTCATAACTCGGTCAGAGGTTTATTACAGGAGAGGATGGGTGAGGTTCTGTGGCCTGGTTTGTGCATGCGGTCAGATGAGATTGATCCTTGTAACCTTAGAGTCTATGAGGACTGTGGGAAGCCCAACAGTCACTTAAGGACACTTCTGTTTTCCTCCACCCCACTCCCAACTGCATGGTAGCCTCAGCCATAAAGCTATTGAACACAGGCGAGCTGGATGGTACTGATCCGTCTGCAGCAGTGGTATATATAAGATACTTGAGTGGCACTCTTGCAAACACTACCACATTTTTCACTATGTAGTTGCCGTCACATCATTGGCACTGGTCATGACAGTAAATCAGATGTCCTCTAGTAAGTGTTTGGGGCCTTAGGAACCATTGAACTGGGCAATGTAAAAGAGACATCATCCTCAGTGTAATCTATGTTTAGTTTTAGTCCATGCCAACCCCTGTTTACCAGCTCTTCTCATGGTTTCATGTTTATTTTTCCTCCTTTGACTTCATGAACAGTGATAAATGTTTTGGTTTAAGCCCACAGCACTGTTTTTATGTACTGTAATCAGTGTTAGTAATTGCTTCCAGCTGACACTTTCATGATTGCTGGAGGCAAGCAGGTGGTTTGAGCATTTCAGTACATGCCCTTCATGAGGAGAGTCACTTCTGCCCAGCTCCATGTATACCATTACCTGGAGCCTGTACCAGTTACTTTAGGCTGGATTTCTAGTAAACCCATTGAATACTATTTATTTTGATATTAAAGGTTGGCTTGCCAGCTCAGCTGCACTATCCCAAAAGAAAAGAGGGGGGACGAGGGGGGGGTGCACTCACATTTGTCAGGTTTGAACTGTTGACTCAGTATCACTTAGGTGACTTAGTAATATAGCTAAATATTTATTTTAATGTATTGAGCCAGATCCTTGATCCTGCAGTGCCACTCCGGAAGGGCGAAGGGACTACAAAGAGCAGCAAAGACCATCGCAAGAATAAGGGCACAGCCAATGAAATTATAATGTGGAAAATTAAAAACTGATCAGAGGAAATAATGAAGCCGGATGCACAAAGGCTATGTCTACACTAGAAAAGTTAAGTCAACTTTAATAAGGTTGACTTTAACCTTATTAAAGTCAACTTAACAAAGTGGACTAAATTGACTTAGCTTTAAGTCAACTTTACCACTCTTAAGTCGACTTAATAAAGTCGACTTAAGGGTTACGCCATGTCCACACCATCCTTAAGTTGACTTAAGGAGTCGACTTAAGGGTTAAGTCGACTTAAGGAATTTCTTAAGTCGACTTAATGAAAGCCTAGTGTGGACAGGACTTAATTTAGGTCAATTTAAGCCTCCTTAAGTCAACTTAAATTGCCAACGTAGACATAGCCAAAGAAACTGGAACTTTCCATGCATATCAAGAATACCCAGAGTTTTCTTTGAAGACAAAAAAAAATTGGGACCATTATTAAATCTCATACTTTAAGGTGTGGAGATCTAGCTGAGACCTGGGAGGGGCACTTTATCCTACAGCTGCATATCACAGAGTTATTACACCTTCCTCTGACGTGACTGGTTGTGGGCATTTTCAGATATGGGCTTCTGGACTTGATGGGCCTAGAGTCTGATGCAAACAGGCTGTTCCTCATATAATAAAGAAAGATTTGGAGGTGGTGTTAAGCAATTCCTATGCCCTCCTATCCGGATTGTAGTGGGGACAAGAGAGAGGGCCAAATGTATTCACTGTGCTCAAGCTTGCCACAGCTTCTGGAAGGGAACCTTAGATCCATCAACAGCTGAGACAATTTAGAGTTATCCTAAGGCTATTCTTAATTGTGCCAAGGATCAACCCAGATCCTGGCCAGCCAAAGGATTGGGAAACTGCCTTTCAGTTGTCTGGCTGGAGCTGAGCTGCTTCTATATTTAATGTCAAACATCTGATGTATTTTAACAACTTTTTTTTTTTAAAAAAAAAAGCACAACTTAAAAGCACGCAAGAAATATTCTTTGTTGACTTGCCACAATGTGTCTCTTGCTTCTAACCAAAGCAAGAGAAACTCTCTAAACATGTGCATAACAGAAGGTGGTTTCTCTAACCAGCCTTTCTTCCCAGCAGACAATTAAACCACTAGCTACGCATATTGCAAATAGTTAATCCATGCAGCTTTTCCTAGTTTTTTTTGTTTGTTTGTTTTAAAGAATATCACTAGAGCCTACATTGCAGTTGACACAGGGAATAGCAGCAATTTTACAGCACGTATCACACTCCATTTCTGAAGTCCTCTGTTTATGTTTGTTTAAAGGAAAATTCAAACCAAGACAAACAAGGCTATTGCTTACATAGAATAAACTGTGCCACAGCCCCTCTAAAATGCCTTTTTATGGAAATCAATGCAGAAGCTTGCTATCCACAAAAGATTCCATTCAGGGCTGGATTAAGGCAGGAGCTATAGGGGCTGCAGCCCTGGACCCTGGCCTAAAGGGGGACCCTGCAGCCCACCCAGAAACACAGCCCTGGCTTGCTTCTGCTACTCCACCCTGCTCACCTTTCAGCCTGCCTGCCCAGTCCCTGGCCCAGAGCCTCTGACCCCACCCCCCTAGTAATGGCAGAGCTGAGCGCTCTGCCCCCCAGGGTGGGTGCCACTGCAATGGGAAGGCCTCACAAGGGTGGGCAGGCCCAGGCACCCTGGGCCTTGATCCGACCCTGATTCCATTAAAAAGTTACATACCAAGTGTTATGTTATTATGTTACATACTAAGTGTATTATGTTAACTATACATACTAAGTGTATTATAAAGTCAAATTCCAAAGGGGTAGCCGTGTTAGTCTAGTGTAGAAAGACAACAGAGTCCTGTGGTACTTTTAAAGACTAACAGATTTATTTATCGCATGAGCTTTCGTGGGAGAAAATCCCACTTCGTCAGACGATTTTCTCCCATGAAAGCTCATGCGATAAATAAATCTGTTAGTCTTTAAAAGTGCCACAGGACTCTGTTGTCTAAGTGTATTATGTTATAAATATATAGTACCTGAATTGGCTAAGTGGTTCTCAACTATTGTGTCAGGACACATTATTGCTGTGTCACCACACAGTGGTAAGTGTGCCACAGTGAGCCGGCTGGATTTGGCCTGGGGGGAGTGGGTAGTGTGTCCTGTAGGGTCACAATATGCCACCATGCATGTCACAGCCTGCAAAAAGTTGAGAACCATTGGCTAAAACATCAAAAGAACACAGGCCAAAGCTTCAAATAGTTCATCTGTGGAACAACGGGATTGTGCTCTCTCTCACTGATAACAGCTGAAAGTGGTGGACTCAATTTTAAGTGCACAATTCACTGTCTCCAGCCCCTTACTATACAAGATATATGGGAAGTGAAAGTGACAACATAACCATCCCAACACTACTTCTTCCACAGTTGTGCCTTCAGCTTGATTTGTTGGGACCACTGGACTGCTGTGGGCTGAAGGAAAATCATGGTCTCCACACCCATTCCTTCTCTTGGCTTCTCTATTGAAATTTCAGAAGACAGTCTTGTGACTGACACCGCAACTTACACATTGCAGCACCTAACATTTAGACACCTAGAAAAAAAACCCAATGGGATCCTTAGAGTCTATTTGGCACCACGGGTCCCTATACTATGAATGGGGATAGGTATGCACCAGAGAATGGGAGCCACAAAAGCCAGTATGCTAGACAAGTGGAAAATGCCAATAAGAGAGGGTATGGCCTGTTGTCTGATAATCTGGATCGTTATACTGATTAGTTAAGAATTCCCAGTTCTTATTCTGGGGTTTGACAGGTTCTTTGTTCCACAGTCAGGCCTGGTATTATTAAAATTGCTGTTCAGTTGGGAACCTCAGTGTGCAATACATACACACTTTAGGAACCCTTCTGTGTCTGTAATTGTTTCATTTATACATTTAGCAAAGTCACAAACAGTCTAACCGATCAAGGTAGATAGAGATAAGGTACATTTGAACATCCATGTACTCACACCATCCTTGCAGAACCACCTGAAATGTAGCCAAGATTTTCCTCATCACCTTCCTGATCATCACCAGTGGCCATCATCCTTACACTTCCCAAGGCCTACAGCTCTCTCTCCTCCATCACGCAGGCTAGGCTACAACTGTTATGAAACATACTGATGCCTCTATGACTAATACATATTCAGTAGGGGGTTTTTTCCTTACTTGTATTTCTTCAACCTACTAATGTCAGGGTGGTCTTCTCCTACTGGTTAGTATGGTAATGATCTCAACTTATTATCATTATGTCAGTTTGTTGCTATGGCACTCTGGTGATCAGATGTCTGTAGACAAAATATTCAAAAGCTGGTGTTAACTTATATTCCTGTGATTGCTAGGTGGTGTTATGTACCAACATCCCGCTTAAACATTCTATTCCCAGTTCCCCAAAACTCAGGGGCCATCTTTGGGCCATTTTATCTGTGCTAAAGTTCATAGGCCTCAAGCCTTTTGCTAACTGCTGAAGCCAATGTCTTATGGGACACAGGCCTTAGGTTCCTTGTGGAATAAAATAAGTGTTAAAACTAGCTCTCTGGGCTACGAGCTCTAGTCCTGCCCCTTCTCCCTGAGTTCCTGGATTTCCAGTACCTTTGGGGATCTGGGCCTATGTGCCTAGCACACCCATAACACATGGTGAGATTCCCATCAGTCATTATGATGATTTACACAGGGTTTCCCCTGACCCCTCCTACTTTCCAAAACATCACAATAAAATTGCAGTAGTGCATCATGCTTGCCTCTTCTGCTTGGCTTCACCGGGACCATTTTTTCTACTCCATTGCATTGCTGTGACATGCAAGTTGCAGGAACAGAAGATCCTTAAACTGTTGTTAACTGTACTCAGTGTGCTTGGAATGGAGCTCATGTTTGTCCATTGCTGATTGCCTATCACTATTAATGGGACAGAAAAAAAAAAGATTTAGTTCATTTGCAGAAGTATCTCTCAAGGGCAGGCATATCCTAAGGACTCAGAAGTCTATAAAGTACTTCGATTCAGCAACAGGTAAAGCTTTCCTCCATTCCCTGCTTACTGGCTGTTAAACTTTATCTAACCGGAAACCTCAGAAAGCTGTGAACAAGAAAAAGGTTTATTTTCCCTATGTAACATGCCAGCTTTGTTGACATTCTATGTTCTTATAGTGATAGCCAGCACAGATATAGGCGCCAAGCACTTTATTATCCACACATCTGGGAATTATCGGTACAGGAATGTGGCACACACAGTATTACTGCACCAGTGATTAGCAAGAGGGTTGTATTTCAGCTAGTATCTACTCTCATAGAAACAACAGGAGTTCCTGAGCAACTCACAAGGAAAGAGAGACACAAACATTTGAAAAGGAGTCTGAAATGTTCATTTTTTAATGCTGAAAACTAAATTATGCTTCATCTGCCACTGAAGGACTTCCTTTAGAATCAAAGGTACTTTGCTTCACTAATAATTGAGGGATTTAACGGACATGCTGAAAGTTGCAGCTGAAGCCAATGATTATCTTCCAAATTTGAAAACAAAGCCATATTGGTGAGTTGGCAGTTTCTCAATACAGGGCCTAATCCAAAACCAGTGGTGCCAATGAAGATTGCTATTAAAGTTAGTGGGTTTTGAATCAGTCCACAAAGAATGTTTCTTATCTAGTAAAACAGACTTGGCTGGCTTGGCTCCCTCAGTTATGAACTGTAAATGATGAGAGAGGCTTCCATCTAGTGGCTTATTGCAGGATATCTCTTTTCCAACCAAACAGCTCCATTGTGCTGCTCTGAATAATGTGAAATTCTGATATTTTAGAAGCACTGCAATCCTACTGATCACTTAAAAAATAACCAAATCACAAGACAATAAAAGGGACATTTTCAACTGCAGAGCAAGAAATAGATGCTAAACTACTCATTTAGCTTTGATTGTACCAGTTTTTGTTTAATAGCAAAGTTATCTATCTAAGGCTGGAAGAAATTCGGCTTTCTGACTGACTATAAGCTTAAAATATTCACCAGCTTTGAATGAAGCATCTAGTATCAACGGTTTCACTAAGCTACAATCGTTAATATGGTAATTTGCTTAGATTTGCTGACCTGGGATAGAAATCTTTTTTCAGAACAATGACCCCCAAGGCTGCCTCTCTCAAGTCTCCCCTATTGTCAGGAAAACAAAAAGCTAATCCTTCCTCCTCCAGCTTCTTCCTGGCTTCTGCTGTACCTCTGTCAAAAACTTCAGACCTATTCTCTCCACAATCTTTCCTTTTTTAAAATCCTTCCTGGGCCTGACACACCCTCTCCAGGTGCACCTAGGTGAGAATAATAGAACCCCAACTTGCTCATTAACACATTAACTGCTTTGTCAACCCAGAATTCCCTACTATGAAAGATGCAGCCAATAAATCTATGGTGGTGTTTTGAGCAAAGCAATTGTTCCAGTTACTTCGATGTGGTTGAGGAACATTGTGTTCGATGTTTTCCAGCAAGTAATTTTGGCACTAGTGAGTGACAATCTCTTGTTTAAGAAAAGGAAAAACAGAATTATCTCAGAATTCCTGCTCCCATGCATGATCATCCTTGCTCATAAACACAGTCCGCACTGCCCCTCCTGATGGGAAACGCAATTGTTATACATTTAAATATCATGAGCTCCTCGAGTCTAGGTGCAAAAAGGACCATTGTGATCATCTAGTCTGACCTCCTGAATAGCACAGAACATAGAACTTCCCCCAAAATAATTCCTAGACCATAGCTTTTAGAAAAATATCCAATCTTGATTTAAAAATTGAGACTGACCCATCATGATCTTTGGTAAATTGTTCCAATGATTAATTACTTTCAATGTTAAAATTACACCTTATTTCCAGGCTGAATTTGTCTAGCTCTAACTTCCAGGCATCCGATTGTGTTACACCTTTCTCTGCTAAACTGGAGAACCCATTATTAAATATTTGTTCCCTATGTAAGTATTCATTGACTGTAATCAAGCCACCCTTTACTCTTCTCCTCTTTAAACTAAATAGATTGAGCTCCATGAGTCTATCACTGTAAGTCATGTTTTCTCATCCTTTAATCATTCTTGTGGCTCTTCTCTGAACCTTTTCCAATTTATCAACATTCTTCTTGAATTGTAGGCACCAAAATTGGACACAGTATTCCAACGCTTATCTTACCAGTACCAAATACAGAGATAAAATATTCTCATTACTTCTACTTGATATTCCACTCTTTATGTATCCCAGGATCCCATTAGTTCTTTTGGCCACAGTATGACACTGGGAGCTCACATTTAACTGATTATCCATTGTGACACCCAAATAATTTCAGAGTCACTGCTTCCCCAGATAAAGTTCCCCATCTTGTAAATATGGCCTGCTTTCTTTGTTCCAGATGTATACTAAAATGCATATTACTTGCTTGTGCCTCGTTTATCAAGCAATCTAGATCACTCTGAATGTGCGACCTCTTTCTTATTTACTACTTCCCCAATTTTTGTGTCATCTGTGAACTTTATCAGTGATGATTTTGTTTTCTTCAAGGTCATGAATAAAGATGTTAAATAGTGTAGGGCCAAGAATCAATCCCTGCAGGACTCACTGGAAAAAGACCAATTTGATGATTCCCTGTTTAGAGTTACTTTTTAAGACTTATCAGTCAGCCAGGTTTTAATCCATTTTTTATCATTCTAATTATTTCAAAAATTATTTCAAAAATGTCATGCATACCACATCAAATGCCTTACAGAAATCTATTACATCAACTCCTGGTGTAATATCCTGAAAAAAAATATATCACATTAGTTTGACACAATCTATTTTCCATAATACCATGTTAATTTGCATTAGTTACATCCTTTATTTCAAATGCCATATCAGTCCACTATTATCTTGCCCAGGATTGACATCAGGATGGTAGACATATAATTATCTGGATCATCCTAGTTACCCTTTTTAAAATTGGCACAACATTAGCTTTCTTCCAGTCTGCTAGAAATTCCCCAGTCCTCCAAGACTTACTGAAAATCTATCAGCTCACACGAATTTCTCTCCTCCATTGGAAATGTTTCAGAATAAAAACTAAAAGAAACCAAAGATGTGTAAGATCTGTAAGAGCAAGGCATTGTTTCACTTATTAATTTAAATGTTTTGTGCGTAATATAGACTTGACATAGAGCTGGTCTACACTTAAAATTTAGGTTAAAATAGGTATGGCACTAAGGGGTACGAAAGATCCATACTTCTGAGCACCACAGCTGTGCTGAACTAATGCACAGCATAGCCACAGCTAGATCTATGGGGAAAAAAATGCTTCTGTAGCCCTAACTACCGTTGGTTGGGAACATGGCTTACCTACATCAGCGGGGGGAAAAACCCTCCGTTACTGTAGCTTGCATCTATGCCACAAGTGATGTCGCTTTAGCATAGATCTTATGATATAAACTAAGACTGGGAAGCAGGGGCTTTTCTAATGTATATACACAATCAAATAAGCCTAATGGTACTTGCTTATGTTGAATTCTGATACATAGTAATTTAACTTCATGAATAGCTAAGTAAAATGAGAGGTGGTTGATATTATGTTGAGGCATTGAACCGTGGGCTCAGGAAGACTGGATTCAATGTGTTGTACCACAGATTTTCTTGTGTGATTTTGGGCAACTCACTGACACCTCATTGGTGAGATTTTGATTGGGTTGTTTGATTGGGTGAGCATAACTGTTGGAATCAACTTTCCAGCTCAAATTTCAAATTAGCTGAGCACACATATGCTCTAATATTTGCTTAAAGTTCACCTGTATCAGTGAACATTCTGCCTGTGAGCACACTCGCTAGGATATTTATGAACAATCTAAAGAAAAGGAACTGAAACAAATCCTTTTTTTTTTTTAATCTGAGCAATAAATATACCTTTTTTTTAAATGGAGAGGAATAGATATCGTAATAAATGAAAGTGTCACTTGGATGTTCTTTGTGTAACCATTAATGTTGCTTTACTCATAATAATATAATGGAGGTGCACCAGATTCTTTAAACTAATTCACAAATGAAACCACCTAGCCATCTGTAATTCCTGTGACTGTCTCACTATGTGCCCTCTAGTGTTTTCAGACCTGTATAGCAAGTAGTACACTTATTTACTCATGCATGCCTGCTCTTTTCACTTATCATCACTAGCCAGGACAGGCAGACAGATGTTCATTGCAAGAAACTGAACTTCCTGAGAGTTAAGTGATAATAAACAAGGCAAAAGGTCTCACCAAGTAAGGAGTGGTTGCACACTACTGCAGCTTCAAAATAATTATCACTTGTATGGTGTTGTATAATCATTAACTGATTGATCCTTACAACATTTCTGTTGAGTGGATAATCATCATTTCTTTCTTTGTACAATTAGAGAAACTGAGACAAAGGGAGGTTATGCAAATCAGCGTTAGGATTAAAATTCAAGCATATATATAGCACCCAAACCTGTCCACAGACAACTAGACTATATGTGCTCCTTTAAGTAAGGGGGAAGAGACAGAGGCAGCAGCACAAATGAGCCATACCAGTAGGAAGAAAAACACAGTCAACGGTTATCCCAAAGCTTAAAATTGTTCAGCTTTATATCTGCAGTGCAGACATAATTTCAGACAGTGCTTATGGCACCTGGATATGACAATAATCTTGTTTTACTTTTTAATGCAGTCTGTCTAGACTCTCTCTGATTGCACATGAGCCTATCTTTTCATCAGTGGTTACCGATCTTCTGTTCAATCTAATTAACTGTGGTACTTTGTTTTTAGTAACTGTCTGATGTAATTTTCTTTGTTAACCATGGTTATCCCTACAAATATGTACTTCTACCTGTAAGTGAAATCCTGTCAACACAAACTCATAGGGTGCGTCTACACTTGTAAATTAAGTCGACTTAAGCCCGCTTAAGTCAACTTAATTTACTCTGCGTCCACACTGCGTCCAACTCTGGAGTTTCCTTAAGTCGACTTAAGCTGTTGCTTAAGTCGACTTAAGGAAAAGTAAAGTCGACTTTCTAAAACCTAGTTTACTGCTTAAGTCGACTTCAGCAGTGTGGACGCCCTAAGTCGACTTGGTCGACTTAGGGCAGGGGGGACAAGGGAGCATTACATGGCTCCCTGGCAGAAGAGAGCCACTGTGGCTCCCTTCTCCTGGGGATCCCCTGCTCCCTTCTCCCCAGACCTGCAGCTTCCCTGCCAGGGGAGCTGCTGTCCTGGGGAGAAGGGCTCCCCAGCCAGGGCTCTAGCAGGAGGGGATCCCCGGCTGGAACCCTGGCTGGAGAGCCGGGGAGGCGGGCGGCTGATCCCGGCAGCGCCAGCTGCACACCAGCTGGCTCTACCAGGACCAAGAAGCCACTCCCGGCTCGTCCTGGCAGAGCCAGCCGGCACACGGCTGGCTCTGCCGGGGCAAGCGGCTCTCCCAGCTCCCTTCTTGCCAGCACAGTGTGCTCCAGCTCCTGGGAAGCCTCCAGAGCGCGGGTCCCGGCAAAATAGGAGCCATCACTTCCTTCTGGCTGGGACCATTCAAGTCCCGGCCAGAAGGGAGCCACGCGGTCCCTCCTAGCTGGGACCGAGCGGTAGCGGCCAGGAGGGAGCGCGGGAGACCTGTGCCAGCCAGCAGCTGAAGCGCGGGTCTCGGGCCCAGCCAGCAGGGAGAGTAGGAGACCCACGCTCCAGCAGCCAGCAGCTGCAGCATGGGTCTCCCGCTCTGCCTCCTGGCCAGGACCCTTCTCCCCGGGACCGAGCGGTCCTGGCTAGGAGGGTTCCCTTCTGCCCAGGACCTGAGAAGTCCTGAGCAGAAGGGAGCCGAGTGGTCCGGGGCAGAAGGGAGTTCCACGCTCCCTTCTCCCCCAGACCACTCCCGGGCTTGCTGCCTGGGGAGAGACAGCCCCGTGCGGGGCTGCCTCTCCCCAGGACAAGCCCTCCTAGCCTGGGGAGCCGAGGCTCCAAAGGAGCCTCACCTTCCCCTGGAGCTAACTTGTCGACTTAGAGAGCGTAGTGTAGACTCTCTAAGTCGACTTAGTATGGCCCACCTTAAGTTGACTTAGGAGTCCTGTGTGGACTCTCTAAGTTGACTTAATAAGGTTGACTTAAAGTCGACTTAGTAAGTTGACCTAACTTCCCCAGTGTAGACATAGCCATAGACATTAAGGTCAGAAGAGACTATCATGGTCATCTAGGCTGACCTGAACATTGCAGGTGTCACAACCTCACCAACACACTCCTGAAATACATCCATAACCACTGACAGGGTAACAGAAGTCCTCAAGTTATGATTTAAAGACTTCAAGTTACAGAGAATTCACCATTTACACTAGTATAAATCTCATATTTTTGTCTCATATTACAACACACACAATCACAAAATATTGACAACTGCACTTTGAGAACATGACTTGTCAGCTGAAAGGGCAACAGAAATTACCATTCAATGTCCTCAACTTTATTCGAGTTGTGTAGAATGAACAACTTAAATGTAAAATAGCTAATATTTCACATACTGCTGTAAACTATAAATGTAAGTATGAAATCTCATGAAGAAGTTTAATTCAGCTGATACTCATTAACAGTTGAGACATCATGTGAAAACTGATTTTCTTATAATTGCTCACAAGAAGGCACTCAACAATAGTCAAGTAATCATTTGGCTTGGTGGATTAAATAGCTACTGGAAACAAACCTGTCAAGAGAAGAAAAATCAATCTTTGCTTGAGAATTTCTTCTGTTACTAAATTGTTGTCTTTCATGCTCATAATATTAATCTGTAAATATGCATTATTGAAGAAAGTGCCAATAATCCATTTGCTCCAAAACTACAATATTGTTCATCATCTCTGTGCAACTTTTGTTGATTCTTCTTTAGTGTAAAGAATTCATTTAACAGTTCTGTTTATTTACTAGGATGATTTTCTGTTATCATTTACTATGTAATGCATTGGACACATTGAAAAAAGTGATTAAATTTCTAAATGTACATCTAAAAGGTCACTATCTTAATATCTGGGCTGAGGAAAGTGGCTGAACTGTGAGAACAATGCTGTAGCAGGACTAGGTAAATGAAGCAGTTTACACCAAAGCAAGCACCTTATAACCAAAGCAAAGTCGTCTTGTACTAGCACTTTGCACTTCTACAATATCATTCGGCTGCAGATTTCAGATTAATCCTCTAACTATCCTAAGGAGGATGGTCCATTTAAGTAAAGTAGATATATCTAGGATGTAGATAATTATACTGTAGCTGTCAATGGGATTTGGAGGCATTTAGGTTCAAGCACCTACTGTCCATTAAATCTGGGCCCAAGTAATTTGCACCAGCTACATACAGAATGTCAGTGGCAGAGTTTACAAAAGAACTCAAGAAGCTATTGCCCATTCACGTGCACTAACCCCCTATATCACACTCCCATGCTATATCACACCCCACCCCTATATCTTACTCCCAGACACAACACTATAAAAAGTGAGTCTAGAAAGCACTCTTGTATAGACGGAATAGTTCCAGAGGTGACATTATAATACCAGTTAGGATGACTAATCCTGAATATAACATCATTCCCATAGTGCAGCCATTCTGTGGTGCTGCAAAGGTTTCCCCATTAAAAAAATCCAAACTTTTCCTTAGGAAAATTGCCTTACCTCAGTGTTTAGAGGATTGCCAACATGCTTTAGATGTAGGACTTGGTAGGGAATTGTACTATTGCTGAGGTGGTATTATTTGCTTATCTAAGGCAATTAGAAAGAGTTTAAATGTGGCCTTTGTATCTCTACAAAAGCTACAAAGTGTGTTGTGATGGAGTAATTTAAGCTAGTGGGTAAGTAACCAAGCTAGCTGGGTGTGCCAGAAGGCAGTTGCCTGGATCAGGAGATACATTAATGTCTTGCTGACTGAGGTGAACATTCTTAGAATGCTTGCTAGCACTTTACATCCTGTACTGGGAAAAATGTGCTCTTGTGTTTTGTTTTAGAGATTCTTGTACTAATGTGACTTCCAGATGTTTTCAACTATGGCCTCTTTCAGAATGAAAACATACTGGGCAGGAATCAGTCCTTGGTCCTGATTTCCAGCTTCCAGGCAGTCAGACTATATTGATTTTGGCATATGCGCCAAAAGATTTGCTGTCAGGTAAAATTAAGAATGAAAAAAAACCCAATAAAGCAATGCATTGGCCTGTCAATTTGTTCAGTCACTGATGGCATTCATATCCTACAATCTGTAAAAGAGCAGCTGTATTTACATCCTCCTAGTCCACCCTCCCTGTTTTAATTCATTCATGGTTGCATGTTCACCCTCTGAATAGAGTACAGTACCACTGAGAGGAATATGGATCCGTTATAATTCAGATCCAAAATTGAGCACACAATGGACACTGAAAGAGTCCATGGGGTCTACCTCTGTCTTCACTTTGGGCTTGATGTTTCAATGGGAGTTAAGGGTTACTCACTGTCTTAACGGTACTCAACAGCTTGCAGAATCAAGTCCTCTGTTTCCTGTGCAAGACCATTGAAAGCAGTGGAGTTGCCCAATGCCAGGGGGCTCAGCCTTTGCCCCATTGTACCTAGGTACAATGGGGCAAAGGTGGTCAGGGACCCTGGCAGGGCAAAGGGTCAGGGTGGGCAGGGCTCTGCCCTGTGGGGGGGCATGCCAGGCTCCCCCTGTGCCCCGCCCTGGCAGGGAGGGCATTGGTGTACTCCTGGGGTAGCCCTAAGTTGACTTAGGGCTACCCCACGTCTACACTGGCTTAAGTCGACTCTAGGGAGTCGACTTAAGCCTTAGGTCGAATTCAAAGGAGATGTTATAAAGTTGACTTAATTTTAATTAAGTCGACTTTATTTTCCTTAAGTCTACTTAAGAAAGCTGGGTAAATTAAGCAGGGTAAATTAAGCAGGGTAAATTAAGTCAACTTAAGCAAGCTTAAGTCGACTTAATTTACAAGTGTAGACGCAGCCATAGGATCTTTACTATCTAACCAAACCTTCCTATCCTGAAAGCAAGCTTCTACCTTATATTTGCTGAATTCTCCATGATGTTTTAAAACTACAAAGCTGGTATGGAGTTCCTTGTGCATCTCTCCTCTGCTTATCAATGGAGGGGAAAATATGCCTGTGTGACAGGCCACTCCCAGAATCTAGTCGGGTGTGCTACCGTGACCCCCTGATCGCCACTCCTGAACCTTGACTTATCCCACTTCGCCAGGTGACTACTCACTCCTGAGTCAGTCCACACCAGCCTCCTGCATGTAATCGGTCCCAGGCAGTGGGTGTGCACCACCTGGCCACTCAAGGGACGGTCTCCAAGAAAACACTCCCAGCTCCCAGATACCTCACCGGGAACTTCCATCCTACAGAGATTGGAACCAACCCCCAATCACCATAGACTCTCATCTGTCCATTTAAAGTGAGTATATTGCAAATCAATGCACAATCATTTAATAAAGGAATTAGGAGTTACCATGAGTAAATACAAGATATAAAAACGCATGCTCTTCTGCTAACAGTATTCCAAGGTCAATCTTTAGTCTATTCTTCTCAGTCTTACCCAAAAGGCTGACTTTTGGTGGTGTTCAGCCAGCTCAGGCCCGCCTGGCCATGTGGATAGGCTCAGTATCTTTTAGTTGCTTCCAAGATGGTGTTTCCCTGGCAAAAGCCAGCAGCTTCTCTCCCTCACAAAGTGTCTGCATGCCTTTTCATTTCCCCCTCAGCCCCCCTCTTTCTGTGTGATTTCTTGTCTTCTGCTTGAGCCAGTGAGGCCATTTTGCATTGCCTTGGTCATGTAATTCTCCTGCCTCAGATAGTCCTGAGGGTTTGTTCTATGTAACATGCTTCCCATCTATACACATCATGATGCTGCAGGAAACATGATATCATAATAATATGGTAGAGCATTCAAAAGGGAACCTTGCATAGCATAACTGGCATTAAATCATACAATCACAGTGTAAAAGTGAACTGAAAATCATATAGATAGCCCAAGATGCATAGATGTGCATCCCATGACAGTCTGTGATTATCTAACCTGGCCACAGCATGGTGCTGCCATTCATTAAAATTCCCCTGAATAAAACTTCACCCAACATTTACATGACCTTTGAAGATGGAAGTTTGTTCACGCGAGTTCTGTGCAGTTCTTTAGATGTCTCATATGACTGATAGTTACTATTGCCTAAATCAGGGGTGAGCAACATTTTTGGCCAGAGGATCACATGGTATGTATGGCCACTCATAGCGAGCTGAGTGGAGGGGTAGGGCTTGGAGGGGGAGTGACCACATCACCTACTTCATGTGAGGGTCAGGGCTAGGAGGGGGAATTTGGGGGCGGAGTGGCCACACCAACCATATGGTAGAAGGGGGTGGGGCTGGGAAGGGGAGTTTTGAGGAGAAAGGGTAAAGCCAGGAGGGGGAGCAGCAGAGCTCCATGGCACCAGAGGGCCCTGGACAGAGTGCAACAAAAGCTGATCAGAGCTGATCAGCTGTTGCTGCACTCCAGCAGGGCCCCCCTAATGCTGTAGGGAAGGGGTAGAACCCGGAGGGGAAGCGGCACAGTGCTCTAGCCAGGGAAAGGGGTGGGGCCTGGAGGGGAGAGCGGTGCCTCATTCCACCTGGGCTCTGCTGAACCCATGTTGAGGGAAGGGGGGGGCCCAGAGCTCAGTTGGTGGGCTGGATTAAAGGCTCCCATGGGCTGTAGTTTGCCTACCTATGGCCTAAATTGTAGACTGTAAATCTGGGCTCAACTCTGTGTGTTAGGATTTACGATAAAGCATAAGAATAGAAACAGGGGCTGCAGTTAATGTCAAATAATAGTAATTTGGTGGGATTACTGATAAACTAAACAAATGATCTGTGCTGTGGATAAAATGTTGGAATAATTATTGAAAACAAGCAGTGTCAATTAAGTTCCCTTTTCACCACCAGAGGGCGTTCATTTCACTATTGCAGTTACATGTCTAACTTTAAGTACATGTGTAGTCTCGCTGAAGTCAATGGCATTACTCACCTGTTTACAGTCAGGCACATGCTTAAGTAACTTGCTAAATCATATTGCTTAGGAAAGCAATATTTTCCTTCATTGTCTTAGAGATGATTGCAAGTCAGCTTTCAAGCACGTATTGTTTCTGATGATTATCTGTTTAGATAATGGAATGTAGAGTACACTTATGAAGTTTGTGGATGATACCAAGCTGGGAGGGGTTGCAGGTGCATAAACTATGTGGCTTTACATCACTTCAGCTGGCTTGATATTTATTGACAGTCTGGCCCTTATAAGACTTTGCTTCTCCAGAAAATAATAAATAAATACAACTATCATGCATCATGCTATTCATTTTATCCATCCATGCACAAACTTGTATCATCCTCATCAGCAGAGATGACACAACTATTGATAGCATCTGGGGTGGAGGGATATAATTTAAAGGCTCTGGTAGTATGCAGCTTGGTTCAGGGCAGGATATATAAACCCTGGCAGAAATAGGGAAGGCGCACATGACTCCTGGTGCCCTCCCCAATCCATGCTGTGCTCATCACTATAGCATCTGAGTGGCCTTTGGGACAAATAGACTATATAGGGAAAGGAGGGATGGTATAAGATTCTATACTGTATTTACAGAGCAAGACTCAAAAGCAAGACTTTTCAAAACTTTCAAAGCCACATGACCAGCATCCTGCACTCAGTTGATATGGTTGCATGGAGGAGTGGAGTAGCAATGGTTTCAATGTGTTTCCCCAAACCATCTTTTTGGTACAGATCAGGATGAATCAGGGCAAGCTTCAGGGTATATGTGCTGCTTAAAATAGAGCTATAAGTACCGTGCTGTAAAATTCATAGATTCAAAGCCAAAAGGGACCATTGTGATCATCTAGGCTGACCTCCCGTATAACACAGGGCATAGAACTCCCCAAAAATAATTCCAAGAGCATCTCTCTTAGGGAAAAAAAAAATTCCAATCTTGAGTTTAAAATTGTCAATGATAGAGCATCCACTATGACTCTTGGTAATCTGTTCCAATGGTTAAGTATTCTCATCATTAAAAATTATGCTATATTTCCCATCTAAACTTGTCTAGCTTCAGCTTCCAGTTATTGGATTGTGTTATATCTTTCTCTGCTAGATTGATGAGCCCATTATTAAATATATATTCCTCATGTACATACTTAAATACTAATCAGGTCACCCCTTAAGCTCTTTGCTAAGCAAAACAGATAAAGCTCTTGACGTCTACCTCAGTACAGCATTTTTTAAAATTCCTTTTACCATTCTTGTGGCTCTTCTTTGAACCCTCTCCAAAAATAACCTCTCTACGCCTAAGTAAAATTCCAAAGGGGTAGCCGTGTTAGTCTAGTGTAGAAAGACAACAGAGTCCTGTGGCACTTTTAAAGACTAACAGATTTATTTATCGCATGAGCTTTCGTGGGAGAAAATCCCACTTCGTCAGACGCTGAAGATGGGAAAGTTACAGAATGGGAGGAAATTAAATGCAGGGGAGTGTATGACATAGGATCAAGTCAGGCTGTAACAGCCAATCAAAATATGATATATTGTTGCTACCAAGGGGCTAAATTCTGTTGTAGTTCCACCTTCCCAGACATAAAGAAGCACATACAGCAGGTTTTAATAATGTTTGTTACATTTTGTGTGGGTTGTAAGTAATTATATATGTTAGCTATGAAATGTTAATTACTCCATGATTTAAATTATTTTATGAAATTCAATTACATATAATGTGTATATATGAATGTACACACATACATATATTATCTCTTGGGAGATGAAATATACCAAGATGCATTGAACATCATTAAATTAATTAAACATTATTAACATTTATTATAATTTCTTGTTGGCTATATATAGTTTTAACTAAATTGGCAGCTGTTGTAATAATGAAGAATTCCAATTAATTTAATTGTAATGACTTGTTCCTTCTTCCTATTTCTCTACAACTTAGGACCTATATTATATGATATGCACAATAACAATATGTTCCTTCTGACTTAAGAAAACTGAATCTGTTACATCATGTTTATTACATATTTCCTAAAGCACTGCCCCTTTAACACCACATTTAGAATGTACGTAGTGGTAGATAGGTGGGGCATTTAAAAAAATTGTCTTAGATTTAAACCCTGGGTGCTTCCCCGGGTGCTCCCTCCTTCCCTCCCCCCTCCAAGACTATATTTCAGAAACCTATTTTTTCCACTGGAAGGAGTATGTTTTGTTTTCTGAAGCGTTTATCCTTTTGCTTCTTAATGACTCTTTCCAATATGTGATGATGACACCCTAAAATACGCAGGCTAATTATAATAATATTCTTGTCTATATCAATGGTGATCATAGAGGTCTCAAGCTCAATGGCTATGTCTACACTAGAAAAGTTAAGTCGACCTTATAAGTTGACTTTATAAGGTCGACTTTAAGTCAACTTTATTAAGTTTAAGTATTAAGTCAACCTTATTAAGTCGACTTAACAAAAGTCAACTTAACTTTTCTAGTGTAGACATAGCCCCTTTTCGACCTTATTAAGTCAATTTAACACTTTAAGTCAATTTAATAAGGTCGACTTAGGTACTAATCCCCGTCCACACTGGCTTAAGTCAACCTAATAAGGTCGACTTAAGCGTTAAGTCGAGGCTTAAGTCGACCTAAAAGGAGGTGTAATTAAGTCGACTTAACTTTTCCTTAAGTTGACTTAAGGAAATGCGGACATGGAGTAGTTTAGGTTGATTTAAGCCTCCTTAAGTCGACCTAATTTGTAAGTGTAGACTCACCCAATAAGAGCAAGGCCAGAGACCTTGCTCCATGACCTTAATAAAGTCACCTAACTCCTTTATGCATCAATTTTCCTATCTATAAATTGAAGATAGCATTATTTACTTTATCTGCAACATAGGGAAGGTTAACTAGAAACTATTTCAGCAAAGCTCATGCCTAACTTTAAGCATGTGCTCATGTCCCATTGATTTTCATAGGAATTCATATCATGCATAAAGTTAAGCATATGCATAAATGTTTTGGTGAACTCTGACCCTATTTTATAGACATATGGTAAACTGGTGGTGCAAAATGTTGTGTTACAATTTTCAAAAATAAGAAATACTATCACAAGCAATTACTCAATATACCCAAATACAGCCATCATGCAGGTCCCTCTGAAATGGTTTTGTATTACTTCCACATTCTTGAATAATTTTATTATCAGAAGGTACTTGCAAGGCATTTTAGATAGGGAAGGCCTTGTTATCAGCATCCTTTTCATGTACATGGTAAACAGGAGCTTGAACAGAGCACTTCCTAGTAATGTGTGTTTTCAAAGAACTCATTCAAACAGGCGTAACCAACAGGAGGACTTTGAAGCATTTGGTTAAACAATATCCAAGAGTAAAGTGTCACCAGGCAGTACCAATAGTTTTAAGGTCTCTCGTTAAAGCAAGGAAATCTAATTTAGTGAACCAATATACCAGATCCATGTTTTTTTCCCACTCACTCTAATGCTCTTTCTCCCATGCTCAATTTTCATAGCATCACCATTAAAGGCCATTCATTTCAAGAACAGCAGATGAGAAAATGGAAGGATGGGTATATTTGGAAACCATGGATCATCATAATGAGAGAGGGTTGGGTTCACCTGGACATTGCAATCTCTGTGCTTGACCACACATGAAAATTCATTACAACAAGCTCTGTTTTGAGATTACTGGTACTTTCTGCATCTCATTGGACAAGAGGTACCGTAAAAATTCTCTTTTGGTACTCCCTGTATTCTTCACCAGCACTCAGACATGCAGAAAAAGATTTCTTCAGCAGCTAACTGAGCTGTTTCAAACCCCAATGTTTGTTCAACGTTTTTCAAAGGTTCAATGAGCTGGGAAAGTTCCAAACTGTTTTGCCCATTCAGGGTAATAATCTATAAAGCTATATCCAGCTAGCCTTCTTCTAATATATCATTACCACCGTACATAGTCACACAACTGTATTACATAAAGACATACTTTACAGCAGTGCATAGTATTTTAAATGACACTCTGGGTGCATCTACACTTGTAAATTAAGTTGACTTAAGCTTGCTTAAGTCGACTTAATTTACCCTGGGTCTACACTACACTTTCCGTAAATCGACTTAAGCAGCTTGCTTAAGTCGGCTTAATGAAAATTAAGTCGACTCTATTAAACCTACTTTTAATTTGACTTTAGGCTTAAGTCGACTTTTTAAAGTCGACTTAAGCCAGATTAGACCTGGAGTAGCCCTAAGTCGACTTAAAGTCAACTTAGGGCTCTCCAGGACTCCCCCACTGCCCTCCCTGCTGGGGGGGGGCACAGGGAGATCCTGGCATGCCCCCCCAAAGGGCAGGGCAGAGCCCTGCCCACCCTGCCCCTATTCCCTGCCAGGGTCCCTGTCCCCTTTGCCCCATTGTACCCTGGTACAATGGAGCAAAGGCTGAGCCCCCTGGCACTGGGCAAGGGGTGCCCCCCTCCAGCACCATGGACCTGCCCCAGGTCCCCCTAGCCCCTAGAAGTTGACCTAGGTGTCCAGTGTGGACGCTTCAGGTCGACTTTGTAAGTTCCCCCCTAAGTCGACTTTAAAGTTAAGTGTGGACATGCTAAGTCGACTTAAATTACCAAGTGTAGACATAGCCACTATGACAACCACAAAATATACAGCAGGGCCCTTGCCATTGTACCTGGACACAGTATGGCTAAATGTTAGTTAGAAGTAACTTCAAAGGTGAACTTTTTGTAATATAACTTTTACATCCACTACAGACTCAGCATGGGATAACATACTTATCTAGAAGAAAATGAGCAAATACAAGACTACAACTAAATGCAGTGAAACAAGAAGCTGGGCACCTGCTCCATAGTAGTGTCAGGGTTGGTGAGAAGTGAATTAGGGAATAGTGACTACCAGAATAATTTGCTCATTCTGACTGAAATGTCTGATTTAAATCCCTGCTAGCAGGGCTGGCCCGACCATATAGGTGAACTAGGCGGTGGCCTAGGGTGCCAGGCTTTAAGGGTTGCCAAATTAGACAGATGTGAATTTTTTTCTCTATTTAAAAATATATTAATATGTTATCTCTTCTAACATAAGGCGGGGGAGGGGGTGGTACCAAAGTCATAGTTCACCAAAAATCCTTGGGCTGGCCCTGCCTGCTGATTTATTATAAAATGGGCTACACATTATTGGAAAGGCAATTTTACCTAGGCCTTCTGTTTGACCTCTAAGGCACATAACATTAATGATCTCCATGAAACGAAGTATATAGGCAAATAATGCTAAGGTGTTTGGGTAAATTTGCTAGAATATTGTTAATTTTAAAGGACAAATTAAACCAATAGAGGCAGAGTTAATTGATTTGTACAATGAGAAATATTTATTTGAATATCTTGTGCTCACTTCTTTACTAGTTAAGCATTACAGTAATGTAATTACTGTAAAACATGTTTTTAACTTCACACAATATAAGGAACGTTAAGTCAAAAACAACATGCAGGTAAATTTTTTCTTCAGTTTGGCTCTGCTTGGAATTCTTATCTTGAGGTTTACTTTGTGCTTTGGTTTCTAAACCCTCCAAATTCTACCACAAACTACCGTGCTTTTAGGCACCAGCAAATCCCCAAATAACACACTAAGGGTCATGAGTTCAGCCAAACTATGAGCCAGACTGGTAAAGTTGACAAGTGACACAATGATACGTGAGGGAAAAATAGATAAGGTGCAAGATACTAGGGCTCCCCATTCCTGTGGGTGGATGAGACTTAATGCATGACAAAGATGACATACTATTCATTCCAGGGCCAGGCCAAGCAGTGCACTGGGCATTCAGAACTCATATATGTGTGGGGCACACTTGACCCAAACCCCATTGATATTGTTTTACCTTATGCCAGGGACCAAGAGGAGCATATAGAGCACAGAGTTGCTATGCTGACACTACTTCTTTCCTGGGCATCCCCTTACACAAGAGAACATCCTATGTTTTCCAGTAAGCAATCTCCATGGCTGCTTTGTGCTACCAAAGTGGTGCAATGCAGCTGAACAGAGGCCAGATCTGTCTGGGAAGAAACACACAAGATAATCAGATTTTCAGAGCTGAGGGTTAAAATAAAGGAGCTGTGGATTTAAATTCAGAAGTGCTGTACAAAAGTTTAAAATTACAATTGAGACAATGATTTTGCTGGCCATATTGATACGTTCAATTTTTATGTATTCACTGACAGAGAAAAATCTATTGAGTTTGCCCATATGAAATTTTAATAATGTCTTCCATCAGAGTGCAGCAAATCTGCTAAGATGTTCCCTTGAGTAGCTGGAAGATTAAAGGGCTGACTACCCTTTTATATTCTCCACTCCAATTTCCTCTTCCTTCCAGAAATGCACAGTGCTGAGCACGTACCCAGAAACACAATCCTGTGCCACATCATTTAATTAAAGCTGGATTTTATCAGTTTTCTCAACCACATTACTAAAGACCTCAACTCAATTTTCAAAGACAACATCAAAGAGCTCAGGTTTCAAATGTTGGTTTTAAAGTAATTTGTCAAAAGGAAAATCTCTTTCTAAAACATTTTTAAACAAATAAAAATGGGGGAGAGGGGCAAACACAAAATGAAAAGACTAGTGATGGAAAATTTCAATACCAAGGAAACTAGAAATTCCATTTTAGACTGTTGCTTAACAGAGTAGCATTGAAGCTAGAGATATTTCATGGCTTAAATTAAAGCTCTCTACTGTATCTCTCTTACACCAGGTAAATAAAAAATAACATCATTGATTTCAGCAGAATTACTCCAAATTTACACCAGTTGAATTGGCCATTATCATTTCAGGAGAATGAAGATGCTATCACTGCAGAATCTTAATGTACTCAGCAACAGCAGTGTCTTTACACAGTTAACAATTGATGGCTAGAAGTAATGACTTGGCTTTTGAATATAAACAGGAATTAGTGAGGTAGGGGAAGAATAAACAAACACATCAAATATGTGGGACACATTTGCAGCCACTGTCAAAGACACAGACCAGTAAAGACAAAGAACCCTCATGGAGGACTTCTCAGCAGTGCACTTTAGCATGATGGCCCTAAATAGACTAAAAACTGATTTGAAAGCAAGTTCTGCAACTCAACAGTCTATCATTTGCCCTTTTCTTCTTCTTCTTTTTTTTTTTTTTTTTTTTTTTTTTTTTTTTTTTTAAAAGAGCCCACCTTCAGTCACTCTAGGCTCATTTTCTTTCACATTTTTCAGCATCCACCTCCCACTGATTGGTTTAGTTGGATTTTCCTTGGGGGACTTGGAAGGTCCTTTCTGACTTTCTTGTCAATGACTGATCCAACCTAGATCATCAACATGCCCCTAAGACAAACAACTGACTACAACTCAGTGTGGTTTTTTTTCCCATTTTCCTTATGCCTTCTTTTATTAACAAGCAACATGACTGTTACTGGAATGTGAAACCCAGGCATTAGATAGCAGAAGGATAATGAACTAAAGCAGAAATTCAATAAGTATATTAGTGAACATCTCACAGACTCAAGCCTCACCCCAGGGAATCATTGTTCGCTATCTTATGGGTACAGCAAAGTTTCATTTTTCAACTCAGACCTTTTTTTGGTGAAAAATGGAGATTTGGCAACACTGGACCCTCACACAAATGTGTCGATTTTGCCAATCCTCATTTAGGGGAAAACTAAAAAAAAATCTGAAAAAAACCCCAAAATGTTTCATTTTAACATTTACTAAACAAAATATTTTGATTTTTCACTTGAAAATAACTTTCATTTAGAAGTTTTCTTTAATTTTATTTTTAAAAAATTCAAAAATTTAAAAATGCTCAAAATCAAAACAAAACACTTGACAATTTTGAAAAATTTTCATTTTCAATCGAGCCCAAAATCAAGAATTGTTTTTTTCAACAAATTAAAAAAAAATCTATTATTTATCCAGTTCTACTTCTCTATCCAAATGGAAAAAGCAAATGAGGTGGTAGAGATCAAGCAGAATGAGTAAGGAGGCAGTTTATACTGTAACATTTATACTGTTGAGCTATGGAAACCTCTGATTTCTGCTTTCTTGATCCCATGAAAGAGAGAAAACTAGGAAAACCTCATGTTCATTTGAGTGAAAGTACTCTGCAGGCCTTGAGTTTGAGTTATTAGGAGTTTAGGACTGAGTTCAAATATGGTCAAAAGATAAACACTCCCTGGGTTGGCAACCATGTACACGTTTACAGTATAGTAAGCGGGGAAGAGGAGGGTGGTGCATAAGAATCAAGAAAATCACTTTTAGGGGTCTTGTTATAAATTTCCATTTTCTAAGTCATCTCCATCAGACTCTTCCTTAATATTTTTATGCATAACTTAATGATATGCACATTTTCAGCATGATTCATTCAGGAAAATATCAGTTTAATTGTAGGAGGGCATGTTCTAGCTAGTAGAAACTTCTTAGGGAAGCATGGATTTACACAGATGATTTAAGTACAGGCATACAAAAAATTACCTATTTGCCAGGATGTAATAGAGTTCTTAGGGATGGGATTTCACCCGCACAGTTCTTTTCTACCCTACCTGGCAGGCTGCTCAGGAGCCCAGACCTCCAGTCTCCCAGTTATTTGGCTGCCCAGGCTCCTAGGGGTCGATCCATGGCTCTAGATAGCCTATCAGGTGTGGGCCTTCCAAGGTCCACAGCTTAGAGGTTAATCCCTTCCTTTCACAGAGAATTTCAAATTTTTTGGCTTTCAGTCTAAATCAGAATGGAACCAGATTTTGTAATATTGAAACTTTTCAGGAAATGGAATTACCTTTCTCTGCACAGCTCAGGTGGCAGTCATCTGTTACTGGTCCACATCTGCAGCAAATGACTGCCTCTTCCATGCTGGATCAACTTTGCTGGCCAGCCCATTGTTCAGTACTAATTCAAAGGGAAGGGGGAGGCAGAACTAAAGCCAGCTTGCCCCTGCACACACAGACTCCCAGTCCATGGAGGCCTCACACAATCAGATGTTTTACTCTCTCTTATGCCTACTTACCTGTACATCTCACAGCATTGGTTTAAGGATACAGAGTAGACCAAACCCTGAGATCCTTATGCATGGAAACTGATGACTAAGGACAGTTAAAACAGAGGGTTTAGGCCCTAATGCTTTCACTCATAAGTCTATGTGATGCTTGTACAGGTCAGTTGGCAAAAAAGTGATCCCGTCTGTCATTCCACATGGTGTGACTTATTTACACAAATACACTGGTGCATACTGATAAAACAAAAACAGCTATCCAAAATGAGCCACAGTCAACATTGCTCATTATAAACATTATAAACATTGGCTTGTAAGCAAGGATTAAAGTGAGGGGGAACGCATCGGAACGCAGTTCCGGGGCCCCCAAATTTGAGGGGCCAGAGTTCCAGGGCCCCTAAAAATAGAAAAATCTGGCGGAACACATGTTCCGCTCTCCCCTGGCTGCTGGCAGGTCCTACGCCCCACTGTTATTAATCACAATACTTATTGTGTTATGCAGTGTTTGCTAGTTTGTGACAATAATTGCTATAGACATAAACACCATATAAAATTATAAATATTTTTATGGCGCGATAACCGATGCATGTGGTACTGAGAAGTGGTTGCAAATGCCTATCTGGGTTGGGGCCCACACATGCATGAAGGGGGCCCAGACAATATGGGAAGGGGGCCCAGAGATTAGGAGGGTTCCGGGGCCCGTCAAATTATACTTTAACCACTGCTTGTAAGGTTTCATGGGAGATCATTCCATCTGTTTGAGAAATTAACATGAAGCTAAACATATGTAGCCATTATTATTAACTGACAGATCTGATTACCAGCTTTAAAAACAGCTGTTGATTTTAACGGACGAATCCTCACAATGACATTTCCCTGATGGATGGTCTTCACAGGGTTATTTGAAATGTTGTTTGCTGCATACAGCAGGGTTAATGTTCATATTATCCATACAGATGGTTCATTTTAATTGTTGTTTGCAGTATTTTTGTATTGATCCTAGAGTATAAGAGAAATTAAAAGTCATGGTCTTAAAAGAGAGTCTGGAGTTACGATATATTACAATAATCTGTAACCCACTTATCCTCAATTTTTTGTCCTATAGCTGCAGAAGTCTTAACTCGGCACTCCACCTTGAATGGTCTCTTAGAATATATGTTAACTATTTATGCTAACCAATCTGTTCAGCCTTGTATTTAGCTGTGACACTCTGAGTACCTTTCCCAGACCTGGTGAAAAACTCTGTGTAGTGCAAAAGCTTGTCTTTTCCCAACAGAAGCTGGTCCAATAAAAGCTACTGGCTTCACACACCTTGTTCACTGTAATGACAGGTGCCATCAGTATAAGCAAATCCTATATTTATAAACTACAGAACTGTTACAAACCGGGCCATATCATCCCACTACGTGCTCTTATAGGTACCGCAGAATTCAGTCACTCAGTATTTGGAAACCCCAAGATACTGCAGAATGTGATACTGAATCACCGTCGTGTTGCTCTCTTTCCTCAGAATTAGTATTTACCAGTGCAATAATATGGTGGAACACAGCACTCTGTTGTAGCAGATGGCAACAGTTACTTTCTAATGAACTGTAAAAGTGGGGTCCTGCTCACTTGTGGCCATTTAGAATCCCTTGGTACTTTTTAAAAAGACTGGGTTATATTTTATCTCAATATCCTGGCCAAATGCCAGACTGGTGACTTCAATCATTACCCTAAAAATGCCTTCCAAGTGGTAGCTCTTCAGTGGCAGATAAAATTATTCAGGTCATATAGTACATATGTAAAGTAAAGGTATACCAACAACACTCCTCATTATCTGAGATACTTCTGCATTCCCCTCTACTGAGCATACAAAATTAACTGTCTAATCAAATACAATATGTAGTAACCATCAACTTCTTAAGGGTAGAAAAACAACAGAGTCCTGTGGCACTTTTAAAGACTAACAGATTTATTTATTGCATGAGCTTTCGATAAATACATCTGTTAGTCTTTAAAAGTGCCACAGGACTCTGTTGTTTTTCTACAATAGACTAACACGGCTACCCCTTTGGAAATATTCTTAAGGGTAATTATTGTATAATTAATAATGTTTGCTAGAAGGCTGCAGAATGAAAAGGGGCTATGGAAATGTAAGACATTGTTATGTTATAATTAAAAATTAATTAAAAAACAGAAGTTGTCAAAACAATGGCTGTGCTAAGAGAGACACCCAGACAGCCTTTTCCACAGTCACCATGTAATACATGCAGAGAATAGTTGCGCTGTAGTAATATTGGTATAGACATTCTTCAAGAATTTCAGCCAGAAAGGAATTCCTAGTTCAGTTACCTTGAATAAGCTGTATACCTGCTAGAACTTGCATTTTTAAAAGAAAGAACCTTAAATTACCCCAAACCAAGTTATCTGATTCGGTTGTTTACCCCATCACATACACACACCAGTCTGCTCACACACATTTTTATGCACAATTTGAAAAATACTTACTTGGCATAGCTCATCAAAGATGCTCTTGATTTTATGACAGCAGGATATGTTCTAGCATAAATTAGGAGGCCCGGAGTTCAGATGGGTTTTGATTTACATATAATTTGAATGGACAGAGTGAAAAGCAGACATTTGTTTTCTATATCTATGTACATGCACGTGTATTTATGAGTGAATTTGCTGCCCCACAGAAGTGGCAGGCTTCTGCAAGTCAGGGTGTATGCAGTCTGTGAGCACGCTTCTATGCACAGCTTTACTAACACTCTCAGTCTGATCTGCAGGACAATACCCGTCCTATCGCAGTCATGGGTTTCTCTTGAACAAAGACTGCAAATCGTGATGAACCATGCCAAATTGTATGGTGGCCTAAACACCTTTGAGGAGCTGGGCCCTTGTGCATTTGTCCCTATTTTATGTAATCATACAACATTTTTGTTGCTCTACCAGACTTTTCAGCATGAGTAACACAGAATTTGCATTGAACTGGAATTTCCTGCTCTGGTTAGAACATGGGTGGATTACTTTGCTCTTGCACTTCTCAAAGAATTAAGGAGGTCTACTGAGTACTTACAGATATTCACCAGCCTCTTCCCGAAGTTATGTGTGTAGCGCTGTTGTGATTCTTAGCAGCATTTGCCAAGCTGGATCAGATAATGAGCAAAATGTAGCAAGTGAAAATCAGCCATCTCGCCCTGTTCCATTGTCAGTGACTCTAAGGCCTTGCCTACACTGGAAAGGGAAGGCTGGTATCAGTGCCAGATTTAGGCACAAGCCAAGTAAGCCATGGCTCAGGGCCCCACATTATGAAGGGCCACTAAATATGTCGGAGATAACTAAGATTTATCATAATTGAAATTGATAATGCAAACAAGGCTTTTTTGCAAGACGTATGTTTTATTTAGTTGTTTTTCATTGCATCTTTGCCTATGAATATAGGCAAATATAACAGTTTATCATTTGTTTTTTCATTACCCTTTTTGTTATAATGTAATAGACTTTTTTCTTTTTCTTTTTTCCGGTACAGGGCCTCTGAATCTTGACATAGCTTAGGGCCTCAGCGTGTCTTTGTCCGCCCCTTGCTAATATAGCTATAGTGGAAAATCCCCCTAGCAAAGACACATCTGATACCAGCAAAAGTGTTCTGAAAATATAGCTTAAAGTAGCTACCTGAACAGAGCAAGCTATACCGGAAAAGGGTTTTTTTGCTAGGATAACTGCATGTACACTAGGGTGTTTGCTGGCATAGCTATGTCAGTCAAGGGAGAGGAGGGAAATGGCTGCCAGCAAAACTTAAGTGTTGACCAGGTCTAACTGAATGAAAGGAAATGGAATGAGTTTAGGAGGAAATCTATCTATTATCTTCCAAAGGGGTAGCCGTGTTAGTCTATTGTAGAAAGACAACAGAGTCCTGTGGCACTTACCTGTACTTCACATTTTAACATCATAGTGGATATTATTTGAGATTTGCCACTACCTACTTTGGAAAGTCATTATTAGTTTACAATCCCCTTGCAGATGAACTTCCATCCCTCTATTCTGCTCTGTCTTTATGCAATTATATTAAAACACACAGTTTTGAGTCTCATGCTTGCATCCGTGAATAACTCCAGCCAACTTCTGTAGGAGCTGAATGCACACATGTGAGGGCTGAGCATGTACTACTTTCTTGAAGCTGGTTTTATACAGTATGCAACAAAGGTGTCAACACGCGACCACGAGTGGTCAGAATCCAGTACAATGGTCCCAGTGTGGCAAGGAAGTGCGATTTCCCTTTTTTACAGATGGGGAACCAAGACCCTTACCACGGTCACAGGTAGCTGAGGAGAGAAATGTAGTCAGATGTCCTGAGACCAAGCTAACACCATCACTAGTGACCCATTCTTCATTTGTAATCTTTCCTTCAATCTAACTAGCCATTTCCTTCCTCTCTTCTGTTACTATACACTAACTTATATTGTATTGCTGTGGGGCGAGTCACAATGGTGACAGTATTTCACACTTTCTGTGGCATAGTATTTCATATGCACATTTTCACTATTTTGCCATGCACTGTTTTCCCTCACCCACTATACTGGTCATTTTTTAAATTGAAAATATGAATTCCTGCCAGGTTTCAATGAAAAATCCATGCTTACTTATAACAACAGTAGAAGGCACCACTTCCAGTTAATGTCACACAGGAACGAACCTGGTTTTGTTCAAAAACCTGCCCATGTTCATTGGAAAATGGGTGTCTTTCCTTGAAAAATGTGTTTATTTTATTTTAAATTTATTTCCCTCCCATTCTGTAAGTTCTCCATCTTCAAGGGTCTGATGAAGTGGGCTTTTTCTCCCACAAAAGCTCATGAGATAAATACATTTGTTAGTCTTTAAAAGTGCCACAAGACTCCTTGTTTGTCTTGCTGAAGTAGACTGACATGGCTACGGAAGTTGAAAAATGTGTGTGTGACTAATGAATCCATTTTTAGCCTAATTAAAGATGAACAGCCCTGAATTTTAAGTGGTTTGCTTTTTCATCATATGTATTTTTCATTTAGACACAGATTCCAGACATTCCAAGGACCACAGTTTTATTATAAGAAGTTGTGACCAGATCTTTTTATGTTATTATGTAAAAAAAAAAAAAAAAAAAAAAAAAAGGTTCCACACACCAGATCTTGATATTTTAGAGGACTTTCATTTACCACTAGGAGGTGCAAATGGTCTTTCCACCAACCTGACAGCACTTCACTGTGCTTAATTCTCCATTCTCTTCACTATACCCCTGAACTTTGCTCTTAGGTGGGAATGTTTTTTCTTTTTCATTCACTGGCATTTATCTACTTATTTCCTGCTCCAATTCCCCCTTTACATTTTATTATTTGTTTCAAAGTCATTTCCCAGCATACTCCTCCAACAGCATGTGTTCCAGCTTCTAATCCTTGGGTTTAGGTTTCTTAGAATCAGGATCTGTGATATTTGCTGGGAGTTGACTGACCTGGTTTTTTGCCTTTCTGCTGATGTCAGAGACAGATGGTATTACTTATAGGTCTGAAAACTGCATGCATAATGCTTTGCAAGTTTGCTCTGCAACTGACTCATTCCATTGTATTTTTCTGGCAATGTAACTTTGAGGTGGGAGTTCTTCACTATCTCTTTTTGTACAGTTTGACCAAGCCCCAGCCTCACTATTGAGAGATGTGGCCGAGGCGCAAAGATCAGATCTAAACATCCCTGGAATGCCTGGAACTTGTGTTTTAAAGGAATGAATAAAATTAAGGGTGTTGAGATCCAGAGTTTTGGCTCAGTTAGCAAAAGATTTCTGTTTTCTCCCTCTGTTGTTGAGATACTGTTAAGTTTCTTCTTTAGCTCTGGTAGTTCTATCTTTTCATTTAAAACTTTGCACTTTTTCATACCAAAGTGACTAATGGACAGGTAAGGAGAAACTTGTTTGGAGCAAAGAAGCGTCCTCCCTTCTCAACCCCTTCACTGTTCACTCAAATCTAGAACTAAACCGTTTGGAAGGGTCTGAAATAGATATCTATTTTAATGTTGTGGGGTGGGCCAGGATGTAAGATTATAAGAGACGCGTGCTAACGTGCTAACCACCACACAGAGTGGGACACATTAATTCCAGTTTAGGGGACTAAAAGGTGGACAATCTCAAAATAAAGAATGAGAGAAAAGACCTTGCATGGAAACCTTAATAAGCACCAAGTCAGGGGTATGCTGAGGGAAAAGGTCAGTTTGTTGGGACAATGAGATCTTACCAAGGGGTTGGGGATTCAAACCATTTATACACTGTACCTACACTTCTGTGTTTCAGCTAGCAATGGAACTGGAAGTGCCCTGAGACACCACAGGAAAGCCTGGGCTGCAGGTCTCTCTCTTATGTGATAGGAAGCACAAAGTCCCAGAACTGTCATGGAAAAACCTATTCTTTTGAGATTCCAAGCCCAGTTCAGCAGATCCAAGAGGCTTGAATAGTTTGGATTAGCATTTGAACACTTAGGCATTTGTCCGAACAAGACAGATTCTGGACCTTTTGAAGATTTTCCCTTTACTGCCACCAGACAGTGATATATAATCACAGCAGACTGTACAGACGTTCCAAACATACAGGTCAAATTTTTAACCTTGAATTGTACACTGTTGAATTTCTTGCTTATATTCAGAATCCTGGATTTAAAACTGCCCCCATAAACACAAGCATGGGGTCTGGATCAAAACCTAGAAGGGAACTATTTCTGAGTTTTTAAATAGAACTGCTAAGAGTGTGAGATTTCAGCATAGGATGGGGGCAGACTCACAAAATCAGGTGATCTCACATTACTTTCCTCCAAGCTGGTAGAAGTCTGAATTGATCAAGTAAGCTTTCCACCAGAGTAGCTCACAAGGTCTCAGCACTGTCTAATTTAAACCTGTACCACTTCCCACCCTTAACCTGAATCCAAAGTTTTCCTTTCCTTTCCTTCTTCTACCCATCTCTCTCACACACACACACACACACACACACACACACACACACACACACACACTCTTGTGCTTTGCTTTTAACATATAAATGCAAACACAGGTTTTTATTGATCATGTTGGAACACCTTTAAACATTCATTTTAGGCTTGATCTACATATGAGACCAACTAATACATTCTGGCTTGCAATACAGCTATTCTGTTGATTTCATAACTTTTAATTATGCTTAGTTATTTGCCAGAATGTGGGTGTGTGATGGAGAAGGAAGATTAGGGAGATGAAGTATTGCATCAGTTCTATATTTTCCTAAAATATCACCTGGTTGGCCTGTCCCAAAAGAACTGTCATACTTTTTTCCTTATTATTGTTGCTTTTGTGAATATTGTACATGTATTTTATTTATTGTATATTAATTGGCTGAGCAAAATAAGGCCTAACACTGAACTCCATGGCATCTCTCAGTTTTGTCTGTCTGTAATGCATCCAAGCAATTGAAGATTTTTGAGAACATTTTAGGATTAACAGGCAAGAACCTTATTGATTTTGCTGCCAGTTGCAAAAATGGAACACTGAAAAAGACTGATTTCCACACATTTGATGCTGCAGGCTCCTTGTGTCATCAATCAGCCACCACTCACTGCAGGTCATTTGTATATTTCAATTAAAATGGGTCAGCCAATGACTCAAGAGGTCAGGACTGAGGTGCTCTGACAGAGCTGGAAGAAGGGGGGTCAGCACTGGAATAGCAGAGGCTGCTTCAGTTCAGGAGCTGTACAGACTAAGTAGGAGCGAGGCTACAGGCCTGCACAGAGACTCCCTCCACATTGTGCATGGCTCAGGCAGGATCATTTACTTTTGCCCAGTCAAAACTGTTCAGTTAATCTAAACAGTGCCCACCTGGGGCTGCAGGCAGAGATAGTCAAGGGGAGAGTGGCCCAAACAAGGCATCAGAGTTAGGGTTGCTAGAGGAAGGTAGTGATGACTGATTTATTTTACAGACAGAAAGAAAAGAAATAAAAATGGTGGGGGCACGTCAGGGAAATGGAGATGCACATCATGGCATGGGAACAATGGGGCCCACAAAGAGGTCCTGGCATAGGGATGAGAAAGGGCCCCTTGCTCTGGGGGAGGGAGGGATACAATTGGGTGATCAGATGTCCCAATATTCGGGGACTTTTCTTGTACAGGCACTTATTACCTCCCACTTTTTGTCTTGATTTTTCATACTTGGTCACCTAGGGTGCACACAAAGCTTTTAGCATGGGATGAGGTGGAAATGAGGGAAACACAGTGCTTCTGGTTTCCAAAAGGGAAAGGCCAGTTGCAGAGTGTCTCTGAAAAGATGGCAATGGGACGATTGTGCACAGGGAGCTTGTGGAACAGAATGGAGGAATGCAAAGATCCCTTGCTATGTGCAATGTGCTCAGCTTACAGAAGCAATAAAAAGTGCAAAGCTTCCCGTGTGTAAATACAGGAAGCCAATGAAGGAAGGGCAAACTGCAAAATGACAAAGCTTAACTCCATCCTCATCAACTGATAATAATACTGCTATAAAGCCAGGCCCACTATTACCCCACCCCCAGTTAATTGTTAATAGTAAACTTGAATTACCGAAAGAATAACGACACAGGCACAGTCAATGAGCTACAAGTTAAAATCAATCATTCACACCTTGAAGTGATTGTACGTGCAAAGTTAGAGACCTTTTTTTTTTATTTTTAATTTGTTCCATTAAGTTAAAAAACAAGCACAATGACTTTATGGGGTACTCTACCTGGAGACAGCCAGGAAGGATCTGGAAAGTTGCTAGACAAGCTGGGAAAATTACAGTCAACAAATGTCCTGGACTTTGTCTGGCAGTTTAAGTTGACTTAAGGATGCTTAAGTCAACTTAAACAAAGCTGCGTCCACACTAGGCTTTCATTAACTCAACTTTAGAAATTCCTTAAGTCGCCTTAATGAAAGCTTAAGTCGACTTAATAAGAACCGCCTGTTATGTCGACTTAAGCCTGCTTAGGTTGACCTAACCCTTCTTTAGGCCGACCTAAGCCCCATGTGGATGTTTAAGTCCGCTTTATTAAGTCGACCTAAAGGCGGTTAGGTCGACTTAACAAAATGGACTTAGTCCATGTCCATGGACAGCACTTTGTTGAGTTGACTTAATAAGGTCAATTTTAAGTCGATTTAAAGTCGACCTTATTAAGTCGACTTAACAAAGTCGACCTAACTTTTTGTAGTGTAGACATAGCCCTGGTGCCTTGGATCCTGGTTATACAACACTATTACTAGTCAGGAGCTAGTAGAACTACTAAGGGGTTAAACCTGGAGCATCTTTTGTTATGTCCCACCAATAGACTATGGGCAAAATCCTGATAGCATTGAAGTCAAGGGGAGTTTTGCCATTCACTCCATGAAGAAACCACACAGGCACACCTGGGTGCCAAATAATGATGTTTACTAAATATACACAAACATGCCAGGCCAAGTTACATACATATTGTTTTTCTACCAGGCTTCTGGCATCTATGGTACAGAACACACCATGACAAGACGGGTCCGAAATTATTTGAAGGGATTCCACCTCTGCTTCTATACTACACCGCCCCAGCAGGAGTCAACACCTTGAGTGGAGCAAAACTGGTTATATTAACCACCTACTCCCTCCTTCCATCTTGGGGTATGCACCAGGGCAGGAAAGCAACATACGAGATGTCAGAGGGGCATGGCTGGAACAAAGAGCTTTCCAGTCCATCCTTAGTCAGTGCAGCAGTTCCAATGAACCAGCTGCAGCTGGTGTAACTTAGTTTGTTCTAAGTAACACTAGAGGTCAATTTGGTACCCAGACAGATAGAGAATGTTTGGCACAGCTGAGGATTCACTCCTTGTTAGTGCAACAATGTCTCAATGACAAAATCAAAATGCTTTTAGCTAAAGGGTTTCCAGATCTGTGTTTGGGTTACAGATATGGAATGCCTAAAAAGGTATGCATGTATATACTTAACCAACCATCTGAGTGACAAAGCCATCAGTGTGAGTGCATTGGGGGGAGTAGAATGGAGTGAAAGTTTTTTTAGCCAGAGTCACACCATTAAATTGCCATTTAGGAGAAACCCATGCAGATCCCCATTTCTTCACATAAAGTTGAAACAATGTTGACATTTAGCCTCCTTACCATGGTACAGTGATGTGCTCAGTTATCTGATTCCATTTCATTTACTTGAGGGGAAGAGGAGGAGTTAAACATTGGTTTGAAAATTCTATTTGTTTTAGTGGTCTACCTGCTAGGAGTCCTCCATTCCAAGCCAGAAACCACAAAGTCTTGAGAGCAACACATGCATGTTCTTTGACCAGAAAGAAGGAGGGCAGAGGGGTGATTCATAACCTGAAACAGACCTCGTTTTAGGGAGAAATTCCAAGTTAGAAAGCTAATCCTTAGAAAAATACTGTACTAAATCCATTATTAAACGTGTTCAGAGACCACAAGAATGGGTGCAGTTTAAGAACCTTGAATAGAATACAGTAGAATGTATTTGGTTCTTTTCATAACAAACAGCATGTCTTTAATCACCAGCAGCTGATCAGTCAACCTAAATCATTCAAACCACAAGACCAAATATGATAAAACAGCACATGCTACTGTGTCTTACACAGCAGAACATGGCAATGCTTTATGCCCATCAAATTATACTCTGTGGTCCAGATTCTCACTTATGATCAGGTTCATTTCCTTCTTCACAGTGTTGGGTTCTATGGGCCAGATTTTCAAAATATCTCAGCACCTCAATGAAGGGGTCAAATAGCAGACGTGCACAGCACCTAGCAGCTCCCATTGAGTTAGTCGGGAATTTATCAGGTAGTTCTGAATTGGTGGGCTCTGAGCTCTTTTGAAGAATCTGGCCCTATGAGTCTATTTTGTATATAGGGATAATTTGGTCTCTTGGTTTTATTCTCATGATTTTTTTTTTATACCTTTTGATGGAAAGGCGCATGCTTTAATATTGGTGACTGACTACCATGCATGCCTGCATTTCTCATAAGAGGAATAAATACACCAAAATGGTTACTAAGCTCACAGAGCACAAAATACCAAGACTTTTTGTAGGCTTGACATCCTCTCTGCCTCGTAGTGGCTGCTGACTCATGCAGAATTAACAGGTTAAAATATTAATAATTTTTACTGCTAATATGCAGCTATTATAAACAATACCATATGTGGAATTAAAGTACAGTAAATCCAGAGGGCTGGATGAGGAAGACATCCGGTTGAGTCATGTTAATAAAGACTTTAGAAAAAAAAGCAGAGAGCAACACAAGTGAAAATAAGTAAAATCATAATGTCCGAGTTAGAATCATAGAATCATAGGGTTGGAAGGGACCTCATGAGGTCATCTAGTCCAACCCTCTGCTAAAAGCAGGACCACTCCCACTAAATCATTCCATCTTTTCTAACTCTCCCATACATACCCTCATTTGGCAAAAAATTGATCATTAAGACAGGCGGGATAGCTCTGTGGCTCAGAGCTGGGCCTCACAAGTGTTATGAACATGTCCTGGCTTTCTTCCTGTGTGATCTTGTGCAAGCCATTTCATCTCTCTATGCCTCAGTCCTCTAGGTAATGGATAATAATACTTCAGCCATTTGTCTGTCTAGGCTAATTCAATGGTAATCTCCTTGTGGTAGTAGGGGCGTAGTTACAGGTGGGCTTGGGTGGGCATGTGCCCACCCGGTTGTCCAGCAGGCCCACCCACCGCAGCCCCTGACAGCAGCGTGAGCTTGCTATCACAAGCAACAGCGCTGAGAGAGGAGCAGCAGCCACGGGCAGGGGTGTCTGCTCCTCTGCCCACAGCTCCAGCCCCACAGAAGGGGCCAGACTACCTCTCCCGTTCTCAATGCTCCAGTTGCTAGACCAGGCAACTGGCACATCAGCAAGAAGTTCTAGGCTTGTGACCGGAAGCAGGAGTGGCTGGGCTCACCCTGAAGAGTAAGGGGCCCGGCTAGAAAGCAGGGGCTGGCTATACCCCTGTGTGGCAGATCCTCTCTCTTACCCCGTGATTGTGCAGCCCCTTGTACAATAAAGCCATGGCTTTGTTGGGGCCTCCAGGAGCCACTGTAATACAGCTCATAATCTGGGGGTTTTTTAATGTCATTAACTTTAAAATCATGCTTTTTAACCTAATTTTACTTTCAAAGAGACACAGTAGGTCACTGAATTTGGCATAGGCTAATAGCACTCTTATCTTTTATGCCACACTCATAAAATCAACTCACACCCTCTTCGTTAATCTTGGAGGAAGAAAGTTCATTGCTACTTTGGGAATAAAGTATATTTATTTCTAAAATGCATAGACAAAATGGAGCCTGGGAAAAAGACAGCTCCATCCAAACCCCCCAAAATATCTGACCTACTTTTTTAAAAAACGCATAGTTGTAAGATTTATGACTCAACAGTTGATCTTATTCTTGTCTTACCTCAACTAGATTTATTCCTGGATTAATACTGTAAGAGAATGCAGCTATTATGTTATCTGAAAGCTACAATCAAAAAAAGAAAAAGAAAATTAGTTCATCACCATATATATCAAAACCACAACTTCTAGACTCATCTTATGTATACAAATGATGCCATCATCAAAATTGGACAAGCCTCTGCCAAACATTAAATTCTCTGTTCAGACATACAAACACAGCAGTCACTCACTTGCCAATTCACTTATACAACATGTAAAGACAAGGTCCATGACTGGAGCATAAATGGTTCAATGGGACTCAAGCATAAGGTAGCTGTTGAAGGGACGCTCACTACTCTGGGCAGTCATTTTCTCCACACAAATGTTATTTTCCATGTAGAGCTGGCCTTCTTTATTTATCTGGCCAGCAAATTACTTCACATGATGGGGGGGGGGAAAAAAATTGGTTGATCATCAAATGATTATAACTTGAGAAAAGTTCTCAAAAATCTCTTATCTAAAAAAATCATCTGTTCTACTGCTGAGAGACAGAAACCAAATCAGAGGAAATTAAAGTAAATTAATAGTCATCTGCTAATAGCCAGCAGGGGAAAAACACGTCATACCTGAACAGAGCTGCACACCATGTCACAACATCACTCTGGTGTAGGTATGCAGGGGGAGGGGTACAGTTTTCATAGCACACAGGGTCCCAGAACTCTTTAATCCAGCACTGCGGCATCTGGGCGTACACTGGAGTCAGTGGGATCGCAGTCTCCTTTGGTCAGTTTTCCTTTAAAACTGGTGTGAGTGAAAGCAGAATCAGATCCATAAGGTTTTGGTGTAGGCGTGCTATACCCACAATGTCACCACTTGCCTAATTGGCACCTTTAGATACAGAGATCTAAGCAGAGTGTTTAAAAGAGGCCTGATGATAAGCAATAAACAAATAATTTTCTAGTTATATTAGAAATGTTGTCTCCCCACAAAAAACCAGTTTATACACAGTGTTCATGGTATTGCTAACCCTCTCCATTTTATTATGAGTCTTGAGATGCCTTTTTATAACTCTAGCTCCTGGATACATGAGATCACAGCTTTCATTTTTTTTAAAAAGTAGTTTCTAGTCCTCATGTTTGCAGAGAAAAGCTTGAAAACTTGACCCTGTAGTAACATAAACGTTCAAACTGCAGAAGGTAAAGTAAAACAACCTGAAATGTTTTCATTTTTAAATATCATTCAGGATTTTTGAATGCTTAGACTTAGCAATAGCTTATATGCCTGGGTTATGCCCCAGGTACATAAACAAAGACATGAACGAAAGAGAGTTATGTTAAGTCTTTGCTCCATAAGAAGCACGGAGAGAGATCAAAACTTAGAAAAGGGAAAGGATAAAATTGGTAAGGAAAAACACAAAGCCAGTTCTGCATTGGGTGTAAATCATAGAAGCTATACTAGTTTATGCCAGCTGACAATCTGGCTCTCTCTTTTCAACTCTCTAAGGAAGTAGGAAACAGCAGCAAGTAAAATTTACCCACATTAAGCACTATCAAATGGACTTGCTGGTGTCCAGTTGAATTGACAGGTGCAACAAGTAGCAACATTAGAAATTACCACAAAAAGTCAGCTGAAGCTAGGGGCAGATGTGCTGCTTAGATCTAGAGCTTTTTAAACTCACCGTTCACTTCTCTCCAGTTAAATGGTCACAAGCAAAGAAAGCTGAATACAATACAAGAATTGAGTCCTTAATTTGTTCTAGGGTTACCGTGAGGTCAGCCTCAGTAATTCACTTCAAATCTTGACTAGTGAAAAACTAGTCCTGAGCTCTGGTGGGTGGGGACAGTGGGTGAGGACTGGTTTATGGTCAGAGAAATTAAATTTTATGGCCTTGTGGAGTAAGATTTATGATTTGCTTTTTCAAAGAAGTGATTTTGTCAGGGTCTTTTTGCGTTGCTGGTCTGGAATATTACCAATATAACTAACATGGGGCCAGATACAGGCCAAAGAGAAGTCCATGTCATACAGACATATGCTGCACCTTTTAGGTGGGTGTGAGCACTAAAAGTGTTCTTCTTCTCCCACCATTTCAGGCAGAGTACTTTCATTCTAATAGCTCGAGTCTGCTTAGGTGCTTATATGACACTCCATTAACACGTTCCAAAGGGGTAGCCATGACACACTGTTCAGCAAAACCAGTAAGGAATCTGGTGGCACTTTTAGGCTATGTCTACACTTGCACTTTTAAGTCGACTTAAAGTCGACTTAGTTAAGTCGACTTAGTGTGTCTACACTTAAAATTAAAGTCGACTTAAAGGGGAACTTACAAAGTCGACCTAGAGCATCCACACTGGAAGCTCTAGGTTGACTTTGTGGGGCTAGGGGGGCCTTGGGCAGGTCCACGGTGGCAGGGAGGGGGCACCCCTTGTGCGCAATGGGGCAAAGGGGGACAGGGACCCTGGCAGGGCAGAGCCCTGTGTGTGATGCTGTCTGGAGTTAGGGAATCATTTATGATATTATTTTCAATGGATATCTCATAAATGCTCTATAATCCCTAGGAACTGTGTCATGTTTGGTATCAATAGAAAGGTAGTAATTTGCTGGGAATGATTACATAGTTTATGTCTAGGAATTCTATTTGGATTAGAAGTTAGGAATTGGGTATTCTATCTGTACTTTAACGTATGTTATTTTATTGAAATACCTGAGAGAGCTGGGTAGGTGTGTCAAACCACTGTGTCCTTAATGTTTAGGAATGTACCAGGGATAATGGTCCCAGGGACTAAACTGATGAGCCATTAAGGACACAATGGGTGTATTCCTTAAGTCGACTTAATTTGCCAGTGTAGACGCAGCCTTAGAGACTAACACATTTATTTATCACATCTCTCCCACATAAGCTCGTGTGATAAATACATTTGTTAGGTTTTTAAAGTGCCCCCAGACTCCTTATTAGTTTTCCATTAAACAGTACCTGAATGCCTTGTGATCTTTAGTTAACTTAGCTACACAAACCACCTGTAGTGCCGTAGGGATGCACTATTATCTCTGTTTTACGGAAAGGAACTTAGAAACAAAGGTCAAGTGACTTGACCAAGTCACAGAAGAGGCCTGTGGTAGTAGAAAGGACGGAACTGAGGCCTGCCAAGTCCAAAATTAATACCTTGATCACCTAGCCAATCCTTCCAATACTTCCTACCTAAACTCCTTTGAAGAGCTGCCAGCCATGGAGACATCTTTGCAGAATGTCTTTATGTAGCTCTGTGGTTGACTGCCAGCTATGGTGGCCACTCCTTTGGAGACAGGGAGACAGTCAGAAAGCTCAGTACCTCTCTGACACGATCCCCAGGAGCCAGATTATGAACAATGCGGGTGGGCTATGCATTCTCCCAGGCTCTGGTCTGGGAAGGTAAAGGATTTGGATAGTCCTGTGCCATTTATGCAATCACTTTTTGGAGCAGTGGCAAAGAACTATTTTCCTTCCAGATATGAACTGTCCATCAAGGCTGCAGCACTCAACACCGTGGAGAGTATCATGGCTGGATTTGGACTATATGTCTATTTTATTGCAGCACAACATACATCAAGAGCAATAATCACTAATTCTTACAGGCAGCTAGCTTGAAACCCAACAATAGGACAGGCAGCCTGGAGAGCAAGAAACAACAGTGTCTACCCAAGAGAGGGGTAGTAATAAGGTAATGCAAAGAAAGTCTTACTGCTAAGAAGGTAAATGGTAAGATAATCACATGTGTTTTCACTAAAGCTGTTAATTCACTCTTCATAGCTCCCATTCAAGTCATCAATCACAACATAAACTAAATAATGCTGAGAGAACAGCTGCCGGCATGCCACTGTCAATGGAGCACTGCCCCGGCAAGTTGGCGTCAGAGGAGGAAAAAACCTCTGCTGTCAAAATAAACTAATCAGGTACCAGAAACCCCTTTTAGAAAATGTATATGCTACTAAGTTTTAACCCTTTCATTTCTAGTTAGCTGAGCTCAGTGTTTTTCTTACTAAAAAGCACCAGAAATGGCAACAACCTGAACTTGATGCAGATCTGCAAAATTTGGCTAGAAATCTCATGAGAAGCCCAGCATTTCTTTATTCTAGTAAGGCCATGTATGGAGAATAGTTTCTTTCTAGATGTATATCAGTACTCATGCAGGAAAACCAACAAAGGACGAGGAAAGAAATTATATGACTTTTAATCATACCTCAAAACAGGATCAGCTCAGGTCTCAAAGCTGTTCTACCCACACTTTAGGATGATTTTTACAGATGATGTAAAATGATCCATCTAATGTAAGATTTTCTTAATACCACAGTGAAGAGGTTGCATAACCTGGTGATTGGGAACCAGGCTTTCCTGGGTTGTGACCCTAACTCTGCCACTGACGTGCTCTGTAACCTCAGACAAGTTGCTTAACCTTCATTACAGAGTTAAGGTTCTGACTAGGACTTTCCTTACAAACAAAGGAATAAAACTCCCCCTTACATACATACACGGGCTACCAGGCCCTTGGTGCAAAATGGAGCTACTCTTCCACTTAGTCCCTCCCCAAAACTGGTGGGGCACAAAGTGGTTGGGATATGGTCAGAGTGTTGCCTCCAACTCAATAAGCAAGCATAGAGGGGAGCAGTAATTAACTGCTGACATAGGCAAGCAGCAAACAGCCACCCACACAGGAAGAACGAAGAGAGAGATAGTGATGCAGAGGTGTGTGTTTGATTTACAATGATTCCCAGTGTCACCCTTGGTGTGCTACAATTTACACACTGGACCTTGCTCAGGGCTGTGCCTAATGTCACAATTTAGCTCTTGGTTGTTGGATAGATGTCAACCATTTAGGCAAGTAGCCAGAGAATTTTATCTTGTTGTTAACTTTATATTTTAAGTTCACTGATAGGATAAGGAAATAGCTTAAGATAAGTAATGCAGTGACCACATATTTCTGGGGGAAAGCCTGGATTCTGTATCTTATTATCAAATTTTGATTGCTTCTTATCTCTAATGTTGTAGTTCAGAAATATGGGAAAATAGTATTCTTTTTAAAAACAAGCTGGTAAACATAAGAACTTTTACGGTCAAAATGCTGCTTAGAGAGAGATCCTGGAAGAGAAAGAAGTAATCAGCATGTAAACATCAGACTGTAAACGGGAGTATGGAGGTCAACTAGTCAATCAATACCATAGGTCAAACTGAACATTAGTATAAGCTGTGTGATTTCGCTGTAATCAATGGAGCTGCATTCACGTTACAACTAGGGCTGAATCTGAATCATTACTTTGCTCTCTGTTTTCCCCAGAATAGCATGGATTGTATATTAAAATAACAAAATGCAAAAGCTATGCTTATGTTTATAGGCATATTGCAAATTACAGAAATTCTGCATTCCTGCCCCCTAAATTCTTATTTGGCAATCAGAATGAGTTCAGGAGGGGAGAGGAATGCAGATGAAGAACTATTCATATATTTTGGGCCCAAACTGAGTTACAATAAATTTGCCCAGTAAGAACCACTCATCACCATATTATATAGATATAGATAAATTTGCCCAGTGAGAACCATTCACTAACAGATGATATAGATATAAATATAAAGAAATATGTCTTCCCACACTTAACTCGTCATTTATTTGTAATGCCAAACAGACATTACAAGACTTCCGATCTATTCAGGACTTCACCAACTCACTCTGGCTATCATGATGAAGTCCTTTGAACCACAGTGAATCTGAACCCACAACTCACAACTGTGAGAAAGAACAGAGGGTCCTAAGGGACACTGCCTTTCACAGAATTTTGGATTGGCATGTTGGGTATTTGGATGCAAAACTAAAACTGACACAACAATTTTTGCATATCAGCCGAGAGATCACTGAAATTGAAGAGATAAGAAAAAGGCAATGGAGTTCAGTGGGTAGGACCTAGGATTAGCACATGAAAAACCTGGGTGCTATTTCCAAGATAACCACTGGGGGGAAGCTCTCTGGTTTCCTTCCCATCCTTTGCCTGTCATCCCCATTCAGATTACAAGCTATTCATGGGCTTTTTCTTCCTAGGAGAATGTATGGTGCCTAGCACAATGGTCCTCTATCTCATTTGGGGTACCTAGGCACTATTGCAATATAAATAATAAAAGAACACAACAGTTATTGCAATTTAGATAGAAGATGTATTTCCCCTGCATAGTAACAAACAAAGAGTAGAAAGAATGGGATTTCTAAAATACAAATTATTACAAGTTACAGTGATATAAGAAGTAAGCTATATAAGTCAGGATTTCTGGGTTATTTGAGCTGCAGATAGTATTAGTCAGGTCTCCGTACAATACAGATGCACAACCTGGGAAAGCAGAAGCCTTCTATTTGGAGTTCAGTAACTTCCACATGCCCCATGACCATATCTTATCATCATTAGGAACTAGTCACATACAAAAATGGGGAAAACAGGACAACAACAAAAATGCTTGTGGTCAGAAGGCTAAATGCTGTTCCTTAAGTTAACTGTTTTCATGAGCAAGATAGCTGACTTATGTTTCAAAGAAAGGGATTCCTAAAAATTATTAAGTAGCAGCTTTGGGGAGGCAACTACTGCTCAAAAGATGGTGAGTAACTTATGCTTTATGGCTTATCAAATTCAAGTGGAATTTTTTTTTTAAGCAATGAGAAAAGCCAAAGGTGGTATAATGGTGTCTGGAGTGATTCACGACCGGGAATGCCAACCTAAGGACAGACTGTCAAAAAGCAGGGCAAACACCCTAAACTGGTGTTGTGTTCCATAATTAGATTTCACCAACCTGGTAACAGATGTGAACTCCTAAAGCATTATACCAGTCTTATCGTGAAGTCACGCAGTCCCCCTTGGGCACTCCAATCCATCATGCCACTCAAGAGAGCTGGACATAGAGATAAACAGTCACTTACACCAAAGATCACAAAATATTCAGGTTGCTCCCAGTCCCAAGAGATCAGTCACATATCCCAGGTCAATTTTGTACCTTATATCTCATACCAAAGGCCATAGGTGGTCTTAGCTGGTGGGCAGCACAGGCAGCTGCCCATGACCCCTCGGTGGGAAGGGGCCCCAAAGTCAACACTGCTTTTAGTACCCCAGCAGCACACATTTTACATGTGCAGCAGCCAGGGCAGGAACTGCAGAGAGCCACAGCACGCAGCAGCCGCTAAAGTATCCAGAGGGGTGGTGAGGGGTAGCAGAGAGGCTGGCGGGGGCCCACAGCAGGAGGGAGAGGGCACACGGTAGGGCCAGACAGTGGGGCCAGTGAGCCCAGTGGGGGCGAAGCCAGGGCATCCCGTAGCGGGGGCTGGGGAGCCTGGCCATGACCAGAGAGCCTGGCTGCATCCTGCAGAGTGGGGGAAGCCCAACAGCATACTGTGGCAAGGGCTGGGGATCGTGGAGGTTGGGGGAGCTAGCGGCATCCCATGGCGGGGGCCAGAGAGCCTGTCCTGAGCCGGTGAGCACAGGGGCCTGCTGGCATCCTTCGACTGGGGCTGGCAGCTGGTGTGGGGCTGGGGAGCCCAGGAGTGGGGCTGGTGGGGCCCCACTAGGCCAGCAGTGGGTAAGGGGGCTCCGTGATGCTGGCAAGGGGGCCATAGCCCTGGTGGGGAGCAGGGATCTAGCGGGGCCCTGGTGAGGGGGGGACAAAAGTCAAGGACAGGCCCCCCACATGGTGTGTGGGGGGCCCCATCCTTGACTTTTGCCCCAGGCCCCTGAATTGCTAAAACTACCCCTGCCAAAGGCAATAATTTGTAGGCAATCTTATAGCCAATTAACAAAAGATGTATTATTGAGGGAAAATAAATGAGAGTTATTTATAGGTTAAAGCAGCAACATACGTACATAAATAAGTTACAATCTACACTACAACTCTGTCACCTATTGGAAGCAATCGATCAGCACTGAATGTCTTTTAGGGTTAAGCCAGGTTGACTGGGAGATCTCTGGCTCTGTTTCCTAGCTCCAGTCCCAGGTGACTCCAAACAGCAAAGAAATGAAGAATTTTCATGTCAGCTAACTTTTTTTTCCTTCTTCCAGAATTCAACCTGACCAGAAAGCTACCTTGTACGTAGCCCTTTCACGGATATGAGAGGTCCATTAGTGCTGTCTTTGTATTGTGATTTTCACAATGGCCCACTCAGTTTTAATAGGAACTATGCATCCTGCCTGGGTTCACAAGTTCAGAATAGGCATTTTTACAGTCATGAAACAAAGTGTACATACATTACCTTATAGCAGAGGATACAGACATTACAAGTAAAATTAATGCACGCAGAAATTCAAGAGTAATTTTATAGAGTCTAAACACTAACACATCATTAGAAGTCTATCACCTGTCTCAAACAATATTAACATGCTGGTGAGCTGGTCTGGTTTCCAGATATGAATTTATCAGTGCTCAGCTGATGCCTGCAGCATTGGCAAGAGCTGGCACCTGGTCTACCAGTGTCTCAGATGGTTTATATTTGGGTTCCAATTTTATACAAATTGGGGATGCTCTTAAAAACATTTTGGGGTTGACCCTACCTTTCTTTAAATAGAAATGAGCAAAAAATAAGGGTGGATTTGATTTTTTTTTTTTTTTTTTTTTTTTTTTTTTTTTTTTA